>OX411811.1:5242331-6472988 GCA_948253155.1 Leucoma salicis
TTATAGCTGGCAGCACTAAAGAAAATAAATATATACCGGCGCCATGCAGAACTGTTAAAACAAAAAAGAAAGTGATCTAATAAGGGGTCATCAATTAACGACTGTAACATAGATTATTTATTATTATGCTTAGTTTTTAGGTAAATAATGGCAACGAGTGCCTATTCTGACTAATTTTCTGTTATAATCTTACTTTATTAGGTGCCAATGACTGATCTTTATGTGTTAATTACTTATGGTGCCAATGACTGTAATATCAAGTATTATTTTGTTCTTTTTTGATTTTCTATTAAAAATCTCTAACTAAATTGATTAATGCATTTTCATTTGAAAATATACATACCAGAGAACCCTTTATCAATGTTTGCTGATGTTTTAAACACCTATCAATTAAATATATATATATATATATATATATATATATATATATATATATATATATATATATATATATATATATATATATATATCTATATATATATATATATATATATATATATATATATATATATATATATATCTATATATATATATATATATATATATATATATATATATCAATCTTAAATATGCTTAGAGTGCCAATCCTTATACAGTTTACCCTATTTTATTTCTTAATCAATTTAAAATCAACGGCCAGTATTTGTTATTGAATTATGTTACGTTTTTATAAGCTGTGTTTAGTTTAAAGCTCATCTTTTGCACGCCTCATAAGCGAAGTGTGGGTACTACTCTCGTTTCACACAGAACAACTGATTTTTCAAACTTAAAATGTCTCTATTTGTCATATATTGCACTTGTAAAATAATATACACACATATCAAGAAAAAACACAATTTTTAACACGTGATATTTTTGATGCCATTTTTGTTATTTAAACTAGTTAAAAAACTGTTTAAAAAAGTTCTCTCTTGGACCTCCGTGTGTTGTAGGTATTTTCGGATAATGTATATTAACACGATAACGACCTAAATACTTTACTAATTACTACTTTACTGATTCGATGTGGTTAATTGTTATTAAATAAAAAAAAATAGTGAATATTTACGCTCGATTCAATGATAAAGTGGTACACTAAAACTAGTGCTATACCTTATTTCGTGAGAACTACTTCTATAGATCAATATAGTAGTAATTCTTAAAATTAGTGCTAAATGGCGTATAAGACTTGAGAACCACATTAATACTTTTTGAAATTAGCGCTATCTATGTGATTTATTGAAAACTGTTTAGTAAGACCAATACCACAGAATAGATAGTAGTCTGCCAATACATTATTAGTTACTTATCAAATAATCAATTTTATTGTGAAAATTGAAGATTATGAGACGTGCACTTTTGGATTTCCCAAAGTATTTTTTTACTGTAACTAAGTAGTTACCAACCGGAACCATCAACCGAGCATAATAAAATTTTAGTTTTATGTAGTCTGAAGTAGAAAAATGGCCAAAAACACTGGCTGTATTTTTATCTCAGAGAAATCGATAGTTACTGTAGATAATAACTGGATAGGTATTTTACATAGAGCGAAAGTAAGTAACATTATTCAATAATCAGCATTTGTCACATTATTATAAGACCACACTGTCCTATTATAGATGGATCTTTTTTTTTTTATGCGGAAAAAAATGTACCTAACCGCACACCCCGTCCTTCGGGGAAACAAACAGGGTAGTGTGGGGCCCTCACCCAATAAATAAACCCGCCGTGTGCCGTCTCTCCACCTTTATTGTAGGGTCACCGGAACCATATTTCATTCAGCGGAATTTTAGATTGACCTAGGTTTACCGTAACTACTTAAGCGATCCTCATGAAATTTTGATTTATATTTACTGTCCAATATTGTGTACGGGTTTCTCATAAAAAACATAAACATAGCATCACGCCTTTTTTTTTTTTTTTTGTTATGGCGGGAAAAAATGTTCCTAACCGCACACCCTATCGTTCGGGGCAACGACCAGGGTAGTGTGGGGCCTGCACCCACTAAAGAAACCCGCCGTGTGCCGTCTCTCCGCCTTTATTGGCGGGCCACTGGAACCATGTTACATTCCTTCGGTGGTATAGCATCACGCCTGCATCCCCAAAGGGGTAGGCAGAGGTGTATTACACACCCACAATTCGGCAACTATATTTAAGTCCTACGTAATAGGGGACGAGCCTATTGCCGTCTACCAGGCACATTTTTCCAAACTCCAGGCTGCTATTGATATTTTTTCTATTTACACAAAAGCTCAATAGCACCGCCTGACCCGGGGATGGAACCCGAGACCTCTGATCACCAAACGCTCCCACTACCGTTGCACCATTGAGGCGGTCTCATAGTAAGAGGGAAATAGGCCATAGTGCACCACGCTGGTCCAGTATGGGTAGGCAGACTTCGCAAGCCGTCTCAAAATCCATGAATTTGAATGACATATTCTATTTTCACTAACAACAATGTGTATGTATCAACATATTAAGTTTTATATAAAGTCTGCTATAAAAACGTATAATTCGCGCATAAGGCCTCAAGGCGTAGTCGGTATTGTAACCGACTTCTGTGCACGAGGTCATGGGTTCGATTCCCACTCACGACAATTATTTGTGTGATGAACACAGATATTTGCACTGCGTCTGGGTGTTTTCTACCTATTATATTTTTTTTGCCAACGGTGACCCATCTGATGGTAAGTGGTAACCGTCGCTTATGGACTTTGGCAACACCAGGGGTACAGCCAAGCCGCCGTCTATCGTGAATAAAGTGCTCTTATCAAACCTCATTTAAAGAAGGACATGTCGGAGCACTGGGGAAACACCGCAGCAGGAAGTTCATTCCAGAACTTGATGACTTGAGAGAGTCTTGGATGACATCGTTTCCAGGTGGTGTGGATGAACCCTACTACGACGTCTCGTAGTCCGGTGGCAAAAAAGGGATGTTGGTACTACCTCAAACACCTCAATTTACAAAAAAAAGTATTATTTGTTAATACAAATAATATTTTTTTTTTGTAAATTGAGGTGTACGGATATAATTATCCGTAATCCATAGCAAAAGTGTTAAGCTTAGTTTGAGATGAGAGGACATTGTGTGAAATATCCATAAATATTTATTTATTAAGACGAATGATATAATGATATTTTAAAATATAAATATAGGTACGTTCATAAAGAAATACTTACTTATAATATTCCTCAGCAGCCAAAGTCCTATTTACATTGATGTACCACGGTACAGCTTCAGTTCCGTTTAAACAAGTAGTATTGTCATTTGGTTGGAATCCAGTATCAATACAAATTTCTCCAATGCTCACACATTTTCCTAAGTAGTATGTTAAGTCATCTGAAGTAAATGTATTGTTTTCTCTGCACTTTCGATCGTATTCACCACTGTAGCAGTCTGATTAAGAAAACAATCGCTATATTATATTTGAGTAAACCTGAAAGTAATGTCGTTATAGCAGCCATATTGTCTATGGAGTGTATTTTATTTTATATGATTATTATTTTATTTTAGGGTTAACTGGCTAGCCGCCGGCGGACCACCGAAGCAATGTAACATAGTTCCAGTGGCCCGCCAATAAAGGCGGAGAGACGGCACGCGGCGGGTTTCTTTAGTGGGTGCAGGCCCCACACTACCCTGGTCGTTGCCTCGAACGATAGGGTGTGCGGTTAGGAATATATTTTCCCGCCTTAACAAAAAAAAAAGGGTTAACTGGCTATCTATTGGTCCAACAGTACTAATGTAGAGGCGGCACATGAAGGGTTTATTAACTGGGTGAGGGCCTCATACTAGCATCGTTGCCTGACCAATACGGTGTGCGGTTAGCCTTATTTTTACAAATAATTAATCCAAATGCCACTATTACCCAAGTCCACGTATAGAAAGTAGCGGCTTGCCCGCTATTTGAGTAAAATATCCATTACAAAATACTTACTTATAGTATTATATTCATTCTCACAGGAACCCCAATCCATTCTTCCTACAATTGATACTATTGTGTAAAATGCAGCCCAGGCTACGATGATCATGTAATAGATGCTTATGATGGAAATGACCACAAGCGTGCAATATCCCAATCCGCTGAAGAAAGGTGATATTGCACTAAAAGCTTGTAAGGGGCCTAAACCGGTGTACTGCCCAATGTATAACTCAAGGTAGAATATTGGCAGCCCAACAAATATTAACATCAGAAAAAATGGTATTAAAAAAGCACCTGAAACAAGTTTAACCTTATTATAACTTAACTATAACAAAACACAAGCTACGAGTTCTAGTGTCAGTTGGACTCTGGAAGTATGTACAGTACACGACAACAGGCACGCTCCCAGTTAAGCTTCCGCATCTAAGAAGTTAAATTTTTACAAAGGTGTTTCATCTATACTTAGATTATCCGAATTTATGATTATTGTCATCGTCATTTTCCTAGCCTTATCGTAGACTTCATGGGGTCATCTTCCAATATGTTCGGCTTTAGCTGATCGTTAGTATTTATATTAAAGCATCACATTGTTGCTAACGTGTAACTTGCAGCATTTGTTTGTATGATTTAAGTGCACGGAGTAGGTACGGAACCGTGGTTAAGTCGCATAAACATTATTGCATTGTAATTGTTCTAGGTTTTTACGAGAAAAATATCTAGTCACTTTTGCCTTAAAGCTGTTACGTTATAGTAAAGGAGATTAACGATAGCTGTTTGCAATGCGATTATTTTTTATGTCCTCTGTAAATCCTACTATCAGGGTCAGTCACACAACTGGAGAAAAATTTACCGTACCACAAGTGACTTTGATCGATTGGTATGATTTCGTTTCGAGTACTTCTGACCTTGTAGTTATATTGTTTGCACAATTTTATTTGCTTAGTCGACTCTAGCGTCACCTTTGAAATTAAATACTATCTAATTTTAGCTTAATCAATGAGTATATTTTAAATTTAAGGAATGTTTGTTATTTACTTACCACCACCGTTTCTATAGCATAGGTATGGAAATCTCCAGACATTTCCAAGACCAACTGCATAGCCTAAGCATGCAAGAATAAATTCCAAAGGTCTCCCCCACGATGCCCTATCAGGTGTACTATCAACTGCTAGCGTTGGCTGTTTTCCGTTTACTTCACGCTGTAACAAATATTGAAATTATAAACAATGCTTATTCAAAATAGGTCGTTAGAAAGCGATCTGAGTGGTGAAGGGCGACGACCGAAAGACGATCGAACAACTCAGCATAAAACGGCGACAACCTGGTGCTAAACTGGAAGGATATGTTCAATGTAGCCGGCCTAGGATCATTGTGGCGCTCTTTTGCTCTGCCAACTATATCCAATAGTAGATATGAAATGCTTATTGCATAAGTAACTAGAATACCAAAACCTTCTAAAACACCTCAACTAACAATTAATGCTACACGAATGCTTACTACGTAAGAAGCAGCTCACAAACAAATTTGAATTTACGTTAAGATGTTCCCAGTTACCTGCAGAACGACTTCCAATCTGTTCGTTCGGTAATCCAATAATACCCTTCAAAGTGCTTTTCTTGTAAACTCTCGGTTAATATATTCCAAAACTGGTGTCTTAGTTTTGTAATCACCAATAAAGTAATTACGTAAAGTTTGTGCGGACGTGAAAGTCTGGAAATGTTCCGAAACTTGATCCGTTCAAACAAGGGAATAATCTTTCTCATTTAAATATAAATTCATACCTTTGTAATGAGAGCCTAAATAAAGTCAGTTTAGTTTGCTTTTCTATTGTTTTAATAATTTTATGTAGAAGCAGTTTTATGTAGAAGTTAAAGCCATTATCTACATCCAACTAACGCTCAAAATGTATACTAGATTCGAGTAGTTCGAATTGCACAACTTATTAGTTCCCCTACCGATCAATTTAGCCCTTTATTATTCAGTGATGACTAATATATTTAGACAGTTTTATAATATCAAATTCCATTCCAACGGTATTTTCTCCAAATATGTCTTTTTAAATACGTTGACGAATATCAATAGTTATTTTTTAACTTTTATGGTATTCGCTTTATATAAATCTTGACATTTTTCTGCTTTAAACATAGACTAGATAGACGACCCAGGGGGGTTAGACGGAATCCCATATCTCACAATCGACATTGTATCGTGATTACTGTGATTGGCCAACGGATTATTGCGACATCACGGTTTCTCTACCAATCACAAGCGAGTCGATACGATGTCGATTGTGAGATATGAGATTCCGTCTAACCCCCCTGATCATATTGACAGTAATAGGTTCTGGCAGAACCTCAGACTAAATACATCAGAACGATGTGACAATACTTTATAGTATGAATTTGTCTTTATTGTAATATCTAGTGACTAGTTGCTGTAGTATTGTTGCGTAGAGCGACCCCTCAACTTTGATTGTTATAACTTTGATACGGCATAGTTTGCGTCTATTGTAGTGCAGAAATTTTGAATAATGATTGAATTTAGAGTTAAAAGGATTGTTATGTTCTGAATTTTGTGTATTAAGGGAACGGTTAAGTTGTGTTTAGAACAATAAACGAAGAGTTTTTATATTTATTCCGAGTACAAATGCAAATACTTTGTAAAATCCAAAAGTGCACGCCTCATAATCTTCATTTGTCACAATAAAATTGATTATTTGATAAGTAACTAATAATGTATTGGTCTTACTAAGTAGTTTTCAATAAATCAAATAGATAGCGCTAATTTCAAAAAAATGCTAATGTGTTTCTCATGTCTTATACGCCATCTAGCGCTAATTTTAAGAAATCCTAATATACTGGTCTATAGAAGTAGTTCTACGAAATAAGGTATAGGCTATAGCGCTGGTTTAGGTGTACCACTGCGCCATCGAGTCGAGCGTAAATATTCACTGTTTTTTGTTTATTTAATAACAATTAAACCACATTGAATCAGACCGTGAAAAGTAATAGGACTTTATTCGTAGTTATACTGAATTGTAAAAGAAAATAAAACTCGATTAGTAAAGTATTTCGGCCGTTATCGTGTTAACATACATTACCTACAACACACGGATGTCCAAGACAGAACTTTTTTAAAGAGTTTTGTAACTAGCTTAAATAACAAAAATAGCATAAAAAATATCATGAGTGTTAAAAATAGTGTTTTTTCTTAATATGTGTGTGTATACATTGTTTTACAAGTGCAATATATGATAAATAGAGACATTTGAAGTTTGAAAAATCAGTTGTTCTGCAAGTGAGAGTAGTACACACCTCAACGCTTCGCTTATGAGGTGTGCAATATTTATATTGAGTGCGCTGTGCAGTAAAGCACTATGGTCGATTTTTTCTTAGCGTTGTCTAAAATGTTTTAAAAAAATCGCGCTATCAAATAGTATGAATTTTAATTGCAAAATTAAACTTACTATATTGCATGCATGTAATGCTTGCCGGTAGATGGCGTTAGTCGTAAGACAAATGTGATTAAGAATTTGGGATTATCGAAGGGTCAGTAGGGTAGCTCAGTGGCTTAGAGCACTTCCCCGGATTGGAAAAGATGCGTGGTTCGATTCCCGCCCCTACTGAAAATCTCTTTTTCTTTATTCACAAATAATTTGTATTTTAAAAAGTAGCGGAGCATGTCAATTGATAAAAGAAATAGATCTAAAATGTTTGAAAAAAATCGCGCCATCAAATAGTATAAATTTTAATTGCAAAATTAAACTTACTATATTGGATGCATGTAATGCTTGCCGGTAGATGGCGTTAGTTGTAAGACAAATGTGATTAAGAATTTGGGATGATCGAAGGGTCAGTAGGGTAGCTCAGTGGCTTAGATCACTTCCCCGGATTGGAAAAGATGCGTGGTTCGATTCCCGCCCCTACTAAAAATCTCTTTTTCTTTATTCACAAATAATTTGTACTTTAAAAAGTAGCGGAGCATGTCAATTGCTAAAAGAAATAGATCTAAAATGCATTCAAGTAGTTATGTATATTTTTTAATTCATTTGAAGTTCATTGCATGTTTAAAAGATGTACTTTCACAAAATGGGAGAATGTGAAAGTGGAAATAACAGTCACCATCAGAATTTGAAACTGCATCTCTTCCAATACCGTCCTAGACATATTAAGAAGGAATGTTATTAAAACTCGCAATCCCAAATTGTAACGATAGCTGAATGATTGGAACAAACAGTTTTGTAACATACATCATGTTGCCATTTTGCTTGTTTCATTGCAACTAGAAGCAATTAACTAAGATATTAATTATTTTAAAACTAGCTAGTTAGTCACCTCTTATCTCAATACTGTTACTCCCACGCTCTGACACAAAGATAATCTCAAGATAATCCACACAAAAATAGTCAACCCACATTTCTCCATTTTTCCATGAATGGCCTTTTTCTGTTCTCAGGTTTATAGGACTGCCAAATTTAATAATCATCGATTAAGCAGTTACCGTGTCAAGAAGTAACAAATAAATAAACAAACAACTCTCTTTCAAATTTATAATATTATTGAGGATTATGGCTCAGTTAATTTTGGTGGGTATTTTAGATTAATATAAAATTGTTAATAAGAAAATTATGTTATCAAAACCAGTTAATAAAATTCAATGAAGTAGACACTTAGTAAGGAAAAAAGCTAGAGATGTTAAATTGGTTAAATGTTTAATAGTAAGGAATGTGAAAAAACTAAATAAAAAATCTTGTTAAGGCACTGGTTCTAGAAGGAAAAGCTATTTTTTTTTAAATGTTATTTTAGAGCACACACCGTAACCTCCTTACAGTTTTTTCCCGCACAATCTTCGCTAATTATCTATCCATTATAATTATACTCGTATAACATATAATTATAACTTGTCTATACGCGCATTATACTTATCAAAATACTATTATTTTGACTAACTTCGACGTTTCGGCTGATTTGCACCAGCCGTGGTACGAGTAGCCTCTACTCGTTGCTTAGTCAGAATAAAAGTGTTTTGATAAATAGGTATTAAGTCGCTTTACATGAGTTACTTATGATGAATTTAAAACGCGAAAGTTAAAAAAGTACTAATACGCTACGTCTCTCACACTCATCAAATATTTCTCACTAGTTATTGCATTTCGTTTCCCAAGTACCTATCTGTTAAACCAATTTCAGTAAAATGAACTATATTCATAGATGATAATACAGTTTTAGTATGTATGTATAACATATTTAGGTATATAGATAGACTCATGACTGCTTCCAATGTCGGGAGTAGGCACATATTACCGACTTAGGCATTATACCTAGATAATCGCGTTATTATACTTTTCATTTTGTGAATAATCATGACTCTAAATGTATATGGGTTGATAATTAGAGATTGATCTAGTGATAAAATATTAACGGTATCTAATTTACGTTTCTCAAATACATTAATATGATATAGAATCGATTATCCTCTAAAATGATATCTATCAGTGTACATGATCTAAAACATACATTATTATTTATTATTTTCCGAGTAAATATCATTATTATAAGCACAACTAATATAATATAACTAGTACCCCGCAGGAACAAGATATTTAGTTATGAATACATTTTATCTCGCTACCATGTTGTATACTGATCTAATACAGTTGCGAGATATATACTGTATACAAGTATTAAAGTTTGATTAAGAACTGTGAAACCTGCGTGATGTGCGAATAAAAAAACAGAAAAACACTTATAAATTAAATAAACGTTTTGAGGTCAGAGAGACCTTTAGATTTACTTGAAGCAGGATTCGAAACTGCGTCCCTCTCTACTCGGGGAAGTGCTCTGTAACCGTTCAGCTAGCAGCGTTTTTTTAATATCTTTATTATGAATTAGATATATATATATATAAATTTGCGGTGGATATAATCCTATTTGCAAAAAACATCAAATCAGTTGGAAACAATTATAGGAGAGCTAAACAACTCCAGCGAAATATAGGATTGAAACTGTACATATCAAAAACGAAGGTTGCTACGAATACATAGTATAAAAAACAGGTACAATTATAGAATATGTGGACAGCTATGTGTATCTCTAGAAACAAATTTCATTTAAGAAATCGCGAAATAAAAACGCACTATAGTGGCGTATCAACATAACCTGGAAAAAATGCTGGAGTTACAAAGACATTTTAAAAGGCAAACTTCCACTTATATTCTAAAAGAGTCCTGCTTGTTACCTCATTTAACATATGGAGCACAAACTTGGGTCTACAATAATAAAAAAATAGCAAAATACGCTCGTGCCAGCTTGCTATAGAAAGAAGCATTCTGGGTATAAAGCTTATGGACAAGAAGCGAGGAAATGGCGTGATGATAAGTTAGTTTAGTTAGTTAGAAGCGAGGATATTCACAGAAAAACTAAATGAATAAACGTAAAACAACATCCACAATAACTTAAATGGAGATGGGCGGGTCACGTTGCACGGATTACAGACAGAAGATGGTCAAAACGCGCCACCTCATGGAAAGGTCCGAGTGGGAAAAGAAGCAAAGGAAGATATAAAGACCGGTGGAGCGATGAAATCCAAAAATACCTGGTAGAGACTGAACAGTGAAAGCGCAATGTAGAAATACCTGTAAACAGTTGGAGGAGGTCTTTACCCAGAAAAGGTTTTGAAAACAAATATGTAGATATTAAATTTTATAGAGTTGTATAAATATTATGTAAACTACATGGAAATAAAAAGGCTTTATTATTATTGTACTCATTTATTTACATAACATCACTAGATATATGTTAAAGTAATCTATTATATAGTTGTTGCAACTTAAAAGATAGGATACTTTATATCTCAATTTATAATTGCAAATTTATTCATGAAAAAATATATGGCGGTAGGAAGTTCGCCGGGTCAGCTAGTATATTAAAAAAATATAACACAAAAATTGAAAGTATAAGAAGTGTGTAGACTCACTGGCAACGGGTACAGGGACAAAACTGATAGTGGCTAGGGCCTCAAAGATAGGAACTTTTTCTACTGCTAGAAGAAATGACGACTCTAAAAAGACTACTCCATAAAGATGACCGTCATAATAAACTGGGATGATCTAGTCTTCATTTTTTAATTAATAATTAACGTAAATTCGAATAAAAAATAGTTTCTATGAATTAATTGTGATACAATTAATTCATAGATACTATTTGTTCGTCCGACCCGTTGTAGGTCCGAAGAATCAATAACATAATAATAAAAACGTATAATTAAACATAACCATGGAAGTACGTGTACTTCTTGGACATACAACTATATAATTTGTGACGCGTACGGAGTACCTATTACATCCATTAAACATAACAAACCATAGATAATATGACATAAACAAAGCTCATGAAATGACACAAACTTCGAATGACAGATTCTTATACTACCACCACTAGTTTAAAATGATATTCCAAATTTAGTCGGTTTATCTCATGACACCAACAGTGGTGGGCAGCAGCACTCCCTCGAGTATTAACAACATCCACTGCGATCGTCAACCCGCCTGCCAAGCGTGGCGATTACGGCATTATCCCCCATGACGGGACCACTCGTTGTGGCGTTCTCTTGGGGAGGCCTATGTCCAGCAGTGGACGTTGAAAGGCTGATGGATGGATGGATGGAACTCACTTTACGTCGTGAAGAATTTATTCGTTTGTCATTGTGAAACTCACACTAAGCCCTCTGTTATTTATATTAAATACAGTGCTGTTCTTAGTTATATCATATCTAGTGTGTATTGCGAATTTCATAATGGACAAAAACATCGAACAAAGAGTATGTCTTAAATTTTGCATCGCCAATGGAATTTCGTGTTCGGAGTCACTGAAAATGTTACAGAAGGCTTACGGTGAATCGATTTTATCAAAAACACGTGCAGTGGTACAAAGCGTTGAAAAGCAGTCGAGATGTGATGGAAGATTTGCCTCGCTCTGGTAGGCCATCAACGTCTGCAACTGAAGTTAACATTGCAAAAGTGAAGGATGTAGTGACTGAAAATCTTCATTCAACTTTGAGAGAGCTAGCCGCCGAACTTTCTGTGTCTCACGAGTCGATCCCTACCATTTTAAATAATCACTTGGGTATGAAACATGTTTCCGCTCGGCTAGTCCCAAAAGACCTGAATTTTCTCCAAAAACTCAATCGCATGAGAGTCGCTGAGAACATGCTAGAACGAGTCAATTCCGACCCAACATTCATGAAATGCTTTGTTACTGGTGACGAGACGTGGGCTTACGAGTTTGATATGCAAACTAGTCAATAAGCTTCGTAGTGGCGACTTCCAACTGAACCGAAACCGAAAAAACCACGCCAAAGTCGATCAAAAGTCAAAGTCGTGTTGACTGTTTTCTTTGACTATCGCAGTGTTGTGCATTCGGAATTCTTGCCAGAAGGTCAAACGGTAAATAAAGAATATTATTTGAGCGTTATGTGGCGTCTAAGAGAGCAAATGCGACGAAAAAGGCCAGATTTGCGGAAAGAAAATTCTTGGATTTTGCACCACGATAATGCGCCTTCGCACAAGGCCATCATTGTGAATGAATTTTTGTCCAAACACTCAACAAATACCATCGAGCAACCACCATATTCACCAGATATGGCTCCAGCCGACTTCTTTCTTTTTCCTGAACTCAAATTACCACTTCGTGGCACCCGTTTTCAATCGGTAGAAGACATAAAAGAGAATTCGCGGCGAGAACAGAACTCAATTCCGGAAACAGCGTTTAAAAAAATGTTTTGATGATTGGATTATTCGTTGGCGTAAGTTTATCTTTTCTGAAGGACCATACTTTGAAGGTGATAAAATAAATTTGGATGAATAACAAAAATGTTGTGTATTATTGATCTTTTCCCGGTACTTTCTTGACAGAGTAGTATATATATATACCGGGGGAGTGGGCAGCAGCACTCCCTCAAGTATTAACAACATCCACTGCGATCGCCAACCTGCCTGCCAAGCGTGGCGATTACGGCATTATCCCCCATGACGGGACCGCTCGTTGTGACGATCTCTTGGGCAGGCCTATGTCCAGCAGTAGACGATGAAAGGCTGATGGATGGATGAATGGATGATGATATACAAGAATTGCTCATTTAAAGGTATTAGATAGTACTGAAATCCACTCCTCCTAAAATAAACACTATATACGCTATATATAGATATTTTAGAATAGTATATAAAATGTATAATAAACTATTTCTCTTAGAGATAATAATCTAAATATATCTATATATCTTAGATACATAATCTAAATTAACACAAAATGCGAAAACGATGGCTGAATTGGCAAAGCATCTGCGACTATATTCCACGAGATGTAGGTTCAAATCCTGTTCGTGACTGTTATTTTTGATTTCACATTTTCGCACTTTGTGTTAATTTATATAGCTAAGCTTGTCAAGTGCTAAAAGACTATATCAAAATATCAAATCACATAATTTACTTAAATAAACCATTTATATTTGATTGCCACGCAAAATTGCGTGAATTGCAAATTTACCTTATTAATATTGTAGTCCGATCCCGCCATTATAATTTTAAGTCTTAGATGAAGTAAGGAGACTATATAAACAACCACGTTCGTCTAACCATGAGATGTAACAGTTGTACGCTTCAGACACAGTGAATGGTTCAAAACACATAATAGGACTGAAGTACGAACAAAATCGTGAATCTTATCAACAGATTGATATCGGACAAAAAAGCGATAAAGCGCACTAAAGAAATAATTGTGTATGGGAATCCGTCGGAACAATCTTGTGGTTTCGTCATTATAGCTACTTTATGGATAATAATGTTACTATGGTGAACGAAGGCTGGAATTGCATATTCTTCAAACTACTTTTTTTTCAATTAAACCAATTGCAGCCTTCATTTGTCACCTGCTTACACTTGTAGACATCTATGTGGTGTTACTCATGAAGCCATATTTACAGGTAGTTTATTTTGTCATTTACATGTAGGTACAGAACAAAGCCTAGTATTTTTAGTGTATGTCTCTAAGTTGAAAATATATAAAATATATATTTTTTTTTGCCCGCGTTACGTTTTTTCATAAGTTCGTATAACGTATTGTATAAGAATAGAGAACAAACATAAATGAGTCTCACGTTATTATCAACAGAAAAATGAACAAAATTGACAATTGATTTGGCATAAACCAATGATATTGTATATAAAATATCATTGGCGTAAACTCTAATGTTTGTTCTATATTCTTATTGTCAAGTGTAATTCCACCTATTCTCGGTTTTTTGTTTTATTTACCCTCATAAATACTATGCGTACGTGAAAACAACTGAGCTGATACATACATAAATTAAAAAATGGGAGTAGGTTATGTTAATCACAAAGTACACTGAATATAAAGAGATAGAGATATCAGCATCAAATTTTAGTCTAGCGACAGGGTTACATGCATACCATTATGGGCATATTATATTTGATTTAAATATATGTCCTAATGGTATGGATGTAATGTACATACATATATACCTACGGCTATGCAACTACAGTAGACCTTTAGAGCCATTATTATTTTTCATTGCGATTTGGGAAGTAAGGTCAAATGAAACACTTACTATCATAATTTACCTATTTCTTTTTCGCTTCATATTATAATTATATTATCATAACAGTAAAGAACAAAACCTATAAAATCACGGGAGCATCTGAATAAATTCCAGCACTAATTCCAGCCGGTCTTCGCCATTGCCGATGTCACTGTTTTATGATTGAGCGTATCTTTTGCTTTGATGATCAACATCACAAAATTATTGAAAGTACTGGCCAACAAATATTCTAACATTCATTATGCTACATTCAAATTTCACTTACTTAAATAATAGTATTACAATTAGTGATTAGTTGATTTTTAAATCTACCTTTTTATGAAATACACTTACGCCATGTAATATAACATAAAATTAATCGCACAACATTGTTTTCGTTTCATATTAAATGAAGTTTAATAATACTGTCCATTGTGTTTAATTGTATGGTCACACTACTCTGTCTATTTTCATAGGTTTAAAAAAATATATTATATCAGCTAACAGGTACGAAATGCACAATTTTATATACCCATTATTTAGTAGAATATTTTTACTAAAAGTTTAGTACACTAGACTTTCTGATAGTTCTCTCGTCTACTAGCTAGCAATGCATATTTGTCAGTGAATGTGAGGATTGAGGGACCAGTTTTAAAACTCGATATCTTCGAATAAAGTCGATATTTTATTTCCATTTCTTTTTTACAAAATGTTTTAAGACTCTTACTAAAACTTTATGTAGGAAAAGAAAGATTTTATTTATTTGATTTAGTAATATTCACTAAAATATTTACCTTTCTTGTGTGGATTAAGGGACCACAGTTTAGTCGTTATATATTTTTATCTTTGATTCTTTGTGGTCTATAATTCAGTTAATATCTTTACAAATTCTTGACTAAATGTCTGTTATCACAAAACCTTAATTTTTCAGATACTTTCGAGATCTGGCTGACGGTTTGTGAGGACTGAGGGACCACACTTTATGCGCTGAAGTTTTTAATATATATTTTTACAAATTCCTAGATTTGTTCTACAATTGTTTCAAGGTTTCTACTAAATCATACTTTTTTTTGTATTGCGAAATATCAGTGTAGTCCCTCAGTTCACACGCACGTTTAAAATTATCCTTAACGATTTAGTTAGTCGTATTAGTTGAATCTAATGTTGATTTATGAAGAGTTTTGAAATAGATGATAATTTTCCAAAATCAGCTGCTATTTGAGCACCTGCTAGATCAGTTTACAATATCGTAAATATCACCCACAAGCTCTGGATGAGGTCTACCTCACAACAAAATGAGTGGCATACGTACTAACGTAGACTTATACCACCAATGGGTAATGGTGATAATCTTGGCGATGGTGATAATAAAATTCAGTAGCATTCCAATAATCGATTAGAAATCGGAAAAGAGCCCGCATAAAATATTAATGACACTTCGAAATGTTTTCGTCATTGTCCACCACTCATGTCAAACAATGCAATATCGAAAGATAATAAACGATAAAAATAATAGTAGTTGATACAATGAGATATTAATATTGCGAGTATGTACCCACTTGTTATCTTATCCGACACCTTCAAATTTGCTTCAATATGGATTCATATGCTTTAGTAAAATAGATTAGTAATAATCTTTATCCATCCATTATATTTTTATATTGCTAATGGTTACAGATGACGGACTAAAAATACAAGCGTCTCTACCCCATACTTTACCAAGGGTGTCGTACGAGGCGACTAAGGGAAGTAAGATTATTATAATATGTACCGATATGTACTGATATCCGAATTAAATACACTATCAGTGCACTCCACCAAAAAACATAACGCTTTCTTAATACACTCAATGATAAGATATAGAGATTTAAAATAATGAATGGTGTTGGAAAAGTTAAATTCTACTTGCCTTGACTTCTTTGATAATACTACTACTACTTATCATCACGCCATTTCCCTTGCGGGGTAGGCATAGAGAACAGAGTGTCAAAAGGCTCTCTCTCTCTCTCTCTCTCTCTATCTCTCGCTTCCTCAACATTATTAATTCTCTTCATACACGCTCGCCAGTTTCGGAGACTCCTAACTCCACCTTCCTTCAATAATAAATCACAAATTTGGTCTAAGTAGGTGAGTCTCGGTCTCCCCCTGTACCTAAATCCTTCCACTTTTGCATTGTATATCTTCTTAAAAAGTCGCTCGTCCGGCATTCTTTCCACATGTCCGAACCATCGAAGCATTCCCGTTCGTATATAAAAAATAAATAATAAAAATCAACAACCGCAGAAATATATCACGAATTCAAAAAAAGATTAAATTAACATATATTAGACATTAACACACACAAGAATTATTTTCGAATTCACATTTTTCACTTTGTGTTTAATGTATAGTGCTAAGCATGTCAAATGCTAAAAATAAAAAAAAAAATATCTAAATATTTATAGGGTTTCCGTCATTATTAGGCAAAAACCTTATTGTAAAATTAAGTTTACCTGGTCGGTATGAAAATACTTCCAACAGATGGCGCAGGCATCACCCAAAGACGTTATGTATGAATGTGTTATCGAAATTAGCAGTCAGGAGCAATTGTCACGATTGCTGCATTAGCAAAGCATCCGGACGGTATCCAGGAGATGCAGGTTCAAATCCTGCTCGTGACTGTTATTTTGGTTTTCACATTTTCCACTTTGTGTTTAATGTATAGTGCTAAGCATGTCAAATGCTAAAAATATATATAAAAAAATATCTAAATATTTCAAATCTCTTTATTGACTTTCCACAACAGCTCTGTTTATGCCCATTGCTCCTGCAGCTGACGTTGCCTCTGACGTTTATAAGGCCAGCTCAATATACTTACTTACTTCAATATACATAGCTCACTTCTGTTTTATTTTTTTTTGTCCATGTGGTGACGGACTAAGAATACAATTGTCGCCACCCCATCCATTCCTGCAGGTGACGTACAAGGCGACTAAGGGAAGTAAGCAATTATCACGCATTATCATTGCATTACTGGTAGTACGGCTGGGTATTAAGTGAGAGTACTCACTTGCTATCGGGCCCGAGCGGGTTGGTACCACCGTCTCCCGTGTGACCAATCATGTAGCACGTCAGTGTGTTGTGGCTGTAGCAGAAGATAGCCGTTTATTCTCTCATTTCTTATCTGAGAATTTAAATGGTAAGCAGCGGCTTGACAATACCCTCTGTATAGTCGAGTCCATGAGCGACGGTTACCACTTACCATCAGGTGGGCCGTGGCTCATCTGCTATCACTAGATATTAGGAGGATTATAAGTCGTCTGTAATTGGTATTTAGTTTTTAACACAAACTAAGCGAAATAAAAATACCAATGTTGTATATATAGAATAATATTTTCAAACAAAATTTCAACATTAACCAATAAATTGGAACAGTATCGTACACGAGAAACTCGATATACTGCTTTTAGAGCCTTATAATATCAGTATGTGAATAATTGACATCGTTGTAATGCTATACTTCTGTAAGTGATGTATATTATTACTTAGTATCCTTTATAATATATTTCGGCGAATTGTTATTGACATGTGTAAACATCAATACGAAGAAGCTATATTGATATTGAAATTGTTATTACTTTGCAAGTTGAAAATGAAAAAAACATTATTATGGTTATGAAATAAAAATAGTATTATCAGAAAGAATCTAGTGAGACTTGCTTATCCCAGGATGAATGGGTCGGCTGGATCGGGAAAGTACCCCCCTCTTACTGACGATTGGTGTGAACGTAAGTGCACTTTTTTCTGTTAAGACGAAAAAAAAATGTTCCCAACCGCACACCCCGTCGTTCGGGGCAACGAACAGGGTAGTGTGAGGCCCTCATCCACTAAAGAAACCCGCCATGTGCCCTCTCTCTGCCATTATTGGCGGGCCACTTGAACTATTTTACATTCCTTCAGTGGGACGTAAGTGCACCTGCCGTTGTGATTCGTATGGTGAGTGAGAGCGCTGGATGCCCAATCCCTATTCCTATGCCTCGCCTTAGTATCCTTCTTATTCTCTCCCTATTACCCTTCCTATCATTTTACATGGAGCTGGCGACGCTCGAGAAATGCCTCTGGTGTTGCTAGCGTCTATAGTCTACAACCATAAAGTAGACACATGCACATGACGTTGTGTGAAAAATGTCCGTGAATATTTATTTATTTTATTTATTTAATACAAAATTCTAAAGATGACCTTTGTAAATTATTTTAATTTTATTGTCCTAGATACTGTCCTGCACAACTAAATTTAGAGCACGCAATATACAAGGAGATACACAATAATGGTGACCTTTTTGTAGAGTATCAACAGCTTTTTTTACACTAGCTGTATTGTTATTTGTAATTTAAATGACTTTAATAAGAAAGTAACAGTAGTTCCTATATCCTCATGACTTTGGTGTGCTCGATAGGGTCCATAGTAGGCATAATCTTTAAATATTCATTGTAAATTCTTTGTCAACATTGTGGTGTGCATTAAAATATTGAGGATCCATTTCTAGAGTGCTCACGGAATAAGCTGCGGGCTCAATCTAGTACAAAATATAAGCAAAAGCCTTTTTACTTTGTTTTCTGGAACGATTGTTAAGCTTCGTAATAAGTAAAAGTTTTCTTGTTCACAAGAAAATATATGTTTTCCTTTTGAGTTGAAATATTTTCCTCCAATTAGTTTTCTTGATGCTGTAGAAATTTCCATTTTATTTCTCGTTTGGTTCTATTCAAAATCTAATGGCAATCTGTGTTATTAACCATTTCATTAATAGTTATTATTCGCCTGTAGTTTTTTTTAATAGGTTATTCCATCAGAAACAAACTCGAATCCAATATTGATGCAGTCTTTGGTATTACCACTGGTATCGATTTCATTTGATTGTAAAGTATCGATTTTGCAAGACATCCACTCTGACTTTTCAAAATTAAGTGCGTTTTTAATCAATTAGGTATTTTTAATTTGTAACTAGTTAATGAGTAAAATATATTGAAGTAACCTGATTTTTTGAGGGGGTTTCCCAAAGTTTTATGAAGTTATGAGCTAAATAAAATACAAAGATAAGGTAGACAGATTATTTTTATACTGTTACATTTTAAAACATTCTCTAACATTATTGACTGTATGAAGAGCAAAAACATATAGTGCCAAAACTATTTGAAGTGGTAAAGCGGCAGGGGAAAGAAGATGGTGGCAGACGAGCAGCTCATGGTCTCAACAATACCAAAAATACTGCGAAGCATGCCTATCTCTCACTACAACCAAAATACACGTAAGTGTATTACGGTCGGTCACATGAAAGTCAATAGTACCGACTCTGCCCAGGCCCGATAACAAGGGATTACTTGCACTTGGTACCAAACACTACCACCAGTAATATTTTGTAAGCTTGTGGCTTTCATAAAACAAAATTTGAACTGCAGTAAACGAATAAGTAACATTATAAACAATCCTTAACGGAAGACACTGACCCGTTTTTCTTTTAAACTTACTAAATTGCCACAATTTATCAGACGACAGTAGAAACAACGGGACGTCCGAGATGCGAAAATATATCCAACCATTAGTACGAAAAGAAAAAACAGCATAGTTGAGGATTTGTAAACAAATTTGTAAAAAGTCTTGTTAGAAAATAACAAATAATTATTCGCGCGAATGGCTAATGGGAATGGATGAAAGATGTTTTAATTTACATAACGAGCACTTTCATCGTTTTCATTTTTTCAATGGATTTCTTACTCGAGGGTGATTGTTGATTCTTGCCGGTCAATAGGCCCTTTCTCGAGATAATCACGAGGCTGTAGGCCATCATGTATACTGAGTGATGCTGTATTTTTCACAATTCGGTACTTTTAAATTTTTGTACAAATATTTTAATCGATGCTATCTGACTTTCTGTCGTTAAATTTTCGATTTGATGGAACTTTATGTCCTTGAAAGAGATTCAAGGTCCTTAATTTTTGATATATAAACCTAAAAGATTTCAATATTTATTTATTTCTTCTTAACTTTATGTTTTCGCAATTCTATGTATTGGTTTCTAATGGTATGTTATTGATTCATTAATAGATATAGGTATTTTCTTTAATGATAATATAACTTACTAGTCTTTGCCTACGCCGTAGACAAAACCTAGTTTTTAGGTTACATCTTAGGTTCCCAAAATAGTACTGAGATAAAGTGTGTATCAGTTTTTAAGCCTAATCAAGACAAAAAAAATGTTTCATCAAAATCCGCTCAGTAGTTTTTGTGTGATGTGCAAACAAACAAATAAATAAACATTCACAATTTCTAAACCTAATATGTTTTGTATTCAGAGTTATTTTTTCATATCAATTCATAATCATTTTTAAATATCTTGAATGTACAGACATTGCCTTGTTACAGTTTTCGAGTAATAGGTACAGATTATTAAACTTTGATTAGATTAATTGTTCGTAAATTACGTGATTTAATGCAGGTATTAAATTTCTAAACATTAAGATTCATAGCATTATCGTCTATCTATACTAATATTATTAAGCGGAAAGATTTGTATTTTTGTATATATATACATGACATGGGCTACGTTTATTACCAGACATTTATTTATTAGATACTATAAATAGTAATTTGAAAAAAAAACTACTTATGTCCTGCATAAAGATACATTTACTGTACGTTTATCCCAAAATATTAAAAAAATAAATGTCCAACCGTGAAAAGCCGGGACAGGCCACTAGAACTATATAATTTCAACTAGACGTTGCAATAACACGAGAGAGATATACATTTTAAGAGAGTTATTGAGATTTGTATCAAAGATAATCATTTTCATATTGAAACCATAGTTTGTTTAAAAGGTGGCATAGATTTTAGAATATTGTATATAGAATTATGTAGAGAGTATGTACGTGTTTAAAAAAAGCGAAAATAAAAGCAGTGATAGCCTAGTGGAAAAACCAAGGACTGCAAATACAATGGTATCAAGTTCGATTGTCATTTCACGGTGACGGCACACACTTACTTATCGAGGTTTCGAGAATATGTGAGTATTTATTTTTTAGTGATAATTGGTGTCACTGCTCGGTAAGAGAAAAACATCGTAAGGAAACCAGCATGCGTGAGAGATTTACTAAACGGCTTGTAAAGTGTACCAACCTGCACCGGGCCAGCGTAGTGGCTCGACTCCTTCTTACTTTAAGGATTTTGGACCTTGAAGCAACAGCCGCGTAGATTTTTGTGTGCCATGCAATGTTTGGGGTGGGTAAAATTTCACATCCATAATTTATAAGCACGAACATGTTGGTTTTTGTTTTTTTTTTAATGCATATTAAATCCTAAATAATACTATATATGTGAAAGAGAGTTTCTTTGTTTGTATTTTTGTAGGTACTTATATGCTGTACTACTGAACAAATTATTAGATTGGACTTTGACAACTTTTTATCCCGGCAAAACGGATGGTTCCTGAGGCTAGCTATTTTTACACAGAGATCCAGTGGTAGAGCCTTGCTTATCATAGCATAAATAGGCCGGCCCGATCGGGGAAGTACGACCCTTTCACAGAAGATCGGCTTGTAACAACGGTAGGTAATCTTACCGTTGTGTTTTGTATGGTGAGTGAGAGCGTCGGAGTCTCAAACCCTACTCCCTATACTCTCCTTATTATCCTTCCTGTTACTTTCCACCCCTTTCCATGGAGATGGCTACGCGCGTGCGATCAGATGCCTATGATGTTGCTAGCGTCTATAGGCTATGGTAACCGCTTACCATCAGGTGGGCCGTATGCTTATTAGACCCACGTAGTACAAAAAAATACCTTCAATGTGCAGAACCACCGAATTCTCATTATAAATTATATTTTTTTGGATCTAAATATATTGTCGATGTAATCTTGTTTATAAATAGACACTGTTTATTTTACAAGTTTGCAAACTAATTACATAATATTAACTTGTTTTTGCATGCGATAAATTCAATATTTATCCGCCTATGGCTCTATCAATGTTTATGTTTATTTATTCCACGTTTATTTCGACAATAAAATATCATAAAACGGCCTTCTGCTGCCGTCTTTTCCCCTCCGTTGGAATCAGACGTGACGGATGGTAAATCTAGTCACCGCCATTCTCATGATTTTTACTAAAAATCTCCATTATGATAAATAAAATGGATTTCACTATCAACAATTTATTATAACTAATTTCTTTTTGGGTATCGCCTATATTATGTAACCGTGAAAGTTTGAACAATTAAGTTTTTTCATTCAATATAGTATATAATTTACTTCCTTGCACGAGGTCGTGGGTTCGATTGAGCTTGGGACTAGAGGACGTTGTGTGAAATGTCCGTGAATATTTATTATTATTATTTATTTAAGTATATTATATGTTAAGTAGTATATGTATATATTAAATATATTTAGTGTATTGCATGTACTACATAATATTATGCATAACTTTAGGTTAGGTATTTATGTGACACATAATGTAGCAATTTTTCTGATTTTCTTTCTCACTAGAATCTTGCTACTTTTTAAGTTTTTGTTTCATAATTTTCTTTTACTATCAAATTGTTAAACCTTTTCCACCCATTTTTTATTTCTCACTATTCTTGTCCATCCCAAGGTTGTCTGGAACAAATCGCAGCTACCGATAAGACTGCCCTTCGTACGTTAATTTAAGAAACTTCCTACGTTGTGTAAAATTTTTGTGTACAAGAATCAATATTCTTGTACACAACAATTTTACTATTGTTATATTATGTAAGGTTCGGACTCTTTGTTATTCAATCATGCTAAAATTTCAGAATAGATTTGGGTGAAATTTCTTCTTTCTCCACGCCACCTATGGGATGCACTTTCGGCATCCGATAGGTGGCGTGGGTCGTAAAGACATCAAAAACAAATGTGTAGTGGAGATTTGGATTCGTCGTTGGGTGACTGCAACAGCTTAGTAGACTAGAGCACTTCCCCGGATTAGATGGGACGCAGGTTCGAATCCTGCTTGCAGTAAAGATCCCTTAGTCCATTTTCATAAATAATTATTGTTATTTAAAGTAGCTGAGCACGTCATGTGCTAAAATACAGATCAAAATATTTAAAATTTGATTAAATTTTGAAGACCACGGAGACGAGGTCGCGGTCAGATGTCAGTCAAATACATAAAACATCCTAATAACCCTCGTTACTGTACAGGATAATATCGAAGATTATATAAATCATTTAAACTCTCAGTGATAACATAAAATGAAAACAAATTTCCATTAATGCCAGTGGGACGCTGTTAAATGGTGACAAGAAGACGGATGCCCGTCAAGACGTAATCTAATCTATAGTTATTAAATATCATGCAATAAAATTACGTATCATTGCTTGATGCATATTATAATACCAGTGGGCCTAGCCAAGTTGCATTCTATGATTGCTAACACTATAGAAAATTATAATGTATGGAAATTTGACAACTCTAACGTTAAGTCACGTGACTTAGCGTTATAGATATCGTTAAAGATATCCAATTCCGATATTTTTTAATAGTTTTCTATAGCGTTAGCGATCATAGAATACAACTTGGCAAGGCCCAGTGGGCCTATTAAAGTTTGAATTCTTTTATATTACGAAGGTAGCAATTGGGCATAGTAGGCCTTCTGATGGTGTGCGATTACCATAACATATAGATGCTAGCGACACCAGAGGTATCACTCGCACGTTAACCATCTATCAGCCTTACAACGTCCACTGCTGGACATAGGCCTCCCCAAGAGAACGCCATAACGAGCGGTCCCGTATGGGGGATTATGCCGTAATCGCCACGCTTGGCAGGTTGGTTGAAGATCGGAGTGGATATTGTTAATACTCGAGGGAGTGTTGCTGCCCACTCCTCGGGTATTCCCTTAGTCGGCTCTTACGACTCCCGTGGGTCTCTACCCACTTTAGAATTGTCTGTGCTTATTGTCTTGCTTTAGAATTGTCCCACCCTTCTATAAGGGTGGGACAATTCTAAAGCCGGTCCCACATATCGCACGGTGCGCGGTATATCGCACGTTGACAACCCCAGGGAAAGGTATAAGAGGCGGAGAGGAGGGATGATAGATAGGTGATGAGGAGGTGGACTCTTAAAATAGGAGATATCAACATCCTGTGTTCTCATTTACCATAACAAATACTACAGTAAGAGTATCTACCTATAGTTGCCAAAAACTTGTAAGCCGATCTCCTGTGAAAGAGCGGTCGAGCTAGCTGTTTACTCCCGGAAAAATCCACTACCACTGGTAGCTTAGGTACTTTTAAATGTGTATTCAATGCCATTAAAATGTAGTGCCCTTAGTGAACATTTTTTATGCGCACTCTACAATTGTTCAAAATACTAATTTTTAATTTTAATAGAGCACCATCTAGTGTTGGAAATACGCAACTCTAGGATTATAATAATAATAAATAAATATTCACGGACATTTCACACAACAACGTCCTCTGGTCCCAAACTAAGCTTAACGCTTGTGCTATGGGTACCAGATTACGGATATATTACATATATTACTTTTTTTTTGTAAATACATACATATAATAGATAGAAAACACCCAGACGCAGTACAAAATATCTGTGTTCATCACACAAATTATTGTCCTGACTGGGAATCAAACCCACGACCTCGTGAACGGAAGTCAGTTATTTCACAATAATCAGGTATCCTGTTGTCAACTAGCTGTAATCACGTAATAAATTGTTTGGTTTTATTAAATATCAGAACTTATGAAATAAAAAATATTCATCAAAATCCGTTCAGTAGTTTCTACATGAAATACGAACAAGCAAACAGATAAACATACAAATATTACGAATTCTAAGAAATTACTATGGATTTCGAGACGCTGAAACAGTAATTTTTATCAAATGTCTTAAATGTACAAACATAGGTCTGTTACTATACTTTTTATTAAAGTATAAAAAAGTTTAGAAATGAGATAAATAATAAAAATAGAAATGCATCTGGATCTGTTTTCCAGGAGATGCAGGTTCAAATTCTGCTCGTGGCTTTTATTTTCACACACCTTCACCTTTCACATTTTCGCATTTTATGTTCTGGTAAAAGTATTTTTAAATTTACTTTCTACGTAAAACACCAAACTAACAAAGAACCAAGAATCAGAATTTCTGCACAGCCCCTTAATTGCAATACTTCAGATTACGTTGACGCTAAAGTACTATCTACATAATTTCGAAAAAAAACCTTTTAGTATTCCACTTGTAATCCTTAGTTAATATTATAGGAGTAAATGTGAAAGTGGGTTTGTTTGCTTATTATCTTTATTGAGGTTTTTCGTAAAAAGAAAAATTCTCAGTAGCAGCCCGGAGTTCGGAAATATGCCCGGTAAATGGAAATAGGCCACCTATTACGTGGGACTTAACATAGCTGGTGAACCGTGGGTGTGTAATACACCTCTGCTTATCCCTTCGGGGAATATAGGCGTTGCTATGTTTTTTTTCACACTATAGTTACTTCACCGGTTATCACGAAATTTGGTAAATATATAGTACGGAGTACAGAGAAGGACATTGAGTTCGGTTTATTTCAAAAAATAAAAGGTTCCTGGAAGACACCAAAATAGCCATCACAAATATGATTATTTGTGCTAGAGGGTGACACATATTTAGATAATAGGGGGTTGCTTTTATGTAACGCCCGTCAGGACCGCAGGCATAAGATAGTCTCGACAAAGTCACAATTTTACATTGATAACAGAGTGCACCTTCTTATACCACAATTTCCAAAGCTAGAAATATCATAGCATCACGCCTGTATTCCCCAAAGGGGTAGGCAGAGGTGTATTACACACCCACGATTTGCCAGCCAAGTTTAAGTCCCACATAATAGGGGGCGAGCTTATTGCCGTCTATCAGCCACATTTGCAAACTCCGGGCTGCTACTGAGAATTTTTTTGAAGAGAAAACTTCTTTAGGCGCATTGAGCACTTTTTGTGTGAACAAAAATCATGGAACTCGCGACATCGTCACCGAACGCTCCGATCTTCTAGGTAGGCTTTCGAGCCAGGCGCCTGGCTCGAAAGCCTTTATTGATCGAGGTAAGCCCCATGAAATTGTATGAGAGATAAGTCAGTTGGTTCTGCTTCTTCCAAGGTTGCTTACGATACAGGTGAATAGACAGGTAGATTAGATACCAGAGTATATTGAGTCAGAGTGGAATTAACTGGCAGTTCCTGTTGCTCAGGTGTAACACAGTGAACTGAGCTATTTGAGGATACATATGAGTGTGACGTCCCAGGGCGATTACTTTCTGTATCTGACTCAACATCTAATAATTCGTATTTCATGAGGATATCAAATATTTCTCTTTTTGCCTGTAATTTCCGTATAGGTTTCAGTTTTTTCAAAACTATTTTAATATGATCCGAAAAAGACACCAGTTCGTCATCTTCCTCTTTTTTGCTTAAATTTTCTAACATTTTCTGGCGAGCAATTTCTCTTTTCTGCAGGTATGATAATATGTCTTCTTTTTTTGTCCGTTTTTTATTAGATTTTGGAAAAGAAGGACGGACGGACGGTGAGTCTGGTGAAGGTGATAGTGAATCATGAGTTTTGTTATTTTCTGGCAGCTCATCTAATTCCACTGGTATAGGAGATCTGTCTTGGGTAGGCATTTGACTGCTTGAAGACTCTTGTGTACTGATTGCATCGTCGTGGTCAATGCTGCTGAGAGTGGGTCGTTCGTTTGGTACTGATTCCAAAAAAGAAAATAACTTAGTGTACGATGCAAATTTGGATCTTGGGTTTTTTGGTGCTGCAGATCCAGTACCACTCTTGTTTTTTCGTTTTTGACGGAAATATGTGTCCTTTAAATTTTTCCAATGTTTTTTGCAGCTATCACCTGTAAAAAAATGTAAGTGCATAAATTAACATATTATATCTTTCAGATTTTTGGCAACAGGAGAAACATATAAATCACTATCATTTGCCTACCGGATATCAGATTGTCATATTTCAACAATTATACGAAAAGTTCTGAGGCTGCTTAAACAAAAGTTAATGCCAATCGCAATGCCTCCTCCAACAGAACAGGATTTTAAGAATATTGAGAAAGAATTCTGGGAGAAATGGAATATGCCAAACTGTGTGTCTAGCATAGATGGGAAGCATGTTCGTGTAAAAGCACCACAGCATAGTGGTTCCCTTTATTTTAATTATAAAGACTATTTTTCTATTGTAATGCTGGCCTTGGTTGATGCTAACTGCAAATTTGTAGCTGTTGACGCAGGTTCATATGGAAAAGAAGGCGACAGCAACATTTTTAGGAAGTCAATAATTGGAAAAAAGATTGCGAGTAACAATTTCCATATTCCTGGACCGAAGTTTCTACCGAGAACAAATGTTAGTTTGCCTCATTTTTTGATAGGAGATGAGGCGTTTCCTCTAAGTGCGCATATGATGAAACCATACTCGAGAAGGTCTCAACTTGATCGTCAAATGGAGATGTTTAACTATAGATTATGTCGCGCTCGTCGCGTGGCAGAGAACGCATTTGGACTCCTGAGCCAGATATTCAGAGTATTTTATACACCAATAGCTATTTCGCCGGATACTTGCACGGATTTGATATTAGTAGCATGTTGTCTGCACAATTTGTTACGGGATGGTTATTTGGAAGATAACAGCAGGCCGTTCTATTCACGCGATGAAACTCAAAATCCTACCGAAAACATGACCAATTTAGCACCTACAAGAGGCTCTGCATTCGAAGGTATTTATGTCAGAAACGAACTAAAAGCGTATTTTGACTCTGAAATTGGCCAAGTATCTTGGCAAAACAACTATTGTTAAAAATTAAATTAAATTAATTGATAAAGTTAAATAAAACTTACTTGTTTTATTTAACTTTTCTCCAATTTCAGACCATACATTGTCTTTCATTCGGTTATTTTTATAATCTTCCAGATTTAAATTATAAAGTAATGGGTACTGAGACACAAAAATCATGGAATGGCGCAGGCGTCACCCAAGACGTTATGTATGAATGTGTGCAAGTATGAATCAGCAATTGTCACGATGGCTGAATTGGCAAAGCATCTGGACGGTATCTAGGAGATGCAGGTTCAAATCCTGCTCGTGACTGTTATTTTCGAATTCACATTTTCCACGTTGTGTTTAACCTGTGAATTATTGTATTTTGATCATTAACACTTCTTTACAAACCAAAAATAATTCAAAAATAATAATCTCTCGACGATACAATTCACAAGTTACTTTGTTTTCACTTCTATCGGCAGTCGCCAAAGACTGCCCGCATGTTCTTTTCTTTTTACGGAAAAGCTCAATAACATGGCCCGACTCGGGGATCGAAGGCGAGACCAAAAAAAGTTAATAAAGTTACAAACACTTGTTAATAATGTTCTCAAAAAGAAACATTACACATCAGCGTTTCAACAACAAATATTTTGCAAAAGAAACTTATCAACACCAAATCTATTAACAACAGTTACCTCCAGGATTGTTGGGGCGAACATTTAAATAATTAATGCACCAAATAGCAGGGTCGGCCGTGGTCAACGGCTAATAGCCATTCAGAGACCAAGAGTTTAGTTTATAGGTTCAATTTCATTCCATTTGTTACTTTGGCTGTAGCAAATGTTGAGCTATTTTTTCTTGTTAGCTCTGGGTGTACACCGTCGTAAAACCTCAAATTTGTTGAACAACACGTGTAAGGTAAGCAGTATTGAGTTTACAAGTTGTGTTTAAATAGAATTTGTTGAACAAACATTGTATAAGTGTTTTCTTTCTTACTTCTCGACTAGTTCTTTTTGACTAGTTGTATAGTAAACATAATGAAATTTTAAATAACGAGAAATGAACAGAACTAGTTAAGACGAATGTAATGAGCCCAAACTTGATGGGCTTACTAATAGGCAATCCAGGATTTCGTCACTTGCCTTCAGACTATATCATCAGAGTAGCTCAGTGGTACCAGCATACATGGGAGTTCCAGATGCTAGGTATGTTTGAAAGTAAACTAAATACCCATTATGCGTCTAAGATCCCTACCACAGCTAACAAAAAAAAACAGATGACCTAGAAACGCCTGAACAGATCTTCATAAATTGTAGCTAAGAATTCTCTTGATCACGTCAGCTTTCAAACAAAAAAAAACCGCATCAAAATCGGTCCATTCGTTTAGGTGCTACGTGCTACAGACAGACAGATACACAGACACGGCAAACTTACTCTTTTTGAGTCGGTGGTAAAAAATTAAGGACTACAAAATCTGTGGCATCGAATCCTATCATCAGTTGCGGACCATGAATACGCCGTCGTTTTTATAAACTTATAACACATAATCTATCACCCTTTCGACGTCCACTGCTGTACATAGGCCTCCCCAAGAGGGGATAGTGCCGTAATCGCTACGCTTGGCAGGCGGGTTCGAGGGAGTGCTGCTGCCCACTCCCTCGGTATTCCCCTCAGTCATCTCTTCTGAGTCCCATGGATGGAAAGAGGTGGGAAAATTCTAAAGCCGGCCCCCATGGCAAACCCATAAAGCGTGACTTAATCAATGTTAACACACGCGTTGATGATTAGGTAGGTCAAAGCGTGTCATAGACTACCCCTAGTCTATTGAACAGCGTGTGAAGGGAAATTAACATGTCAATCAATCTACATTATTGCTGCAATGATTAGCTCCCGTAATGAAAGTACTTGCAAATAAACCAGTGATGTGTGTGATATTTCATTTACTTGGTAGCCCCATTTGATTTCAATTGTTGGATTTAGATTTTTTTATATTTTTTCTGCTTGTTTCTATCACTGAACTGCTCCTAAACAGTTTATTTTTTACTGCGTATGGTAGCAGGTGAGCCACGGCCCACGTGATGGTAACAGTCGCTCATGGAGTCAACTATACCGAAAGTATTGTCAAGTCGCTGCTCACTATTTCATTTCAGATCTGAAATGAAAATTAAACGGCTATCTCCTGCTACTACCAAAATACACCTATGTGCTTCATGGCCGGTCACATGGGAGATGGTGATACCAACCCGCTCGGGCCCAATAGCAACTGAGTACTCCCATTTGGTACACTTTTTTTTTTTTTTCAGGAAACCTTTTTTAGGTATCCCCCCGCCGGGGCAGACGGGGAGATTATGTCGGACTCCGGCGCCGGCCGTAATCCCCGCTCTCCCCGCGCCACCGGTAAAGTGACGCGAGGGCTCTCGCCTCTAGATCCCACGGCGGAGTTCCAGCAAGGAGGCTCGCAGCCTCGTAGGAGACCGTGCGGTATCCCCTGATGACCCTGACGGTCATCGCTCTCTGCGGTTGGTGCAATACAGGAGCATTTCTGGCCGTCAGGCTATCTGCCCACACTGGAGCCCCATAAAGGGCCATGGACCGCACGATCCCCACGTAGAGCCTCCTGTAGGAGGTGTCGAGTCCCCCCAGGTTGGGTAGTAACCGCGAAAGTGCAGCTGCCGCCTGCGTCAATTTGGGGACCAACCCTCGGAGATAAGGCCCGAAGGTCCACCGGCTATCAAGGACCAGACCTAGATATTTCATGGTCGGCTTGATCCCGATGCGAACACCCCCCACCACCATGCTGGACCCAAGCGGTGGCCCTGAAGGCCCAGCAGCCGGATTCTCTCCACGACTCGTGCAACCCCGACCATGGCAAGCTCGGTTGCCTGCACCGCGCTACACCCAGTCGTATCCGATGTTCCACAGGAGTGGCCCTAGGACCGACCCCTGGGGAACACCGCACGACACTTGTCGCCGACTACAGCCACTGTGGCTCGGGTAGACCACAGCCCTCTCCGAAAGATAGGCCCCGACTACTCCCACTTGGTACCCAGCCCTACTACCAGTAAGTGGTTCGATTTTGATATTTTTTTTTGTATGTGTGTTTGAGTCTCGGAATGTTTTAGATGGAATTGGACGCGGCATTGGCACCGCGAGAGGGTTTCTGGATGTTTTATGCAATTTATTTATTTCATGTAAGCACATATATCTATCAAAAAGATTCAAAATTTGACACCAATAAGCCCGTTCTTTTTCAATGAATAAAATTCTTTCTTTCGTCTTCTTAAAAGACAACACTGCACTAAGGAATAATCCTTGTAATGCGGGGGACTTTAAAAACGGATAAAAAGTACACACAGACTCAGAACTACCACTTGTGGATCACACAAATAGTTGTCCTGTATGGGAATCGAACCCATAACACTCGGGCGGGAGGCCGGTATCTAAACCACTCCGCCATCTGTGCAACTCCATACAAACGAAACGCTAATATTTGGACGGGACAACGTCTGTCAGGTTCGCTTATAAACTATGAAACTGATATAGTATTAACATTACGAATGTATAATACTTATTAAGGGTATTTTTTTCACTAAGGTGCATGTGGTGACAGAATAAAAATATAAGAGTCACCACCCCATTCCTTACCACAGCAGTTATCACTTGCTGCATTACTAGTCGTAGGGTTGTTTTTGATACTTGAGACTGCTGCTTTTAAACTTGGAAATAATACTAAGACAAATACCTACAGAAATTACACTCACAACAAAGTTCTTTAAGCTTTAAGCTTCGTTATGTCGCTGCGTGTTTGTAGTATCTAAGAAAAATAAATAACACATTTAGCAACTATGAAATAACACTGTCAAAGTGTGTGTAAGATAAAATTAATCTACAACGGAAAACCGACTCATAGTTATCCACCAATGTCAATGACAATGGTGTTCCATTGTCATATCATTTCTCAAGGTTTTTGGAAGTGAAAACTTCTTTAGGCGCGTCGTACACTTTTTGGGTAACCAAAAATCATAGAACTCGCGTCATCGTCACCGAACGCTCCGGTAGAAGTAAAAACTAAGTAACTTGTGAATTGTATCATTGAGCTGTTATATATGTATCTAGATTATTGTTTTTGAATTGAAATTAATGAATTTGGTCATTCATCACAACTTACTTAGTTTTCATTTCTGTCGGCAATTTCCAAAGACTGTCCCGCATGTGTTTTTTATAAATAATGCAGCATGACACCTATTTTCGAAGAACGGTCCTAAAAGTTTCGTATTTCTCGGGAATTTCGAGACTGCACCAAGTACTAATCGGTACTGCCGTTTACCGTGTGACCTGTGAAGCATGTCATTGTTTTTTGGTTATAACGGGCGATAACCACCCATTCATTTCCAATCCATGAAATGAAATGGTGAATATCGGCTTCGCTGTATTCTGCGGTAGGACTGGGCTCGTTCACCACCTTAATTAATAAAATATTTATATTATTTTTGACCGTGACCGTTTTGCCGTATGGGGCCGGCTTTAGAATTGTCCCACCCCTCTCCACCCATGGGAGTCGTAAGAGCCGACTGAGGGAATACCGGATGAGTGGGCAGCAGCACTCCTTCGGGTATTAACAACATCCACTGCGATCGCCAACCCGCCTGCCAAGCGTGGCGATTACGGCACTATCCCCCATTCTTGGGGAGGCCTATGTCCAGCAGTGGACGTTTAAAGGCTGATGGGTGGATTATTTTTGAGGTGATAACGTCTTATAAATCAATGAACGCTGGCTGGACGCACGAAAAAGTGTCACGTTCCGAAAAATGTATGGCGACCAATGCATTGTATGTAAAACTCTCAAAAAACATATTTAACGTTATCACGTAAAATTATCGTCCGACTTTACAGACAACCTTATGTTTTATTATTATACCATATGTTTTATTACCTTAAAAATATATTCAAAATATCACATATACCTAGTTTAAGACTTGTAGTGTAACTGTTTCTGTTTGAGAGAGAACAATAAATGATTTTTGATTACATTATTATAGAATGGATATTTTAGGAGAAGAGTCCACCACTCACCCACGGATTGTCAATCCCAGTTATCTTTGGATAGAATAACCTAAGATTGCCAATCCGCACTCTCACAGATAGAAGAGAATTTGATAATAGCAAACTAGCATGCACAATAATGACAAAAAACTCACCAAGGTGATACAACCATGCGATACGTTAGGACTCTCAGAACAATAAATATTGCAATATTCCGCAAAAAATCTCTCTCCTCCTAAAATATCTATTCTATAATAATATCTAACAATGGACTTCCGACAAGTGTCGCCTCATTCAATCAATTATTATGATTATATATAAAATTAATAATTTTTTTTTATATGATTGTATTATATTTAAAACTCGCAACTAAACCACACAAGATAATTAATGGTATGCATAGATGAGCTCTTTCCGTTAATACTTGGTTATCGTCGGGAGCCGAACCCTGTCTGGTCTGACACTAAAGGGTAGGTAGAGTTAGTAGCGTATAGCTTATTGTCAACGCCAACTTTTTGCGCGCGTATCCATTTCTTCAACTCTTTTTCTGCCCCATTATTAGATACAGGTCTCCTCTCATGGTGAGAGGGATTAGGCGATAGTCCACCATGCTGGCCCAGTACGTGCCACACTTCACAAGCCGTCGCAAAAATTTATCAGGTATGCAGGTTTCCTCACAATGTTTTCCTTCAACAAGCAGTGATAAATTGTATTATGAAAAAAATAGACGTCGCGGGACGTCTACCAGATGTGAAAACATCGAAATTATGTTACAGAAATAAAATGATCATAACTTGACAAAGTACTCGTCAAGACAAATCATACGAGCCCAAACTCGATGGAGTTATGTCGTTTTATAACGGAGTTCCTATGACCACCTTCTAGCTCCATCATCAGACCCTGGATACCATCTAAAGAAAAGTACTCCCAAATTCGATGGGGTTGCGCTGTTTCATTATAGAGTTCTCATGTCCACCTTCCAGCTCTATCATCAGATCAGCTCCATGTCATCATAATATTGCATTGTCACGCGATATACATATGCGTGTAAAATTTCAGCTCAATCGGAAATCGGGAAGTGTGTCAAATTTAACTTGCAATATTTGAACGGAACAAGTAAAATAAAAGCGTCGCCACGCTAACAGCCGATTTTACTCTCCCTCCGCATTAGATGTTTGACCTCAAAAAATAATACTATGGTTACAGAATCTGACGCGATAGATTACGTAAACGTAGTTTTATTTCATAAAGTGTAACATTCGCGTAAATATCAGGCAGTTTGATAAACTGTAAACCAATAAACACATAATATCGGAAAATCCCGAAAAGTCAGAGGTGTGTGCCGTAAGAGATCTGGACTTTGGACTGGGATCGAACTTTATGCCACTATCTTTGCAGTCCTTGATTTTACTGCTAGGCTATTACTGATATCCATGCTTGGAACAAATCACGTGAGCAGCTGATACTGGAAATAAAACATCATCGATTTTTCATTGATACTGATAAATATTGAGGGCAAAGTGCGGTGCACCGAAGGGTGGATTACATTATAGAAGATAATACAATTGTCAGTTTGCAATAAACTTTTTATTGCAAACTTGATTTAGATTAACATGATTAATAACATAAATATTGATAAGAAACACGAGTAGTGCACTGGTGTTAGGGTTTGTCTCATTTTTTTTTATTGCTAGTAATGGCAGACGAGCCGCGGCCCACCTGAAAGTAACTGGTAACCGTCGCTTATTGACTCAACTATAGAGTATTGTCTGCCTCTGCGCACCATTTAATTTCTCATAATATATGAAATGAAAGAATGAAACGGTTATCTTCTGCTACAGCCAAAACACACTGACGTGTTTCATGACCGGTCACACAGAAAACGGTGGTACGGACCTCTTCAGGCCCGATAGCAAGTGAGTACTCTCACTTGGTACCCAGCCCTACCACCAGTAATGCAATGGGTGATAATTGCTTACTTCCCTTAGTCTCCTCGTACGACGCCCGCGGGAAAGGATGGGGTGGTGGCAATTGTATTCTTAGTTCGTCACGACACGAACAAAATAGTACTTACTTTCTTGTTACGAGAGTAATTAGAACTGACAGTCGTGAGTCTTCATCACACAGATGGCGAAGTGGCTTAGATATCGACTTCCCATGCCGAGAGTTGTGGGTTCGATTCCCACACAGGACAATACTTTGTGTGATTTCAAAAGGGTCAAGTCTGGGTGTACTTTTATCCGTCTATTTTATGTTAATAAAGTTTTCTGGGATATTTTCTATTACCTTGCATTGTAGTATAAAAAACTAACAAAATACACTTATATGGATATTCCTAATCTTATTATGCCTTTGTACGTGAAAGGGGATGCAGTGGTGTGATACTCGCCTTATCTATATCCATCCATTATTGGCCTCCCCAAAATGGGGGGCTTTTACCATAATCGCCACGCTTGGCAGGCGAGTTGGCAATCGCAGTGGATATTTTTAGTACACAGGAGAACGCTGCTGCCCGGTCCCCCGGTAATCCCTTAGTCGGCTTTTACGACCCCCATAGGAAGAGATGGGGTGGAGCTATTCTTGGTGCCGGCCCCACACGGCAGAGCTGAGCTTAGCATTTCTATATATGCTCATGTTACTTAGTTTTTCGGTTCAGATACACCTATATAGCCTAATAGAGTAATTTTTTCTCAAGTATCTTCAATGTACACGCAGCCTTGTTACAGCTTTATAATAGTAGGTACAGATGCGACAATGAATTCGTATGTTAATTTGTTTGACGATTTCACGTCGTAACCTCTGAAACAATCGTGATATTGTTTACAGAAGCCTATAAAAGGACAGGATAGTTTTTATCTCGGTAAATATAATTTACTGGAATCCTAGTTATTTTTGCATAGAAATAATTATTGTGGCGTAGAGCGACGTTTTTACATTCTGAAATCCACACGGGCAGTCGCGGGCCGAATCTATTAAGAAATAAATAAAAAAAAAACTTCTGGGACGGTATTCCAGGAGATGCAGGTTCAAATTTTGCTCGTGACTGCTATTTTCAATTTCACATTTTCGCACTTTTTGCTAATTTATATGGCGAAGCATGTCAAATGCTAAAAACATATATAAAAATATCAAAATATTTAGAGGGCTGCGTCATTATTTGGTGAAATAATGACGCAGCCCTCTAAATATTTTGAAGCATGTCAAATGCTATAAATAATAAAAAAATATCTAAATATTTATAGGGTTTGCGTCATTATTAGGCAAAAACCTTATTGTAAAATTAAGTTTACCTGGCCATTATAATGTATGAAAATACTTCCTACAGATGGCGCAGGCCTTGGAAAAGGCGTTAAGAATGAATGTGCTATCGAAATTTACAGTTCCGAGCAATTGTCATGATGGCTAAATTGCCACAGCATCTGAGACAGTATTCGAGGAAATCCTGCTCGTAACTGTTATTTTCGATTTCATATTTTCGAACTTTGTATTAAAATAAATGAAAGATAATTCTGCTTAGTCTGTGGTAAAAGTATGAAACTTATGCTCCAAGTCAACGTGGCTCATATTATCGTTCGACTATTATACTCGCATGTAGAGTTACTTTACATATCATTTCAATAAAAACTCTCAGAATGCGTTATGGCTCTAATAAAGTGCGTACGTGATAGTGATTTGGTTTTTATATACATTACGCATTTTATACGTATATTTGATATTGTTAACCAAATGATACGTGCAACGTATTCAAAATAAAATGTGTATAATTCTCGTTGATAGTGAGGTTTTTCATAAAAGTTAATAATAAAGATTGAAATTGTTTGAAGTTATTCTAAGATTGGAAAATAATGCACAATTTTCAGTAGGTTTCAAAGCACAAATTATAGCAAGCCGTTTGAAAGATTTCCACCACTAATTAACCACAGTTGCTACTCAAAATAATATATTTCTATTTCTGAGTATGTCACCTACAATAATATTATTATGATTTTTGCTATTATATGTTAGTACACCTAAAAAGTTACCCCTTGTAGAAAGAAAGAAAGAAAGAGCGTTTATTAGGGCACACAAAAAATCGATAGGATGACAAATAATAGTATACAGAAACTAAGGCTAGGATTAAGTATTTAACTATATTGCTAGGCTCAATAAGATTCTGTGTAGCTAACAGGCTAAGCTGAGCATTTTGCTGCTATAAATTACAAAGCTGATTTTCAGCTAAAGCCTTGAAGATGGTTAACAGCAATATTTCGGTTGCAGATAACAAAATACGAGTGAATGCAAAGTATAGACTTCAATTAGAATCTTATAAAGTAAATATTAATTGCTGTTCGTTAGTGTCGCTAAAACTCGAAAATGGGTTGACGAATTTGAATAATTGTTTTTTTATTTTGTTCGCAATTCTAATACAGGGATGGTTTAAAAGAAAAAAAAAACGGGGAATACCCATTAAAAAATGAAAACATTTCCCCATATAAGCATTGTTATTCTAAGTAATAGTCTATCTAAATTCAAACCTTAGACAATGCAGATTGATTAACGCTTAACGCTTAATTTATATTGACAAACGCTTAAAAAATAAATCGTAGTTGCTACGAAGTTCACCACTGAAGTAATGTAACACAGTTCCAGTGGTCCGCCAATACAGGCGGAGAGACGGCACACGGCGGGTTTATTTAGTGGGTGAGGGCCCTACACTATCCTGTTCGTTGCCCCGAACGACGGGGTATGTGGATACATATTTTCCCGCCTTAACAAAAAAAAATGTCGTATGAAGCGAATATGGGAAGTAAGCAATTATCATCCATTGCATGACTGGTGGTAGGGCTGGGTACCAAGTGTGCTCTCACTTGATATTGGGCTCGAGCGGGTTGGTACCACCATCTCCCGTGTGACACGTCGTTGCGTTTTGGCTGTAGCAGGAGATAGCTGTTTATTCTTTCATTTCATATTTGTGAAATGAAATGGTGAGCAGTGGCTTGACAATACTCTCGGTATAGTTGAGTCCATGAGCGACTGTTACCATTTACCATCCATCCATCCATCCATGAGCCGTGGCTCGTCTGCCACCACATGCAATAAAAAATAATATGGTGCTGCGAAGTTCACCGGGTCATCTAGTAGATTATCATTTTAAACAGGAAAAAAACAAATAATATTAATAATAAAGAAAAAAAAAAATGCTTTGTCAAAAACATTACTTTATAACTGACAGTTTAGAAAACATTATAATGACTGCCAATTAACTAAACAATTTACAGTTTAAATTGGCTCTTAAATAAATAAAAAAGTCCACTCTATTTCTAGAAATAAAGTTAATGTTAGTCATTAGTCACTAAATCTCAAAAATCTTTACCCATTACATAAATTTAGTCACGTAAGAACTGTGCTCCGATAACGGCTTTTATGGTAGCTCCCTGATCGGAATACTACACCATATTTACTGAAATCCAGTTTATCCGCTCTAGCCAACTTAAGCGGACTCGATTACGTACCTATGAATTTATTTACTCTTCAAAATACATTATGGAATCGAGTTTCCACGAGACCTGCATCCATTTGGGAATTTCCGTACACATGCTAAGAAAATATTAATGTGAGCCTACAAAGAGTTATAATATACGCATATAATAATATGTATTCGACACTAGGTTCTTCCCGTGACTTGATGGGCCGCGTGGCGTAGTCGGCAGTGTAACCGTCTTTCGTGCATGAGGTCGTGGTTTCGATTCCCACTCAGGACAATTATTTGTGTGATGCACACAGATATTTGTACTGCGTCTGGGTGTTTTCTATCTATTATATGTATGTATTTAAAAAAAATGTAGTATATGTATTATATCCGTAATCTGGTACCCATAGCATAAGCGTTAAGCTTAGTTTGGGACCAGAGGACGTTGTACGAAAATATCCATGAATATTTGTGTTATTTTACTCTTGGACTTTATAACATAAATACGTCACTCTACGGCTCATTTAACTCTATGCAAAAATAACTATCACACAGGATCCATCCATTTTCAGGAATAATATGTTGCTCTATTCTTGGTTCCAGAGTATGTAAAATTGTATGATAGGCTCGGTTCAGTAGTTATTGGCGTGAAATCATAACAAACTAACACACGCAATTTCTTATGGTTGAGCCTTGCTTATCCTAGCATGAATGGGCCGACTCGATCGGGGAAGTACCACCCTCTCATAAACAGCGTGAAACAACGATAGTTACACCTACCGTTGTGTTTCGTATAGTAAATGAGAGCGCTGGAGGCCCAAACCCCTCCCTATCCTCTCCTCATTATCCTTCCTATCCTCTTCTTAGTATCCTACCTATTCTTTCCTTATTATCCTTCCTATCCATATCCTAACCTTTTCCTTGGAGATGGCGACGCGCGAGTGTTGCCTCTGGTGTTGCTATCATCTATAGAATCTTAGGCTACGGTAACCACTTATCATCAGGTGGGCCGTATACTTGTTCGCCACCCATTTAGTATTAAAAAAACACCAAAATCTGCACTTTTGCATTAAAATGTCCGTATGTCAGTTGCCGTCACCAGGCGCCACGTACGGAACCTGAGGGAAAGAATGGACTGGTACGGATAACATCACTAGGATATCACTTGTATTAGTTATACCAATAGCTTTTCCGGCAGATTGACTTACAAGAACTTAGATAAACACACTTCGAAGTAACTTAATAATTGGTATACCTAATTTCATACTTTACATGAGCCAAGGTACTAAGGGCTCGCTCAGGAAAGTTGAATTAGTTTTCTAAAGTTATAAGTGAAATCTTAAAAAGTTACCTGAAGGCTCAAAGAGCAGTCGATACCAATATTATCGAGAAAATATTATAAATATTTTCTCGTAAATTAACATTACCGAAATAATCTCGACAGGTGCCAAAACTTATATTTGCCCAATTCTGACGTCTGCTTTATCACCCTGCCTTATTTATAAAGTCCGTATAAAATAAATGTTCGCTCCCACCCTGGGGGTTGAATCACAACGAAACAAATGACAATGTCAGCATGGCAAGTTTTGTTCATTTTGTGTTGTGCACCTTTTATTTTTCATTGCATCCCGTCAACGTTATGCCACAGAGGGAGAAGGGAGGTTTGACGCTATGAAAACAGCGATTCTAGACTGTTGATGGTTTTCATTCCTCAAGCCTCTTTACTGCCTCAAATTTATCAATCTCCCGTGAAATAAAAATAATCAATTTATATTTTCCACCAAATGTTTCATGGTGAACGTGGCGTGCTAAATTTACATTGAAGAAAACATTGGTAGGCTGACAGTCCAAGAAAAGTTGTTTATCCTTACTATTGCTTACAGTTTCTTCAACACAATGGACATCATGTAAATTTACATGACTTACGACGAAAATAATAATATGACGACGAAAAAAATAACACAAGTATTCTAATATTAAATTGCGAATACAACTAGGCCACATCATTTACTAAATGCTTCAGTCACTGACCTACAGTTGGATTTAGCGCAGTCATATTAATCAATTTCTCTTGTTAGACGCTGAACGCATCAATCAGGTGTATCTATAAATATGATTACGTATGCTGTAATAAAAAAAATGAGTGCGTGTAACGTTTACGCACAGTTGAAGTAAAACTTCTCATATTATTCTGATTAGTTAAGCCTATACATAATAATCAGATGTTATACCAAACTCTCTGACTACCCCGTAAGGGAGATGGCGTGATAATAAATAAGTAAGTAGTATAACATACTTTTTTTTTTTTGTTTAAATAATGGCTAGTTGATTTGAATATTTGCCAATGACTTATTTGGAGTATAATTTTCTTCTTAATAGGTAAGTTTAAATTCATTGGTCGAAATCAAAGTCATAAAAGTTAGTCATAGTCAAGTCAAAATCACGCTACAGCAAAGCGGTGGCGACTTTAGTGAAGCTTCTATGGAGTTTAAGAGAAAAAACAAGTTATGCCGCACTACATCACTTGCCAATAGTTAATAAGTAAAAGGCCACCCACTTTTACACATTAATACTTGAAATAACACAAGTTTAGGAAAACAATGCAGAGCGACGACATGATCTACTTCATGTGCCCGCCAAAACTCCTTGAAAATATTTAACAATTTAATAGCAGCATTTTATTTTTCATATTAAATTTCAAACAAGTAAAAAAATCGGATTTATATTAAATGGTCAGTTGCAATTTGATTACTAACTAAATATTTCGATATTTTTATATATATTTTTAGCATTTGACATGCATAGCAACATTTTTCACTTTGTGTTTAATGTACTAACTAAAGTTATGCATATTCTAAGGGATTGGCAACCAAAAATTTATGGATATTCAAAACAACAAAATCTTTCCTCAGATTTCTCCGCAGACTTAATGCCCACAGTCAAAGAAATGGCCGTCGTGTTGACGATACTCGTTCCTTGGGTAATGATAAGCGAAATAAATGAGATATCTCCGTGCCAGGACAGCGTCGATACCGGCCAGAACAGATTCCTTCTTGAAATAATTCTATGCTGATGTACGAGTAGGTAATCATATTACGTAAAATTGAATTCCAACTCGTTTGTATCCTTACTCATGTTATAAATGCAAAACTGAATATGTTAGTTATGCTTTCACGCCGTAACTACTGGATTAATCGAGCTCTTTCATTTGAACTTATTTAGATTGGTTGAGCTGGAGGCAAGTTAGGTGTGAATATTCAACTTGATTTTCAATGTTATGCTTTTCAATTTTTATAAGTACGGTTAGTAAAACGATAACATATATCATTAAAATATGGTTGTATGTAACGTGAATTATCACAAAGCACTAGCTTTGCATTAGCGGGAATCTAGTATCATTATTATACATAACAAAATATCTATTAAGTTTAAAATTAGTCAGCTAATTAAAACAAGTGGCTAGTGATGTCTACTGTAGGCATATAAGAATCAGTTGTATTTATTGTTATATACTTACTGCTTTACTAATAAACATTGTAAAACCTTTTGAATAGTTATTCAGTATTTTGTCACTAATATGATATTTTGACGAAAGAACGGAACAAGACACTGAATTACTATTTTTGAAGATTATACAATGTTGGATAGACTTTATTTAAAATAGGATCGGTAGGTAAATTTAATTTATTGTTGTCGTTAATAAGAATAATTTTCACAAAAATAGTTTATATGTCTTGTTTGTGTCTGTTTTTTTTATAGCCAAATTAGCAAGATCCTTCAAATGGCTTCTCCAATAGTCTAATGGCTTGGCACAGTGTTGTATTTCAAGACTTTTGTTTTTCTAAAAAGGTTTTCCTTTTTTTTTTCTTTTTTTTTAGGTTGGCAAAAATGTCCTACCGCACACCCCGCTGCCCGGGGAAACAACGGGGTAGTGTGGGGCACTCACCCACTAAAACCTCACCGTGCGCCTCCACCCGCCCTTGCTACGGCGGATCACGGGTACCGTGTCGTGTCGACCGCGATCCGCAGGCGGCAGCCCCTTCGGGCGCCCTCTCTTGTGCGACGCCTCGCGCACTTGGGCGTCGCACCTTCGCGGTAGGCTTCCGCGGACGGCAGGGTACTCCCCGACACCACCATTCGCAGCCTCGGCTAGGGCGGCATCAGGCGAAGGTAAGTGCGCGCACGCCGCCCCGTGCGCCGGCGGCGAATCGGGTCCGCGAAAGAGGATTCCTCCCGGGCCCTCTCCGCCACCTCTTTCCGTGAGATGACAGCCTCGCAGCCCGTGCTGCCACCCTGCCCATTCTTACAAGATCGGCTGGAGCGCCCCCACGGTCCAGAGACCAGCCCGGGACGTCTCCAGCCGAGACTTCCACTTTAGGACGGTGGCGCGGCGGGCATCTTTCCGCCACGATGACAATGCGTTCGGCGAGGGGCCGCTGCCCCCGCCCGCGCCGTCGACGCCCGCCGATAGACGTTGGCGAGCACCTCCGCCTCCAGATCCTACGGGAGGGTTCCGGCCAACGCGCAGGCTGCATCTGTCGAGACCGTGCGGTACCCGCGTATTGCCCTGACCACTACGACCCTCTGTGGACGCCTCAGAAGGGCCCTATTGCGAGCGGCCAGGGACTCCGCCCACACGGGCGCGCCGTACAGTGCCATCGACCGTACTACCCCCGCGTAGAGTCGTCGACACGTGAGACTCGGTCCGCCCAAATTCGGCATCAGTCGCCCGAGGGCGGACGCCGTGACGACGAGTTTTGGCACAAGACGGCGGAAGTGCTCGTCAAAGTGCCACCGTCCATCCAATACCAGGCCCAGATATTTGATGTGAGCCTGGATTGGGAAGCCCACACCGTTGACCGTTGTCGAGGCCCGGCGGGCGGGCCCCGTCGGCGCCCATGGAAGAGTAGGGCCTCCGACTTTTCAAGGGCCACCCTAAGCCCCAGAGCCTCGATCCGCCTGACCACCTCCGCGGTACCTGAGGTGGCCAGCGTTGCCGCCTCCTCGAGGGTCCTGCCCCAGGCTGTGACGAGTGTATCGTCTGTGTAGCAAATTACGCCCAGCCCGGGGAGGAGCCGGCCTCGGAGGACCCAGTCGTAGCCGATGTCCCACAGGAGCGGCCCAAGAACCGAACCCTGTGGGACGCCGCACGACATAGCCCTCCTTACAACGTCCCCTTCCCGGTCCACGCATTCGCGGCATGCTTACGCAGATCTGCGATGCGGCCATGCCCCGCGTGCGGCGCCCGCCCCGACGGAAGGGGGTCTACTGGTGGTCCCCAGAGCTGGCGGACCTCCGTGCGGCCTGTATTCGTGCCCGGAGGTCCTACACCCGCAGCCGACGTCGCCGAATCCGCGACGAAGAGCGGGAGGGCCGGCTGTATGCGGCGTACAGCAGTGCGCGCGCCGCATTTAAGCTGGCCATCTGTCGCGCCAAGGACGCGAAAAGGCAGGAGATGCTGGAGGGTCTCGATCGTGACCCCTGAGGACGCCCGTACCGCGCGGCGCTTAACAAGCTCCGCGCCCAGGCCCCCCCTCCCCTTACGGAGACCCTCCAGCCGGGCTTCCTCTCTGAGGTGGTTGAGGGACTATTCCCTTCACGGGCGGAGCACACGCCCCCGGTCATGGCTCCGCCAGATGACGACCGGGAGGCCGACAATGGGGAGGTACCGCCCGTGACGACGACGGAAATGGAGGCGGCGACAGTGCGTTTGCGGAGAAGCGCCGCCCCCGGGCCGGACGGGGTTCCCGCCCGAGTGCTGGCCCTGGTCCTCGACCACGTTGAACCCCGCCTCAGGGGACTGTTCGACGCTTGCCTGGTGTCCGGACGGTTCCCTGACTGCTGGAAGGAGGGGAAGCTCGTGCTCCTGCCGAAGCCGGGACGGTCTCCGAATACAGTCGCGGCCTTCAGGCCCATCGTGTTGCTGGACGAGGCGGGCAAACTGCTCGAGCGGGTAGTCGCTGCCCGCATCGTCCGGCACCTAGGTGCGGTCGGCCCCGACCTGTCCGATGCCCAGTTCGGATTTCGGGCGGGTCGGTCTACGGTCGACGCCATCCTGCGCTTGAAGGCCGCGGCTGCGGAGGCCGTCACCTCGAGGGAATTCAGCTGCATCAAGGAGGCACTCCGGTACCATGGAGTGCCTCTCTACCTAAGGCGGCTGGTGGCGGACTATCTCGACGGCCGCAACGTCCTCTTCGTGGACCGGGAAGGGGACGTTGTAAGGAGGGCTATGTCGTGCGGCGTCCCACAGGGTTCGGTTCTAGGGCCGCTCCTGTGGGACATCGGCTACGACTGGGTTCTCCGTGGCCGGCTCCCCCCCGGGCTGGGCGTAATTTGCTACGCAGACGATACGCTCGTCACAGCCCGGGGCGGGACCCTCGAGGAGGCGGCAACGCTGGCCACCTCAGGAACCGCGGAGGTGGTCAGGCGGATCAAGGCTCTGGGGCTTAGGGTGGCCCTTGAAAAGTCGGAGGCCCTACTCTTCCATGGGCTCCGACGCGGCCCACCCGCCGGCGCCTCGATAACGGTCAACGGTGTGGGCTTTCCGTTCCAGGCCCACATCAAGTACCTGGGCCTGGTATTGGATGGACGGTGGCACTTTGACGAGCACTTCCGCCGTCTTGCGCCAAAGCTCGTCGGCACGGCGTCCGCCCTCGGGCGACTGATGCCGAATTTGGGCGGACCGAGTCTCGCGTGTCGACGACTCTACGCGGGGGTAGTACGGTCAATGGCACTGTACGGCGCGCCCGTGTGGGCGGAGTCCCTGGCCGCTCGCAATAGGGCCCTTCTGTGGCGTCCACAGAGGGTCGTAGCGGTCAGGGCAATACGCGGGTACCGCACGGTCTCGTGCGATGCAGCCTGCGCGTTGGCCGGAACCCCCCCGTGGGATCTGGAGGCGGAGCCCGCCGCTCCACCGTCCTAAAGTGGAGGTCTCGGCTGGAGACGCCCCGGGCTGGTCTCTGGACCGTGGGGGTGCTCCAGCCGATCTTGGAAGAATGGGCAGGGCGGCAGCACGGGGTCCTCACCTTCCGGTTGGTGCAGGTTTTGTCGGGGCACGGTTGCTTCGGCAAATACCTGCACACAATCGCTAGGAGGGAGACGACCCCAGGCTGTCACCACTGCGACTGCGGCGAGGACTCGGCGCAGCACACGCTCGAGTCGTGCCCGGCCTGGGATGTGCAGCGCCGGGAACTCGCTGCAGTCATAGGCGTGGACCTGTCGCTGCCGGCCGTTGCGCGAGCGATGGTTGGCAGTAACAGGGCCTGGACCGCGGTCGCCGCCTTTTGCGAGGCTGTCATCTCGCGGAAGGAGGCGGCGGAGAGGGCCCGGGAGGAATCCTCCTTCGCGGACCCGATTCGCCGCCGGCGCGCGGGGCGGCGTTCGCGCGCTTACCTGCGCCTGATGCCGCCCTAGCCGAGGCTGCGGACGGTGGGGTCGGGGAGTACCCTGCCGTCCGCGGAAGCCTATCGCGAAGTTGTGACGCCCAAGTGCGCGGGGCGTCGCACAAGAGAGGGTGCCCGAAGGGGCTGCCGCCTGCGGATCGCGGAGAAACGACGCGGTTCCCGTGATCCGCCGTAGCAAGGGCGGGTGAGGGCGCACGGTGGGTTTTTAGTGGGTGAGAGCCCCACACTACCCCGTTGTATCCCCGGGCAGCGGGGTGTGCGGTAGGAAATTTTTGCCCAACTAAAATAAAAAAAAAAAAGGGTGGGAGGCAGCCAAGATTGAAAAATGGCCGCCTCCACTAGCAGGTCCCGGTCGAGCCTACCCACAGCCCATCGCGGAAAAGCGGGAGTTCTGTCCGCCGCGTGACCCCTGCTGGCGCCCTGAAGGGTCCGGGAGACCTCTATCTGAATGTATCTGTGGTCAGATAGGGTCTCGACCTCCTCCAGGACTCGCCAGCTCCTTACGCGTGTGGCGACACCGGGGCTAGCGAACGAAAGGTCCACTATCGACCCGCCCCAGGGTCGCACGCACGTTTGGGCGGACCTTCGGTTGAGTAATACGAGGTCCACCGCTGCCGCCCACTCTTGGACCGCGGCACCTCGGGGGTCCGTCCTGGGGGACCCCCACGCCGTTGATTTGGCGTTGAAGTCCCCCAGCACGAGCACAGGGCTCGGAGCTATACGTCGTATCGAGGTCTCCAGGCTGTGCAGGAAGACCTTGAAAGCCGCCAGACTACGACTAGGGGAGAAGTACACGCCATACTGCGTGACCCCTCCCCATTCAGCCGCCACATATTCCATGCCCTTGTTTTTGAGTAACAAGGGCGGGGAACGTGGCGCCGCCGAACCGACGACCGCCACGGAGCTGTCCCCGCTACCCGCCCAATTGGGGCGATCCGGGACTATGTAGGGCTCCGCGGCTATGGCAACACCGATCGACCGCTCCGCCATGGATTGCAGGAAGAGGTCCTGCACCCTGGCGGGACGGCCGAGATTCCCGTGGAGGAGGATAGCGTCGTGATCCGTTATTGGACCACGATATCCTCCTCCATGCGCTGCGGCGGTCCAGCCGCGCCGGGTTGAGCAGCCGGGGCCAATTGGTTGCCCACCCCCCTCTTAGGGCCTGACTTAGCCGGAGGCCTGCACCCTACCCGCCCCATACAGTGGTTGGCGGGTTTACGATTTGGGACGGGGGGGGGGGCGCTGTAGCCCCACTGTCCCCCCTCTCTAGAGCCCGGTGAGCCAGTCTGGCCCCACCGACTCCGACACCTGGTCTATCCGCCGTGTCCTCTGCTGAGTCAGGGGGACACGCGGTGACCCGTCCTGTCCGGAATTTTAGCTGCCAGCGACTGCCGACGTTGCCCGGGGTGCACCACTAGGAGGTAAACCGGACGAATTAGCACCCCAAAAAAAAAAGATAACACTCTGCACTAAGGAATAATCCTTGTATTGCGGGGGACTTTACAAACATACAATTTCACGGACACAAGATAAACCCAGGCTTAGAACAACCATTTGTGGATCACACAAAGAGTAATTCTGTGTGGGAATCGAACCCACAACACTCGGGTCGGTATTTAATTTTCTTCTCTTATAGTGATATTTTTTGCTTAGTTTTACTTTAAAGTCACCTTTTGAGATACCCGTGGCAACAAGTGTGAGCATACCGCTACGGAACGGATGACCAGGGAGGTGGTCAGGTGGCAGGGCGACGCCCGCCGAACTGCCATAGCCAGATGGAGGACACGGTTGAAGGCACCCTGGGCTGGTCTTTAAACCGTAGGGGCGCTCCAGCCGGTGCTGGAGGAGTGGGCGGGGCGACGGCACGGACTCCTTACCTTCGGACTGGTGCAGGTGCTGTCGGGGCACGGTTGCTTCGGCAGATATCTGCACATAGTCGCAAGGAGGGAAGCGACTCTGGGCTGTCACCACTGCGGCTGTGGCAAGGACACAGCGCGGCACACGCTCGAGTCGTGCCCGGCTTGGGCCGAGCAGCGCCGTGAACTCGTCGCTGAAATAGGGGGGGACCTCTCGCTACCGAGCGTCGTCAGAGCGATGCTTGGCAGTGATAGGAATTGGGCCGCAGTCGCTACCTTCTGCAAGGAGATTATCTCGCGGAAGGAAGCGGCGGAGAGGGCTAGGGAGGAGAATTCTTCCGCTGACCCAAACCGCCGCCAGTGACCGGGGCGGCGCAGGCGCAGGTACTTGCGCCTCATGCCGCAATAGCTGAGGCTGCGGGTGAATGGATCGGGGAACGTCCGCCACCCGCAAGGCCTCCCGCGAAGGTGCGACGCTCCTCTGCGGATGCGTCGCTTGGTAGAGGGTGCCCGAAAGGGTAAGCCGCCGGCGGACCACCGAAGGAATGTAACATAGTTCCAGTGGCCCGCTAATAAAGGCGCAGCACGACGAGACGGCGCACGGCGGGTTTCTTTAGTGGGTGCAGGCCCCACACTACCCTGTTCGTTGCCCCGAACGACGGAGTGTTACGCAAACAACATTTTTTCCCGCCTAAACAAAAAAAAGGGGGTAGGCAGAGACCACTTCTCTCCACTTACTACGATCCTGGCATACATATTTCGCTTCATCTACTTTCGTCAGCGCTTTCATGCATGCTAGTAGGTTACAATTATTTTTAACCTGGCCTTCCTTAGGAACGTCTCCAATCTGGTCAAAATACGTTCGCCTAGGTTGACCTCTACCAACTTGCCTATTCACAATCGCCTTGTATATCTGTTTCGTTAATCTTCTTTCATCCATCTCTAAGTTTTTGAATTCCAAAAAATATTCCCAAGCGTGTTGCAAATTTTTTGGAACTTGTAATGGAAACAAAAACTATTCCGAGAAATTGTCTTTGTAGTTATTTTACTTGTAGCAAATTCGTGTGCATGCTAAGGTGATTTCCCCAGGGAAATACTGCCTCTTGTTACAACGTGGATTTACAAAAACTGTCACATTTGTTATATTTGGTTAAATGGTTTTACAGAGGCTAATTAAAATAAAAAAATACTAATATTTTGATTACTTTTATTGTATACTAGATGACCACGTGAACATCATATCACCAAAAATTTATTTTAGCAGTGATCTGCATGGTCCAGGTTTCAATATAGATTGTCAGTAGCTGTCATTTTGTCGTTTGTCAGCTAAATACCTATACAAAGTTACAAATACTGAATTTTTCTTTTTTTTTCCTTTTTTATAGGGTTCCCCATTTTTTCTTTACTTTAAACCACCCCTGTTTTAGAGCGAACAAAACAAAACGACAATTGTTAAAATCAGTCAAGCCAGTCTTGAGTTTTAGCGAGACTAACGAATAGTAATTGATTTTTAACATAGCATCACGCCTGTATTCCCCGAAGGGGTAGGCAGAGGTGTATTCCACACCTACGACTCGCCAGCTATGTTTGAGTCCCACGTAATAGGGGGCGAGCCTATTGACGTCTACCGGGCACATTTCCAAACTAAAGGCTGCTACTGAAAATTTTTCTTTTTAGGAAAAAGCTCAATTACATTGCCCGACCCGGGGATCGAACCTGAGACCTCATGATTAGCAGTCGCATACACTACCGCTACACCACCGAGTCAGATTTTTATATATAATAAGATACAGTTTATAAGCAATTGATACGTTCGGCAATTTATTATGTTTTAGCAAAAATTACTAAGGTTATCATAAAGTTTAAGGCAATATTCCTTCAGATATTTCTTGTTTCAATCAATCAATGAATCAATCAGCCTATTGCAATCCACTGCTGGACATAGGCCTCTCCTAACACGCGCTATTACACAGGGTCCTCCACCTTCCGCATCCAGACTGTCCCAGCGATCTTTTTGAGGTCGTTGGTCCACCTAGCTGGGGGCCGTCCTACCCTACGCTTACCAAGACGCGGTCTCCACTCTAGGATACGCTTGCTCCATCGTCCGTCGGTCCTTCTGCAGATGTGACCAGCCCATTGCTACTTTAGCTTACTGAGTTTGCGAGCTATGTCAGTAACTTTGGTTATTTGTCGGATTACCTCATTACGAATTATATCCTTCAAAGAGACGCCGAGCATAGCCTTGTTTCAATATTTTACTAAAAATATTCTGATAGTAAAGAGGTCCTAGGCCAGTTGTACACTTTCAGTTCGAACTTAGGATGATTATTCGAGTAAGGTAACTTAAATATGGATTGCTTGATGAAGTCTGCGCTCCGACCAACACCTGCCTAATACCAGAACCCCGAGAGCTTTCAGCTCGAACTACAAAATCGCCTCCAATGTCAAGATGAGTGCGAATTAGCGAGCGATTTGAACAGCAGGTTCGTGGAAACTATCCACGCGGTCGGGTCGACCTACTTCAAGGCCCGTCGCGTTAAGGACTCGTGAACTCTCGGACCATACTCTCAAGCTCATGGAAAGGAGAAAGAAATGACAGTCCAGTCTTCAGCCGATTGTTACTGCCTGAGGCGGTTAAACAGACAGATCTCCAAGGCTGTGCGACACGGATCAGGACAGGAGTACGGAACCGATCCAACTGCAGAGAGGTGTTAGACAGGGAGCCGTTATGTCCCCGAAACTCTTCACCGCTGCATTGGAACTGGACCGGATTCGGAATTAACATCAATGGCGAATACATCACTCACCTTTGATATGCCGACGACATCGTAGTCATGGCAGAATCTCTGGAGGACCTTGGCACCATGCTCAATGATCTCAGCAGGGTTTCCCGACTAGTGGGTCTCAAAATGAACATGGACAAGACGAAAGTCATGTCTAATATCCATTTCATTTCAGCACCGGTCCTAGTCAGAAGTGCGCTTCTCGAAGTTGTCGACCACTATGTCTACCTGGGACAAACAGTTCAGTTAGGTAGGCACAACTTCGAGAAAGAGGTCAATCGACGTATCCAACTCGGCTGGGCAGCGTTCGGGAAGCTAAGGAAGATCTTCTTGTCCAAATCACATTCTCTCAATATTCCGCAGTGTCTGAAAACGAAGGTCTACGACCAGTGTGTGTTACCAGTGATGACATACGGAACAGAGACGTGGTCTCTGAATGTGGCCTCGTATCAAGGCTCAAAGTCGCCCAGCGAGCCATAGAGTGGGCTATGCTTGGTATTTCCCTATGGGATCGTATCCGTAATACGGAGATCCGTGGGAGAACGAGAGAGACCAACATAGCCCGGTTTCATGCTGAAGTGGCAATGGGCAGGCCACATTGCTCCACGAATCGACAACCGTTGGGGAAGAAAGGTTGTCCAGCAGTGGACGTTGAAAGGCTGATGGATGGATGGATGGATGGAATATGTAATTTATAATCACTTAGTACTAGTTTATAAAAACAGTGAAAAAAGGTAAAATAAACTAGATCTCTCATAAAAAAAACTATTATTTTAATCAAACCAAGTTACTCTTTACAACATGTGATGTCATAAATTAAGACAACATTTTCTTAAAAAAATCCATAAAATGTGCAAAATCTAAGGATGTACCTATGGCATAAATTATTACTGTATACCAAAACAACATTAAAAAATAAATGCACTTTTACATCTACGTAAATTGACATCAATACCCATGAGTGTTGCCACATTGTTTGTGCTGTCAAATTGCATTCGAAAAATTAACAGCGACGTTCGTCTGCATACAAACAGCTTAATTTATGAAATATAAATACATAGTGAACCATTTTTATCTACGGCAATACACACTTTTCAAATAGCTCTTATTACAAACAACTCATATCTATGTGGCGATGGACTAGGAATACAAGTGTCATCACCCCATTGTTAACAGCCGGTATAGTTTGAGGCCACTAAAGGAAGTGGACAATTTTCAGCCATTACGTTATTGGTGTTGGATACAAATTGGGAATACTCACTCATCACTTGTATCACACCCGAGGGGGTCGGTGCGAACATCTCCCGTGTGAACGGCTGTCAAGCAGCTCGCTGTGTGTAGGCATATAGCCATTCTTTAATAGTTTCACATCCGCGAAATGGAATGAGCAGCAGCTTGTCAGTACTCTTAGTAAAGCTGAGCCCATGAGCCGCGGATACCACATGCCTTCAAGTAAGGCCTGTCTGTTACCGTAAGAAATAAAAAAATACTAAGAAAAGTGCGCTCGCTATCTAACTTAAATATTCGTTTAATGAAATAAAATAAAGTGAAAATATCAAAACTATATACGTGGGTGGAATTCAAAGAAGTCGTTTAGACTTCTAGAAGTTTGTTCTAATGATTGAAAGAAAGAAAGAAAGAAAGAAAGAAAGAAAATATTTATGATGATGGAACAGAAAACAGCATATAAAATAAAGGTAGAACAAAAATAAAGAAATAAGTATATGTAGACAATTACTGTTCGTCATAAAACGGCACCAACTCAGTATATTGCAGATTATAAATAAATAACCTGCACTGGTCTTCCGTTGGTTCGTTTTGTTGACATCACGGTGGACAAGAAACGCTATAACAGACCCCTTTTTACACGTACTACATAATAATATTATATAGGTATTTCTTGTGAGTAATGTATGTATTTTAATTAATTATATATAACGTAACAAAAAAATAATATAATATTATATATATATAAACATTATATATATGCTGATAAACAATACCATAAGAAAGAACGAAAATAATAATAAACAAAAACCAGATGTTTAAATTGATATAAAATAAAAACCTAAATGGCACTTTGATATTTGATTGATTCACTAAACTACTAATATGTCTTCAGTATTTGTTTTGATAGATTAGATGTATGGATTTGTATAATCTACTAGCCTTTGTCTGCAGTTCCGCCGCAGGCAAAAGTTAGTTTTTAGCTTATATATAAGATTGCGGAAATAGTAACGGAATAAAACTTATACTATTTTTTAAGTCCAAGAGGTATCAAACAAAAAAGTTTTATCAAAACCTGTACAGTAGTTTTTGCGTGAAGCTCGAATAAATAAACAGACATGCAAATGTTTTATGATCAGAGATACCTAAATAGCCAAACACATTACTTTTTTTTCAATTCATCGTTACAGCTTTATAATAGTACTAGCCTTTGCCCGCGGCTCCGTCGCAGCCAAAAGCTAGTTTTCAGGTTATATCTCAGGTAGGTACCCGATATAGTAGCGGGATAAAATGTATACCAGTTTTTAATTCTAATCAAGAGCTATACAATAAAAAGAGATCAAAAATATATGAGTGCGAACGAACAAACAGACAAACAAACAGACAAAAAAAAATGTTTTTTAGTATAGCCTAATACAATATTTTTTTTCTCAAATATCATATCTTAAATGTACAGACACAATTCTGTTACGGTTTTATAATAGTGTAGATATATTATAGAAACATAGCATCACGCCTATATTCCCCGAAGGGGTAGGCAGAGGTGTATTTTACACACCCACGATTCGCCAGCTATGTTTAGGTCCCACGTAATAGAGGGCGAGCCTATTGCCGTCTACCGAGCAAATTTCCAAACACCGGGCGGCTACTGAGATTTTTTATTTTTATAAAAAGCTCAATAACATTGCCCGACCCGGGGATCGAACCCGAGACCTCATGATCAGCAGTCACACACACTACCGCTGCACCACCGAGGCAGTTATTATAGAAGATAAATGTTAATTACTTTATGTGATCAAAATACAGAAACTGTGCATTATTATATTTCCTTCACATTATAGGTAAGTACTGCATACTGAAATGCATTCGGTGCTGACATTGTTGGCCCATAGCCCAAACTCGTAATCTTTTCCCAATGGTATCATTTGAGAAGTTACCCACCGGCATTCGAGGTCATTTAACATCGGAATTTTGAGAGAGAGTAATGACAGCGATAATCCGGCGGATTTCTACTAAAAGAAGTTAGGGATTGTTATTGTGAGTTGACTGTTATGTCTTTTACAAAAGTCATTACTTCACAATACGTACATTTTTAATGGAGATTAATAGACTTTTAGTGTATATAACTGTATCGAAATTATCGTGAGATTGATACATATTAGATTTATTATAATACCGACTGTTAGCGACGCATCAGTATTTACCTAATTAATAGTTTTATTGCAAAAATATATAACTTACTACTCTACTTAATAATTAACATTACTTACATTATGCAAAGGAAGCGCACGGGAATACGAACGAACGAACGGTAGATGTCGCGTCCTGTACTGCCAATCGGTAAACCGTAACTCGGTCTAGCTAGTTGTGCATAGCGATTCGTACGCCGCACGCTTCCCACGCCGTAATTATAAAATAGTCTTTGTCAGTGCTACCTACAATTAGAAAAATATACCCAACTGTGTGTACAAATCTATGGAGTTTGATTTGCCGCTACTATCATCGTCTTTACCGACAGTAACTCACGTTTAGGATCGATTACGTCGACCCGGGTTTCGAGCACACCCGATGCTCATCATTAGGACGAGTGCGCGGCGGCGTCTGCGAGCTCCCGGCGTGCACACTCAGTGGGTCCCAAGTGGGAGTACTCACTTGGTATCGGGCCCGAGCGGGTTGGTACCACCATCGCCCGTGTGACCGGCCATGGAGCACATCGTTGCGTTTTGGCTGTAGCAAGAAATAGCCGTTTATATTTCATTTCATATCTGTGAAATGATTTGATGAGCAGTGGCTTGACAATACTCTCGGTATAGTCGAGTCCATGGGCGACGGTTACCATTTACCATCAGATGGACCGTGGCTCGTCCGCCAATACATGCAAAAAAAAAAGTAGTGAAAATTTGACATCTCTTACGTTAAGTCATGTGACTTAACGTTATTTTCCCATACATTTTAACAGTTTTCTATAGCGTTAGCGATCATAGAATGCAACTTGGCTAGGCCCACAGGATAATCATACCTATCATGACAAAAAAACTTAAATAAGCATTGCATGCAATTGTATTCTCTTAGATTTTCGGTTTAATCTATCTGTATATACATATTGTATAATTGCTTGTCCCAATTGAATGAATCATTAATGAGGAGCTAAACCGCTGGGGCTGCAAACTTAATTTTTGGTAGTTAATGCCTTTAAGTTGCAATGCGAATTAATGGTAGAATGTTTATATAGGAAGCTCATCAGTTTAAATGTAATAAGCACGAAATTATAATTGTTACTGGTTAGAAATAAATGAGAAAATATATAAGTGTTTCTATAAATTTACCACTAAGAGAGTGAACTAAGGGTTGAAACTTTGTACGAAAAGTTTCGGCTCTTTGGAAGAAAGGCGCATGATATTTAATATTAATGCTTCTTACTTATATAAAGTTTAGGAATAAAAGTATGTCTGTGTGTGTATGTGTAGTTGGGTGGTGAACAAGCATACGGGCCCACCTGATGGTAAGCAGTTACCGTAGCCTATAGACGCTAGCAACACCAGAGGCATTACTCGCGCGTCGCTATCTCCAAGGAAAGGGATTGAAGGTGGATAGGAAGAATAATAAGGAGAGGATAGTTAGGATACTAAGGAGATGATAGGAGGGATAATAAGGAGAGGATAAATTATTTGTGAATAAGGAAAAAGAGATTTTTAGTACGAGCGGGAAACTAAAAAAAAACTGTTTTTCCTTATTCACAAATAATTTGAACTTTAAAAAGTAGCGGAGCATATCAAATGCTAAAAAATATAGATCAAAAAAGGAGAGGATAGTAAGGATAGTAAGGAAAGGATAGTTAGGATACTAAGGAGAGGATTGGAAGGATAATAAGAAGAGGATAGTTGGGATACCTACTAAGAAGAGGATTGCAAGGATAATAAGAAGAGGATAGTTGGGATACCTACTAAGGAGAGGATTGCAAGGATAATAAGAAGAGGATAGTTGGGATACCTACTAAGGAGAGGATTGCAAGGATAATAAGAAGAGGATAGTTGGGATACCTACTAAGGAGAGGATTGCAAGGATAATTAGAAGAGGATAGTTGGGATACCTACTAAGGAGAGGATTGCAAGGATAATAAGAAGAGGATAGTTGGGATACCTACTAAGGAGAGGATTGGAAGGATAATAAGAAGAGGATAGTTGGGATACCTACTAAGGAGAGGATTGCAAGGATAATAAGAAGAGGATAGTTGGGATACCTACTAAGGAGAGGATTGCAAGGATAATAAGAAGAGGATAGTTGGGATACCTACTAAGGAGAGGATTGCAAGGATAATAAGAAGAGGATAGTTGGGATACCTACTAAGGAGAGGATTGCAAGGATAATAAGAAGAGGATAGTTGGGATACCTACTAAGGAGAGGATTGCAAGGATAATAAGAAGAGGATAGTTGGGATACCTACTAAGGAGAGGATTGCAAGGATAATAAGAAGAGGATAGTTGGGATACCTACTAAGGAGAGGATTGCAAGGATAATAAGAAGAGGATAGTTGGGATACCTACTAAGGAGAGGATTGGAAGGATAATAAGAAGAGGATAGTTGGGATACCTACTAAGGAGAGGATTGGAAGGATAATAAGAAGAGGATAGTTGGGATACCTACTAAGGAGAGGATTGGAAGGATAATAAGAAGAGGATAGTTGGGATACTAAGGAGAGGATAGGAAAGATAATAAGGAGAGGATAGGGAGGTGGTTTGGGCCTCCGGCGCTCTTAATCACCATACGATAGGAAAAACTATCGTTGTTATACGCTGATCTTATGTGAGAGGCTGGTACTTCCCCGATCGAGTACATTCATGCTGGGATATGCAAGGCTCTACCATTAAACCACCATGTGTAGCTACTAAACGATTGTTTTGTGATAAATGTAATTACTTCATATTTGTTGAGACTGGGTTACAGTTTGATAATTTTGCAATAATTAACTGCTGAAATGCGTGTGCTCATTCATCGTTAAGAAAATAATAAAAAAAAATTGCATGATACTTAGGACTCCCAATAACTGCGCAACCCTATTAACTACTAGCCGAAATACCGACCGGCAATAGCGGATCTGTCGCCATATAGAACGGTAGGAGTTTTATTTTAGGTATGCAATTTTTACGCCATTACAGCGCCTTCTATTCGCGAAGCGAGTTTCTAAACTTTTTTACGAAAAACCCTAATAACACAACCACGTAAACTTAATAAAAAGTCTAACCTACTTTGTAAAACAATTTTCCATCTCAATAAGCATTTCTAAGTTACTTGAACATCTTATCAAAGTTTACAACTATTCGTGCTTAGAAACATCACGAAAAAGGTATCAGGACAGTGAAGCGATAAGGTCAGTACGTTTGTCGAACAACTTGAAAAGTTTGTAGAACTTAATTTCCCTTCGGCTAACTTCGGGGAATCTCGGTTGTAAATCTCATCAATTTGCTGGGTATGACTGTTGGCCGATCGGGCCCGCAGGGAGTGTGGCCAGGCTTCTTTTATTAAATTACGTTCGAATTTGGAACCTTTCGCTTGGCGGGAGATTTTTTCGTACGTGACCTCTCGTAGGGAAAGGTGAATTACTTGTGGACCTTTATTTACCTTTTTGGTGGAATTCTGTTTTTTCGAGTGCAATAAGCTTAGAAGTAAGCAATGCAATGTTCTGATTCTTAAAGTGAAAAGTGCTAGTGACTAAAAACTAGTTCTCTTCTACGTAGAAATGATTCACATTTATATGACTTCTAAATTATAAAAAAATATATGTATACAGATGTATCTAATGTACAGTAATAGGTAGTGCCATAAGTGCTTCTGAGTTTCGCAAAATTATATATTTACTAACGTATGTGCAAAATCTGGCCTCTATCTGTGATGCCAGTACGTCACTATCACAAACATAATCTTTACACAAAAATAAACATCCCATGGAGACCACTTTTCTACGGGATGTTTACCCTATACTGTACGTCATAACAAATTAAAAAGGAAAACACTGTTTCTTATTGCGTATGGTGGCAGACGAGCCATGGTCCACCTGATGATAAATGGTAACCGTCGCTCATGGACTCAACTATACCAGGTGTATTGTCAAGCCACTGCTCACTATTTCACTTCACATATATGAAATGAAAGAATATACGGTTATCTCCTGCTACAACCAAAAGACATCGAAATGCTTCATGGCCGGTCACACGGGAGATGTGATGGAGATGGAATGTGTGATGATGGTACCAACCCGCTCTGGCCCGATAGCTAGCGAGTACTCCCACTTGGCACCCAGCCCTACCACCAGTAATGCAATGGGTGATAATTGCTTACTTGCCTTAATCGCTTCGTACGACACCCGTGGGAAAGAATGGGGTGGTGACACTTGTATTCTTAGTCCGTCACCACACGGAATTTCTTAAATTTTCTCCTCTTAAACTAAAATAAAAGAATTCTATCTACTTCGTGGAACGTTTGTTAGATTATTTATTAATCTTTTGTTCTACCTTCTAGTACATTTTTTCTATCACTCGGTGATCTCAAATTAAAGTTAGGTTGAGTACCGTTACTAAAAGGGGCTATAATCGTTAGTACTTAGCTCCATTACGGGCCCACGCTAAGTATTTCAGAAAAGGTTTCACACTTAATTGTCCAACTCTAACAATCACTGAACAAAATATATCGTCCATAATTTTATTAACATAGACGTTTAATAGGGTAAAGAGTGAAAAGTGAATTAGCTATTTGAATTTGATAAAATATTTGTCGAACTCTGTCAGAAAGTTAAATTTTATATTGTTTCTATAGAACAAACTTCATGGTATTCAAATTTCGCAAATTTCATCGCTGAAAGGGCAACTTTGTCTTATATTTGTGAGTTTTGTGAGTCCCTTCCAAACCAGGTTCCTTCTAATGATGAATCAAGACTCTACGTCGATATACTTGTTTGTTTTATTATATTTAATAATTTGTCTGTTTTGATTTGTTTACTATTTACGAAATATTATATTATAAAAACTGTCTCGGTGGTGTAGCGGTAGTGTATGCGACTGCTAATCATGAGGTCTCGTGTTCGATCCCAGGGTTGGGCAATGTTATTGAGCTTTTTCTTAAAAAGAAAAATTCTCAGTAGCAGCACGGAGTTTGGAAATGTGCCCGGTAGACGTCAATAGGCTCGCCCCCTATTACGTGGGACTTAAACATAGCTGGCGAGTCGTGGATGTGTAATACACCTCTGCCTACCCCTTCGGGGAATACAGGCGTGATGCTATGTTATATTATAAAAACGTTAACTTCTTATGATAATTGTTATTTTGGTGCTTAATCTTTTTATCTATACTATTATAAAGTTGTAACAGAGCTGTGTCTGTAAATTTAAGATGTTTGAGAAAAAAATACTGAATTAGGCTATATAGATGTGTCTGAATACAAAACATTTTTTTAGAATTTTTGTCTGTTTGTATGTTCGCGCATCACGCAAAAACTACTGAACGGATTTTGAGGCAATTTTTTCTATTTGATAGATCTCGATTAGACTTAACAACTGGTGTACATTTTATCCCGCTACTATATCGGGAACCTGAGATACAACCTAAAAACTAGCTTTTGGTTGCGACGGAGCCGCAAGCAAAGGCTAGTGTATACTAAAGTTGTATATATAATTTTTTTTTACACACAACATCCTCTGATCCCAAACAAGGTTAAAGTTTGTGCTATGGGTACCAGATTACGGATATAATACAAATATTACTTTTTTTTTTATAAATACGTACATATAATAGATAGAAAACATCCAGACACAGTACAAATATCTGTGTTCATCACACAAATAATTGTCCTGAGTGGGAATCGAACCCAAGAACTCTTGCACGGAAGTCAGTTACACTACCGACTACGCCACGAAGCCCATCAATAAGATAATAACAATATAATTAAACACAAATAATTTAGACCTTTTATAAGTTAATAACAATATTTTGATTTGTAAATAATCAATTTAAATATTATAACAATATAATATAAGAAAGTTACTAAAAGCAATTTTATGTATAAACATGATTAAATGTAGATATCTAGATATACAGTAAATTAAATTGTTCGAGACTTCTGAGATTCAAAGCGCCGTCTGCTGGGACTTTAACTGTAATAATATTATCCCCGTCTCTAGAAATATCTTTAGATAACTGTCATGACAACCAAATCACAAGTACAGTAAAATCTTCAAAAACAAAAAAGTAAGATTAGTATCTCAGGCAATGTTATTGAGCTTTTTCGTAAAAAGAAAAATTCTCAGTGACCGGTAGACAGCAATAGGCTCACCCCCAATTACGTAGAACTTAAAAATAGGTGGCGTACCATGGGTATGTAATACACCTCTGCCTACCCCTTCGAGAAATACAGGCGTGATGCTATATTTGCTTTAATTTGGCTAAACCTTTACAAGATCATGCTCTGTTTTAATTCATAACAAAAGAAAATTAATATCAGGGTGACCGTGATTTTATTGAGTTTTTAACTCAATTTGTAGTTTCTTGCGAGAGGTGGTAAACTTCAGCGGAATTTATCTTTGGTCCAAGTTTAGACTAAAACTACTAAGACACAGCTCCCAGGTGCAATGCATGTAACTATTGTAAGGAATAGAAATTTATAGTCCGTCGCTTGTAACAGCTGGGAACTATTACACCGTTATTATTATGTATCAGAGAAAGCGGTTATATCGAAAGACTAAGATCTCTCAGGCTCCTCTGGATCCCTATCATAAAAAAATAACATTTCCACTGCACAGATGGCGGAGTGGTTTAGATACCGGTCTCCCGCCCGAGTGTTGTGGGTTCGATTCCAACATAAGACAATACTTTGTTTGATCTATAAATGGTTGTTCAGAGTCTGTACTTTGTGTCAAACATTTTTTTTATATGTTGTGCAATAATTTGACTTAAAATATTATTTTACTAATAGATAGCCGTGAATACTAATAGATAGATATGCCGTGTGGGGCCGGCACCAAGAATAGCTCCACCCCGTCTCTTCCTATGGGAGTCGTAAAAGCTGACTAAGGGATTACCGGGGGATCAGGTAGCATCGTTCCCCTGTGTAATAAAAACATCCACTGCGATCGCTAACCCGCCTGCCAAGCGTGGCGATTATGGTAAAACCCCCATTTTGGAGAGGCCTATGTCCAGCAGTGGACAATGAAAAGGCTGATGGATGGATGGATGGAATAGATAGCCACATTATACACCAGTACCATAGGCTACAAATATTATGAAAACCCCGTGTATTTAAGATTTTATCATGAGTTCATTTTGTAGAGCCAAATTATGCAGTATGTAAAAGGCTGCATACTACCTTCCATGTAACAGAAAGTGCAAATTTCAAGCTTTGAGTACATTTCAAAATAAATATTCACGGACATTTCACACAACGTCCTCTGGTCCCAAACTATATAAACTTAACGTTTGTGCTATAGGTACCAGATTACGGATATAATACATAATATACAGTGGAATCCGTTTATAATGACATCGCAGGTAAAAAACAAATACGTCATACTAAGCGGACGCCATACAAAGCATTATTGCACCTTTCTCTTCAATCCTAAATGCTTTACAACGAGGTTGAGATGTCATTTTTTTTCACAAATCAGTAACGAACAAGGCGTGAAACTATCAACTATCAATTACCCACTGAGACTCAAAACAAAAAAAGCCATGCACTCGCCGAACGTCGTCGGGTATCACGTGACTCTCCCGAACACTGCCGAAGGTGTTAGGAATCATGTCGGTCACTATAACTGCACGCAATTTTTTAAAAATGAGTCACTATAAGCGAAGTCATTATATCCGATTTAGTTATAAAGAATTTTATATGAAAACCAAACTTCGCTGTGTAGTTACTTCATAATAAGCGGTTGGTCAATATAGGCGGAGTCATAATAAACATGTATTCCTTTTTTTTTTGTATATACATACATATATATAGAACACCTAGATGCAGTACAAATATCTGTGTTCATCACACAAATAATTTTTCTGAGTGGGAATCGAACCCACGTCCTCGCACGGAAGTTGGTTATAGTACCGACTACGCCACGAGGCCCGTGCTAAATGCTAAAAATAAATAATGATAAAAGTAAATTTAATAAGATTATCGGTATGTTTTGTAGGTACTTGGCGTTCACAGTGGCTCTTTATTTATAGGTTGCAAGCATCAGAAAAATGTAAAAAGGAAACTTCTCCGGCTTTCTTACCGACACAGGAACTTCACCCACGCAAAAGCAACAAACTTTAAAGTCTCACAATGATGTCAGGCATGACGCATGTGTCAGAAATAAATATTATTTGCTTATCTTAAAAATATAACTAATGTATAGCTCATAATATCGTCTTAAATAAATACATCACGGTTGCCTAAAACGAAGCAGTCGGTGGTCAATTTGACGTACACAATCTGCCATAGCATCTAATAAAAATTTCAACAAGTGCGAGTCGGACTCGCCCATGATGGGTTCCGTAGCAGCAAGTAACATAATATAAAATTTCTTGTAGTTCGTTGTAACTTTGATCGATGTTTTACTAGTAATAATAGTGTATGAAAGGTAAATTGCGGTTTACGATTTAAGACGTATTAAAAAAAACTGCTTACTAGATCTTGTTTAAAACAATTTTCGGTGGAAGTTTACATTGTAATGTACATCATATTTTTTTTTTGTTTTATCATTATCTTAGTTTAGAAGTTACAGGGGGGGGGGGACACACATTTTACCACTTTGGAAGTGTCTCTAGCGCAAACTATTCAGTTTAGAAAAAAAATATATTAGAGACCTCAATATCATTTTTGAAGACCTATCCATGAAAAAATAAATAGTTTTTGAGTTTCAGTTTTAAGTATGGGGAACCCCCAAAATTTATTGTTTTTTTTTCTATTTTTGTGTGAAAATCTTAATGCGGTTCACAGAATACATCTGCTTACCAAGTTTCAATAGCATAGTTCTTATAGTTTCAGAAAAAAGTGACTGTGACATACGGACAGACAGACAGACAGACATGACGAATCCATAAGGGTTCCGTTTTTTGCCATTTGGCTACGGAACCCTAAAAACCTTTTGGCGTCCATGTCACTTTAAAACAAAACCTCTTACAAACATCAGTTACCACTAATTTTATTACACTTCGGTGTAAGTTAGCAACCGAGGCACCGTGTTCAGTCAATTGCTGAATTTGGAATGCAAATTCGAGAATTGACGTCTGGACCAGTCCTTAGCTATATAGCGTTCGTACAAAGCTACCACCTTCTAGACGGAATGCCGATACAAAATAGATTGGTAATTTCACTGGCATTTCTAGTACATTCATTCGATGTTTAGAATGCAGTGCACATTCTTTTAAAATCAGAATTTTGGATTTCCTTTGCAATGAGATTCTTATAATTTATTTGATTGTTAGTGTAAATTGTAGGTACTTTAGAATTATATTAACTTAATAGAATCAGGCATGTAAGCACACGTAAATAAATAAACAAAGATAAGTGGAGATATGTACACAATTACGAGAATTAAGAGGTTTGTGCCTTGTAATGTCTCGATCTCGGACTAGTAGTCAGTGTCTTTACAATTATTGTACTTACCACTATCATTATAATAATGTACTAGATATTTGGAAATATTCAAGAATATTAGAGATTTCCAAATATAAGTCAATTGCGCTTTTGCAAAGCAAGAATCGGCTACTAGTAAATCCATAAAAAATGAATTACTCCTTACGCAGCATGATGGTTAGTGAAATATTTTTTTTATAAAAAATATTTATATTAGCAAAGTTATTAGGTTTTATAAGAATAAAAATAGGTTATGTAGCTCCATAACCGTAAGCGAAACTACCGGATATCTAAAATAAAAAATATATCGTTACCGAAACCGATAAAAAAGAGATTCGAATAATTTCCGATAGGGGGAGTCAAAATAATACATTATTATTACAGGTTTTTGTGTTTGTCTGCCTGAGCTGACACACAAGCGGCGCGCATAGACTGCATTGTTTATTATTTCTATTAATTAGTCATAACTAGTTAACATTTAAGACATTTAGTATTTTACTTTTATAATTCTTAAAAAATCTATTATCTATTACTGAAACTATCCGAAACTAGCGGATAATCCGAAAAAAATTCATATCCGTAACCGTATCCCAACCGGTATAATATTATTTATCTATATCCGTAGTCATATTCAGATTAGAAATTTAATTTTCCATCCCTGAATAAAAAATATATATACGTTTACGTTACGTTACCTACATAAAAACATAATAAGTAGGAAGATACAGGTTGGTCAGCTAGGTGAAATACTTACTTATTTACTTATCATCACGCCATTTCGCTGGCGGGGTAGGCCGAGAGAACAGACCAAATGGCCGAATGGATCTATTCTTGCATACATCTCTCACATCCTCAACATGCATAATTCTCTGCATACACGCTCGTCGGTTTCGGAGGCTCCTGACTCCATCTTCCTTCAATACTTGAGCAATTTGGTCTAGGTTGGTGAGTCTCGATCTCCCCCTGTACTTTATCATTTTTTTATTTTTTTACGACATAATACACTCCTAAATACTAATATAAAAATCTTATTCTAATTTCATAAATAAAAATCATTAAATTGTATTTTAACTCACCTTGATATTGCAACAAAAGCAGTTTGTATCCAGAGGTTTTAAGTTTATAATGAGTTTTGTAAATAGTTAAATCTAGTTTCTCGTGGTTAGCATCTAGTTTACAAACCTCTTTAGTTGACCGTCCAGACCATTATTAGTTAAGCGTGATATTCTCCTATTTAGCCTTTTTAACCAACTTCAAATAGAGGAGGTTCATTATTTTACCCGTATGTATATTTATTATATATATGTTGATATATAGAATAAGAAGTAAATGTTTATTATATATAATTATGTTTATATATAGAAATAAATAATAGTATTATAAGAATATTAAGTATTATCTTATATGTTAAATAGTATATTTATGTATGTATTAAATTTGTCTAATCTGTTTAGTTGCTTATATTATATTATGTATAACTTTTAGGTAAGGTATGTATGTAGGGCCTACATACTGTAGGTATTTTTCTAACTTTCTTTCTCACTAGAATCTTGCTACTTTTTAAGTTTCTGTTTAATATTTTCTTTTACAATCAAATTGTTACAACTTTTCTACCAAATTTTCATTTCTCACTATATTTGTCCATACCAAGGTTGTCTGGAAAAAATCGCAGCTGGCTTAATTTAAGAAACTTCCTTTTTTTGTGTAAAATAAAGAGTATTGTTGTGTTATGTTATGTTTTTTTTTTGTTTCTAGGCAGCATTGGAAATCCTCATGGACACCCAAGCTACCTCACGTATGAAAGAGCTTGGTTAGTGTATTTGTTAGATTTTGTTTTGATTAGTTAATTTTATGTTTATTAGCTCATAAATAATTAGTTTCTGTAGCTACTCGCGCTGTAATATCGTTCTTCAGCTTACACTTTGGATTGAAGTTCGCGGTATAAGCTGAAGCTGTTATGTTTAATGAATCGTTATTATGTGATGATGATATATATGATTTGGTAATGTATGAGATATGAATTAGTGATGTATGAGATATTATATGTATGTGTGATCATGGAAAATAATAGTTCTTACATCTTTGCTAGTCATAATGTCTTATTGTGGCAGTGTCTCTGTTCTTAATTGCCATTTTGAGATTATTCTCTGTGATTATCTTAGGGTCAGGGCCTCTATTGCCCTCTGTTATGTTATCTTATATTATGTTATGTTAGGAGATTGATAATGAAACTTTTAAATATTTAACTAAACGTGTCATATGTCCCGTTGATAGTAAGATACAATAATAAAGCTTTAATCTTCAGTCAGGACAAGCAATTTTATATTATAGACTAGATAACCCGGGAACTTTGTATCACCTACAATTTATTGTATCAGCTATTATCAATCCTAATCAATCTGTATCGTCTAAGATTTGGATTGTGATAGATTATTACATGAAACTTGCTTGTAATGCAAATGAATTAGAAAGAATCACAGTAACTGTCATTTTATCGTCTGTTAGCCAAGTACCCATAAAAAGTTACCAACATTGAATATTTTAACTAACTACTTTTGTTTTATTTAATTTTAAGTCTCTCCTGCATTAGAGCGAACAAAACAAAACACATATTGGAATCGGACAAGCCAGTTTTGAGTTTTAGCGAAACAAACGAACAGCAATTGATTTTTATATATACAAACTTCTATTAGGTGAATAAAATGTATCACTTAAAGCACAGATTAATATTGAATTCATTGCTTTAATTGCTGTCACAGCATTTTCGATTTGTGTTATACAGATTTAGCTTCACAGAGAGAATAATTTAGCTTCCACGCTATTTGTACAAGATAACAGTGTGTTAATACTAAACAAATGGAAACCGTATTTATATTTGTGTTAGTGCTGTTTATGCAGCTCTCTTGTGATATTCAACTGCATTACCAAGATTCAATTTGAGAAAGCATACCTAGTGTAGTGTTTAATTTAACTGAATAAATGCCGTTTGAGAGATTGTTAGCACTGTATTGTGGTTTTGATTACTAAACAATTAAATGATCCGGAATATTGTGGGTTCGATTCCATCACAGGACAACTCTTTATGTGATCAACAAATTGTTGAAGTGAAAACTTCTTTAGGCGCGTTGAGCAGTTTTTGGCTAAACAAAAATCCTGGAACTCGCGTCATCGTCACCGAATGCTCCGATAGCAGTGAAAACTAAGTAACTTGTGACTATTAGATTATTATTTTTGAATTATTTTTGGTTTGTAAAGAAGTGTTAATGACTAATTTTGGTCAACACTTATTTTCTTCGACGATACAATTCACAAGTTTTCATTTCTATCGGCAGTCCCCAAGGACTGCCCCGCATGTTTTTTGTTCTGAAAGTACACCCGTACTTTGTGTCTGACAAATTGTGTGTTTTTAAAGTCCCCCGCGATACAAGGCGAATTTTTTAGAGCATGGTGTTGTTTAAAAAAAAACATTATAAAAAAATTGGTGTCCTATGTTTTTTTCTCTCAATACGTTACTGTCCCACTGCCAGGTTTCCCCATAGAGTGGGGAAGATTTAGGTAGTGGTAAAATATTTGGTTTTTATGAAAGAAAACATCTTGAAGAAATCTGCAAGCCCAGAGATTCTCTTAAAGGCTTGTAAGATTACCAACCTATACTAGGTCAGCACTGTGGACTATGGCTAAAATTTATCTCTGAAAGAAGCCCCGTGCCCATAGAGAAGAGTGAAAAAAAACAACTCAAAGCAGTCACGAGGACTGCCGACTGAAGTGAAAACTTAAAATTATAAACAAATAGTTAAACACAAAGTGAAAAATGTGAAATCGAAAATAACAGTCACGAGCAGGATTTGAACCTGCATCTCCTGGATACCGTCCAGCAACTTTGCCAATTCAGCTGAATTGCTGAATTGGCAAAGCATCTGGACTGTTATTTTCGATTTCACATTTTTCACTTTGCGTTTAATGTATAGTGCTAAGCATGTCAAATGCTAAAAATATATATAAAAATATCTAAATAAACAAACAGTTGTTATTTTTGGATATCCAAATTAATTGTTTGATCAATTAAAATTTGTAAATAAAAATTATTCATTCATTCATAAAAAAAATATTATTTAAATTATTCTTTTCTTAATTCACAGCTAGCCCAGCACAATAAGTTATACTAATAGGAACAGATTATCGTTAACACACACGTGACTAAAGCACGTGACGTGAGTGCTGACGATGTCGCGATTTCCATGATTTTTGTCCACCCACAAAGTGCTCAACGCGCCTAAAGAAGTTTACACTTCAAAAATTGACAGAAGTTATTGTTTGTATTGCTTAGCGTTAAAACTTATGCTATTTGAACCTTTTTAAGTTCAATCTCACAGAATATTATATATCATTTTGTGGAACCATCTTATCGTAATTGCCAAATAATCTGTATTGTAAATCATTGAGGCTAACATTTTCGCCATTTTGACGGCTATAAAGAAAACATACTGTGTATGCATATATAAATATATTTTTCATTTTAAAACTAGTTACGTATTTGCTTTTAAAATGTTTTCTGTAATTTCATTTCTAAAGTAATTATGTACTTTTCTAAAATACTGACTGTAAAATTGTTAAAATATTACATTAAATAGTTTTGTGCTGAAATAATTAACTAGTCTCCCGTTAGAAACCTTTTTAGTACTTTAACGTAATAAGATCAAGTGGAGGAGTAGCCTGAATATTAATCAAATGTAGCCTTTGATTCCCCTGACTTCAGACTTGATCTTAGAGAAAACTAATAGCCATTTCATTTTTACAGACTACATTTTTACGTTTACATATCATCAATTGTTTTATCATATTATTATGTATTTGATCAGTAGTAGCTTTGAGTAAGTGTGTAGGTATAGTTTGGCCGTGTGGGACCGGCTTTAGAATTGTCACACCCCTCTCTACCCACGGGAGTTGTAAGAGCCGACTGAGGGAATACCGGGGGAGTGTGCAGCAGCACTCCCTCGAGTATTAACAACATCCACTGCGATTGCCAACCCGCCTGCCAAGCGTGGCGATTACGGCATTATCCCCCCTTTGGGGAGGCTTATGTCCAGCAGTGGACTTTAAAAGGCTGATAGATAGTAGGTATAGTTGTAAATTTCTAATATATTGTTATTAAATGAAAATGAAATGGCTACACAAATTTTAGGCCTGTGCCTCAATATATAGAGATCAAATAAATGTTATTTACAAGCTTGTTTAAAATTTTCATGAAGCACAGCAAGCTGGACAAAAGTCATTAAGTTATGAAGGTTACACCAAAAAATGTTAATTGCTCCGATATTATGATAGAGAGAGAGATAGGTAGAGCGACATATTTATTCAGTGTTACTTTGAATTAAAATACCTGCCTACACGCTATTCAATATTCGTATTTTTTTTTGTTTATTTAATTCACAGTATCTTTAACCATCTTGGTGTGCAAATTGGTCAAGTATTTGGGAAAGAGAACCACCCACACCCGCGGATTGTAATTTCAGCAAGCAATCACGAGGAATCACCAATCCAAACTCTTGATAAATTTCACCAAAATTCAATGCAGGATGCAATGTGGTAGGATCATCACAGGCACAACTTGCAATATTCAGCAAAACAATGAACAAACAAATACGTCACCTATTTCTACCATTAGGCACCATTAGGACTATTCGGAAACAAATTGTAATATATGCGTTAATTTGCATCTGGACTAAGAATAAATTTTTGGTGGTAAAACCATGGTGGATTTAGCATAAATAGGTTAGCTGGTAGCCCAAACCTCCTTTTCATCCCCACTCTAACATCCTTTCTCTTCGAAATTTATGCTTTTCCCAATCACCAAAAATAACTCAAAAGCCCAATGCACAGTAAATACGTACCTACTGGATATCAACGTTTGTAAACAGCTATGTTGGAGCCTGTTGGAGCAAGTCCAACTGGACAGCATACCGACATTTACTATCTCTTACTGTTATTAGCATTTTTTATTTTAGTCGCAGCATATTCGTATTCATTTATTTTGGATTTGTAAAGTTTATAGTTTGTTTTTAAAGTAGTCTCAGGCTTATCTTCACATAGAGGAGTACAAGTATAAAAGTGAGTTTCCACTGACATGGAGCTGGGCGGATTGGAACGGAGAAGAGCAGTGAAAAGTGGCACATGTTACCATTGAAGCTGAGCGGGGTGGACCAGAGCTACACTATACTAAAATACAGCGCACGAGACAAATGCTTAAAATGCACCATCCCGCAACCCTCCGCTCGAATTCATGGTGTACGGCTTGGGGCCACGTGTACATTTATTTTATTATGAATTCCGCTCATCTCCGCTGTTTTCCACTTACACTGTTTCTACTGATGCGGAGTGAAGATTTCGAGTACTGTGATAGGTCAATTCACGGTCTGTTCTGCTCCACTCCGCCCAACTCCGAGTCAGTGGAAATGCACCCTCAGGATGGCAAATAAAAACAAACTCTAGTGAGATCGGTTATATGTTCCTAGGATAGATTAGTTGTTGTTTTTTCAGAGCAATGGCATGACACTTACCGCATTATTGGTTGCATAGCAGTAGTATAATAGTGGTAAAATTACACATGCTACTTTTCGTCTCTGAAAAATGGGTAGTTCATGTGGTACCTATAGCAATATTGGCATAGAGATCTTTAGTATGCTGTAGTAAAAAAAGAAACACAACATCACGCCTGTATTCCCGGAAGGGGTAGGCAGAGGTGTATTACACACCCGAGATTCGCCAGCTATGTTCAAGTCCCACGTAATAGGGGACGAGCCTATTGACGTGTACCGGGCACATTTGCAAACTCCGGGCTGCTACTGAGAATTTTCCTTTTTACGAAAAAGCTCAATAACATTGCCCGACCCGGGGATTAAACCCGAGACCTCATGATTAGCAGTCGCATACACTACCGCTATGCTGTAGTGATGTAATTATTTACAGAACCACGCGGACGAAGGCGCGGTCAGAATATTAAGCAAATATTTTCAGCCATTTTAACATTTTAGTTTTGTTTCTAGTTGGGGAATGAGCACCTGTCGCTAGCCTGATTGAGACCAAATTCAGTATTTTATTACTGCAATATGTTAAAAAAGCATGGTAACCATGAAATTATACTGCAAAATCACCAATATTCTATTTATATCAGAAGTATTATATTTGGATTGTAACGATCTCAATGAATACATTATAAATATACTAGACTCTGCCCACAAATTCATCCACATAGGCTTAAGAATATAAATAGTCACTTTACAGGAACTGTGCCTTTTATGGGATAATAAATAGTCTATCTTTTTTAAAGAAGTGAAGATAGTTTTTACTGAATACTTATTTAAAATATTTGCGACCTTATCTGTCACTCCTTTAACATATGGTAAATAAGCCGGCTGTCGTTCTACCTGAATGGGTCTTGCCTTCGTTTTTTGTCGTGGTGGAGGGAGCTGTCCTTTGTAACCATTCCTCCGTAGAACTGCGCTTACATGTTGTAGTTCATCCGTGACATGTTCCTTGTCACACAAATTATATGCACGGTTGGTGAGAGACGTCACTACAGAGTTTAGGTGTCGAGGGTGGTGATGCGAGTCAGCGTTCAAATAGCGGTCTGTGTGAGTTGGTTTCCTAAATGCTGAGTGACTGAATGAACCGTCCTCTCGGACTCCTACTTTGATATCGAGAAATGCTATGCTGCGGTTTTTCTCAATTTCATACGTGAACCACATTTTGTCGTGTATGTTGTTCAAGTGTGTGACATATTCTTTAACGACTCCTTCATCGCCTTTTATTATAGAGAATTCGTCGTCGACGTATCTTTTCCAAAGTTTAATTTGGCGTGGGGCGGTGGTGATGGCTATCTTTTCAAAATGTTCCATCCATATGTTGGCGACGATTGGGGCTACTGGACTTCCCATTGCCACACCGTCGAGTTGTATATAGTACTCGTCCTTGTACACGAAATAATTAGTCGTCAGACAATGTTTCACCAGATCAACATATTCTGCGGGGATCTTTTGTTGTTCTATTTTATCTGCGATTACCTTCATACAATCAGCTATTGGGACATTTGTGAAAAGTGATTCCACGTCAAAACTGACCATCACTTCGTCCGGCTCTAAGTTGTTGAGCTGAAGGGTCTCAATGAAATGACAAGAATCTTTGACGGAAGATCCAGTTCCTCCTGCTAGTGGATTTATGATTCTAGTTATATGTTTAGCTAACTCATATGTCGAGGAATCCACTTGACTCACAATTGGTCGTAGAGGGACGTTCTGTTTGTGAATCTTAGGTAGCCCATATAGCTTAGGTGGGTGGAGGTTCCTAGGTCTTAATAAATGATTCACTGTTTCTTCGCCAATCGCATATTTGCATTTATTAATAAGCTCTCGAGTCTTTCGATTCGTCCTGGCAGTGGGGTCGTATTTAACTTTCATGTACGTTTTTTCATCGGCTAATAAATCTCGTATTTTTTGTTCGTATTCATTAGTGTTATGAGACAACCGTCGCATTTCCCTTATCCGCTCTTAAGACCAGTATTTCTTGATCGTTCTTAAGCTCTTGTAATGCGGACATCTCAGCGGCACTGATGTTGGGTTTAGGACATTTTGCACTGCGTATAGTTACAGCGATCTTGTCTTAAAACCTCCGCGTCGGCTGGCGGTAAATTATTTTTTCGGATAACTTCCTCAACGGTTCCAATAATTTGTTCGTAAGGGATGCGATTTGGAGCAGGAGCAAAATTCAACCCTCTCTCAAGAACGTTCATCATAGGTTCAGTCAACTCTTTGTCCAATAGATTACAAAACAGTTCGAGTGTATTGTGACTTTGCATCATGGTAGGGGACACGTGATTTTTGTTTATCGATAAGTGATTCAAACTTTCGTTCCTGTTTTTTAGCACTTAACTCACGTGAACGTTGGGCTTGTAGGTATGTGATGCGATCACATATGTCAAAGTCACTAGGTGATAACTCGCTACTGCATCTCAGGTGTAGGTCGTATAACTCACATTGAATCTTGTCAAGTTGGTATCGGGTGTTACTGATAGATTTGCGTAGTAATTTAACACTCGCATTTCGTAGAATGGTCGCGGAACCGTGAATATGGTTACGAGGTCTTATACGTACACATACGGGAATAACGTCCGCATCCCGACATTTAACCAAGAAACTTAATGATTCACGTAGACAATCACTCCTTTTCCGCGCCCGTTCAATGTGTTATGCGTTGGGTGAGGGGTTTGGAACAAAGTCCGTCTTCACCTCTTCGTCTCATATACCTTTCACTGGTGTCTCAGGGATGCCTTTTATATCGTTACTGTTTACAGCATACGATAGTAATTTTTAAATCCAATTTTGAGGTCCATGCAGACGAAGTCGCGGGCAGCAGCTATAAATAAAAAAGTGCGTTTGCTTGTCACGCTTTCATACCGTTACTGCTCAACCTATGATCATAAAATTTAGCATTTGTATAAATGAACTGGAACCCAGAAATGGATACATGCAAGTTTGTAGTTTTTATCCTAGAAAAATGGATGGAACTGCCTCTGTGGTGCAGCGGTAGTGTAAGCGACTGCTGATCATGAGGTCTCGGGTTCGATTCCCGGGTCGGGCAGTGTTATTGGGGTTTTCGTAAAAAGAAAAATTCTCAGTAGCAGCCCGGAGTTTGGAAATGTACCCGGTAGACAACAATAGGCTCGCCCCCAATTACGTGGGACCTAAACATAGCTGGCGAATCGTGGGTGTGTAATACACCTCTGCCTACCCTATCGGGGAATACAGGCGTGATGCTATGTTTATTGTTTTTAAAAATGGACAGTAATAATAGGCATGTAGATTATATCAATAATATTTTTCATCTAGTTTCGGCCTCGAATCGACCTCTCGCGAACGTAATAAGGGTCGAATAAATAATTTAACCTATATCAGGTAAATGGACATTGGATGTAGTTCCTAATAAAATTATACTACCTTCACTAATTTGTTAGGCAATTGGCCTGATTGTGGCTACATTCTTTTACGCCTCCTATACGAGCAATTTACAGAGGTGACTTTTCATGTTCAATTAAGGTGACATTGGTGATCAATGAATACAGATTGCATAGATAACAAAATGGTTGAAGCAATGAATTCCCACGGTGAGTATTTACTAAAATATCCTTATAATATTAATATTTGTGAATATATTAAAATATTTGAATGAATGGATTCGTGTTTATTTTGAAACTATGTGTGTATTTATTGCACGCCTCATAGGCGAAGCGTTGATGTGTGTTCTACTCCCGTTTTACACGGAACAACTGATTTTTCAAACTTAAAATATCTCTATTTATCATGTATTGCACTTGTAAAATAATATTTACACACACATATAAAGAAAAACACTATTTTTAACACTCATGATATTTTGATGGCATTTTTGTTATTTAAACTAGTTAAAAAACTGTTTGAAAAAAATCTGGCTTTGACGTCCGTGAGTTGTAGGTAATGTGTGTTAACACGATAACGACCAAAATACTTTACTAATCGAGTCTTTTTTTTTTCGTTTACGAATTATTATCATCAGGAATAGAGCCCTTATTACTTTTCACGTTCTGATTCGATGTGGTTTAATTGTTGATATACAAAAAAATACTGGATATTTACGCTCGACATGACACCAAAACCAGCGCCTTTCATGAGAACTACCTTTTTACGTACGCATAGCCACTAGCCACCGCCGCCACCGGTGGTTTTACTATCGTCAACAGAACGCCGTTCGCCCGGCCGGTACATTGTTTTTTGTTAAAAGAAAGTTCTTACCTTTGCTTGACGAACTGATGATATTTGTTAAGTATAATAACTATTTTATCCATAACAATAATTAAAAACACTAAACACACGTAAATAATAACACACCAACGTTATAAAACACGAAAAAAACATATTTTACATTCCACAATTTTTCTTGCGTGGCCTTGCCGTGCGTGCGACCCGGAACTGACTGAGAGCACAGACTAGGAAGGAGTAACTGAGAGGTAGACCAATATAGAAGTACTTCTTAAAATTAGCGCTAGATGGCATATAAGACATGAAACCCACATTAGTACTTTTTGAAATTAGCGCTATCTATGTGGTTTATTGAAAACTACTTAGTAAGACCAATGCATTATTAGTTACTTATCTAATAATCAATTTTATTGTGAAAAATGAAGATTATGAGGCGTGCAGTTTTTTTCAAAATATCACTGTTTGGTGAAGGAGAATATCCTGGGGAAACCTGCATGCCTTTCTTTTATTGGTAATGATGGCAGATTAGCCACGGCCCACCTGATGGTAAGTGGTAATCGCCGCTCATGGACTCAACTATACCGAGAGTATTGTCAAGTCGCTGCGCACCATTTTATTTCTGAGATTTGTAATGAAAGAATAAACTGCTATCTTCTGCTACAGCCAAAACACACTGACTTCTCTTTGTCGCCTTGTATGACACCCGCGGGAAAGGATGGAACCGTGACATTGTAGTCTTAGTCCGTCACCACATGGACAGACCTGAAATATTTTCTACGATTTGTGAAGTTTGCCAACTACACAACTCACAACTCTGACTCATGGCTCATACGTTACGTTAATGTTATGTGATAATCAGGTTAAAATGTTCTTATTTTTGTTGGAAGCCGCAAGATATGACGGGTTTACTCCTTGTTTATAGGTGTATATAAAAAGACACACAATTTTTTGTTGCTCTGTTAAATTTAGCTAAAACAGAAGTTATATCTTTAAAACATTTTTAGTACGCTTCTTACTTTATGTATAAAAGCTGCCTTTACAAGAAAAATATTGCTTTTTACTATCAAATCGTAAACATAATATTGAAATAAAAATAATTTTTAAAGAAGTAGCTAAGAAGAGTCATTTTTTTTTTTTTCGACACTTTTTCTGTCCCTCTATTAAGCCACCACGCTGGCCCAGTGTTGCGACACTTTACAAGCAGTTGAGGGCATCTCTCAGGCATGCAGGTTTTCTCAGGATGTTTTCCTTCACCGAGCAGTAATACATTGTAAACAAATACACACATTTCTATAAACCTCGAAAAGTGAGAAGTGTATGCCGTACGAAGTCTGGACCCTGGACTGGTGATCGAGCTTGATACCATTGTCTGAGCAGTCCTTGGTTTTACCGCTAGGCTATAACTGTCATTATGACTACACTCTATTGGCCTATATTATTATGGTTCTAATTAAATTCCATTATATATCTTCATTTCATAGGCTAATTATATAGCACTTAAAATCGTCAAAGTTACGTACGAGCGCTTGAGGTAAGTGCATCCGCAATGTCACGACTGCAATCGCCACAAGTGGCCGGATTCCGTAGTAAGACTTTTCATAAGAAGAACCCGGCAAGAAACTCACGAGCCATTTTTTTAAATCTCTTATTTTTTAAGGTTTTTAAATTGTTATGCACAACTGATGCTGGTGCTAACCAAAAACGTGTGTCTATCTAAATCAGTATTTTAAAATCAGTAGCAGTTCAGAGCCTATTTGTTTTATCTTGCATATAATCCGAAATTGTATAATAACCTTTAGGTCTGATTTTTACAGCATTCTTGAACTTATTTAATGGCATGTTTCGGATATTTTCAGGAGCTTTATCCAGGAATCTAGTGTGTTTCTTCATTCATTACTATTTGGACGTGTCGTGTCTCGTTTGCCGTATGTAGCCGGCTTTAGAATTGTCCCACCCCTCTCCACCCATGGGAGTCGTAAGAGTCGACTGAGGGAATACCGAGGGAGTGGGCAGCAGCACTCTTTCGAGTATTAACAACATCCAACGCAATCGCCAACTCGCCTGCCAAGCGTGACGATTACGGCAATATCCTCCATTCTTGGGGAGGCCTATGCCCAGCAGTGGACTTTAAAAGGCTAATGGATAGATGGATGGATGGACGTGTTGAGGACTTTACAGCATTCATTATTACGGGGGTACTGAGATGTTAGAAATCCAATGGCTGATATTTAAATAAATAACTAAAATAAGGAGGGCATTAAAGCCTCTGGCGCTCTCACACACCATGGGAAACTTGACTGTAGGATTATCCACCGCTGTTTCCCGCTGATCTTTTGGGAGAGGATAGTACTTCCCCGATGATCCGTCCCATTCATGCTGGGACAATCTAGGCTCTACCACGAATAAAAGTGAAACTTGTGTCTGTCAATCCTCACTGGTCAGCGTGCACTACTGCCTAAATTACTCTATCGATTAATTAACTCTCACACTATAAAAGGAGACCCGAGCCTAATACTGAAACACTAACTTGATTGAATAAAAAAATCCATTTGAAAGTATTTGTACAAAAAATATTTATACATACATACATACATTGCATCACGCCTGTATTCCCCGAGGGGGTAGGCAGAGGTGTATTACATACCCACGTAATAGGGGGTGAGCATATTGCCGTCTACCGGGCACTTTTCCAAACTCCGGGCTGCTACTGAGAATTTTTCTTTCTACGAAAAGCTATTTTTTTTTATTATTCCTTTATTTCAGGCAACTTCAGCCCATAAAAAATATACATAAATATTATTAACAAATTATAAACTAATAAAAATAGCTTATAAAATAAAACTTATATTCTATACTGTACACGAAGGGTCGGTGTCATGTTGCGCGTAACCTTCCGCGAAATCTTCAATACACGACACTTTTCGGCCAAAATAATAACTCTTCCTTGAGGAAGGTCGAAATATGAGTAGGAACTCACACCACAAACGACTTGAAATTCGTGTTATGGCGTGACTCGAGCTTCTCAGCCGTTTTCAGCTGGTTTTCACCCCCATATACTCAACAATCTTCTCAACCTTTGTGGAGTGATGCAGCCGGGACACGTACAACTGCATCGTAGGTATCGCTGTACGCAGAAGCATATTAGGACCTGCCAGTACGGTACCGCACTGGTTCCTACAAGGAGGCGTTATCTTTTTCTTCTTCGTCTCCACCTTTATGAAGACATCCTTGTCACACTTGTTAGCACCACCCGACCTGGGGGTCGAACCCGAGACCTTATGATCAGTAATCGTTTACACTACCGCTGCACCACAGAGGCAGTTAAATAATATTTATTAGAATACATTTTCGGACTACTAATAGGGACTATTACAATTCCTGCAACAAATTAGAACAGTCTAATTATGCTCTGGAGAAACAATTATAACTGCCCATTGGAACACATCAAATGGGAATATTTACTCAACAGTATTTAGCTCCTAACAATTAAGGGGTCGTTCACACAATAATGCTTAATGTAAACGTACACGCGCTACCAACGACCTTGGAAGCGAAGTGAAGCCCCTAGGCCCACTGTAAAAGCCTTCGGACGATTTATAATGGAAATGGTCTCAAATTTAATTAACCATTTACAATGTAATACTGTTTGCATAATTAGAAAACCAATTCGCTTTTAAAGCCAAAAACAATTTGACACTAAGCAAAATTAATTATTTCATTTCACAGATATAAAATAAATAGGTGAATCTTAGACGAAGGAGCTATCAGCGTATGCAGTGTCGAGATAGCAATAGATAACCGGAACAATTTTAAAAGATAACTATGATTATAACTTTGTTGACTAAAAATGTACTACCTGTTTTAGCCGGATAAAAGAATGACAGGACAAAAGAAATTGCAGTTATGCTTATATTTTGCTTAAAATGTATTAGAGCATGTAATATTAGCGTATATAACGTGATTAATAAAGGTTTTTTTACGTCAATACAAAAACAAGCTTACATACAGATGATGGGGACGGTTGGCCACCTTATAGTTTGGACCCAGTTCATTGGGTCCAAATACAACTAACGCATACGCGAAAAGGATAAATATACTTATACCTGTGTTTCTCTCACTCTTGGTAAAACCTAGTATGTGCATCCTTTTCTTCATCCTCAATGTCAAAATAGTAGCGAGTTTATATTATTCTTCGTCTAAGAGGTACCTAAATATATTTTTGATCTGTATTGACTTTACATGCTTAGCTACTTCAAAGAACAAATTATTTATGAAATGTAGGAAAAAGTGAACTGTAGTGCCAGTGGGAGTCGAACCTGCGTCCCCTCCAATCCAGGAAAGTACTTTAACTGCTAAGCCATCGCACTGATCAATGGCCATTCCCAATCTCCACATTACATTTATCTTTAGGACCCACGCCACCTATCTATATATATTTTTTTCAAATATCTCTCTTTATATTAGTCTAGATGATATAATGCGCTTCGACCTTATATGCTACCGTTCAGATGTCCGCAATATACATATTGGGTTACAACCCTCCTATAACCTAAGATTTGGCACTGAAACCAAATAGCTAGAGCGGAACAATATCTGCCAAGTACTTATTAGGTAGCAATATTCTACAATACTGCTATTAGCGTTAAGCACAACGCGTGCTTGGAATTTATCCAATGCTAACAGGAATCTAATATAGTTCAAGCGAGAAGCAACATTAATAATGTGCAGGCTCAGTTCCAAAGTCACCGCACATGTGTCAAAAGTTTACATGAAATTTCAGAACTAGGATGTCAATGCATCCAATCAGCCTTTATTTCGTCGACTTTGTGTCCGTTAAACACAAAGTACAATCAGAATCAGAACAATTACTTAAACTTATAAAGTTCCCCGCAAGACATGGATTCTATGACTCATTTTTAAAACAAATGTCCCCTCGCTGCGTCTAATTTTCAGTTTGAACACGATAATTTTTTTATTTACTACCAATCAAATTTTCATGCGGTTTTGACCAGTGGATGAAGTGACTCATGAGAAAAGTGTAAATGTGTGTTTTGTGCACATTGGCTGAAGTATGACTTGACTTGATTGTTAAAGAAGTCGGAAATATCATATCGACTGGAACGTTTAATGATGTACAACGCGTAAACCATAAAGCCATATACTCGTAATTATAAACAATAGCTTATGTCCTAATATAGGTAAAAGCTAGTCTATTAGAGGAAAATGTTACATGATATCATAATGTCCTTTGCACCGTCTCGTCAATTCCTTCAATACGAACCAGCCATCAACTGGCCATCAGCGCTGAATATTTTAATAGTGCACTTACGTCACAGATGTCACCATGTCATTATTCCCCAACTTGCTTTGGGGCAGCATTTCAACATAGAGTAGCTTTTATATACGGAGACATTTCAACACGTCCAGGGAGATTGCTGACGTAGGTTCGACGGCAGCTCCTCATTTGGAATATCTAGAGCTAATGCCAAGGTAGTTTTTGGCATCACTCAATTATTTACCTAATTTTACTCACGAATCATATAACAACATAATCCTATTATAAAAAATAAATAAATAAATTATAAAGCAGTGCCTGAGCTGTGTCTGTGCATTTTAAGATATTTGAGAAAAATGACAGTAATAGGCTATTTAGGTGTGTCAGAACACCAAACAATTTTCTTTAGATTTTTGTCTGTTTATCTGTTTATTCGTTCGCGTATCACACAAAAAATTAATGAACGGATTTTGATGAACTGAGACTTAATAACTGGTATACATTTTATCCCGCTACTATATCGGGAACTTGAGATATAACTTAAATGCATTTGGCTGCGGCGGATTCGCGGGCAAAGGCTATCTATAGATACTATTAAAACCTATAAGAGAGTTTTTTAGAATCAGATTAGATATAAGATATCGGAGAACAAATTAATTTATTAGGCTATTTAGGTGTCTCTCGACACAACAGTTTTTTCCAGAACTGTCTGTATTGTCTGTTTGCTTGTTTGAGGTTCACTCAAAAACTATTGAACGGATTTTTACACTTTATCCCACTACTATGTCAGAAACTTAAGATAGGTATAATCTAAAAGCTAGCTTTTGGCCGCGTTTTAAAGGCTACTATAAAACATATTTTAATTACTTAGGTACCCATATTTCATTTCTCTGTAAGTTCAATTCTGAAATCCACACAGAAAATGTCGTGGACAAAAGTTAGTACCTATTATATGTGTGTGTAAGTCCTACATCCCTTTTTTTTTTTAAGGCGGGAAAAAATGTTCCTAACCGCACACCCCGTCGTTCGGGGCAAAAACAGGGTAGTGGGGCCTGCGCCCACTAAAGAGACCCGCCGTGTGCCGTCTCTCCGTCTTTATTGGCGGGCCACTGGAACTATGTTACATTCCTTCGGTGGTAAGTCCTATATCCCTATGGTCTTTCGCAAAATCTCTATCACAAATCACAAATAAAAGCTTGTTACTTTTACATAAAAATGTGAAAATTCAGGTGATACCAAAATTAACGAAAATATCTCCAAATGTATATGTGAGACACGCTGTAAAGTTTTAAACTGAAACCACGAACGTGTATTCGTAACGGAACATAAAAAAGAGCTCACGAGCTCGCACAGATGATAAAGCTGCCAGAGAGCTATGGTTTATTATTATATCGTTGTACTGTTGTAAAAAAGTAACATTATTAGATTAGTATTATGATATCTTTGGTCTCTTTCGCTTATCCTTTGCTCAAAAGATTATATTTAAATTTTCCCATTAATTTTTTACTGTTAGACATGCTTGTTATCCCTAAGAGCGAATCGGGATATATGTTTTATAGATGGCACAGCAGTCGATTTTAGAGCTCATTTAATCAATCAAAACTTGTAATTTATTATCTGTATTGCTTCCATTCTAATCCAATTTATGGCAATAGGTATTGCGCTAGGCGTAAGCTATGTTGATGAAAAATATACGTGTTACAAATATGCTTATCTCTTGGAAATAAAGATGTGAGACTACCAAACATATTTCTTATTGTATACTAGCTGCTACCTGCGAGTTCTTTGCTTTTAGGAAGTTTCTTTTTATGTCCGGTAATCGTATTTCTTTTTTAAATAAAAGTGATAGCCTGAATTGCTTTGACGGGCCTCATGGCGTAGTCGGTAGAGCAACCGACTTCCATGCACGAGGTCGTGGGTTCCCATTCAGGACAATTATTTGTGTGATGAACGCAGATATTTGTACTGCGTGAGGGTGTTTTCTATCTATTACATGAATGTATTTACAAAAAAAAAACATGTATTATGTTTTATATCCGTAATCTGGTACCCAGAGCACAAGCGTTAAGCTTAGTTTGGAACCAGAGGACGTTGTGTGAAAAGGTCCGTGAATATTTAATTATTATTTATAGTCATACTAATAAATATACGCTAATTTGAAAAAAAAATATCTCTTTATAACATCAGCTGCCTGCCAGTGAAGGTCACGTTCAAAGTCTTCCAGCCGTTTCTGTGATTAGCTGCAAAAAACAGAAAGGCAACAATTTTTAAGAAGTTACTAGCATACCCTTCAATTTTAATTTTTTGTATATAGATGGTTGTAGACGAGCCGCGGCTCATCTGATGGTAAGTCGCAACCGCTGCTTATGAATTTAGCACTATTAACGTCGGAATATAGTATTTAAGCCGCTGCTCACCATTTAATTTCTTCTATAGAAAATAAATTGTATAAGTACTTGTAGTTTAACAACTTATTTCAAACTTTAACAAGTTTGAAATACACAAACCACTACCCAATCGTATGAGGATAAAATGCAGGCAGTATTTAAATCACGTAATTATTTTCTGTTTACAACCTATGGTAAATACTCGTAATTCTAACTTCCACATTTATGCATATAAAACTTGTCACCAAGCGCTGATAACAGACTTTTCCGCATAAATTTCCCGCGTCTATTTTTATTTTTCACTCTGGCAACATTTGCGAGCTCCTCAAACATTTGAGTCTACCATTTAGGTGGAATTTCACTTTAAAATGTCACGTTTTTGTGTAGTTTTTTCTTTTCAGTTTTTTTGGTTTTGTTGTGAAAGTGTAAAGCATATTTAAACAATTTTCTTGATGTACCAAGTGCGGTGGGGTTACTAACCTGAGTAAATATTTTATGAAGTATATCTAAATCTAGTGTCTGCTGGGTTTGTTAACAATAAAATAGACAAATATAGTATATATAGTGCGGTCTTTGTGTTGAAAATAAAATACATTTTATCCAAAACTCTTCTTAGCTGTCGAAGTTATGTCTTTATCATGCTCTCAGTAAATATCTCTTTTTGTAATTTTTTCTATTAAATTAGCTCTTTTTAACCGCGTTTGTGGTGCAGCGGTAGTATTAGCAATTGCTGAAGCAAGAGGTCTCGGGTTCGATCCCCGGGTCAGGCAGTGTTATTAAGCTTATTCGTGAAAAGAAAAATTCTCAGAAGCAGCCTGAAGTTTGGAATTGTACCCGGTAGACGGCAATAGACTCGCCACCTATTACGTGGGACTTAAACATAGCCGGCGAACCGTGGGTGTGTAATAAACCTCTGCCTACTCCTTCGGGGAATACAGGCGTGATGCTATGTTATTTTATGTTTATGTGTTATGTTAAATTAGCTACTTGTAATTCTCAGAGATTTTTGAAAATCTTATGGTCTACTACCAGAACTGCCCTAGCGTGACTACGTGTTGGACTACGACCTAAATCCCTCTGACTGAAAAGGAGACTACGAAAAAAGTTATCAAAGATTACACGTTGAAATTTAATTGAAGTAGTTTGTCTTACTTATAAAAAATATAAACCATGTAAACTGTTTATCTGAACTAAACAAATGATGAAAGTTACTAACTATAACATTAGGTTACTTAAACTTAAATTCTATAATTATATCTTGATGTTCAACCAAATTAATATTCTTTATAACATATTTAACGCGCATTAAACTTTTCAAAACACTATTTTTTGACTAACCTAAGTCTACTTGTGACCACGGCTGGTGCAACTCAGCTAAAACGTGGAGGTTAGTCAAAATAATAGTATTTTCAGAAATTTAATGCGCTTATAGACCCGTTAAATGTATTATAATGAATATAAAACGCGAAAGTTCAAAAACTACAAATAAATATTCTAGTTAAAAAAACTCAGAAAGTTAAGTAATTGTTACAAACTATTTCCACAAACACTACTACTAATGTGAGCACACAGAGGACAATATCCAATTTTTAATTCAATATAAGACAAAAAAGAAACTCTCTTTATGTGTATGCAAAATGCAAATGTATTCCAACACAGGAAATTACCTGCAATGAACAAAACATTAAAAGCTCCCCATACAACTACTCGGCTGACAACGTGAATATTCAGTAGGGGAAAAACAAGAGTTTCATTTTCAAGTGAAAGATGTTTCGATAAATAACTGTGTCTCTTTCAAAACATAGATGCCTCTTATGAATTTCAAATATCATATTTGAATGCGTAATTCTGTGGAGTTTCAAAAGTTATTTTTCCTAAATTCATGTTCGTTTTCGATGAAGCGTACTCGGTAATGTGTAATTTGTTATTCAAAGGTACAACTGAGATGGCACTCGTTACTACTTCTAAATCTCCTATTTACAAAAATGTATGTGTTTATATTATTTTTTATTGCTTTATGCAAAATTCTAACAACCTACTTCATTACCTGTTAATTTTTTATGCTTGGTAACTTTATTTGTGACGAGTACTACATATTTATTGAAAGAAAACATAGGTACTAAATGGCGAAGAAATACATCGTTTAGAAATTTGCTTGCTAGAAAGATGTGTAATACTGAACCAGCAAAGTGGGATACATTATAGCCTAAGTCCTATTCTATGTCCCTTGTCCAACAGAGGGGTAATGAAGAATTATATTTTTTTTTATGACATCTGTGCTTCAACTCAAAGCAATATACAGATACCTATATATTTACAGGTACATACTTGCTTTAAGATAACTTTGACTAGTATCTATTCTGTGACTTTAGTGCGAGCGGGAAAGTTCTCTTTTTCCACATTCACAAATAATTTATACTTTAAAGTAGCTGAGCATGTCAAGTGCTAAAATACGAGTATAGTTCAAAATACATACTTGCTTCTTATAGTTATTAAAACTATCTGGCATTTATCAAAAGTAAAATATCTTTTGGTGTACGAGAAACATAGAAATCTGAAATTAGTTACGATAATAGTAGACTCGCAATGATACCTTCTTATTTAGTATAAAGTTTTGGATGAAAAATAATTTCTATGAAAGAGTACAAAATATATCTATACGTTTTCCTATTATACCAAGACCCAATAGGTGCCAGACCATACCTACTTATTTTCCGAGGAACAAAATATAAATGCTTACTCTGAACTGTAATGATACAGTGATGAAATCATAATGTAGATATCAATTCTTTTTTCGCCCGTGAATGTTTTTTTTTTTGTGTGACTGGTTGTTAGCCTCTCTGATGGCTATGAAAACCTTACCCGGACAATTGGTGAGCGACAAGCTCAACCCAACATTTAAACAACGCTACCAGAGGGCACCCCCTGTGGGGTAAGCAGAGCCGGATTTAAGCTTAATGCCGCCCCTGGGCACCGGAAAAAATCCGCCCCAATACTGGAATTTTACTTAAACTTAAAATTTATATATTTTATTTTTCATCAACATTTTTTTAAAATTAATTGATTGATTTAAGTTTTGAAAAATGCAAAAAATAATTCAGATTCTTTTTCAATTTTTCAAAAAAAAAAACGATGTATTTAGTTACTTACTTACTTATCATCACGCCATTTCCCTTGTGGGGTAGGCAGAGAAAACAAGAGGCTCTATTCTTGCATACATCTCTCGCTTCTTCAACATTCATAACTCTCTTCATACACGCTCGCCGGTTTCGGAGACTCCAGACTCCAACTTCCTTCGATACATGACCGATTAGGTTTATGTAGGTGAGTCTCGGTCTCCCCCTGTACCTACATCCTTCCACTTTCGCATTGTATATCTTCTTAACCTGTCGCTCATCCGACATTCTTTCTACATGTCGGAACCATCGGAGCATTACCTTTCGCATCTTTACACCAATACTCTCTTTCATATCTACTCGCTCTCTTACGTCGTCGTTACGAATGCGGTCAGTCAGCTTCACTCCACAGATACTCCACAGAGATCGCATTTCGACCGCATTGATTTTACTCTCATGCTCCTTTTTGAAGAGTTTCGGGGACATAACGTCTCCCTGTCTAACACCTCTCTGCAGTTGGATCGGTTTCGTACTCCTGTCCTGAACACGGACTGACATGGTGGCGTTTCTATAGAAGCACTTCAGCACTTCGATTTACCGATAGTCAATTTGGCACCGCTGAAGGGACTGCAGCACCGCCAAAGTTTCGATCGAATCAAAGACTTTCTCATAGTCCACAAACGCCAGACACAGAGGCCGATTATATTCCTCGGTTTTCTGTATAATCTGGCGTAGCGTATGGATGTGGTCTATGGTACTATAGCCTTTTCGGAAACCGGCTTGTTCGGGAGGCTGGAAGTCGCTTGTGCGTGAGTCGATTTGTAATGACCCTCGAAAAAACTTTTAGACGTGGCTCAAGAGCGAGATGGGTCTATAGTTCTTCAAGAGGGTTCTGTCACCTTTCTTGAAGAACAGCACCACCGCGCTTCTGGTCCACGACTCTGGAACGTCGCCCCCGAGAACGACGGAATTGAACAGCCTCTGAAGAGCTTTTAAGACCGGCTTTCCGCCAGCTCTCAGAAGCTCCGTGGTGAACGTTTTAAGTTAACTAGAATGAATTTAAACAAGTATTTATATAAAAAAAATATTATTTAAAAATATATTCCATCCATCCATCCATCAGCCTTTTAACGTTCACTGCTGGACATAGGCCTCCCCAAGAGAACGCCACAACGAGCGGTACTGTGCCGACCGCATCCAACGGCTCCCTGCAGCTTTGACCAGATCATCGGTCCATCTGGTGGGCGGCCGTCCTACGCTGCGCCGTCCGATACGTGGCCGCCACTCGAGAACCTTTGGCCGTCACTCGAGAACCTTTCGTCCCCAACGGTTACCGGTTCGTCGAGCGATGTGGCCTGCCCATTGCCACTTCAGCATGGCAACCCGGCGGGCTATGTCGGTCACTCTCGTTCTCCTACGGATCTCCGTATTACGGATTCGATCACGTAGGGAAATACCAAGCATAGCCCGCTCCATGGCCCGCTGAGCGACTTTGAGCCTTGATATGAGGCCAACATTCAGAGACCACGTCTCTGTTCCGTATGTCATCGCTGGTTACACACACTGGTCGTAGACCTTTGTTTTCAGACACTGCGGAATATTGGACGAGAAGATCTTCCTTAGCTTCCCGAACCTGCCCAGCCGTGTTGATTCGTCGATTGACCTCTTTCTCGAAGTTGTGCCTACCTAAGTGGACTGTTTGTCCCAGGTGGACATAATGTGCGACAACTTCGTGAAGCGCACTCCCGACTAGGACCGGTGCTGAAATGACATGGACATTATACATGACTTTCGTCTTGTCCATGTTCATTTTAAGACCCACTAGTCGGGAAACCCTGCTGAGATCATCGAGCATGGTGCCAAGGTCCTCCAGCGATTCTGCCATGCCTACGATGTCGTCGGCATATCGAAGGTGAGTGATGTATTTGCCATTGATGTTGATGCCTAATCCGGTTCAGTCCAAGAGCTTGAAGACATCTTCCAATGCAGCGGTGAAGAGTTTCGGGGACATAACGTCTCCCTGTCTAACACCTCTCTGCAGTTGGATCGGTTTCGTACTCCTGTCCTGAACACGGACTGACATGGTGGCGTTTCTATACAAACACTTCAGCACTTCGATGTACTGATTGTCAATTTGGCACCGCTGAAGGGACTGCAGCACCGCCCAAGTTTCGATCGAATCGAAGGCTTTCTCATAGTCCACAAACGCCAGACACAGAGGCTGATTGTATTCCTCGGTTTTCTGTATAATCTGGCGTAGCGTGTGGATGTGGTCTATGGTACTATAGCCTTTTCGGAAACCGGCTTGTTCGGGAGGCTGGAAATCGTCAAGCCTGTGCGCGAGTCAATTTGTAATGACCCTCGAAAACAACTTATAGACGTGGCTCAAGAGCGAGATGGGTCTATAGTTCTTCAAGAGGGTTCTATCACCTTTCTTGAAGAACAGCACCACCACGCTTCTGGTCCACGACTCTGGAACGTCACCCCCGAGAACAACGGAATTGAACAGTCTCTGAAGAGCTTTTAAGACCGGCTTTCCGCTTGCTCTCAAAAGCTCTGTGGTGATTCCGTCGTCTCCCGGTACCTTTCCGTTCTTTAGTTGTTTGAGAGCCATTCTGATCTCGTACAGGCTGACGTCCGGGATATCTTCGGTAAAGTGCCGAGTTAGCTTGGATCTGGGGTCTTGGACCAAGCCAACAGCAGGGCTCTGGGATCTGTACAACTGTCCATAGAACTGCTGGACCTCTCCCAAGATCTCATCTCGAAAGAAATAATAGTACCGTTGTTGGTCCTCAGTTTAGTCAACTGACTTTGGCCAACAGACAGATCTCTTGCGAACACTTTCGAGCCTTGGTTCCACTCTATCGCCTCTTTAATAAGGGTAGTATTCAATTGGCGAATATCGTGCCGCACAGCCTTGGAGATCTGTCTGTTTAACCGCCTTAGGCAGGACCAATCGGCTGAGGACTGGACTATCATTTCTTTTCTCCTCCCTATGAGTTTGCGAGTATGGTCCGAGAGTTTACAATTCCTACTGACGCGACGGGCCTTGAAGTAAGTCGACCCGACCGCGTGGACAGTTTGCACGAACCTGCTGTTCATATCGCTCGCTGATTCACACTCATCTAGACATTGGAAGCGATTTTGTAGTTTGAGCTGAAAGCTCATGGGGTTCTGGTATTGTAAAAATATATTAATTATATTAAAAAGGGGTTTAAATGTTGATTAATATGCAATGCAAATGTTTTCATTAATTGAAGTCTAATTTTGCATTGGTTCCTGATTTTATATTAATAAACTAGTTGTAGGGTACTACGCGTCCCACGCGTCCCACGCGACCACTTATACTACTTTAAAGGCGCGCCCAATTAAGGGTTAATAAAATTAATTAATTGTATTGAGAAATCTTGGTAAAACTAAAAAAAAAAAAATTCACTTTCAAAATTAATTTTGCCGCACTAAAAAATTTGCCGCCCTGGGCACTCGCCCCGACTGCCCCTAGTGTAAATCCACCGCTGCGGGTTAGGACCTCGGCTCGGGCCGTTGCTGGCAAAGTGGGATTTCCCACGTTTATGATTTGACTGCGACACGTCTTTCGCCCCCATCGGTGGGCACAAAACCGTGGATAATTACTTGTTGTAGCTGAGGCGCCGTAAATGCATTTTCCACATGAATAAATATTTTTGCTAAGTGTGGATGTTCGGATATGAAACTTTTGTAAAGGCAACGAGCTATTACTTGTATTCTCTAGTAGAGAGCGCATTCAAAAGCAATGATAAATGAATGTATTTGATTAAATTTTTTTAAGCAACCCATTACTGTAGTTGGCCGTGAGAAGTGATTTAGAAGAATTTAGGTGAAAACTTACCACTCTGGTCCGTTATGAGTTGGCTGACTTAACAAGCCGTTGAAATAAATTTTCGAGTATAGAGATTTTCTCACAATGTTTAAAGATTACCATTGAAGTAAAGAAATATCTTACAGTTCCAGTGCTCCGCCAATACAGACGAAGAGACGGCACACGGCAGTTTTATTTAGTGACCGAACTGCTTGTTTCCTAGAACGACCGGGCGTGTGGTTAACAACATAATACCTCTTACTTAAGACTAGGAATTAAACTTAACACCCCTCTCTATAAGATCAAATACCTATCTATTTATATATAATTCCAGTGTCACGATGTTTGTCCGGGATGAACTCCGAAACTACTGAACCGACTTTAACTTTTTTTTTAATGTGTGTTTTGTTCCAACTTAAGAGATAGGATACTTTATATCTCAATTTATAATTGCAATATTTGTTAATGAAAAAATATATGGCGGTACAAAGTTCGCCGGGTCAGCTAGTATGCTATATAATTATAGAAAAGCATGAGTTTCAAGCTCAATTGAATCTAACTCACATTCTTACTGTTAGCCATGCTATTTTGCTTCCAACAACTAGAGGAAGAAGAGAGGTTGTTAAGGTATGTAGTATGAACACACATTATATACACAGCACTTAATTGATATTCATGTTGACTTACGTACTAAGCTTATACATACAACACAAAGTGTTTATAGAACAGCCTATATACGACATTGTTATCCATTTAGAACAGGTGTGTAGACAAATAGACACAAGTAAATTGCTCTATAACGGCAGTGACCGAGGGTATGATAGAACAGTTAGCGACTATTGTCTATCCCATACGCTAAATTGAACTGTCCCAAAGGTAGACTCCGATTATTGTCGTTGCATTTGATATTGAGAAAGGTATTTTTGATCTATATTTTTTAGCATTTGACATGCCCCGCCACTTTTCAATAGAATAATTTGTGAATAAATATTCGATTCCCGCTTGTACTAAAAATCTCTTTTTCCTTATTCAATGTCAAATGCAGATCAAAAATGTTTAAAAAATCGCGCCATCAAATAGTATGAATTTTAATTGCAAAATTAAACTTACTATATTGGATTAATGCATGTAAATGCATTCTGATAGATGGCGTTGGTCGTAAAGACAAATGTGATGAGGAAATTGGGACGACCAAATAGGTCAGTATGATAGCTCAGTGGTAGAGCACTTCCCCGAATTGGAAAAGACGCGGGTTCGATTCCCGCTTGTACTAAAAATCTCTTTTTCCTTATTCACAAATAATTTTTACATGGCAGGGTTGGTAAACTTACCACTGAAGGAATGTAATATGGTTCCCGTGGCCCGCCAATAAAGGCGGAGAGATGGCACACGGCGGGTTTCTTTAGTGGGTGAAGGCCCCACACTACCCTGTTCGTTGCCCCGAACGACGGGGTGTGCGGTTAGGTACAATTTTTCATGCCGTAAGAAAAAAAAAGGTTAGTAAACTTCAGTATGTATTTATGAGATTAAGTCGAGAGGTTGAGTTGAGGATGAGTCATATTTATATAATCCGTGGCTGAGTTATAACACCAACTATACTATTTCCATTTCTTTATTTTCTCGATGACAGCTCGATGATGAAACTTGAAAGAGAGTCTTTTTCACATTATGTATGCATTCATCCATCCATCCATTAGCCTTTCAACGTCCACTGCTGGACATAGGCCTCCCCAAGAGAACGCCACAACGAACGGTCCCGTCATGGGGGCTAATGCCGTAATCGCCACGCTTGGCAGGCGGGTTGACGATCGCAGTGGATGTTTTTAATACTCGAGGGAGTGCTGCTGCCTACTCCCCCGGCATTCCCTCAGTCGGCTCTTACGACTCCCGTGGGTATAGAGGGGTAGGACAATTCTAAAGCCAGGCCCACACAGCCAATGTAATATATAATGTATGCATTATTTTATAAAAATATAAATATAAATAAGCGTCTTATACACGTACAAGGTTATACGAGACTCAGAAACTAAACTACTACCGGATACTTATATACAAAATTTATTAACTAATATTATATTTTTTAAAGTACAAATTATTTGTGAATAAAGAAAAAGAGATTTTTAGTAGAGTTTTTTAATGGCCTACATCGGCATTTTATCAATTTGTCTGGAGTGATATGTAGCGTTGTCCATAATAATTATGGACGGTTCTTCCAGCGATTGCACCATTTCTTTAAACCATCCTTCATAAATCTCCGCGTTCATTTCTTCGTGGTAGTCCACTGTTTTCTTGGATATAAAGGCCAGTAAAGCATCTGACATGAATCCTTTCGTAGACCCTGCATGGCATATGATAAGGCGTTCACCTTTTCCCTTTGGCACTGAACTAGTGGAAGCGGCGGTGTCGTCGGTCCAGTTCTTAGATACTGTGTGGTTTGCATTAAACCAAGTCTCCTTAGTGAAAATAACATTTGACCAATCTGATATCTTTTTGACTTCGCTCAAAAATTCGCAGCGAGACAGCAACGTCGTGACGCTCCATCAATATTTTACGTTTGTCCGACTTTTTATAAGAAAATCTAATTTCTTTCAAAATCAATCTTAATGATGATTTTTGCCCATGGAACAAACCACATTCACGTAAAGAAACAACAAGTTTTTTAAGTTTTGCAATTTCTTTGCGCAAGTAATAGTCATATATATGACATCAAGAAAATAAAGAAATGGAAATAGTATAGTTACTATATAAATGATTCTACTGGTAGTATAAGAGTTCAGTATGAAATTCCATTTATTTTATAATTAATCTTTTTAGTAATATCTACCATAAAAATCAAAGTTTTATTTCAACCGGCACGTAAAGGTACAGGCACTCATTTTTATTTTCCTATATTCTTGGGAACAGGCTTAAGATGTAATATTGTTTTGCTACGATACATATCTGTATCAAGTATGACACATAAATCTAGTATCAAGTCTATATTAGTTAACGAGAATATTGCATATACCTCTCGCGCGCAGCTAACGGCCAATCAACGCTACACGATCGAGGGTTAGACCAATAACCTAACATTTACACTATATTATACAAACAACATTTTATTTGCGAAATAATATTGATCTTTACTAAAGTAACAATAAAACATTTGCCTATCGAATTTTGAGTAATTTTTTTATAAATTAATGGTGGAGCATTGCTTGGAATTCATCCATCCATCAGCCTTTCGACGTCCACTGCTGGACATAAGCCTCCCCAAGAGAACGCCACAACATGTGTTTCGCTCATATGGGGGATAGTGCTGTAATCGTCACGCTTGGCAGGCGGGTTGGCGATCGCAGTGGATGTTGTTAATACTCGAGGGAGTGCTGTTGCCCACTCCCCCGGTATTCCCTTAGTCGGCTCTTACGACTCCCATGGGAGAAGAGGGTTGGGACATGTCTAAAGCTGGCCCCACACGGCAATTACCATCCTCTCCCTGCTTGAAATTACCACCCTATAACAGAAACAACGGTAGGAAATCCATAGTTGTATTTTGTATGATGAGTGATAGCGCCGGAGGGTCAACCCCTTCCTTATTCTCCATCCTCTCCTTACTTTTTTATTTTTTTTATTGCTAATGATGGCAGACGAGCCACGACCTACCTGATTGTAAATGGTAACCGTCGCTTATGGACTAACTATACCGAGGGTATTGTCAAGCCGCTACGCATTATTTCATTTCTCAGATATGAAATGAAAGATTAAACAGCTATCTTCTGCTATAGTCAAAACACACCGACATGATTCATGACTTGTCACACAGGAGACGGCGGTACTGGCCCTTTCGGAGCTGATAGCAAATATTCTCACTTGATACGCAGTAATGCAGTGGGTGATAATTGCTTAGTTCCATTAGTCGCCTTGTACGACACCCGTGGGAAAGAATGGGGTGGTGACACTTGTATTCTTATTCCATCACCACACGGGCGACCTTGTCCTTCCTCTCCAATTCAGAACTATTTCCTTGGAGTTGGCGACGAGCGAGCGAAGTCTCTGATGTTAATAGCGTCTATAGGCTATGATACCTGCTTAGAATTTTTTGAACTCTTCTTTTTTGTACCATAGGCATGGGTCTCGTGGTGAGAGGGATTAGTCCACCACGCTGGCCTAATGCGGGAGTGGGCACACGGCGGGTTCCTTTAGTGGTGTCCCACACTACCCTGGTGTTTGCCCCGAACGGCAGGGTATGCGGTTAGGAACATTTTTATTTTAGATATTTTTATATATATTTTTAGCATTTGACATGCTTAGCACTATACATTAAACACAAAGTGAAAAATGTGAAATCGAAAATAACAGTCAGGAGCAGGATTTGAACTTGCATCTTCTGGATACCGTCACCCAAAGACGTTAAGTATGATGTGTTATCGAAATTAGCAGTCAGGAGTAATTGTCAGGATTGCTGAATTGGTAAAGCATCTGGACGGTATCCAGAAGATGCAGGTTCAAATCCTGCTCCTGACTGTTATTTTCGATTTCACATTTTTCACTTTGTGTTTAAGGAACATTTTTTCCCGTATTAACAAAAAAAACTAGACGTCGCGGGATGTCTAGCAGAAGTGAAAACATCGAAATTATTTTGTAGAAATAAAATGATCATAACTTGACAAAGGAGTACTTTTTTTTTCAAGACGAATCAAACGAGTATAAACTCGATAGGGTTGCGTAGTTTCATTACAGAGTTACTGTGGCCACCTTCCAGCTCCATCGTCAGACCCTGGATACCATCTAGAGACAAAGTACTCGTTAAGACAAATCATACGAGCCCAAGCTCGATAGAGTTATGTCGTTTTATAACGGAGTTCCTATGGCCACCTTCTCACTTCATCATCAGACCCTGGATACCATCCAAAGATAAAGTACTCGTCAAGACGAATCAAATGATTCCAAACTCGATGGGGTTGCATCGTTTCTTTACAGAGTTACTGTGGTCACCTTCCAGCTCCATCATCAGACCCTAGATATCATCTATAACCGAAGTTCTAGTCAGGACATTTCAAACGAGCCCTACCTCGACGGGGTTGCGTCATTTCATTATAGAGTTACTGTGGCCACCTTCCAGCTTCATCATCAGCCCCTGAATATCATCTAGACACAAAGTACTCGGCAAGACGAATCATACGAGCCCGTTTCATTATAGAGTTCCTATGTCCACCTTCCAGCTCCATCATCAGATCAGCTCCATGTCATCTTAATATTGCATTGTCACGTGATATACACATGTGTGTAAAATTTCAGCTCAATCGAAAACCGGGAAGTGTGTCAAATGTAAATTGCAAGATTTGAACGGGACAAGTAGGTATAATAAAAGCGTCGCCACGCTAGCAGCCGATTTTACCCTCCCACCGCATTAGATGTTTCACATCAAAAAAAAAACACATCCGGAGTTCCTCACGATATTTTCCTACAGCGAGCAGTGAAAAATTATTAACAAATGCACAGATAGTTTCGAAAAGTTATAGGTGTGTGCCGTACGCCTGAACCTTGGATTGGGGATCTAACTCGATACTACTATTTTTGAACTCCTTGGTTTTACCGCTAGGCTATCCCTGCTCGCCGCCGGTGGACCACTGAAGGAATATAATATGGTTCCGGTGGCCCGCCAATATAGGCGGAGAGACGGCACACGGCGGGCTTATTTAGTGGGTGAAGGCCCCACACTACCCTGTTCGTTGCCCCGAACAACGGGGTGTGCGGTTAGGTATATTTTTTCCCGCCTTAACAAGAAAAAAAGGCTATCACTGCGTAGCATTAGGTAAACCGTATGCTTGTTTGCCATCCATGTAGTATGTAATTGTACGTTATTATATTGTACTTATTTTTATACAATAGTTTGATAGTAGATAGACGGTTTTATATCTTTATAGTTTTTCTGCTTGGGTATCTATTATATCTGAGGTACTGTGACAATGAGCCATGATATTTTTACAAATACAGCGTCATTATTGCGTAAATATAAATTAAGTTTAAGTACTTATTTCTTATTAATCCAGTAGAAACACAATTAATCTTAATAGACTCATCCGAATCGCAGCGACGTGGTCAAATAAATAATTTTTATAAACCTGTGTGTGTATGTGCGTATGTGTGTATGTTCTCAATGGAGCCTAAAATGGCTGGATCGATCTGATAAATTTTCAGAGAAACTTCAGATTAGCCTATCAAATGATAGATACACTAGATAGCGATTAACAGTATTTTGTTTTATTTTAGGCAGTATAGGTTCATATTTTAAAAATATGAATCAATATAATTGATACAAATCCATACGAAATCGGGGCAAATTACTAGTATGATATATAAAATTATTGTATTAAACACAAAGTGTTTAATGTATAGTGCTAAGCATGTCAAATGCTAAAAATATATATATAAATATCTAAAAATTATTGTATTTTATTCACAAATCTACGTCAGCTGTGTAATAAAACATAAAGAGGTTAGAAGTAAAGAGTTAAATTATCGTTTTGCTCAGACACCTTTGAGACGTGGGATCAGATAAAAATGTCAACGAATGGGTACATGACCCCTTTATATTAAGGTAAACGAACAAGCGGTAGGTAAATAATATAGCATTTATAACACCAGAGATATTAGCACTAGAGAAGTGTTTTTGGTAAAAGTATCTACTATTTTAGATATTTTTATATATATTTTTAGCATTTGACATGCTTAGCACTATACATTAAACACAAAGTGAAAAATGTGAAATCGAAATTAACAGTCAGGAGCAGGATTTGAACCTGCATCTTCTGGATACCGTCCAGATGCTTTACCAATTCAGCCATCCTGACAATTGCTCCTGACTGCTAATCTCGATAACACATCATACTTAACGTCTTTGGGTGACGCCTGCGCCATTTGTCAGAAGTATTTTTCATACATTATACCGACCAGGTAAACTTAATTTTACAATTAAGATTTTACCTAATAATGACGCAAACCCTTTAAATATTTTAGATATTTTTATATATATTTTTAGCATTTGACATGCTTAGCACTATACATTAAACACAAAGTGAAAAATGTGAAATCGAAAATAACAGTCAGGAGCAGGATTTGAACCTGCATCTTCTGGATACCGTCCAGATGCTTTACCAATTCAGCCATCCTGACAATTGCTCCTGACTGCTAATCTCGATAACACATCATACTTAACGTCTTTGGTCGTCTTTGTCAGGATGGCTGAATTGGTAAAGCATCTGGACGGTATCCAGAAGATGCAGGTTCAAATCTTGCTCCTGACTGTTATTTTCGATTTCACATTTTTCACTTTGTGTTTAATGTATAGTGCTAAGCATGTCAAATGCTAAAAATATATATAAAAATATCTAAAATATTTAAAGGGTTTGCGTCATTAGGTATTAGGTAAAATCTTAATTGTAAAATTAAGTTTACCTGGTCGGTATAATGTATAAAAAATACTTCTGACAAATGGCGCAGGCGTCACCCAAAGACGTTAAGTATGATGTGTTATCGAGATTAGCAGTCAGGAGCAATTGTCAGGATGGCTGAATTGGTAAAGCATCTGGACGGTATCCAGAAGATGCAGGTTCAAATCCTGCTAATGACTGTTATTTTCGATTTCACATTTTTCACTTTGTGTTTAATGTATAGTGCTAAGCATGTCAAATGCTAAAAATATATATAAAAATATCTAAAATATTTAAAGGGTTTGCGTCATTATTAGGTAAAATCTTAATTGTAAAATTAAGTTTACCTGGTCGGTATAATGTATGAAAAATACTTCTGACAAATGGCGCAGGCGTCACCCAAAGACGTTAAGTATGATGTGTTATCGAGATTAGCAGTCAGGAGCAATTGTCAGGATGGCTGAATTGGTAAAGCATCTGGACGGTATCCAGAAGATGCAGGTTCAAATCCTGCTCCTGACTGTTATTTTCGATTTCACATTTTTCACTTTGTGTTTAATGTATAGTGCTAAGCATGTCAAATGCTAAAAATATATATAAAAATATCTAAAATATTTAAAGGGTTTGCGTCATTATTAGGTAAAATCTTAATTGTAAAATTAAGTTTACCTGGTCGGTATAATGTATGAAAAATACTTCTGACAAATGGCGCAGGCGTCACCCAAAGACGTTAAGTATGATGTGTTATCGAGATTAGCAGTCAGGAGCAATTGTCAGGATGGCTGAATTGGTAAAGCATCTGGACGGTATCCAGAAGATGCAGGTTCAAATCCTGCTCCTGACTGTTATTTTCGATTTCACATTTTTCACTTTGTGTTTAAAGTATCTACTAATTAATATCTGTACCAATCAACTCAATCAACTGCCTCTGTGGTGCAGCGGCAGTGTGAGTAACTGCTGATTATGAGGTCTCAGGTTTGGTTCTCGGGTCGGTCAGTATATATTATTGAGCTTATTCGTAAAAAGAAAATTCTTAGTAGCAGGCCAGAGTTAGGATTATGCCCGGTGAACGGAAATAGGCTCGCCCCCTATTACGTGGGACTCAAACATAGCTGGCGAACCGTGGGTGTGTAATTTTTTTTATTTTCTTTTTATTTCTTATGATGGCAGACAAGCCACAGCCCACCTGATAGTAAGTGGTAACCATCGCTCATGTAATCAACTATACCGAGAGTGTAATCAAGCCGCTGTGCACCATTTCATTTCTCAGATGTGAAATGAAAGAATAAACGGCTATCTTCTGCTACAGCCAAAACACACTGACGTGCTTCATGACCGGTCATACAGGGGATGGTGGTTCCAACCCGTTCGGGCCCGATAGCAAGTGAGTACTCTTACTTAATACCCAGCCCTACCACCAGTAATGCAATGGGTGATAATTGCTTAGTTCCCTTAGTCGCCTTATAAGACACCCGCGGGAAAAGATGGGGTGGTGACACTTGTATTCTTACTCCGCCCCCACAACGACAAATAATACACCTCTGCCTACCCCTTCGGGGAATACAGGCATAATGCTATATTCAAATAATATAATATGCTGTTTTTATCGATTGTTAGTTCTAGTAAGCCTAATAACACTTTAATATTATCTATGCATGCTTGAGTGCATACGTTGCATTTTTAAGCATCTTCGATGAAGGTTACTTTGTTTTTAAAATAGAAAAACTTTATTTTTTATTTTAGGTGGGCAAAAATGTCCTACCGCACACCCCGCTGCCCGGGGAGACAACGGGGTAGTGTGGGGCTCTCACCCACTAAAAACCCACCGTGCGCCCTCACCCGCCCTTGCTACGGCGGATCACGGGAACCGCGTCGTTTCTCCGCGATCCGCAGGCGGCAGCCCCTTCGGGCACCCTCTCTTGTGCGACGCCCCGCGCACTTGGGCGTCACACCTTCGCGGTAGGCTTCCGCGGACGGCAGGGTACTCCCCGACCCCACCGTCCGCAGCCTCGGCTAGGGCGGCATCAGGCGCAGGTAAGCGCGCGCACGCCGCCCCGCGCGCCGGCGGCGAATCGGGTCGGCGAAGGAGGATTCCTCCCGGGCCCTCTCCGCCGCCTCCTTCCGCGAGATGACAGCCTCGCAGAAGGCGGCGACCGCGGTCCAGGCCCTGTCACTGCCAACCATCGCTCGCGCAACGGCCGGCAGCGACAGGTCCACGCCTATGACTGCAGCGATTTCCCGGCGCTGCACATCCCAGGCCGGGCACGACTCGAGCGTGTGCTGCGCCGAGTCCTCGCCGCAGTCGCAGTGGTGACAACCTGGGGTCATCTCCCTCCTAGCGATCGTGTGCAGGTATTAGCCGAAGCAACCGTGCCCCGACAAAACCTGCACTAACCGGAAGGTGAGGACCCCGTGCTGCCGCCCTGCCCATTCTTCCAAGATCGGCTGGAGCGCCCCCACGGTCCAGAGACCAGCCCGGGGCCTCACCAGCCGAGACCTCCACTTTAGGACGGGGGCGCGGCGGGCATCTTCCCGCCACGCTGAGATTGCGCTTGGCGAGGGGCGGCTGCCCCCCGCCCGCGCCGTCGACGCCCGCCGATAAACGTCAGCGAGCACTTCCGCCTCCAGATTCCACGGGGGGGTTCCGGCCAACGCGCAGGCTGCATCGCACGAGACCGTGCGGTACCCGCGTATTGCCCTGACCGCTAAGACCCTCTGTGGACGCCACAGAAGGGCCCTATTGCGAGCGGCCAGGGACTCCGCCCACACGGGCGCGCCGTACAGTGCCATTGACCGTACTACCCCCGCGTAGAGTCGTCGACACGCGAGACTCGGTCCGCCCAAATTCGGCATCAGTCACCCGAGGGCGGACGCCGTGCCGACGAGCTTTGGCGCAAGACGGCGGAAGTGCTCGTCAAAGTGCCACCGTCCATCCAATACCAGGCCCAGGTACTTGATGTGGGCCTGGATTGGAAAGCCCACACCGTTGACCGTTATCGAGGCGCCGGCGGGTGGGTCGCGTCGGGGCCCATGGAAGAGTAGGGCCTCCGACTTTTCAAGGGCCACCCTAAGCCCCAGCGCCTCGATCCGCCTGACCTGGCCCTAGAACCGTACCCTGCGGGACGCCGCACGACATAGCCCTCCTTACAACGTCCCCTTCCCGGTCCACGAAGAGGACGCTGCGGCCGTTGAGGTAGTCCGCCACCAGCCGCCTTAGGTAGAGGGGCACTCCATGGTACCGGAGTGCCTCCTTGATGCAGCCGAATGGCAGACTATTGAAGGCGTTGGCGATGTCGAGCGACACCGCCAACAGCACTTCCCTCGAGGTGACGGCCTCCGCAGCCGCGGCCTTCAAGCGCAGGATGGCGTCGACCGTAGACCGACCCGCCCGAAATCCAAACTGGGCATCGGACAGGTCGGGGCCGACCGCACCTAGGTGCCGGACGATGCGGGCAGCGACAACCCGCTCGAGCAGTTTGCCCGCCTCATCCAGCAACACGATGGGCCTGAAGGCCGCGACGGTATTCGGAGACCGTCCCGGCTTCGGCAGGAGCACGAGCTTCCCCTCCTTCCAGCAGTCAGGGAACCGTCCGGACACCAGGCAACCGTCGAACAGTCCCCTGAGGCGGGGCTCTAGGTGGTCGAGGACCAGGGCCAGCACTCGGGCGGGAACCCCGTCCGGCCTGGGGGCGGCGCTTCTCCGCATACGCGCCGCCGCCGCCCCCATTTCCGTCGTCGTCACGGGCGGTACCTCCCCGTCGTCGGCCTCCCGGTCGTCATCTGGCGGAGCCATGACCGGGGGCGTGTGCACCGCCCGTGAAGGGAATAGTCCCTCAACCACCTCAGAGAGGAAGCCCGGCTGGAGGGTCTCCGTAAGGGGGGGGCCCTGGGCGCGGAGCTTGTTGAGCGCCGCGCGGTACGGGCGTCCCCAGGGGTCAGAAGTACACGCCATACAGCGTGACCCCTCCCCATTCAGCCGCCACATATCCCGTGCCCTTGTCTTTGACTGACAAGGGCGGGGAATGCGGCGCCGCCGACCCGACGACCGCCACGGAGCCATTCCCGCTACCCGCCCAATTGGGGCGATTGGGGACTATATAGGGCTCCGCGACTACGGCAACACCGATCGACCGCTCCGCCATGGATTGCAGGAAGAGGTCCTGCGCCCTGGCGGAGCGGCCGAGATTCCCTTGGAGGAGGATAGAGTCGTGGTCCATAAACTAGACCACGAAATCCTCCTCCATGCGCTGCGGCGGTCCAGCCGCGCTGGGTTGGGCAGCCGGGGCCGATTGGCTGCCCACCCCCCTCTTAGGGCCTGACTTGGCCGGAGGCCTGCACCCCACCCGCCCCATGCAGTGGTTGGCGGGGCGGTTGCCCGCCGCACATGCGGGGCAGTGTGGGGCGGCAGTACAGGTCGCCGCCTGGTGCCCTGCCTGACCGCAGCGGAAGCAAAGCCCGCTGCAGTCGAAGCAGTTGGTGCACAGCGGCCGGGTGTGACCGACAGCCATGCATTTGTAGCACCTGGCAGGCCGGGGCTCCAACGTGATTACCCGCGCGGCGCTCCAGCCCACCAGAAGTCTACCGGCGGCGACCAAATCCTTGGCCGCCGCGACAGGGCACGAGACCTAGACGGCACCCACACCACCTGGACCTGGGCGAATGGTGCCCACCCGGACGGCGCTACTGGGAGACCCGGTTTTCGAGGCAATTGCCTCCCGGATCTCTTCCGCCGTCACAGAGTCGTCCAGCCCGGAAATGCGCAGTTCGGCGCACTTCACGGGTCTGGCGACCCGGACACCACTCTCAGCCGGGAACAGGCCCAGCAGCCTCGCGGCCATTGCGTCGGCCGTCTTGGTGCCCTCTGGCCCCAGGTACTCGAAAATTCGAGCTCCTGTTCGGGCTTGGCGGGAGCGAGCGGAAACGTCTCCAAGGTCAGAAACGTTTATCTCCCGCTGGGCACGCTTCAAGACGGCCTCGTAGGTCAGGCCCTTTGCTTTGGCCTCAGGCAGCAGCGTGATGACAACTGCTGCTGTCTTCGGCACTGTTAATTTACGCGGCTTGCGCGACTTTTTCTTTTTATTTTTTCCATCACCGATGGCATCCCTAGGAGTTACATGAGGCGCCGCATCTCGGGCTGCGGCGCCCTTGCGTTTCTTACCCCGGGCCTTTCGTCCACCATCCACAGTTTGCCATCCCTCATCATGCCATCCTCATAGGAGTGCGGGAGGCAGGAGTTGGGTCCCGGGGTACAGCTGCTCGGGCCTGCAAGGGTCCGGCAGCGCCGGGTAGGGCCGGGAATTCCTCCCGACTCTGAGACTTTTGAGGCTGGGCCAGGGTTGACTTCCCAGCCTTGGCGCCCTTCTTCCCTTTAGGGATGCGTGCTGGTGCAGGCACCGCCGCTTTCAAAGAATACGAGGCAACGCGACCACCCTGACAAGGAAGTGGCGCTGGCGCCGAAGGTGTCGTGACACTCCTCTTGTCCGCGGCAAGCGGCGGACGTACGCGTGGCTCTGGCGGAAGCCGGGCGTTGAGGGCGCTAATACGCGGGCCGAATACTGCTTCGACGCGGTCAATCAAGTGGCGGACTAGCTCCTCCGACGCATCGACTGGTGGCGCGGGAGCACCTGAAGTGGCAGCCGAGGCCCTTGGGACGGCCTCAGGGAGCCCTAGCTCGGCTCTCATATTGGCCATCCCGCGGCGCATTTCCTCCACATTAGCCTCGAGGCGCTGGTTCCGCACCCCGAGCTCAGCCACCTCCACCTCTAGGCGCTCATTGTGTGCCACTAGCCGCTCCACCACGTCGGACAACTCCGTGGCGGCATTCTTTAGGCACCTTATAAAGGTGCCCTTTAAATTTTTTGAGCCCGTAGCCACCGTTGTGATGATGGCCACGCTGTCCGAGGCTCTTTCCGCTATACGGGCTGCTGTGGGTGGTCCGTCTTGGTCAATTGGGAGGCGGAGCTTGTCTGAGAGTAGCGCCAGGCGTTCCTCCGCGGTTTGCTCCGCCTCCGTCCTCTTTAAATTCATTGTCTCAGCCCTTTTGGCCGAGACATTGCGGGGGATTGGCGTCCTCGGCCGATTAGTGCCTCTACCCCTAACCGCTGTGGCGATTTTAGGGGGAGGCATATCTACTGAACCCCCGTCGGACTCCGACGCAACACCCCCCTGAGACAGGGTACGCTTGCGCCAGAATCTCGACGGTAGTGGTACCACCCGGACCGCAACTTCTGTTTGCCGCGGTGACTGAGCTGTGGCATCCTTACTTGGGCCGCTCTCCTCAGCGGCAGACATCTCGGCAGCTGAAGTACAAACCGAGCTGTCCGTCGCCGAGCCATCCCTTGAAGATTGGGACTCTCCCATCTTCTTGCCCTTGCGGGCCTTTCTGCCGCCGCGCGATTTACGCGCGGATGCATTGGTAGGGGCAGTAGTTTTTGCCGGACCCCTATCGGCTGAGGTGTCAGGTGTCGCACCCGACTCCGTCGAAGTTTTGTTTTTTAAATTTTCAAAATCCATAAGATTCCCACGAGTGTGGGAGAAAAGAGGTCCACCCGGGCAGAGCTCCCAGTACCCGGGTAAGCGTACATTTGTAACCCAACACAGGGGGACCGCAGGTACCCTGGCTGGGGGCGCGCTCAAGACTGAACTACCCATCAGCCATGCATCTCCTCGCCGCGCGCCAGAACTTGAGATTCGGGGTAATTTTTTATAGAGGTTGTCTTCCTCGCGGTCCGGGCGATTAAGCCAAGACCCTCGTTCCTGTATGCCCGCGAGACGTAACCACAGACACGCGCTCAGGTTTACGATTTGGGACGGGGGGGGCCGCTGTGGCCCCACTGTCCCCCCTCTCCAGAGCCCGGTGAGCCAGTCTGGCCCCACCGACTCCGACGCCTGGTCTATCCGCCGTGCCCTCTGCTCAGTCAGAGGGACACGCGTAGACCCGTCCTGTCCGGAATTTTAGCCGCCGGCGACTGCCGACGTTGCCCGGGGTGCACCACTAGGAGGTAAACCGGACAAATTAGCACCCCAAAATAGTAAAACTAACTTAACTGCTTCCTTCAGCGCTATAACCTATGGTTAGTTAAAAGTAAACCTATTTTTCTGTTTCGCTTTGTCTCTTGCCTCCATTCGCCAAGATATCTACTCACGTCAGATCTTCCTCTTAAATAAAATAAATATTGCAGCATGTGATATATTATGAATCAGACATTTAAAAGAAATATTGTGAACTGGATATTGGGAATCGCCGTTGGTGTATGCGCGCGCTTAGCGTTCCAGAGCACTTCCCCGGATTGGAAGAAACGTAGATTCGAGTCCCGCTAATCATTTGTTCTTTATTGTTATATATATTACTTATTAGCTGAGTATATTAGAGTACTAAAAGTGCAAAAAGTGGGCGGCGTAAGGCCAAACGGCCATAAAACTATGATAACGGGTAATCCTCTGTCTCTGCCTACCCCTCTGGGAAATCTATAAGTGTAAAGCTTAACACCCAGAGAGAGGAACATGTCCAATAAAAGGTAGGTACAATATTCATGATTAAAGTTTTTTATTGGGGTAGTATTGAAGGTTTGCGCAATGATTAAATAGAAGTTTAAGCAAACATAGGTTTTGTTGCGCAAAATTACTTTTTGAATAGTGTAAGGTTTATATTGGGCAATATTTTTTGGTATACTCTTTGAAGCGGTCATCATGTAGCTTATATGAAAATATTGATAAATCCCTCGTCAATATTATTTAGTAATTTTTATTGTACCTTTGGTTTCATAGCCGTGTGGGGCCGGCTTTAGAATTGTCCCACCCCTCTTAACCCATGGGAGTCGTAAGAGCCGACTAAGGGAATTCCGGGGAAGTGGGCAGCAGTACTCCTTCGAGTATTAACAACATCCACTGCGATCGCCAACCTGCCTTCCAAGCGTGGCGATTACGGCACTATCCCCCATTCTTGGGGAAGCCTATGTCCAGCAGTGGACGTTAAAAGCCTGATGGATGGTTGGATTGGTTTCATAGGGATGTGGTTCAATATAATTGCAGTAGCAAAGTTTTGTCCAATTGTATGTGTATAAGTCCGGTTTTGTGAACTGTGAAACTGAAAGATTATTACCCCTCAACAAACAGATAGAATCTCCCAGGTTTGCAATAGGGGTCAGCATCGCGTAGGCGAAAGCGCCGCGCCACGCGCGCAATCGCAAGAAATTTTGGCGCTAAAAAAATATTTCCTACTCCTTCACTTTCAATGCTATCAACTCTTGAATTTTTGCCCGATACAGTCGTCTGTTCATTCTATAATCTGTGTATGATTTTTGCCTACGCCTATATATACTGTATTAACGAGAAATAATTCCTAAACGTAAACGTCAACCAGTTGCGACAATGGACTCGAACCGTGCGGTAATAAGTCGAGTTTTCCACGGGAAAGTGAAATAAAATTAAAATTTTTGGAAAATTTTCGTTTTATAACGTCAGTGTTATTATAATAATTAGTGGATAGTGCTTTTAAGTGTTTTAGTGCATAAAATAGTTATTATACTTGACAATAAACATGGATTTTTCAACAATGGGTAAGTAGTTTTTTTAATGATTTTTTTCATAAAAAGTGTCCACTCGTTACGGCGCGTGGCATCGCGCGGCCTCGCGTGGCCTTGGGCATTGTATCGCTTGGCACACGTAAGACTCCCGGGAGTCTAACGCGATTCAATCGGTTTGCTGTCTGTTTGCAAAAGATGGTTCGAAAAAGTAAGCAATTACCGTACCCTAATAGACGCTAGCAACACCAGAGGCATTTCATCCGTGTGGTGACGGGCTAAGAATACAGGTGTCACCACCCCTTTCTTTCCCATGGGTGTCGTATGAGGAGACTAAGGGAAGTAAGCAATTATCATCCATTGCATGACTGGTGGTAGGGATGGGTACCGAGTGGGAGTACTCACTTGATATCGGGCGCGAGCGCGTTGGTACCACCATCTCCCGTGTGACCCGCCATGAAGCACATCGTTGCGTTTTGGCTGTAGCAGGAGATAGCAGTTTGTTCTTTCATTTCATATCTGTGAAATGAAATAGTGAGCAGCGGCTTGACAATAATACCGAGAGGTATAGTTGAGTCCATGAGCGACGGTTACCATTTACCATCATCAGATGGGCCGGTGGCTCATCTGCAACTAATGCAATAAAAAAAAAAAAAAAAAAACTTACCTGTTGCCATCTTCGTGGAAAGGGATATGAGCTGGAGAGGAAGGATAATAAAGAAAGGATAGGGAGGATGTTTAGACCTGGCGTCTAAGAGAAATTTTATATTATATCCTTCCAGATTTATTTCTTCTCTATTATATGTTTTAAAATGTATGAATATATAGACTATATGAGGTCATCATCCATCCATTCCATTACAAGAGTTTCGTAAAAGGAGACCAGGGAAACAGAATTAAAAAAACTACCATTGCTGCAGAAAGAAAATTGGCATAACACTCACTTACTCAACGCCAAGACAGGTCATGTTTGTAGAACACTAGGGCCACTTGCGCGGAAATTTTGAGGTAATTAAATAGCTATGAGTTTACTAACTTAATATTAGTATATAACTTTTTAACTCAGAATTTATTTTGCACGTAAGGGAATTCACGGAGGTTTTACTAACATTTGGTTTGACTCATTCCGCATACATCCAGCCAAACACAAAACAACGAATTATGAAGGACACAAGTATTCTTCTCTCTCTCACGCAACAGTAACTTGCATAAGTCTTTGTTTAATGTCAGATATGAATTGAAGCCAGCTGTTTTCTGTGGTTTATGTTGAATGGCGATCTGTCAAATCGTTGTTCGTTTACTATCTTGAGTATATTTTGAGATAATATATCAGTATTATTTTGTGAAATGTGAAGGTATATTGTATACGTAGCCCTTCTTTCACAAGTGGTAACAGTTTACTTCTTTGAGATATATTATAATAACCAAATAAACTTCTATCCCGTTTATTTACTCATGAGGTAATATTATCTTATTATATAAATATTGTTATTTTTGAGTTTAGTAGTACATTTTTTTTGTTAATGCGGGAAAAAATGTTCCTGATCGCACACCCCGTCGTTTGGGGCAACGAACAGGGTAGCGTGGGGCCCCCACCCACTTAAGAAACCCGCCGCGCGCCGTCTCTTCGCCTTTATTGGCGGGTCACCGGAACCATATTACATTCCTTCAGTGGTCCGCCGGCGGCTTACCCTTTCGGGTAGTTTAGTAGTACCTACGCTTTCTTTTGATTTAATGTACCTATTGTGCTGATGATGTTACGACTGTGACGGAATTTTTTAATTGTGATCTAAAGATATTTTCCAGAAAATAATGACCAAAGCTATGTTAATACCATCATTCATCTTTTCTTAATTGTTTCTCATCGTTTTGATAGCAATTTTTTGTTTAATTAATTTGTCCTTCAGTGGTTTGACCTCGCGTATTAGAAACGCCTAAGCAGCATTGCGTGCATGCCATTACGGTAGCTTCTCGGTCGTAAGAAACCATTAAATAATTAGAAATACGATTAACAGCTGACGCGCCACGCACTTTTATGCGAGTCCGAGACATTTACAGCCATTTACAGAAAGAAGGCCGCATAAGCATTAAAGTATGTAGAATCAAATCCACAGCCACCACCGCAACACCAGCGGAGTAAAGTTCAGTCAGTCAAAATGGATTTATAAATGTTTAATTATAGTTAATTTATAAACATCACAGAATTACAACATGTTATAATCATTCGTTTTAAAGGAGAAGAAAATAAAACACAAAGTTTCTCAAAACATCCAAGTGCTCACACATCTAATTACAATATTGTATCAAATCGTCTAAAGCACTCCGAATTAATTCTGTAAAAGCATCAGTACTGTATTTATCTCGGAATTACCACTCCGTATAATTAGTTAGGGGTACGTTCATTCTACGGGATGCAAAGCAATTTATACTGTATTCATTGAATTTATTATCCACTTGTGCCTTTAATAATTTGAAGACGAAATTATCTAATACCTCTTGAAATGTTTGGTTTAATGATCGCTGGATTATGTTTGTGACTGCTGTATTTTATTTTATGAGAGTTGTGACTGTCAAACCGTGAAATCCATATAAATTATTCATAGAAAAGTGTTTTATTTCTTAAGTAAAATGGCGCAGTGATAGACTAACAGTAAAATCAAGGAATGCAAAAACAGTAATATCACGTTTGAAACCCAGATGTCACACGGCACACACCGACTTTTCGAGATTTTTCGAAAACATGTGTTTGTTTACAAATTATCAATTCTCAGTGAAGAAAAATATCATAAGGAAACCTTTCATGCATATATTCATGATTTGCTCGATGGCTTCTGATGTCTGCTATCCCTCACTGGTTCAGCGTGGTGGCCTATGGTCAAAATCCCTCTGACTATGAGGGAAGACATACCCAATAGTGGAACAGTAAAAGGGTTGAAAAAAAAATGATGTCGGTTTAAGAATACAAGTGATACCGCCAGTGGAAGTATTCACCTGTTATCAGGCTTAAGTGGTTCAGTACTACCATCTGCGTTATGACCAACAATAAAGCACCTTGGTGTGGTTTGGTTGTATAGTAATTACATTTTAGATTTTGGTAGCAACTTTAATTATGAATGCTTATAATCAACGTTATTTATATATGGTGGGAAATTCCGCATTTTTATTTCATTCATCGCTCTATCTGTCACTTAGATTCATTTTACAGAAATGGTTACTTTCCATCCATCCATCCATCAGCCCTTCATCGTCCATTGCTGGACATAGGCCTCCTCAAGAGAACGCCACAACGAGCGGTCCCGTCATGGAGGATAATGCCGTAATCGCCACGCTTGGCAGGCGGGTTGGCGATCGCAGTGGATGTTGTTAATACTTGAGGGAGTGCTGCTGCCCACTCCCCCGGTATCCCCTCAGTCGGCTCTTACGACTCCCGTGGGTAGAGAGGGGTGGGACAATTCTAAAGCTGGCCCCACACCGCCTATGGTTACTTTAACATCTTCTAACTTTGGTCGCAATAAACCTTTAAATTGTAAAAAATTGGGTCAGTCAATAAGTATCAAACCTTTATTTTGGACTTTGTCTACATAAAGGATATATTGTTACGCTTTAATGTTCCCAGTTCCATTGAAACTTGAGAGCTGAGTCACAAAATAAGGTAACTCTACTCTCAAGGGTTACAGTCCTTGTCTCATCATTAAGAATTTATGGACGAAGTATTTGCTTAACCTTTAATTTTGATACGGTAAATTGAAACGAGATTAAAATGCAAATACCCAGTAATTAAAACATTTGGTAAATCAGTATAAATTTGTCGATATAATGAAGCTTTATTTAGAAGATTCGGTTATTGAAAATAATGATGTTTCATCGCTAACTAATCTGTGTTTGAAGATCATTAAAAGTTTAATAGATAATAATGGTTTAATAGATTACAAGTAATACCCCGGTGGCCTCGGCAGTCTAGTGGTTACATATGTGACTGCGAATCATCATTTTTATCCAGAGTCAGGTCAGCAAATTGTTACGTATTGAGGTTTTCCTTTAAAAAAATTCTCAATGAGAGCTCGGAGTTAGGAAATTAGTTGTATTTGATCCCCGTGCGTGAGAAAGCGGATAAAGTCGTTGATCCTGGCCCTGATCTCTCTCCGGCCGTGTCAGAAGCAGTCCCATGCGACTAATAAGTGCACTTGTGTTGATACTGGTCGCATTTCATCCGTGTGGTGACGGACTAAGAATACAAGTGTCACCACCCCATTCTTTCCCACGGGTGTCGTATGCGACTAAGGGAATTAAGCAATTATTTTCATCCATTGCATGACTGGTGGTAGGGCTGGGTACCAAGTGGGAGTACTCACTTGGTATCAGGCCCATACGGGTTGGTACTACCATCGCCCGTGTGACCGGCCATGAAGCACATCGTTGCGCTTTGGCTGTAGCAGAAGTCGTTTATTTCATATCCGTGAAATGAAATGGTGACCAGTGGCTTGACAATATTCTCGGTATAGTTGAGTCCATGAGCGACGGTTACCATTTACCATCAGATAGGCCGTGGCTCATCTGTCACTAAATGTAATAAAAAAAAATGTTGGTATCGGTCTGGAGATCATAATTTCATTCTGGTATTTGCCTTAGATTATGTCAACAACAAATGCTAAATTAAACAAACATCATCAATATAGGTAGTACTAATGCTCGATTTTTCATAACATATTTTATAGTCAAAGTTAGTTCTTATCATCATCATCACATAAAGTGACAAAAGATTTTTTTGTCATTGAATCTCCACCAGATTCAATACTCTTTCGCTTATATCTTGTGCAATAAAATACAAACTTCATCTTACAGTTTTCGGACATTCAATACATTTTGTTACATTTTTATTGTGAAAGTTCTTTTGTTTTATTGTTTTGTTTTCTCAATAATAATTGTTTGGCGGAATATTGCGGCGTAGTTTAAAAGTTTTTATCAAAGTTTAACATCTAGGATGTACTGATCACTGAGTACGCTTAAGAGCAAACTAAGTTATATATCAAGTTGCTAACAAACATTATGTAATGATTTGATGTGCTGATCAAATGTAGAATAACAATTATGTAAACGGTTTTGTACAAACAAGGATAATTTAATTTATGTGTTGTAGTATCTGTTGGAAACAATTCCTCTACACTCATATTGAATAATGACGTAGTAGATTAAATATTGTTTAACGGAACACATGAATCTGTATAACTGAATGCGAAAATTTCTCTAAGATCTTCTTCGTCTGCTTGGTAAGTGGAAGCTAAACAACTTATGAATACATGTTTTCACAACCCATTCCACTATTAGGCTAGCTTCTACGCGTAGAATAATGGTGGCGTAATCTTCTCCCACGCTTTTTAGTAATAATTGAGCAGTGGAGTGGTTTTCCAGAAATAGTTGAGTGTTTTGTTACAATAACAAAGAAGAGAATTAGGTGCCACCTTTCTGCTTCCACCATAAATGGAGCGACTCAGTGGAGTGGTTACCCAAAGTATAATTTAGGTAAAGAATATAGCTGTATTGCACGCCTCATAAGCGAAGCGTTGAGGTGGGTTCTACTCCCGGTTGACACGGCACAGCTGATTTTTCAAACTTAAAATGTTTCTATTTATCATATATTGCACTTGTAAAATAATATCTACACACACATAAAGAACAAACACTATTTTTAACACTCATAATATTTTTGATGCCATGTTTGTTATTTAAACTAGATAAAAAACTGTTTGAAAAAATCTGGCTTGGACGTCCGTGAGTTGTAGGTAATGTATGATAACACGATAAGGACCAAAATACTTCATTAATCGAGTCTTTTTTTTTCGTTTACGAATTATTATGACTAGGAATAGAGCCCTATTACTTTTCACGTTCTCATTCGATGTGGTTTAATTGTTATTAAATAAACAAAAAAATACTGAATATTTACGGCATTTACGCTCGACGCGACACTAAAACCAGCCCCTTTCATGAGAACTAACTACCTTTTTACGTACCTACGCATAGCCACCGGTGGTTTTACTATCGTCAACAGAACGCCGTTTGCCCGGCCGGTACATTGTTTTTTGTTAAAAGAAAGCTCTTACCTTTTCTTGACTTACTGATGATATTTGTCAAGTATAACAACTATTTTATCCATAACAATAATTAAAAACAATAAACACACGTAAATAAGAACACACCAACGTTATAAAACAAGAAAAAATCATATTTTACATTCCACAATTTTTTTTGCGTGGCCTTGTCGTCATGGTGTTTTCACTTAGAGCAAAGTATAAAATTATAAAGCAACCAAGTTAGGAAGATAAATGGTTTAGAGATTTCTTGTTGAACTCATTGATTTTTAAATAAGTCGTATAATATTGTCCAAAGTTGCAATTTTCTGTTGATAGATGTCGCTGTTTTAAAGTAAAAGATATTGACAAATGCAGCCCTAGATGTCGCAAGTGTCAATTTTAGATATATTCAGTTGCTTTTGTATATATAGAACCACAATATTGCTTTTTTGTAAGGAAACTAGCGATGTCTTTTTGTTTTCTTAAATTGTTTTTGTTTACAGTTTAATAAATTATTCAATTTACATGTTTATATATAGTATATGTACTTATGCAGGTATATATTTATGTAAACTCATGGATTGTTGTTAAAGTTGCAATTTTTTATTGATAGATGTCGCTGTTTTAAAGTAAAAGAGATATTGACAAATGCAGCCCTAGATATCGCAAGTGGCAATTTTAGATGTAGTTACCTATTCAGTTGCTTTTGTATATATAGAACCACAATATTTTCTTTTTTTGTAAGGAAACTAGCGATGTTTTTTTGTTTTCTTAAATTGTTTTTGTTTACAGTTCAATAAATTATTCAATTTTACATGTTTATATAATTATATTATATGCACTTATGCAGGTATATATGTAAACTCATGGATTGTTGTTCTTACTAATTGCCAGATGGCGCCTTGCAAAATGACAGAACTAGACCAATATAGAAGTACTTCTTAAAATAGCGCTAGATGGCGTATAAGACATGAAACCCACATTAGTACTTTTTGAAATTAGCGCTATCTATGTGATTTATTGAAAACTACTTATTAAAACCAATACATTATTAGTTACTTATCAAATAATCAATTTTATTGTGAAAAATGAAGATTATGAGGCGTGCAGTTTTGGATTTTCCAAAGTATTTTTCATTTTATCCGGTGAAAAAGGGCATTGAAGCCCCAATCCGCCTTGTCATCATCAATGTTCACCTACTTTTCCTCACTTAGCTTAGCCATATAAATCAAAACAAAGTGCGAAAATGTGAAATTGAAAATAACAGTCACGAGCAGGATTTTAACCTGCATCTCCTGGAATACCGTCCCAGATGCTGTGCCAATTCAGCCATCGTTACAATGGCTTGGGACTAGGAATTTTGATACTACATTTATTCTTAGTATCTTGGGTGACGCCTGCGCTATATATCGGAAGTATTTGCATTTATTATTCCGACCAGATAAACTCAATTTTAAAATTAATATTTATACAAAAAAAAAGGGGGCTGTGCTTTCACACTTTGTGTTAATTTATATGGCTAAGCATGTCAAATGCCCAAAAAATACATAGAAATATCAAAATATTTATAGGGCTGCGTTATTATTTGGTATTACGATACGTACGATTTCACATTTTCGCACGTTGTGATGATACACTTTACATAATAAACTTTACTATGGTAACAGCAATCACATCTAGAAACTTATCACATAGTACGTGGAAAGTCCTTGCATGTTTGAATATTTGTTATTTTAAAGCCTACCTCTGTCAATCTTGTTAGAAATAATTGTTTAGTTATTATGTAGTTATTTGCAATAACATCAAGGGTAGCCAAGGCCTCCTTAAGGCCTAGCTGTCAGTTGTATTATGAGAAACGTCCAAGTTCTGACAGCTACACGTAGTATTTGCGTTTATTAGACACATTCCAACTAATAGTAAAGTATTTCTTAGAAGCAAATAATTTGGTTTGGTAATTGAAATATTAAGGTTGAATAATTTTATTGTCATTTACATTTACATGCATAGCTGTTTTTGATGAATGATTGTTTGTGCCAAAAGAGAAATTTTCAACGAGCAGGATTCCGACTTGTGTATTGCCCAATCCGGGCGACTGGTTTAGACCGCTAAGCTATCGTAGAAATGTACTTGAAGCTCCAAACATCCACCTCAAATTTTATGTTTAAGACCCACGCCATATAACAGATGTATTTGCGTAAAATCTGTTCCCATCGATTCCTTTTCGTAGAAAATAACTCTTTTTCTCTATCATATTATTTTAAAAAATTGTTCTTTTATAGTCCGGTCAAATTAGACCAAAGAATAAGAGTAAAGCTACCTAAATTCCCACCAAGCTAAAAATCAGGAAGAATGTTTAAAATATGACTAAAAATAAAATTTGAAAGTTCCCCATCTTTCCCCTGTATGGCAAAAAAATATTCAAGGTCAAAGGTAAAAAAATGAGTTTTTCGCGATTTTCACCAAAACGGTAAGTTTTAACATAAAAATTCTTCAGACAAAAATTGTAGATCATAAAATTATCTACAAAAATTGTATCAATACTTTTTTTTTCTACGAGCCACCGTTTTTGAGATATAACGATTCAAAAAATTGTAAAAGTTGTAATCGTCATAATATGCATGAGTACGCCACGTACCTATATACATCTCTTTAGTTGTAATATATGATAAAGTATTTTTCTATCAGTCACTGTAACTTACACTTATAATATAAAATATACATAAGTTATAACTAAGTATAAGAATACAAAAAACACTAAAAAAAACTACCTGCTTAGATAAGTAAGATATGCGTGTTTCGTTAAAAATACCAAAAGGAAAAAAACGAGTACAATTAGCTTGTCTTGCAGTTGCTGCTCGTCAACATCTTTTTTGGGTATATTACCAAGTTCAAGTGTGGCTTGGTTATCAGCTAGACCCTACAGACTGGGGTTGGAAGTTGGTCAACAATTCATTAGAACCAGTCCAAACCTGCGTCGGAAAAACTGCTGAACACAATTTTTTGCAACTGCATAAAGGGGTGTAGTGCTAAATGTGGTTGCAAAAAAGTCGGACTGTCTTGTTCTCTGGCATGTACACATTGTCAAGGCCAGTCGTGCTCTAATATTGAATGACCAACAGTGGAGAATCCGTTTGATTCCAACGAGGCGACATGCGATACATCGCTATTAACGCAGTTTACATGCAATCAGGATGAAGATGAAGAAGAACAAGAAGAAGATGAACAAGAACAAGATGATCAAGGAGAAGAACAACAAGAAAAAGTTACGACTCGGACGATTAAATTTCACTACTTTTTTTAACTTAAATTGCTTTTATCTTTTCAATCTCTGCTAATATCCATTATTTTTCAATAGTTTCAAATTAAACAGGATTACTACTGAGCCGTGAAATAGGCCTACTAGGAAAACCACGTTAAAAAAACGAGCAAGTACACTACCTCATAGATGGCTTGGAAACGTGTGTATATTATGGCCCATTACATTACATTATATAGACGCCTGTTTCTCAGACGGTTAGACAGAGACGACAGATTTCTGCGTGGCGCGCTTTGTCGCTCACCACTTTGCTCATTCACTCTCATTATATTCTTCAGAGTTGCACGTGATTTGGTCAGAAAACATTCTCTAAGGGTCTACTCTTCCCAACTCACTATTTAGTATTTATACTTGCCATATATTATATCTTTTTTATTTTTCTTTCATTCATCCACTCTAGATACCTAAACTATCTTAACATTATTTTCTCAATATTTGCCACAATTATCTTCTTTAAAATCAACATCGTTCTCCCACTAGACTATTACTTACTTGATATTTCAAAGTCAAAGCACAAATACTTCTTAAAGCCCTTATTTCTACCGCATTTCTTATTTTACTTTCATTATTTTCATGCCACACCTAACTTTCACTTCAGTATATTGAAGTTGTCATTTGGTGTTAAACCCCATTTTTTACTACTTTATGGATTCTATACAGTTATGTATCTATTTTATCTCCTATTAACTGCTGCCTGCGTCTTCATCTGCGTGTGTCAAGAGAGAAATGTAAAGTGTGTAGGTACGTGATTCAAAATTTAATAGAATAAATAGTTTCACCTGTCATATCAATGCAAAAAAAAACAGTATGTTATAATGCTATCCACTTATTGAGTTTAGTAATATATCGATAATTTTAACATACATTAATATTCAAAAGTCGTGGCACCTTAGGGCTGTAAATGAACATGGACAAGACAACAGTCATGTACAATGCCTAGGTAAATAATGATTGCAACGGTCCTAGTTGGGAATGCACTTCTTGCAGTTGTCGACCACTATGTATACCTGGAACAAATAAACTAGTTAAGTACTTAAGTTCAACTTCAAGAAAGAGGTCAGTTGATACAAGTTTAGCTGGGCAGCGTTCGAAAATCTAAAGAAGTCCTTCTCGTTTAAAATTCCTATGACTAGTGTGTGTTCGGCCGTGTGGGGCCAGCTTTAGAATTGTCCCACCCCCCTCTCTACCCATGGGAGTCGTAAGAGGGAATACTGTGGGAGTGGGCAGCGTGCTGCTGCCCCCCCCCCCCTCTCGAGTATTAATAACATCCACTGCGATCGCCAACCTGCCTGCCAAGCATGCCGATTACGGCACTATCCCCCAAAAATGAACATGCAGCAAAAAATGGCCCCCGGTCACGGCAGCTCCACTATTCCTATGTGCCATATCATGTCTCTACATAGTATTACACGTTCACTAGCTTCTGCCAAATCCAGAACTTCCCTAATATTATCCCAGAACTTCTCTAGATCCGATGCCACCGAAGAGCCTACGGGAGCATAAGCTGCGACCATGAAGACCCTGGTGACATCTAGTTTTATTCGGACCCATAAAAGTCTGGGATCAAGCTGTCTGTCCGACATGACGGTTACCAGCTCGTTTAACTTACCTTCCACACCACCTCTTACATTCCACGTGCCTACTCGACATTCTGCTCCCCTCGAATATCATAGCCCACTCCATGGCACTTTGAACTACTTTGAAGCTTGATACAAAGCGAACACTTAGAGACTGCGCCTCTGTTTATGTCATTACTGGTAACACACACTCCATCCATCGATTTATCAGCCTTTCGACGTCCATTACTGGACATAGGCCTCACCAAAATGGGGGTTTTACCATAATCGACACGCTTGGCAGGCGGGTTGGCGATCGCAGTGGATGTTTTTAGTACACAGGGGAACGCTGCTGCCCGGTCCCTCGGTAATCCCTTAGTCGGTTTTTACGACTCCCATAGGAAGAGACGGAGTGGAACTCTTCTTGGTGCTGGCCCCACACGGCAAAGCCAAAGTGTATGGTAAGATTATTGAAAGGAGAATGAGGATGGTATCTGATGAATTTTTGTGTGAGGCACTAGGAGGTTTCAGGTGTGGAAGAGGGTGCATGGATCAAGTGTTTTCTCTGCGCAAAATTGTGGAGAAGCATCTGGCTGTAGGCAAGAGGGTTTTCTGCAGTTTTGTGGATTTGGAGAAAGCATTTGACACGGTTTTACGAAAGGAACTTTGGGACATTTTGCCGGAATATGGTATTAACGGTAGACTGCTACAAGCGGTGCAGTCCAACTACATGGACTGCAGAACTTGTGTGCGGCTGGATGATGGATTGTCACCCTGGTTTGATGTCAATATGGGCGTTAAACAGGGCTGCGTTCTATCAGCCAGACTATTTATCATATATCTGGATAAATGTCTACAAAGGTTGAATGAAATGAATGTGGGAGTTCAGTTGGGCGACTCAGTGGTTAGGTCTCTGCTTTATGCAGACGATGCCATTTTATTAGCGCAGTCCGTGGCTGACCTGCAAACCCTAGTCAACGTAATGGCAGAAGATTTTAAGAAAAGGGGCCTACGTGTGAATGTAAGCAAAACCAAAATAATGGTTTTGAAAGAGAAGAAGCCAGAACATATGTTAGAGTCCATCCATCCATCCATCAGCCTTTTAACGTCCACTGCTGGACATAGGCCTCCCCAAGAATGGGGGATAGTGCCGTAATCGCCACGCTTGGCAGGCGGGTTGGCGATCGCAGTGGATATTGTTAATAATACTCGAAGGAATGCTGCTGCCCACTCCCCCGGTATTCCCTTAGTCGGCAGTCATCACCTCAGCCAGAGGGCACGTGTCGCAATACACAACGCAGTGCTTGTCCCAACAATATTGTATGGAAGCAAGAGTTGAGTATGCAAAAAGGAGCATGAGAGTGAAAACAATGCGGTCGAAATGCAATCTCTGCCGAGAATCTGTGGAGTGAGGCTGACTGATCGCATTCGTAACGACGACGTAAGAGAGCGAGTAGGTATGAAAGAGAGTATTGGTGTAAAGATTGGAAAGGGAATGCTCCGATGGTTTGGACATGTGGAAAGAATGTCGGACGAGCAACTGGTTAAGAAGATATACAATGCGAAAGTGGAAAGATGTAGGTACAGCGGGAGACCAAGACTCACCTACCTAGACCAAATCGGTCATGTATTGAAGGAAGGTGGAGTCAGAAGTCTCCGAAACCGGCGAGCGTGCATGAAGAGAGTTATGAATGTTGAGGAAGCGGGAGATGTATGCAAGAATAGAACCTCTTGGCACTCTGTTCGTACGTACGTACGTAGGCAGAGGCCTACCCCGCAAGGGAAATGGCGTGATGATAAGTAAGTATGATATGCTTGGTATTTCTCTACGTAATAGAATCTGTAGGTGAACGGGAGTGAAGGACACAGTCCGCCGAGCTGACATGCTGATGTGCCAATGGCACGGCCACATCGCTCGATGATCCGTTGAGAAAGAAAGGTTCTCGAGTGGCCACAACGTAATGGTCGGCGCAGCATAAGACAGCCTCCCACTAGGTGCACCGAATGCAGTCGGCACAAGGCTACTCAATGTAGCGCTTTCTTTCGGAAGCCTATGTCTAGCAGTAAACATCAGAGGGCTGATGGATAGATGAATATCAAATGTGAGAACATAACTGTATGGTCGTGTATAAAGCGAATGAAATAAGATCTCTGTGATTTAATATTTAAGCATTTGCCATGTGTGTGTGGAAGCAAGAGTTGAGTATGCAAAAAGGAGCATGAGAGTGAAAACAATGCGGTCGAAATGCAATCTCTGCGGAGAATCTGTGGAGTGAGGCTGACTGATCGCATTCGTAACGACGACGTAAGAGAGCGAGTAGGTATGAAAGAGAGTATTGGTGTAAAGATTGGAAAGGGAATGCTCCGATGGTTTGGACATGTGGAAAGAATGTCGGACGAGCAACTGGTTAAGAAGATATACAATGCGAAAGTGGAAAGATGTAGGTACAGCGGGAGACCAAGACTCACCTACCTAGACCAAATCGGTCATGTATTGAAGGAAGGTGGAGTCAGAAGTCTCCGAAACCGGCGAGCGTGCATGAAGAGAGTTATGAATGTTGAGGAAGCGGGAGATGTATGCAAGAATAGAACCTCTTGGCACTCTGTTCGTACGTACGTACGTAGGCAGAGGCCTACCCCGCAAGGGAAATGGCGTGATGATAAGTAAGTATGATATGCTTGGTATTTCTCTACGTAATAGAATCTGTAGGTGAACGGGAGTGAAGGACACAGTCCGCCGAGCTGACATGCTGATGTGCCAATGGCACGGCCACATCGCTCGATGATCCGTTGAGAAAGAAAGGTTCTCGAGTGGCCACAACGTAATGGTCGGCGCAGCATAAGACAGCCTCCCACCAGGTGCACCGAATGCAGTCGGCACAAGGCTACTCAATGTAGCGCTTTCTTTCGGAAGCCTATGTCTAGCAGTAAACATCAGAGGGCTGATGGATAGATGAATATCAAATGTGAGAACATAACTGTATGGTCGTGTATAAAGCGAATGAAATAAGATCTCTGTGATTTAATAATTAAGCATTTGCCATGTGTACCTATTTTAGAAGAAACATTGTACAAGTTGAAAAAGAGGTATTTGCAAACAGGATTTGACCCGTATTTCTCCCTCTCTCGATCGTAGGAATGCTGTATACAATTATATTAATTGCTGCGATGCTGTAGTAGTGCGCTGTTTTGAATACTGCTCGCAGACATGTCTTTGACCCCTTTCACAATGTTTATTATTCGTAACAAGTAGAGTTATCTCTGTTACCCCTTTATAAAATATATAGTTATGCATGAAGGTATATCATAATAATCATATTTAAAGTACTCAATAAAATGTCTGTTGTTAAGTAAGGAGTTTGTCAATGAACAATGTACGAGGAACAGCACAAAACCTGTAGAACAATCGATCATATTATAATTCACTTAAAGTATTCGTAAAACAAACACCGAGCGGTAGCGTCTGTAACTCTCGTAACATTAATCATAAACATCAGAACGTATTATCCATAACATAATATCTCGAACTTTTTCGAGACAAGTTCGAAACTCTCTCTGTTTAACTTCCGTTAACTTTTGGTGGTAACGTTGTACGCAACCTGAAAGTGTCACTCGAGATGTAGGTTGTTCTCTGTTACGAGTTTTCGGATATATACAAAGCGACAGGCAATCGGATACTTTATATTAATTCTCTTCTGACATTTATGTTTGTTTGTTTCTCAAATCATAACAATATTAAAATCAAAAGTTTAAGAAATTAATAATTTAATTATTTATTCTTAAAAACCTAGCTTTTAGACTTTAGAAAAATACATTCTTAATTAGATGCTTACGATTTTAAGGCTCAACGATCGAACATAGAGTGATACAGGAATACTACAATATTTTGTTAGATGTATAATATTTCTAGAAATAAACAAATTATTTATGAATGTGGAAAAAGAGAACTTTACTGCGAGCGATCCTTATTATAATAAAGTGATTTGTATATTTACATTACTAATTTATTATTAATTACTGTTTACAGATACAAAAAAGAAATAATACAATAATATCCTTGAACATTCTTTTGTGAAAATAAAAAAAAGATTTTTTTTCTACGAGCAGGATTCGAAAAAAACCAAATTTAAGGGCTCGTTTCAATCACGAAGCTATCGTGAAAACCTAGTTGCAACTCCCAATTTGCACCACACACTTAATACTTTACAACGGGTATATCATGTACTCACTTTATGTAACTGCATCTGTGTTCCAACGGTAATGTATGTGACTGTGGATCATGAAGTCTCAGGGTCGAATCCCAGGCCGGGCCAGAAAAAGAAGTGACTCGGAAAGCACGTAAAGTCGTTTATCCTATAACGCCTCTCTCTCCGGTCCCATAGAAAAAACAGAGTGAGGAAACAGAGAGTGAACTTGTGTTTGCCCACACACATTTGAACTACAATATCTCCTGCGTGTCTGGTGGCTGGTGGCTGGTGTCTGCCCGGCCGCCATGATCGGATTCTATTTCTTTTTTGTGAGACCTTCTTTATTGTATTTAATACTTCTTAAGACAATTAGTACAGAAGCTATTGTGAAATAAAAAGCAAGACTAACACTTGTTTAATACAACTATAATTTATTAAAAGCAGTTCTTAGGTTAGAGCTTCTCATTAGCTGTACTGGGTAATGCTTACAGCAAAATTCCTTAGTTATTTTGTCGTAGCCGAGTACTATATCTGACGTTAATAAAGATACGAGCGGCAACAGCACGGCTTGCTCTACTTTCGTTTGACGTGGACCGATTGCCGGAGCTGCTGTTACAAAATGCACTTCACTATCGATACCAAAAACATTTCTATTTCTGAGCTAGTAATTCGGAACTGGAAATAAAAGGAAAATATTTTACAATATTTACGAAGGGTATTCATGTCTCATGATTTTAGTAATGAATATAAAAATAAAGTTGCAGCATTGTTACCGGCTGTTTCCTGTCGGAGCTACACGGGAGATTGACGGACACTAGGGAGATTGTAAAAGGTGGACAATCAAGGTGATAGTCGGGCTTTACGCTCAGAGTGCAGACGTGTGGTAATCTAATTAATGTATTGCGGATAAACACTAATTATAGTACATAAGTATAATTATGGTTATCTGGTAAGTAGTAGGAATGATAAAAATATACTAGCATTATTGTAGGAGTGATTTCATTACAGATGCGACGTGAAATGTGAGATATGTATGAATATAGAATACCAAAACTGTCTAAATTTAAATAGTCATTTTAATCTACTTTTAAAACTGTTGCCCTCGTAAGCTCCGGTTAATATCGTAAAGTTCCCTTAAACTGTTTATATTCAACATTTGAAAGCCACAAAGACGACTAATTTAACCTAATGTTAATTCCAAACAGTTCTCACAGAAAACTCTTTAAGCCTCATTGACGTAATTGCAAACTCTTATTTAGTTATATAAAACTTAGAAACGGCCGAGTCCCTTGATAATTACACAAAAGGGTTGAATTACTTAATGTTATTACACTCCAAAGCTTTATTATTTTGTACAAGAATTAAATTTGCAAGCTAACGTTGTATAGAGCGCACCTGTGTTTAATTGTTGTGAAATAAGTTAGCGTTAAAATATCTTCATAATTAATCTTTGGGGTGGATTTAACAACTCTAGAATTATTTAATATTATGTTTAAATGTTTAAGTAAGCAGAAGAAATAAAGTTACCCTTTTTTTTTGTTAAGGCGGGAAAAAATGTTCCTAACCGCACATCCCGTCGTTCGGGGCAACGAACAGGGTAGTTTGGGGCCTGCACCCACTAAAGAAACACGCCGTGTGCCGTCTCTCCGCCTTTATTGGCGGGCCACTGGAGCTATGTTACTAGTTTTCACTTTGTGTTTAATGCTATGTTACATTCCTTCGGTGGTAAATAAAGTTACCCTTGAAGATGTCTCGGATCCGAATCTACTACAAATAGGTTCTTGTTTCTTGGTCTTGCTCATTTTAGCACAAATAGGCTAGTTCGGTCATCGAAGTGGGTAGTACATCGACTAAAATATGGCGTACAAAAATAGTAGGTTATCCGTTTTTGTGATTAATTCTCTGATTAAATGCGCTAGATATCCAAATTATCTCTTTGTCAGAATTGACAACTCTTTACTGAACTAATGTCATACAGCTTCAGTATCCGCTAATACAGGTGAAGAGACGGCACACGACGGGTATATTTAGTGGATAAGCACCTCACAAGCCGCGTGGCCGTGTGGGGCCAGCTTTAGAATCGTGCCACCCCTCTCTACCCACGGGAGTCGTAAGAGCTGACTGAGGCATTACCGGGGAAGTGGGCAGCAGCACTCCCTCGAGTATTAACAACACCCTCTGCGATCGCCAACCCGCCTGCCAAGCGTAGCGATTACGGCATTATCCCCCATGACGGGGCCGCTCGTTGTGGCGTTCTCTTGGGGAGGCCTATGTCCAGCAGTGGACGTTGAAAGGCTGATGGATGAAGCACCTCACAATATCCTGCTCGTTGCACTGAAAGCTACAAAAATGACACGCATTAGCAAAAATCTCTAGTGGTAGGGCCCTGCTTATCCCAGGTCGAATGGGCCGGCTTGATCGGAGAAGTACAACCCTCTCATGTAAGATCAGCGTGTAACAACGATAGTTTTCCCACCTACCGTTGTGTTTCGTATTGTGAGTGAGAGCACCGGAAGTCCAAACTCCCTACCTATCCTCTCCTTATTATTCTTTCTAAACACCTCCTATCCCTTTCCTTGGAGATGGCGACATGCAAGTGATACCCCTGGTGTTGCTGGCTGTCTATAGGCTAGGGTTACCGCTTACCATCAGGTGGGCCATACGCTTGTTCACCACCCATGTTATATAAAAAAATGAAAAAAAAACGATGTCATTGAATATGCACATATAAGAGGACAGCCCTATGCTCGCCTGCTATATCCATCCATCCATCCATCAGCCTTTCATCGTCCACTGCTGGACATAGGCCTCCCCAAAATGGGGGTTATACCATAATCGCCACGCTTGGCAGGCGGGTTGGCGATCGCAGTAGATGTTTTTAGTACACAGGGGAACGCTGCTGCCCGGTCCCCAGGTAATCCCTTAGTCGGCTTTTACGACTCCCATAGGAAGAGACGGGGTAGATTTATTCTTGGTACTGGCCCCACACGGCCTGATATACTTACAGTATAAAAACCCCTTCGTTTTTTATAGCAGTGAAAGCTATGTACAGGAAAGAACGTTATGCCGTTAGGTCATGAACATCTAAGACATGTAGGTCGAATAAATTCTTACGTCTGATGCTACTATAGCGTTGTTCTTTGAGATTCTGGAAGCAAGGTGGTTAAGGATTAGTGCATATATCTCGAGGAACTTTATAGACGTACTATTAACGTACAGCAATATATTATAAAAGCATCCTACTTTCTCTTTTTTAAAAAGACGAAACCCTGCACTAAGGAATAATCCTTGTATAGCGGGGGACTTTACAAACATACAATTTCACGGACACAAAGTACACCCAGACTCAGAACAACCATTTGTGGATCACACAAAGAGTTGTGCTGTGTTATTCATTCAAAACAAACAACCCTGTATCACATAAATATATTGTCCTGAATATTAGCAATCGACACTATAATCCTGGCCATGGGAGGATAACTCAACCACTACGCTTTCCAAGCAGTCCATCTATTGAATTTTATTACAATTCCATAGTTTTCCCAACGATATTATTAAAAACCTCTTGACCGTCGCAAGAAAACTTTAAATTTATTATTGTTCAACTTGATCGGTGGAACGCAACATTTACCGTACATAAGAATTTAAACTTTTATTTTATATATTGAAAAATCTTTCTTATTATTTTAAACTAATAAAACTAAACTAATTTTGAGTAAGGATATATATTATGCTCGGTTAAAGTATTTATGTTATCAACATCTATCTATCATCTACTAAAAGCTGTAACAGAGTTGTGGCGGATGGCGCAGGCGTCACCCAAAGACGTTAAGTATGATGTGTTATCGAAATTAGCAGTCAGGAGCAATTATCAGGATGGCTGAATTGGTAAAGCATCTGGACGGTATCCAGAAGATGCAGGTTCAAATCCTGCTCCTGACTGTTATTTTCGATCTCACATTTTTCACTTTGTGTTTAAAGTATCATAAGAATTCTTGAACAAGAAGGTAAAATTAGCAGACCACACAATCATTGGAGGAAATCTCGAAATAAAACCTTATGTTTGATCGACTCCGTTTATCTGGGTGGTGTAATTTAGAGTTATCTCAGTTTATCTGGCAGGAATTATGTCCGTGTGGTATAGAAGATCAATTTTCATTTAACGTTACTTCCGAACTAACGTGACACTCGCTCGAGGTTTACGTTACCATAGATGGTAACAAAGAATGTGAAATGTAAATTCTAGTCTAGAAAGGTAAGTTGAAAACCCTCTAATAGCATTCGTTTTCTTTTCAACATTTTCATGTATTTTATGTCCTACGTAGAAATAAACAAATACATGACTCAATTACGGGCCTTATAAATTTTAATATATAGGAGAATAATTATCATATAATTATGCGATACTTGACAAATCGATCTAGCTTTACACTCAATTTATCCACCAACGATTTGAAACATGGACTCTATCTGTGGCAAGTCGCACACAATAAATCGAAGCATACACTAGCCGCTACCCGCAACATCGTCCGCGTGGAATTTTGTTATTTTCTTTTTTAGTGCAGCATCCTAGTACTAAGTAGTGATCCCCGTCTCGTGAGTTCCGTCCCAATCGGTCCAGCCATTCAGGAGATTCGACGTATATCTATTTGAATCGGTATATATTAAAAATTTCATGGGTTTTTTATAACTATTTTTCCAAAATAATAGTAGCCTAAGTTACTCCTTAACGACACCTATCTGCTAGTGAAAGTCATACGAAATCGGTTCAACCGTTCCGGAGTCCTAATCGACACTGCCTTGCGGGCTAGTCTCGGGACCACTAGTCTTATACGCAGGAGATATTATAGTACACGGGTCTATGAATAAACACAAGTGCACTCTGTTCCCTAAAGCTCATAGTCCGATGGGATGACATTCCGACAAGTCCGGAGAGAGGTTATGCGTAGAACCAACAGGCTTACGTGCTTCACCAGGTACGGACTAAGAATACAAGACAATTGTCACCACCCCATTGTTTCCCACGGGTGTCGTATGAGGCGACTAAAGGAAGTAAGTAATTATCATCCATTGCATGACTGGTGGTAGAGCTGGGTACCAAGTGGGAGTACTCACTTGGTATCGGGCCCGAGCGGGTTGGTACCACCATCTCCCGTGTGACCGGACATGAAGCACATCGTTACGTTTTGGCTGTAGCAGGAGATAGCCGTTTATTCTTTTATTTCATATCTGTGAAATGAAATGGTGAGCAGCGGCTTGACAATACTCTCGGTATAGTTGAGTCAATGAGCGACAGTTACCATTTACCATCAGATGGGCCATGGCTCGTCTGCCACTACATGCAATAAAAAAAATGTAAGAACCCTATAAGTTTTTGGTTGACCCTAATCGCTAATCGAACCCAAGACCACGTGATCCACAGTCGCACACACTACTGCTAAACCACCGAGGCATTTGGTATAATATATCCAATCCATAAAAATATTAAACAAGAGTTTAGAAATGACACCATCAAGTAACTTAATCACCGATATCTCTTGATAATAGATGAAATAAAGAAAAAGCAAGTATCATTATAATAAACGTTGTGTACCTATATGAAGGTTTGTAATTGATGTAGCTAAATTACTCTTTAATGGAAAATCGTAATGGTTTTCTATTTCAAATAGGTTATAACAATAAATGAGCGCTATAACATTTGTAGGTTTTAATTTAATGTTTGTATACTCATATATCAGTAAGTTCTACTTCAATGATTTGTATTAATTGAATATAAGCAAGTATTTTTTGTAAAAATGTAACCGAAAACATATTCATACGTTCATCCCGACTGATGTAGATATTTATATTATGTCTTCTTATTAAAGAACAAATTATTAGTGAATGAGGAAAAATAGAAGTTTAGGGCGAGCGGGATTTGAACCTGCGTTCCTTCCAATCCGGGGAAGCGCTCTAGACTGCTAAGCCATCGCACTGACCGACGGCCCATTCTCCACATCACATTTGTCTTTATGACCCACAGTCAGTGCAATGGCTCACAATGTCTCAAATATCTAACGTTTGGTTGGGAATTTCAAATTCAAATTTATATCAAATTTAGACTTAATACTTTCTGATATTTACGCGAATGTTACACATTTTGAAATAAAACTACGTTTACGGAATCCATCGCATTTACTTGATTTTACTACTATCCCGACGTTTCGAATACTTTACAGCATTCATGATCACGGGTGGACTTAGATGATAGACGTCCAAGGCTAGATTTGTATATTTGTGTTTCCAATTTTAGACATGCTTAATAAATATGCCGTGGATTTATTTTCTGAAGCTCACGAAGAAGGAGTCGCGGTCAAAATCTAGTTGAACATGAGGGTGTTAGGTTATGTGGGTGTCTTACAAGTCCAAAAAATTGAGAATTTTTGTCTGTTTGTACCAGTTATGACGGGCCTTGTGGCGTAGTTGGTAGTGTAACCGACTTCTGTGCACGAGTTCGTGGGTTCGATTCCCACTCATAAGAATATTAATATAATTATTTATTACGGATAATTATTTGTGTGATGAACAGATATTTGTACTGCGTCTGGGTGTTTATAATATGTATGTATTTACAAAAAAAAAAGTAGTATTATGTATTATATCCGTAATCTGGTGCATAGGGACCAGAGGACGCTGTGTGAAAATGTCCGTGAATATTTAGTTATTAATTATTTATTATCCAATCAAGAGCTATCAAAAACTAGTTTAATCTAAATCCGTACATTAGCTTTTGCGTAATATGCAAACATACAAACAGCTATAATAAAAATTGTTTTTGTTACAGTATTTTTTTCTCAAATATCTTAAATGTAAGTACTTATTCTTTCACAAAGAGTCTTCAAAAATAATTCCTAACTTTCTTTTGCAAAGCACACGTCAAACTTTCACAATTTTGTTCAATATCCAATAATTTATTCATTCTAACATCGAAATTATTAAAAATCCCTTAACCGTTACAAGGAAACTTTAAATTTATTATGGTTAAAGTTAGCCTGGCGGCGCGCGTCAACCTCCTTCGTTGAAAATGTGTTTGGAAATTCCGACTTTTCTTGAATAAGGTTTGATATTACTTTCAAGTCGTAATCTTCTCTTTGTTAGCATAAACACAATACCAATGAAACATAAAAATATTGATATAGGTACTTCACTTTCTGGTTAGCAAACTTCAAAAACCACAAAATATTTCAAGAACAATTCTGGAGCTAAAATCTTGCTCGTTGTATTTTCATAGAAATTTTTACAATAACACGTTTTTACGATGGATTCTCACTATGATGAGGGTAGGTGCAGACGCAGATTGCTTCTAACAAATTGCTGAGTCATAAGCAAGCAATTATTAAGTATACTTTATTCTAACACTCGAGCGCGCTGTGAGATACCTACACATTAACACATACGCCCATACAAAACTGGTTAGCATGGCCGCCAAGGGACTCGGTAAAACTATCCAAAATTGATTCTCTAAAACCAATAATTTTGTTATAGAACACCGTACAGATTACTCACTATTGAACTGATATAACTAATAGAGTTATGGAGATCAGACCGGATAGATTCAGACAGCCATTCACCGTTGTTCTGCCCTGTCAGTCAATTAGTCGCATTACGTAAGGCTGCCAGCCACAAAGCTGATATTTAGTTAGGCTTGTAGGCTCTACTTCTCTATAACTTCTCTATAACTCTACTTCTTGTTATATCATAATCTTGTAATATAGTAGTATAGTAAATAATACTTTGCTGAAATAAAAGTCAACATAGAAATAATAAAGTGACATCAAGTTGGATCCCTATTCCAAAAACCAAGATTTTAAAACCAATTTTTTTTTATAAAATGCAGATTTAGATACATATAGCCAATAATTCTAATTTTAAATTGTTTGTTATTAATGTTCGAAATGTGAACTTATGGTTGCGGCACGCTATGATGGCCGTTTTGACATATTACAATAGTGATGTGAAATGTCAATTTATTCCTGAAAAAAATATAATCAAATCTATAAGTTTTTATTGCAAGTAGTGCCTGATTAAAAAGGTTTAATAAAAAAAATATAAATGTTTACTTGATATATTTGAACGAACTGAATATTGGAATGAAAATGAATATACATACTTTATATTCACACAAGAAACAAATTAATACAAAAAGATACCAAAAAAGGTGCCACAAAAGGCAAATTACTCAGATTCGTCCATACTGCTAAGTTCAAGTAAAGTATACCAATAATTATAATCTTATAAAAATAAATGTTCGCGTGACCCTAATATTAAATATATTTTTGTTTAGAAATCAATGTAATAAATAAATTTTGTGTCCTAAAATTATACATTCGATAAATTTTATGACTAACTGCACGCTACTATTGACAATAAAGAACAGCAATTTTCTCGTTCAAATGTAATTATTAATTAATACGAAACTTCATGAGTGGATAAACGTCAAAACGGCCATCATAGCGTGCTGATAGTATAATGTTTACTCCATAGACTAAGTATACTACTGGACGGAGCCATAGCGCTGTTGCCGTTCTGTATTCATTTGTCAAACACAGTATTGTTATTTCTGTAGTACAATAGTTCGAAGTCTCAATAGGAGTAAAAAAGATAGCATATATAACTTTTCCAATGACGTACTGTATAATTCGCGTCACACGCTGACCGACTAGTAGGTCGAAACATTGTGATTTGGTGCATCATAAAAGTGAAATACTAGAAAGTCCTATTGAAGTTGCTAAATATCTTGTACACTAGTGAAAATATATCGTGTGTGGCTGTCTTTTGTTCACCCAGAACGACGCAAGGAGGTGTAAAGAATCCAAATTTGTAATTTCACACGTAAGTCTATATCAACTATTTTCACCTTAAATAACTACGAAATCCAATAAAAATTCGATAGATATCGGAAGATTTTACATTATTATACATTGACATAATAACACGTTTATTAGTTAAAATTATTAAAATAATATCCATTGTTTTAGGCGCCTTTTGTAGTGATGTAGACAATAGTCATTTACACTTTATCTATAGTTCAACCAACTGAACTGAACATTTGCTTTTAGATCTATATTTTTTTACCATTTGACATGCTCCGCCACTTTTTAAAGTACAAATTATTTGTGAATAAGGAAAAAGATATTTTTTTTTTAATTTTTTTTTTATTTATGATTTAAAAATAATTAAAGTAAAATCTGATGCAGTACCGAGTATATTTAAAGGATATCCTAAATATTATATCTAACAGAGTGCACGTCACACCATCCATCCATCCATCAGCCTTTTAAAAGTCCACTGCGGAATATAGACCTCCCCAAGAATGGGGGATAGCGCCATAATCGCCACGCTTGGCAGGTGGGTTGACGATCGCAATGGATGATGTTAATACTCGAAGAAGTACTGCTGCCCACTCCTCCTGGTATTCCCTCAGTCGGCTCTTACGACTCCCATGGGTGGAGAGGGCTGACACAATTCTAAATTTGGCCCGACACGGCACGTTACTCTAGGAACCTATACTATATATTATATACTTTTATAAAGCTGTAGGCTATATAGGCGTCTGAACACAAAACAATCTTTGTTAGTTTTTTGTCTGTTTGTTCGTTCGCGCATCACGCAAAAATGATGCAATTTTGATGCAACTTTTTTATTTGATAGCTCTTGCTCTCCTCTCTCTCTTTTTTTATTAGACTTAGAACTGGTATACATTTTATTCCGCTACTATATCGCGTACCTGAGACATAATTATATAGCTTTAACACTATGGAAATAAAAAAAAAAAAATATTGATTTTATCTAACTTTAACCAGGCTGTAAACGTACAATAAAAGATAGTCTGGTTATCGATAATCGACATCATGCCGTCATTCTCCACAACACTATATTACGCACGCAATGATAAAACGTCAAACGCACACATAAAAAATAGACACGCATTTGAAGCTAAGACTCCGTCCAGTTTATTATTGGTCCGAGGTTTACTCTGTCTCTATAGCTGTCATTAGAAGTGGCCTAGACAACGCTCTACACTCACTTTATAAAATGGCGCAGTGACGCACACTACTTTCTGGTAGAACTTTGCGAAACTCAGCGTAAACGGGCTGTTTATATAAATTTGCAGTCCCGAGTAATTGTTATGATGGCTAAATTGGCAAAGCATCTGGGACGGTATTCCAGAAGATGTAGGTTCAAATCCTGCTTGTGATTGCTATTTTAGATTTCATATTTTTGTACTAATTTGTGTTCATATGGCTAAGCATCCATCAGCCTTTTGACGTCCACAGCTGGACATAGGCCTCCCCAAATTGACCGTAATCGCCACGCTTGGCAGGTGGGTCTGTGATCGCAATGGATGTTGTTAATACACGAGGGAGCGCTGCTGCCCACTGCCCCCGTATTCCCTCAGTCGGCTCTTACGGGTGGAGAGGGGTGGGATAATTCTAAAGCCGGCCCCACACGGCTAAGCATGCTGAATGCTTAAAATAAAAGTAGATGTTACGATATTCGAACTCAATTTTGGATATCAGATTGCACGTGAATTAAATTTACGTAAAATACTGGCAGTATATAAATATTTACGACGTAAATTACATAAAACGCATAGGGCTGTCGTTTAATTCACTGCATCAGTGAGTTAATTATCAGCGCATCCATCCTACCGAAACTTCATGAATAAAATCATCAGATACATCCCAAAGCGCTGTGAATGTAAACGACAATTAACGATGTGATGCATTTCAATAAGCTTACTTCGGTTTTTCAATTCAAGATAATTTAAATATTTCATTGGAATAACACTACAGGAATAACAGTACAACGTAAAAGCGCTTGTTTTTCTCTAGATTTTGCAATTCGATTGTATGTGTCTATATACGGACTAAGGTGGAATGAAATTTGATTTATGGTCCCGTATGCTTTATTGCTACCCACACCCACGTAGTATAAAAAAAAAGTCTATAAATATCTTGTTATAGTGTCCTTTACGAATAAAGCCTGTTCAATAAAATCACATGCGTGGAATATAACTTCAAACAAGACTCAATTCCAACACAAGGTTGTCTATAGCGTGTTTTTAATAGGAATCCAATATGACTTCCTTCGTATCGTACCATTTTCCTTAATCGGTACGATTCGCTCAACTCAATGAATCGATTTCAATCGCCATGCAATTCGATTCTCGTGGGATTGATCTTATTAAAATAGATCGAGGTTGAAGTTCAATTATGGAATTTTCCCGTCTGCGTTTTATTTCTTGGAGACGTTTACACTGATTTATTTTATTTAGGGCTTCTTTTTATATACCTATAAAAATCGTCTACACATTGATAAAATTATTTAATTAATATGATTTTGTACTCTAAAAGCCTAATAAAAATAACAGTTGTTAGATTATGGCTGTGTATTAGGTGGGATCATCAGAAGAAGTGCTGTTTTTCTTTTGGATAAACGATGTCATTTGTCATTAAGTACTTAGTTATTTCTATTACAATCCGACCAAGAGTTCGGATTAGTTAAAGTGCTCTTAATAATTTCTGATATTTATGGCACTATTAGAGATAAAGAAATAAAACTAATTAATGAGTGATAGACTAGCTACAAGGATTACAAAAGTTATCGATATAAATTCTTGTCTGTAATGGTTCGATTGCTTTCTGTAATACTTTCTAGCCGCTTCGATTGTTTTTTGTAATAGTTTCTGGCCGGATCTTTTTCATTTGGACGGCGTTCTGATCTAATGGTGGCTGCTTAGTTTTAGTTTTCATTTTCGGTTTAATTATTTTTTTTCAACCTTTTTTCAGCCCCACTCTTGGGCACGGGTCTCCTCACATCGTGAGAGGGATATTAACAATGCAATATTCAAATCACAGATTATGTATTTATAGTAATTATTTATAATTTTGCCGCTTTACTGGTAGTTATAATATTTGTTTCTACCTTTAATAATTCATATTTATATATATTTTAAGCATTTATTTTAAGCCTTGGGTCAGTTTGACCCCGAAATGGCCCGGGAGGCTGCCATAGTGCAGCGCTGGAGCTCTGCAGGTGGGCAGGACAGCGATGACGTGGAATGGCTCGCAGGCCGAATGAAGGAAGCACTAACGTCGGTGTGCGACGCGGCGATGCCAAGAGCCCGGCGGAGGCCACCGCGCCAGCAGGTCTACTGGTGGTCGCCAGAGATTGCCAATCTTCGGGCGGCCAGTAACCGTGCGCGGCGTGCTTACGTCCGGTGCCGAGGAAGGAATGCTAGGGACGCCGTCCTTGAGGGCCAGCTGTGGGTAGTATACCGCACAAGGAAAAAGGAGTTGCAACTGGCCATCAGCCGGGCAAAGGAGAGGGCCCGAGAGGAGCTTTTGGCGGGCCTCGATGGGGATCCATGGGGGCGTCCGTACCAACGGGCGCGGAACAAGCTCTGCGCCCATGGCGCCCCCGTCATCGAATCGATGGACCGGGATCTTCTGTCGGGGCTAGTGGGGGTTCTGTTCCCACGTTCTGTGGGACACGTCCCCCCAGCAATGGCTCCTCCGTTGGTGGCGGAAGAGGGAGCACCATTCCTCCCCATCACCGACGCGGAGCTCTCCCGCCTTCGAGGGCGGAGGAAGGCGCCCGGTCCGGACGGCGTTCCAGGGCTGGTGCTTGGCGTCGTTGAAGAGTACATCAGGGATGGGCTCCGGGAACTGCTCAATGCATGTTTGCGGTCGGGACGGTTCCCGGAGCAATGGAAGAAAGGACGACTGTGTCTGCTGCGGAAGGAGGGTCGCCCATCTGACTCTCCTTCCGCATATAGACCGTTGGTGCTGCTGGACGAGACGGCCAAATTGTTCGAAAAGGTGCTCGCGGACCGTCTTGTCCGGCACCTCGAGGATGTCGGGCCGGGGCTGTCAGAGTCGCAGTTCGGGTTCAGGGCGGGCCGCTCCACTATTGATGCGCTGGCCGCCCTGAAAACCCTGGCTACCGAGGCGGTGGCCGAAAAGGAGGTCGTTCTGGCAGTCTCGCTCGACATAGAGAACGCCTTCAACAGTCTCCCTCACGAGACGTTAAAGGAGGCACTCCGGTTTCATGGAGTGCCTCCATATCTCCGGAGGCTGTTGGAGGCGTACCTCGAGGGGAGGCACGTACTCTGGGAGGGGGGCGACGGGCGCCTAAACCGCCATCGGGTGGAGCGCGGCGTTCCGCAGGGATCCGTCCTGGGCCCGATCCTGTGGAACGTCGGGTTCGACTGGGTCCTGCGGGGCCGGCTCCTTCCCGGGATGGGAGTGATTTGTTATGCGGACGACACTCTCGTCACCGTGAGGAGGGCCGGCTTCCGGGAAGCCGCCCGATCGGCGGAGGTTGGAGTCGCGCTCGTTGTCGACCGGATCGGTATGTTGGGCTTGAGGGTCTCGTTGCCTAAAACCGAGGCCCTCCTTTTTCACGGCCCTCGCCGAGGTCCCCCCCGAGGAGCGTGCCTCGTTGTACAGGGGGTTGCCGTGCCAGTGCAGGCCCATATGAAGTATCTGGGCCTGCACATCGATAGTAAGTGGGGATGCGGGCCGCACTTTGCCCAGCTCGCCCCTAGGCTCATCAACTCTGCCGCGGCATTGGGTAGGCTTCTGCCAAATATTGGAGGGCCGGGATCGTCCTGCCGCCGCCTGTATAGCGGTATACTGCGGTCTATGGCACTGTATGGTGCCCCAATCTGGGCGGATGCCCTCACTGCATCCAACAGGGCCCTTTTGCGACGTCCGCAGAGGGTCATAGCGGTGAGGATCATAAGGGGGTACCGTACGGTGTCGTGGGCCGCGGCGACGCTGCTGGCGGGCGACCCGCCTTGGAATCTCCAAGCTGAGGCACTGGCAGAGGCCTACTGGTTCCGTGCTGCGGTACGGGCCAGGGGCGGGGAAGTCTCCGCAAGGAATCTGGGCAGAGCACACGAAGCGGCCCGAAGGGCGATGATCCGGCGGTGGAGGGAAGAGCTGGAGTCCCCCGGAGCAGGACGGGGGACTGTAGAGGCGGTTACGCCGCACCTCCATCGCTGGTTAAATCGAAGGCACGGCAGCCTCAGCTTCAGGTTGACGCAGGTACTTACCGGACATGGGTGCTTCGGTAAGTACCTGCACCGTATTGGCAGAGAAGGGGCCCCCGGATGTCATGAGTGTGGCGTCGATGATGCGCGTCACGCTCTGGCGGAATGCCCTGCCTGGGGGTCCCAGCGCCGCGTCCTGTCGGCGGTAATTGGAAGAGACCTGTCGCTGCCAGCCGTGATCTCCCAGATGCTTGGCAGTGACAGGTGCTGGTCGTCCATGGCCTCCTTCTGTGAGGCTATAATTTCACGGAAGGAGGCCGCGGAGCGGGAACGCGAGGCGACAGCCCACGCTGACCCGCTCCGCCGGCGGCGGCCAGGGGGGCGGAGGCGTCGCTACGCCCACCACCTTGATGACGACAGGGCGTGGCCAGCTGGCCATCCTCCTGGGGCGTCGGAGTAGAATGTCATAAGACGACCCTCCGGCGCCCCGCCAATAGGCGTGGAAGGGGGCCGCTGTGGTTTTAGTGGGTATTCCGGGTGCAACTAAGATCTGCGCGCCCGGTGAGTCCTACATACCCCTCCGTCTGTCACTGATGGAGGGGATGCGTAAATGCATTTCCATTTCCACAGCGTTAACAAAAAAAAAAAAAAAAAAAAGACTCATTTTAATATATTAGATTAAGATAATTAACTGAATGTGGCGACATTTGGCGGAAATCCATTGTTATTAATATACAGCGGATATTTTAAAAGAAGCTCCACGGAATGACTACACAGATGGCGGAGTGTGTTGTGGGTTCGATTTCCATATGGACAACTCTTTGTGTGATCCACAAATGGTTGTTCTGAGTCTGGGTGTACTTTGTGTCCGTGAAATTATATGTTTGTAAAAGTCCCCCGCGATACAAGGATATAATTTTTGGGGTGCCGCCAGTGATGACGGTGCACGAGGCATCGCACATGAGATGGTGCCCAAAAGGGCTGCCGCCTGCGGATTGCGGTCGATACGACGCGGTACCCATGGTCCGCCGTGGCAATGGCGGGTCCTCACCCGCACCCTCGTGCACGGTGGGTTTTTAGTGGATGAGAGCCCCACACTTCCCCGTTGTCGGCGCGGGCAGCGGGGTGCGCGGTAGGACATTATTGCCCACCTTAAAAAAAAGGTGTTATCTTAAAAACAAAAACCCGGCTATTTTAACACATATACAATAGCCAAGAGTTAGAAATGGTTATATCGCATTTCGCGAGTTTTTTCATTGTTTTGCATACTTCCTATTATCAATATTAGGAGATTACTCCTATATGCAAACTTACAAATAATACCATTTAATAATATTAGCATGGATATGTAAAAACTATTTTTACTACAGTAATGTTAATACTATTTTATTCATACTAAGTTAGTGTCTGTTATAAGGGCTTCAGTAAACATAATAACATATTCTCCTTAATATTGAGTATGACTTTGATGTCTTGTTACGCAGCTAAGAAAAATATGAATTCTTCTAAACAATACAATTTCAGTGCAACTATGAAATGACATCTCAGAGTAAAAATTCATTATGCTTTCCTTAGATTATAAAAACATAACAAACAAGTTGCCGTGTGGGGCCGGCTTTAGAATTGTCCCACCCCTCTCCACCCATGGGAGTCGTAAGAGCCGACTGAGGGAATTCCGGGGGAGTGAGCAGCAGCACTCCTTCGAGTATTAACAACATCCACTGCGATCGCCAACCCGCCTGCCAAGCGTGGCGATTACGGCACTATCCCTCATTCTTGGGGAGGCCTATGTCCAGCAGTGGACGTTAAAAGGCTGATGGATGGAACAAACAAGTTATTATTCTAAGTCAAACAAAAGCATTCTAAAATTCTCAATTCATTACGAAAATGTACTCTTCAACGATATTAGCAAGTTTTTTAATTCGCCCTCAGGCCACAGTATTAATATTTCTTCTTATAATACCGGTTTATGAAATGGAAATATTTTTAAAATAAAATAGGTACTTGGGGATACTTTTCAATGCAGTACGACGCGGCTTTGTATTTCTAGAAAGAGAACCGTCGCTTATTTATTCAGTTTCTTAATGATATAGAAAAGCCAGAAAGAAGATATTATACAATATTTATAATTATTGTAAACTAGCTGCTGCTTGCGACTTTACCAACGTGGACTCCATAATTAAAAGTATACATACTTCACTCTATGGTAAATTAATTATATCTATACAAAAAACTGCTATCCCCAAAGAACCTAACATTTCTGGGATAAAATGTGTACTATGTGTTAATCCACGTAATAAATTATCTATGTGTCCAAATGGTTTTTCGTGACTGAGTAAAAAAACACTCAAACATACAAACTTTCACATGTATGTTTGTTTTAATATTAGTAGGACTAGACAAACAAAAAATTGTAAAAATGGTTGTTATGGCTACTGTTGCCGTTATAAAGACCCTCCATATGAAAATTTCCTTTATCTCTTATGTACAGTCATCGCTTTGTTACAATTTTATCTGCATGTGTTCTATAAAGCTGTAACAGAGCTCGAGGTAAGACATTTGAGAAAAATGTCGTATTAGCCTAATTAGGGGTTTCTGGATGTAAAACTTTTTTTTTTAATTTTCTTCTGTTTACATAATCACGTCTAAACTTCTGAACAATACGTTCAGAAGTTTAGACGTGATTATAATTTTTTTTTGACATAATGCAATTTTTTTGTTGGTTATTGGTTAGACTTTGAATATCAATACGTCATATCCCGCTACTATATTGGGAACCTGAGATATAACCTAAAATCTAACTTTTGTGCGCAGCAGAGCCGCGGGCCAAGGCTATTTATCTATACTAATAAATGGAAAGCCGGTTTTTTTGTTCGGTTATACTGCGAAAACTACTGCACCGATCGGAATAATACTTATACCATAAGATGCAGCGTATTTCGGAGAAGGTTTTCAGGTCATCTCATTATTCGGGGCAACGGACAGTTGTGGGGCCCTCACCCACTAAATAAACCCGCCGTGTGCCGTCTCTCCGCCTTTATTGGTGGGTTACCGGAACCATATTACATTCCTTCAGTAGGTCTTCGACGGAACAGTAGGTCTACCGTTATTTCACGCGAATTTTCTATGAAAAGGTGCTACCTACTTCCCTAATCGAATTTTGGCATACATTCCTCTCGTTGCGAGCAAAGCATGGGTCTTCCAACATTTGGATGGTTTAGAATAGATGAAAAACTCGATACAAATACGTACGGTAACGGACTAAGAATACAAGTGTCATCACCCCATTCTTTCCCACGGGTGTCATACAAGGCGACTAAGGAAAGTAAGCAATTATCACCCATTACATTACTGTTTGGTAGGGCTGGGTACCAACTGAGAGTACTAACTTGCTATCGGGCCCGAAGGGGTCGGTACCACCATCTCCTGTATAACCGGACATAAAGCACGACAGTGTGTTTTGGCTGTAGCAGAAGATTGCCGTTTATACTTTCATTTCATATTTGAGAAATGAAATAGTGCGCAGCGGCTTGACAAGACTCTCGGTATAGTTGAGTCCATAAGCGATGGTTACCGCTTACCATCAGGTGAGCCTTGGCTCATCTTATCAGCAATAAAAAAATATGAATGTATTCTAAGGTACCTTAAAAATTAGCTTCTATTAAAAGTAATGTAGTATAACGTCCGTGGACGATAAAGTCATACTTTTTATCAACCTTATAAATATTCAAAATGGCCAATTACCTGTGATAAGTTCATTAAATAAGTAGTAAAATGAAATTAAACATTAATCACATAGTTCTTCTGATATGGTATATTTGACAAGCAATCTCAAACGTTAGTACTCACAACTTTAATAATAGTATAGTTAACTGCTTACAATCACGCACTGTTTGTTAACTTTTAATTTTTGGTTAAAAATAATCTACTATTGAAACGATATGAGTTATTTATTTTATTTATTTATTTATTCAATAACAATTTACATTGTGTCTGAAAATATTTGAAAATTAAAGTGAACAAAATTAAATTAAAAATAGATATCATTATATATATAAAAAAAAAACAGATATATATATATATAGGTAATAACAATATAATCACAGTTCCGTAATAGAATAATAGCACCCTTTCAACAGGAAAGCCTTCAGAGCAGATTTAAAATCACGTTTGTATAAACTTAGCTTTAGTTCTACGGGTAATTTATTAAATATCAAAATGGATCTATAATATGTGCTGTGTTGCACTATGTTTAGACGAGGCACACTACCACTCTTAAAGTCCTTCCTACGAGTATTCTCTCTAAGTATCCGCTCATCCTCTGATTCATACTTAGTTATATTTTTTGCAAAAAGAGTTAATAGCACCATGATATACAAACTGGGCACTGTTAAGATTTTAAGATCACGAAAATAAGGTTTACAGGATACTTCCTGTTTAATCCGAACCATAGTTCGAATGGCTCGTTTCTGCAAAATAAACGCTTTATTAATATTATAATCATAGCTGCCGCCCCAAAATAGTATACTGTATCTCAGTTTTGATTCTACTAGTGCATAATAAACTTTTTTTAAATGCTGCAAATCAATGTCATCTCGAAGACTACGAAGAACATAACATGCAGAGCTAATGGTAGCTTCAATGTTAGCGAGTTCTTGTTTCCAATTAAGAAATTCATCGACATAAACACCAAGAAACTTAGCTACTTTGACAGTGGCAGCCTTATCTTGGCCTATAGCGCAACTAATTATATCCTTATTTTTGGCGGTCGATCGGAACAACAAGATATTAGTTTTATTAGCATTCATTTTAAGACTATTAATTGCAAACCAGTCAGCAAAAATATGTAAAGCATTATTAATTAAATTATTTAGATCATTTGTATTATTAGCTGATATGACTGCGTTAGTATCATCAGCGAACATTACTAGTTTTATTTCACCTGACGATATAGAAGTAACATAACTGATGAGATCGTTTACGAAAGTGATAAACAAAATTGGACCCAGTATTGAGCCCTGCGGGACACCAGCCCTTATTTGTAATGTTCTGGACCTAGTTGGATGTAGGTATTTAATATATTTAGTATTATCACCATGGTTGGTCCCTGGTGGCATTTCCACAAACATTTTTCTATTTTGTAGATAGGATTTCAAAAGTTGAATAGCTTTTCCTCTTATACCATAATAGTCCAGCTTTATTAGTAGTAACTCATGGTTTATAGTATCGAAAGCTGAGCTTAAGTCCATAAATAGACCAGCCACTTTCTTCATATTATTCATGCGATGTACTATTTCCTTCAGCAGCGTGTCAATTGCGTCTTGAGTTCCTACGTTTGTTCGGTAACCAAATTGTCTAGGGCTTAACACTTTATTTATGTTTAAATGTCTAATTAATCTAGACTTAATTAATTTTTCGAAAATCTTTCCTAGCGTCGGTAAAATTGAGATAGGCCTATACATGTTAGGATCAGTTTTAGAACCTTTTTTATGTATAGGTATGACCTTTGCAATCTTGAATTGATCCGGAAATACACCTTAACTGAAGCATCTATTATAGAAAAAGCTAAGTGGTTTGGCTAGCATATCGATATTATCTTTAATTATAGTAACAGGTATTTCATCATATCCACAAGAATATTTATTTTCCATTTTAGAAACCTCTTTTAATATTTCTCTAGGAGTGACAGGATCCCACTCAATGTCTTTTATTACTTTCTTGGAATACCTATACAAAATATCTATAGCCTTTTGGGAATAAACCAGTACCTTGTCAAAATTTAAACTAAACTGCTCCGCAAATACATTTACCACATCTGCTTGATTAGCAATTACTTTATTACCCGAATTAATAGTTAAGTACTCATTTCTACATTCCAACTTATTCCTGCGCCGATTTATGAATCTCCAAACACATTTGGACACATTTTTTGATCTAAACAAATGCTTCTCTATTGATATTTTTTTAGCTTTTCTAACTAATGTTCTATAGATAGAAATATATTTCTTTTTATATTTAATTATAGTAGGGTCGACTTTATTACATTTGCCTATACACAGAAAACGTTTCATTTTACTAGAAATTTTTATCCCCTTTGATATCCAACATAAATTCAAGTTAGTGGGGCGTTTTTCCCGTTTTATTTGCTTTTTGTAAGAATTTTGAAATATGTTATTAAATTGATAGAGAAACGTATTAATGCCCATACAGTTAAAATCTTTCTCGCCTAAAAACTGCCTAAATGTATTTTTATTTGTTATATTAAATGTTCTTTTATATATATATTTACGGGAGCTACTGTCTTTGTTAGATTTTAAATTGGTTGATTTTACATTACATAATAACCCAGCGTGCCCATCGGCCAGATTGTTGTGGTCTACTAAATAATTATAGATACAAGCATCTGGTAGGTTTGTGAAAAAATTATCCAAGCATGAGGAAGATTCATTGCGTATAAAAGTTGGTGTGTTAATCAGTGGCCGAAAATTATAACACTTTAATAGATTAATCAGATTATTTCTTTTTGTGTTCTCAGTCAAAAAGTTTACGTTGAAGTCTCCACAAATAATGGATTTCATGTTGAAAAGGCGCTCTAATAATGTTTCTAGTCGACTCATGAAAGTGTCAAAATTACTATCATATGGACTACGATAGCAGCAACAAATTGTAATTCCAGTCAATGTATCTTTAATTCCACATACTTCAAAACTATCCACTATACATACTTTTTTTAATAGTGATAATTCAGTACAATCTCTGTCATTACGTGTAAGAATAATGGTACCTCCCCTCTTCTTATTAGCCCTACTGAAATGTGAAACTACTTTAAAATTGGATAAGTTAAACAATGATACCTGAGCAGAGTTTAGAAAATGCTCGCTTATGCACAAATAATGTAATTTATAAAGAAGTGTTTCTATGTATATTTCTAACTCGTGTGTTTTATTACGTAATCCACATAGATTCTGATGATATACATTCATATCTACCAACCCTACATTATCCTTAATATCTAATTTGTTATAATTGTTACTAACAAAAAAAACTATTTTCACAATCAATTATGTCAGCCTGTGTACTAACTTTGTTCTCAAAACTCTTATGTTCAAATATACAACCATTATTATTTTCTAGTATTTCGCAAGTTTGTGTGGATTTATCTAGCTTGAGTGCTTTTTGCGCAGAATAAATATCAAATTTTCTCTTATATTCTAAGTGCAATATCTCTTTTAATAAATATCTACACACATTAACAGTAACAGTAAAATAACGCCTTCGTGGGGCGTTTAAATTATAACCCATTTCCACATATAGTGCGTTACATCTAATACATATATGACGTAACAAGTTATTTATTCTACGTAAATTCATACAATTATTATACGGTATTTCTGATACAATCACATTAGTATTTAACTTTTTTAACCATGCACTTAGATCAGTTTGTAGATCAAAAGGATTTGTGTCATTAGTACCAGCTAGTATTATTACATAATCTGATAGAGTAAGTTCATCAAAGCAAAACGAACTAACAACATCCCTAAGCTTTGCTTCAGATTTCCAATAGCACTGCACCTGAAATTCTTTTCCTAATAATTTTTGCAATACATATCGGACATACCTGCCTTGTTGATCAGCTAAAACTACAACTTTTTTAAGACAACGATTACCAACTTCTTCGTTATCTCTACGTACTATTGTTGATTGCCGTTCCACACCTAAAGACAACTTTGGCAAAGAACTCTTGACGTTACAAGACAGCAAACGAGTGGAAGATTGCCATATATAAAAGTCTTATATTAAGGTTAATTCATGACTTAATGATTTTTATATGACCTACACGTTAGAAATGCTGATACTCTGGTAGAGATTTGTTTATCCCATGAATGGGCCGGCTCGATCGGGGAAGTACCATCCTCTCACATAAGATCAGTGTGAAACCGTTTTTTTTTTTAAATTACTTTTAGTGGCAGACGAGCCACGGCCCATCTGATGGTAAATGGTAACCGTTACTCATGGACTCAACTATACCGAGAGTATTGTCAAGCCGCTGCTCACCATTTCATTTTACCGATACGAAATGAAAGAATAAACGGCTATCTCCTGCTACAGCCAAAACGCAACGATGTGCTTCATGGCTGGTCACACGGGAGATGGTGATACCAACCCACTCGGGCCCGATACCAAGTGAGTACTTCCACTTGGTACCCAGCCCTACCACCAGTTATGCAATGTATGATAATTGCTTACTTCCCTTAGTCGTCTCATACGACACCCGTGGAAAAGAATGGGATGGTGACACTTGTATTCTTACTATTATAGAATGGATATGCTGAAAATCAGCGTTGGAATGCCATCCGGCATTGCAACATTTGCTGAGCAATGGGCCTTTTTCTGCTGCATAAGACAAACACCAATCCTGTATAATTCTGTTTCAACTTTTTATTATAGGTAGTTTTTAGGTATATTAAATTTTATTTTTGTTACAAATATGCAGTCTTTTGTAGCACGAAATAAATATTTTCTTTCTTTCTATATTTTTAGGAGGAGAGCCCACCACTCACCCACGGATTGTCAATCCCGGTTATCTTTGGAGAGAATAACCTAAGATTGCCAATCCGCACTCTCACAGATAGAGGAGAATGTGATAATAGCAAAGTAGCATGCACGATAATGACAAAAAACTCACCAACGCGACACAATCATGCGATACGATAGAACTCTCAGAACCACAATATTGCAATATTCCGCAAAAATCCGAACATAAATTCGACACGTGTTTCGCCTCTAAACGAGGCATTCTCAAGAACGCTCGGCAACAAATGAGCCACAATGGACTTTCGCCAAGTGTTGCCTCATTCAATTAATTAACTTGTAAAGTACAAATTATAATTTGTGAATAAGGAAAAAGAGTATTTTAGTACGAGCGGGAATAGAACCTGCGTCCCTTCCTTTCCGGGGAAGTGCTCTAATCCATTGACCTATCGATATTTTGCTAGCCCCGAGGGATATTATCCCTCGGGGCTAGCAAAATATCGGTTACCTTCAGTGTAGTAAACATGTTTACATCCTTATTTGATATAGCCTCTTTTTTAATAGCTTCAGGTACTTAACGAAGCGATTGATTACTATTATCCTCAGTTCTTTAAGTTCATACGATTTTATTATCTTTTTACTGAATCTCTGCGGAGAATCTGTGGAGTAAGGCTGACTGACCACATTCGTAACGACGACGTAAGTGAGCTAGTAGGTATGCATGAAAAAGAGTATTAGTGTAAGATGCGAAAGGAAATGCTCCTATGCTTCGGATATGTGGAAAAAATGCCGGACTGGTTAAGAAGATATACAATGCGGAAGTGGAAGGATGTAGGTACAGGGTAAGACAGACTCTCCTACCTAGACCAAATCGGACATGTATTGTAGAAAGGTCAAGAAAGGAGTCAGGAATCTCCGAAACTAGCGAGTGTGTATGAAGAGATCTATGAATTAGAAATATATCACCGGAAATAACTCACGTTGAGGATTGATTTATTCGTCCCGGGTTTCGAGCATACGAGTTCCCGGCTCTCGTTGACACGGCTGCGCGCTCGCCCTGATGATGAGCATCGAATATGCTCGGAACCCGGGTCGACTTAATCGATCCTCAACGTGAGTTATTTCCGGTGAAATATTTCTAATATGTATCAATCTCACGATAGTTTTAATACGAAAATGAATGTTGAGAAAGCGAGTGATAGCGCGATGATAAGTAAGTCACTATTATAGGGGAAGTATGTATTTTGAAAATCCGTTTTTATATTATTTATAAGACGCTCGCGTGACAGATTTAAAAAAAATAGGGCGTGGAGTCCCTCCGCGCGGAAGAAGTGAAACTTCGTAATGTGGAAATTGGACGCTACTCGTTGCTAACGCTCGTGCTGGCCTGTAACAGGTATACTAGGCGCATGCGTTCGAGTGCCGCGCATTCACTCTCGCTCTGTCTCTTTCTATTCCCTCTCCCCAGGAGCGTTGAACGTTTAACGCAACAGTGCTTTCATACCCCCTCCATGGTAGCATTAAACGTTTAACGAGCCCTTTTTGGAAGTCGCATTAGAAGTTTCACTTCAATATAGTATTGAATTTATACACATTCAATCCATAATCAGGTTTTTTTTAAGAAATATAATCGGCATTGACAATTTTGTCGATAAATTCAATCCAGCTTAACATGAAAAGAAACAAAAGAGAGCCCACTACTGTTAGTACAATTTAAAATATTATTTTATAACGTTCACTCGTTACTGAGTTTAAAAGAACATTTTTGTTAATGCTCATGGTAACCGATAAGCCACGTCTACCTTTTTGTAATTGGTAAATGCCACTCATGCAACCCAGCAATGTTAAATATATTACCAAGCCCCTGCTAATCATTTCATTTTATATATGGGAAATGAATAAACTGCCTCAGTGGTGCAGCGGTAGTGTGAGCGGCTGCTGATCATGAGGTCTCGGGCTCAATTCTCAGGTCAGGCAGTGTTATTGAGCTTTTCGTAAAAAGAAAAATTCTCAGTAGCAGCCTGGAGTTTGGAAATGTGTCCGGTAGACGGCAATAGGCTCACCCTCTATTACATGGGATTTAAACATAGTTGGCGAACCGTGGGGTGGTGATAATTGCATTTCATACACGTGTTGCCTGGGACGCATTCGGGTGAAGAATGTGATGTCGATCGGTGACGCCGGCCGCCTCCCTCCCAGATGCTCTTCAGCCCGTGGCTCTAATAAACAAATATCGTACAATGCATTGGTCGCCGTACATTTTTCGGAACGTGAGACTTTTTCGTGCGTGCTACCGGCGTTTATCGATTTATAAGACGTTATCACGTCAAAAAAATATATATCTTATACAATTTTACCGAGCGACCCGCATCAAGAACCTACTCAAAAAAGTCTCCTTAGCGCGCCCTTGCAGAATGTACTCTACGTAGTTCATGAAGCGTGAAAGTGATTTCATTCTTCTTCGCTCAATTCGTACCTTAACAGAAAGTACCGCACATATAATTGAAATTGGAGTATATTAGTGACAGAGCCGTATCAGGGGGTTATAAGTATTATACGTGTTTAATTAATAGAAGTCGGGCCTTATGGCGTAGTTGGTAGTGTAACAGACTTCCGTGCACGAGGTCGTGGTTTCGAGCTATGTTTAAGTCCCACGTAATAGGGGGTGAGCCTATTGACGTCTACCGGGCACATTTTCAAACTCCGGGCTGCTACTGAGATTTTTTTTAACGAAAAATCTGCTTCGCTTACACTATCACTGTACCACAGAGGCAGTTACAGGCTTATTTACATAACTCTGTATATTTGTTTGTTGTTGTAACTGCTTCTTCAAAGAAAATCTGTTATAAATACGGGAATAGGAATTTTCTTTTTTTTCTAGTGGTAGAGTTTATCCCATCATGATATGGGCTGACTCGATCGAGAAAGTACCACCCTCTCACAGATCATTGGCGTTAAACACAATGATAATCCTACCGTTGTTTTGTATGATTAGTGAGAGCATCTTATACCCCAACCCCTTTCTATGCTATCCTTATTATCATTTCTATCCTATATTTATTATCCTCCCTATCCTCTCCTTATTATATTTTCTATCCAAAATTTATTATCCTCCCTATCCTCTCCTTATTGATGTGAAACATCTAATGCGCAGAGAGGGTAAAATCGGCTGTTAGCGTGGCGACGCTTTTATCGTACTAGTCCCGTTCAAATCTTGCAAGTTAAATTTGACACATTTCCCGGTTTCCGATTGAGCTAAAATTTTACACGCATGTATATATCACGTGACCATGCAATATTATGATGAGATGGAGCTGAGCTGACGATGGAGCTGGTAGGGCCACAGTAACTCTGTAATGAAACTACGCAACCCTATCGAGTTTATATTCGTTTGATTCGTCTTGAGGAGTAGGTACTTTGTCAAGTTATGATCATTTTCTTTCTACAAAATAATTTCGATGTTTTCACATCTGCTAGACGTCCCGAGACATCTAGTTTTATATTTTCTATCCTATATTTACTATCCGCCCTATCCTTTCCTTATTATATTTTCTATCCTATATTTATTATCCTCCTTATCCTTTCCTTATTATCATTTCTATCTTATATTTATTATCCTCCCTATCCTCTCTTTATTATATTTTCTATCCTATATTTATTATCCTCCCTATCCTTTCCTTATTATCATTTCTATCCTATATTTATTATCCTCCCTATCCTCTCCTTATTATATTTTCTATCCTATATTTATTATCCTCCCTATCCTCTCCTTATTATATTTTATATCCTATATTTATTATCCTCCCTATCCTCTCCTTATTATCATTTCTATCCTATTTTTATTATCCTCCCTATCCTTTCCTTATTATCATTTCTATCCTATATTTATTATCCTCCCTATCCTCTCCTTATTATATTTTCTTTCCTATATTTATTATCCTTCCTATCCTCTCCTTATTATCATTTCTATCCTATATTTATTATTGTCCCTATCCTCTCCTTATTATATTTTCTATCCTATATTTATTATCCTCCCTATACTCTCCTTATAATATTATCTATCCTATATTTATTATCCTCCCTATCCTCTCCTTATTATCATTTCTATCCTATATTTATTATCCTCCCTATCCTTTCCTTATTATCATTTCTATCCTATATTTATTATCCTCCCTATCCTCTCCTTATTATCATTTCTATCCTATATTTATTATCCTCCCTATCCTCGCCTTATTATCATTTCTATCCTATATTTATTATCCTTCCATTGCTTTCCTTATTATCATTTCTATCCTATATTTATTATACTCCCTATCCTCTCCTTTTTATATTTTCTATCCTACATTTATTATCCTCCCTATCCTCTCCTTATTATAATTTCTATCCTATATTTATTATCCTCCCTATACTTTCCTTATTATCATTTCTATCCTATATTTATTATCCTCCCTATCCTTTCCTTATTATATTTTCTATCCTATATTTATTATCCTCCCTATCCTATCCTTATTATATTTTCTATCCTATATTTATAATCCTTCCTGTCCTATCCTTATTATATTTTTTATCCTATATTTATTATCCTCCCTATCCTCTCCTTATAATCATTTCTATCCTATATTTATTATCCTCCCTATCCTCTCCTTATTATCATTTCTATCCTATATTTAATATCCTGCCTATCCTTTCCTTAATATCATTTCTATCCTATTTTTATTATCCTCCCTATCTTCTCCTTATTATATTTTAAATCCTTTATTTATAATCCTTCCTATCCTATCCTTATTATATTTTTTATCCTATATTTATTATCCTCTCTATCCTCTCCTTATAATCATTTCTATCCTATATTTATTATCCTCCCTATCCTCTCGTTATTATCATTTCTATCCTATATTTATTATCCTCCCTATCCTTTCCTTAATATCATTTCTATCCTATTTTTATTACCCTCCCTTTCCTCCTCCTCCTTCTTATTATCATTTCTATCCTATATTTATTATCCTTCCTATCCTCTCCTTATTATCATTTCTATCCTTTATTTATTATCCTCCCTATCCTCTCCTTATTATCATTTCTATCCTATATTTATTATTGTCCCTTTCCTCTCCTTATTATATTTTCTTTCCTATATTTATTATCCTCCCTATCCGCTCCTTATTATCATTTCTATCCTATATTTATTATCCTCCCTATCCTCTCCATATTAAATTTGTATCCTATATTTATTATCCTTCCTATTCTCTCCTTATTATATTTTCTATCCTTTATTTATTATCCTCCCTATCCTCTCCTTATTATCATTTCTATCCTATATTTATTATCCTCCCTATCCTCTCCTTATTATATTATCTATCCTATATTTATTATCCTCCCTATCTTCTCTTTATTATCATTTCTATGCTATATTTATTATCCTCCCTATCCTTTCCTTATTATCATTTCTATCCTATATTTATTATCCTCCCTATCCTCTCCTTATAATCATTTCTATCCTATATTTATTATCCTCCCTATCCTCTCCTTATTATCATTTCTATCCTATATTTATTATCCTCCCTATCCTTTCCTTATTATATTTTCTTTCCTATATTTATTATCCTCCCTATCCTCTCCTTATTATCATTTCTATCCTATATTTATTATCCTCCCTATCCTCTCCTTATTATATTTTCTATCCTATATTTATTATCCTTCCTATCCTCTCCTTATTATCATTTCTATCCTATATTTATTATCCTCCTTATCCTCTCCTTATTATATTTTCTATCCTACATTTATTATCCTCCCTATCCGCTCCTTATTATTATTTCTATCCTATATTTATTATCCTCCCTATCCTCTCCTTATTGTATTTTCTATCCTATATTTATTATCTTTCCTATCCTCTCCTTATTATCATTTCTATCCCATATTTATTATTGTCCCTATCCTTTCCTTATTATATTTACTTTCCTATATTTATTATCCTCCCTATCCTCTCCTTATTATCATTTCTATCCTATATTTATTATCCTCCCTATCCTTTCCTTATTATATTTTCTATCCTTTATTTATTATCCTTCCTATCCTCTCCTTATTATATTATCTTTCCTATATTTATTATCCTCCCTATCCCCTCCTTATTATATTTTTTAATCCTATCTTTATTATTCTCCCTATCCTCTTCTTACTATCCATGACTCTCTACCTTCTTTACCTTTTGTCGTTGGAGATAGCGACGCGCTACCGTTACCATTTTTAGTGTTTGTTTTTATCACAGTCCAAATTTTGTAATAACAATGTCTAGTTAATTTTATTTTAATATTGTTTATTTTTAAAATAATAAGTTATTTATGAAAGTGGAAAAAGGGAACTTTACTGCAAGCAGGATTCGAACCTGCGTTCCATCCAATCCTGGGATGCACTTTAGACCACTGCTAAGCTATTGCAGTCGTCCAACGACGATTCCAAAACTCCACTTCACATTTGTCTTTACGAGCCACGCCACCTATCGGATGCATTTATGCGTATTATTGGACGGATATAAGAAGCCTTATGGCATGTAATCATAATATCATCGTGTAAATAAAATCGTATTTATTTTCTTTGATAACTGAGTGTCCTTCATATAGGTACAACGAATTTCATTAAAATCTTTTAAGTCTTCCAAAATGCGCAAAATCTCTATTTCACATTGGGTCAGTTTATATCTGTATAAATAACAGACAAAAGCGACATCTTCCATCCCCATTTTGCCCAAAATAAAAATATCTATCATCTTTCTTAACAGGCGCAATGGATAGGAATAATTTCCTAGCTTTGATCTTCTCATCTGATAATGTATTAATCTTATCAGTCAGGGATCAGCAAAACGTAGGTATACTTAATACTTTTCCGTCATAAGTATGTCTTATGACATAAATACTCTTTGCCACCACGTAGGATATTTTTAATAATTGCAACCAACAATCGCAAACCAAAAACTCTAAAATTTTTCATAAGTGATATAAGATAAGATAAGACACAAGTAAATAAAAGATGTATTGAAATGTACATAAATATCGTTTTTGATCTGTATTTTATAGCACTTGATATGCTTAGCTACGAATACTTTAAAGAAAAAATTCTTTTAGATATTTTTATATATATTTTTAGCATTTGACATGCTTAGCACTAAACATATAACATTAAACACAAAGTGAAAAATGTGAAATCGAAAATAACAGTCACGAGCAGGATTTGAACCTGCATCTCCTGGATACCGTCCAGATGCTTTGCCAATTCAGCCATCTAGACAATTGCTCCTGACTGCTAATTTCGATAACACATTCATACTTAATGTCTTTGGGTGACGCCTGTGCCATCTGTCGGCAGTATTTTCATACGTTATACCGACCAGGTAAACTTAATTTTACAATTAAGATAATGACGCAAACCCTATAAATATTTAGATATTTTTATATATATTTTTAGCATTTGACATGCTTAGCACTATACATTAAACACAAAGTGAAAAAAAAATGCTGAATTGGCAAAGCATCTAGACGGTATCCAGGAGATGCAGGTTCAAATCCTGCTCGTGACTGTTATTTTCGATTTCACATTTTTCACTTTCTGTTTAAAGAACAAATTCTTTGTGGAATGAAATGTGGTAAAGGAGAACTTTAAGCGAGCGGGAATCGAACCTGCATCTTTTCCAATCCAGGGACGTGCTCTAACCGCTATCTATCGTTTCTTTGATACTGATAGATAATAACCTCCTATAGTCCTAGAAACTTAGGGAGGAGATCTTAGCCTAGTTGTGCACTTGCAGTTTGAACGATCGCAAAGTTTAGCAACTTGCGCTCGGCTGGCAATCAGATGGGTAACCAAAAATTACACCTATTTTAGGACCGCTGACCGCCTCCGTACTTCGGAAGGCATGGTAAAGCTGTCAATTGACATTGTGTCAGTCATTACAGTTTCTGGTCTTGTTCTAAGATCGCTAGTCGTTCCCTCAATAGAGTCGTGGAGGTAAAATAAGTAATAACTCTGCGTCAATACTGGTAGATCAGCTAAAACCAAACAGATTGGCCAACTAACCCCACCAGAAGTAACCCCTAAATCTAACCTAACCCCAACAAAAGTTTAGGATCAGGCTTCTTCTCTTCTAAGTTGGACACTCTTGTCAGAGTGGTCATGGTTGCAGATGGGTCTTCATTTGGGGTCCCTCTGGTGGACTTCGCGATGCTACGCCATTTTTGCCGATTGACGGCGTTTTCGAGAACACTGGACTATAGATGCCTCCGTAGCTGTTTTAATTAGGTCGGTCCAGTGAGTTGGTGAGCGGCCTCGAGCTCTCTCTCCTACAACCAGCCCCTGGACAACAAGTCTTTCCATAGAATATTCAATCCTGGAGATGTGGCCAAAGAACTTCAGAATTCATACTAGCACAGTTGACCAAAGTCTCTCGTTGATTTTCAGTTCCCTGAGTCATTATTACGAAACGCTGTCCACGGGATCAGGCTAGGGAGGTGATAAAGATGATGATTCTTGAAACAATTCAGATCTATTTTAAACCACTTTAAGTAAAATAATATTAACTTTCTCTTAAGGAAAACCGAAATCCTGCCAGATGAATGGATGGTACGATGGCTGCATATTATAACTTTACGAATTGTGGGCATATAACCTACTCGTAGCTAAGAGATTATAACTCTTACACCCGAATAATTAAAAAAAAATATAATAATATCATCCATCCATCCATCAGCCCTTTAACGTCCACTGCTGGACATAGGCCTCCCTAAAAATGGGGGATAGTGCCATAATCGCCACGCAGGCAGGTCGGCGATCGCAGTGGGTGTTGTTAATACTCGAAGGAGTGCTGCTGCCCACTCCCCCGGTATTCCCTCAGTCGGCTCTTACGACTCCCATGGGTGGAGAGGGGGTGGGACAATTCTAAAGCCGGCCCCACACGGCTAAATAATATACTATAATGTAATTATATTTCTTTTAAACCACAAATGATTACATAAACGGAACTCTGTCGGAAAACCCTTCACTAATTCCAATATTTATGTCCATACGTGCCACGCCATTCTCACTTGGAGCTTACACTTTTATATTGTGAGTTTATCTCGCGCCGTGCGTCGTAAGAAGCAATTTATTTTTCTTAAAGACTTCGCGGTTTCATGAAGATTGATTGCCTGGGCAATGACGCAGCTCTCTCTGATTGACGTTGCAATTTACTTCATTGGCGTTTTTAATTTATCCAATCGTTGTCTCCGAATTGATTTGTCTCGAATGGATCTATTAAGATTGGATGTGGAAGACATAAATGTTTAACCATTTGAACAATACGATTTTAGAAATAAATTACATAAGAAACCTTTTTATTTGTAAATTCAGGTCAAGTATTTGAAAGTTGATTAATTTTCCAAGATTCATACTTCTGAATTATAAATCTTGATAGCAAAAATTTTATTCAAAATATTTAACATTTTGCATGTCAAATGCTAAAGATATATATAAATATACATAATTATTTTGCAAATTCTCAATTTTTAATTGTCAATTAGTGCTCAGAATTCTGAAACATCATCTTTTTTCTTATGAAACGAACGAACTTTAGAGTTGTTCGTGCCCGTAAGATGCTGACTCCACAAGCCACATGCGGGTGCGCCGCGCTGCACTTCTCGCCCAGCCAAATACGCTCAAGAAACTAAGCGTCACTTAACTAATATAGCGCCAAACATATGCATCCGTTTCTGGTTTCTGGACTATAGATATATAATAAATTTCAAGATTATCAGTTGTACTTAGTTGCGGTGTGAAAGCTAACGAACAAACAAATGCACTTTTGCATTTATAATACATATTAGTAAGAATTTTAAAGTTTGTTGCTACAAACTATAAAATATAAATTTAGTGAACGGATCTGACATCAAGTTTCTTTAAGAATGTAATTAAAAACCTGTGTCTAGCCAAGCTGCATTCTATGATCGCTAACGCTATAGAAAACTATTAAAATTTGTCGAAATTTGACATACAATACTGTGCATTTAACCGTTTACAGCCTAGCTAGACTTAGGTACGCCAAAAGAGACTGCGACAATGAGCGATGTCATGTGACATCCAAGAACATTATTAATACAGAAGAGTATTTAGGTTAGTTATGCAGAAGAAGCCGCGGACAATAGCTAGTTTTAAAATAAAACTACTTTTAAACTATCGTGTTGACTTGATTTTCTACTATTTGATGCTCCAAATATTTAGCATTCATGATTACGAAAGGACTGATACTGAAACGTTGGGATATTAGAAAATCAAGTAGTTCCATAAAAGTAGTTTATATTTCATAATGTGAAATATTCGCGTAAGCATCACAAAGTATCATAAAGAAATTATATATTAAAAATTTTAACAATCTAAAATAAAAGCCCAAGATACTATCCAAAACAATTTCAAAGCATCCCCCTAGGGGCTTCCGGATTAATGTGACAATTATTCATCGCAAGATATGCGTCTAACATCTGTTGCCTTATAAATTGATGTGACTGAACGATGTAGCTATGGAGATCCCTCTAAGTTGTGTGAACGATATTTTGTATAATATTTGCATATTTAGTGAACCCAATGATTTACGATTATCGGCTTAGTATTGAGTTCGATTTCTAGACCAGCGGCTCTTAACCGGTAGTCCACGAACCGAGTGGTCCCTAAAAGCACCACGAGTGATCCGCGAAGGCAGCATACGTCGTTTGGCATTCTTTAAACATGTCCGAACTATCGGAGCATTCCCTTTCGCATCTTTACACCAATACTCTCTTTTATACTACATACTACTTTACTTTCATACCTACTCGCTTTCTTATGCGTCATCGCGAATGGGGTCAGTCAGCCCCACTCCACATATTACTTTTTACTTTCCATCCATCCACCAGCCTTTCAAAGTCCACTGCTGGACACAGGCCTCCCTAAGAGAACGCCACAACGAGCGGTCCCGTCATGGGGGACAATGCCGTAATCGCCACGCTTGGCAAGCGGGTTGGCGATCGCAGTGGATGTTGTTAATACTCAAGGGAGTGCTGCTGCCTACTCCCCCGGTATTCCCTCAGTCGGCTCTTACGAGTCCCGTGGGTAGAGAGGGGTGGGATAATTCTAAAGCCGGCCACACTCGTTTACTTTATTGACAATGTAAAATTCGTTAATGTTCTCCGCAAAGACCGCATTTCGACCGCATTGATTTTACTTTCATGCTCCTTTTGTATACCCAACTCTCGCTTCGTTCGTTGGGGCACGCACTGCGTTGTGTATTGCGGCACGTACCTTCTGGCTGAGGTGGTGGCTGCCGAGAAGTTGCGTATTTTGATATTTTTATATATTTTTTAAGCATTTGACATGCTTATTATTGCTTTCGCACTTTATCTCAATTTATTAACAGGCGTCTAAGAAACGACACGTGGTGCTCGATATGAATACATGCAGTAAATATTCTTTGAATCCTAGTACAACTAAGTATCACCTATATTGAAAATTGCATTGAATTACATGTGGTAACGGACTAACAATACAAGAATCACCAGCCCATTCTTTCCCACGGGTGTCGTACGAGGCGACTAAGGGAAGGAGGTAAGCAATTATCAACCATCGCATGACTGATGGTAAGACTGACTAACAAGAGTGTGACTATAATTTTTATGTCTTATATACAAACCAACCTCACAAAGGAGAGGTTTAGTAAAACAAACATATTACCACATTTAATTATGAAAATTTAAATTAATTCTTACAAAAGTTAAACAAATTCTATATTCAAAATAAAGTGTTTAAAATAAATTATAACGTATATGATGTGTGGGTTGGTATTGTAAAATTTTAAAGCAGGTACTGGCCGCATAAACCACATTGTTATGGAACACGTAACACAATATTAATTTAATAAAATGCCATATTTATCAATACAATTTTCATCAGATCGTTCTAAAATTAACTTAGTAAATAACATTAAAACATGCTTCGTGGAAAGGGTTCAGAAAAGTGATAATTAAGTTACTTTATTTATGGGTGAGGGGAATCCATAAATATTGTGTACCAAAATAGGATTTTACTATTATAACCTCAATTTGATGAGCAAAACTTTAAATAAAAATTTAATCTTGTTATTCGGAAATTAAGTAAGTAGATTATAATATTATTATTCTAGAAATTTGTATTTAGTACCTAATACTAAAAGAAAATATTATAAACTAAATCAACGCTATCAGATAGGTTCTTTTTACCTCTTCGACGAGATGGCATTGAATACAAACTAAATCAATATTTTTACTTATTATTTACCAGCTTCCTGACATTATTAGTTATTCTGTGGCGCAACTTCCTTTGCATGAATTTCCAAATCAGGCCCGAAGTGATTAAAAATGTGGGCTTTGTAATCAGTAATAGAATACAATACTTTGGAAAATCCAAAACTGCACGCATCATAATCTTCATTTTTCTCAATAAGATTGATTATTTGATATGTAACTAATAATATATTCGTTTTACTAAGTAGTTTTCAATAAATCACATAGATAGCGCTAATTTCAAAAAGTACTAATGTGGGTTTCAAGTCTTATACGCCATCTAGCGCTAATTTTAAGAAGTCATTCTATATTGGTCTACCTCTCAGTCATTTTGCAAGGCGCCATCTGGCAATTAGTAAGAACAACAATCCATGAGTTTACAATATACCTGCATAAGTGAATATATATAAACATGTAAAATTGAATAATTTATTAAACTGTAAACAAAAACAATTTAAGAAAACAAAAAGACATCGCTAGTTTCCTTACAAAAAAAAGCAATATTGTGGCTCTATATATACAACAGCAACTGAATACAATGATATCGACATCTAAAATTGCCACTAGCGACATCTAGGGTTGCATTTGTCAATATCTCTTTTACTTTACAACAGCGACATCTATCAACAGAAAATTGCAACTTTGGACAATATTATACAACTTATTTAAAAAATAATGAGTTCAACAAGAAATCTCTAAACCATTTATCTTCCTAACTTGGTTGCTTTATAATTTTATACTTTGTTCTAAGTGAAAACACCGTGACGCCAAGGCCACGCAAAAAAAATTGTGGAATGTAAAATATGTTTTTTTCGTGTTTTATAACGTTGGTGTGTTATTATTTACGTGTGTTTAGTGTTTTTAATTATTTTTATGGATAAAATAGTTATTATACTTGACAAATATCATCAGTTCGTCAAGCAAAGGTAAGAACTTTCTTTTAACAAAAAACAATGTACCGGCCGGGCGAACGGCGTTCTGTTGACGATAGTAAAACCACCGGTGGCTATGCGTACGTAAAAAGGTAGTTCTCATGAAAGGCGCTGGTTTTAGTGTCGCGTCGAGCGTAAATGCCGTAAATATTCAGTATTTTTTTGTTTATTTAATAACAATTAAACCACATCGAATCAGAACGTGAAAAGTAATAGGGCTCTATTCCTAGTCATAATAATTCGTAAACAAAAAAGAAGACTCGATTAGTAACGTATTTTGGTCGTTATCGTGTTAACATACATTACCTACAACTCACGGAAGTCCAAGCCAGATTTTTTCAAACAGTTTTTTAACTAGTTTAAATAACAAAAATGGCATCAAAAATATCATGAGTGTGAAAAATAGTGTCTGTTCTTTATATGTGTGTGTATATATTATTTTACTAGTGCAATATATGATAAATAGAAACATTTTAAGTTTGAAAAATCTGCTGTGCTGTGTAAACCGGGAGTAGAACACGCCTCAACGCTTCGCTTATGAGGCGTGCAATTGCTATGGTATAAGACTATCTAGTAATGAATTTCAGTTTAACAGTAATTTATTGTAAATTGATAATCATCGGCAGGTATTTACACCAATAATAATTTCAATAAAAACCTCTTCTTTTGCTTTTTTTCTTTTATTTCGAACACGGGTCGAAGGCATGAATCTTAAGAGATCTATACCTAATACCAACTTCTTTTCTACCTATATATAATCATGCTTAAATGAGAGTGAAGGACTTAACTTGTCGAGGAACGCTATCCGGTTATCGTCGCGATGAGCACGCGTAATAGACGTTGTTCCGCAATTATTCTGTTTATTGACAAAATTGTGCTTCAAAAACAATAATAAAGAACCTCTGGAATAAGATCTTTAGAAGTTGATGCTCGAACGCTCAAACCACGTTTGTCGTGTCGATAATAAGTTCAGGGGGGTTAGGCAGACCACTGAAGGAATGTAATATGGTTCCGGTGGCTCACCAATAAAGGCGGAGAGACGGCACACAGCAGGTTTCTTTAGTGGGTGAGAGCCCCCACACTACCCTGTTCGTTGCCCCGAACGACGGGGTGTGCAGTTAGGTACATTTATTCCTGCCTAAAAAAAAAGGGGGGGGGGGGGTAGACAGAATCTCATATCTCAGTCGTATCGTGATGTCGGTTGTGAGATAATAATGAGATTTCGTCTAACCCCCCTGAACCGTCTTCTTTAAATTTTATCATCCCCACCTTCGCAGAAGCGACCGACTAATTGTGGTGTACACTAAGACCCACCAAATTTATGCCAGCTTATATTTTTTATACGTGAGTACTTTTTTATATAACGTGAGTGGCAAACAAGTATACCTGATGGTAAATTGATTGCCGTGTGGGGCCGGCACCAAGAATAGCTCCACCCCGTCTCTTCCTATGGGAGTCGTATAAGCCGACTAAGGGATAACCGGGGGACCGGGCAGCAGCGTTCCCCTGTGTACTAAAAACATCCTATGCGATCGCCAACCCACCTGCCAAGCGTGGCGATTATGGTAAAACCCCCATTTTGGGGAGTCCTATGTCCAGCAGTGGACGATGGAAGGCTGATGGATGGATGGATGGAAACAGTTACCATAGCCACTAGACGCGAGCAACACCAGAGGCATCACTTGCGCGTCATCATCTCCAAGGAAAGGAATAGTAGGTGGAAAAAAAAGAAACTCACGCCTGTATTCCCCAAAGGGGTAGGGAGTGGTGTATTATACACCCACGACTCGCCAGCTATGTTTAAGTCCCACGTAATAGGGGGCGAGCCTATTGCCGTCTACCGGGCACATTTCCAAACTCAGGGCTGCTACTGGAATTTTTCTTATTTTTTTTTTTACGAAATATTACAATAGCACTGGCCGACCCGGGGATCGAACCCAAGACCTCATGATCAGCAGTCGCTTACAATACCGCTGCACCAGGGAGGCAGTTAGTAGGTGGATAGGAAGGATAATTAATAGATGATAGTTAGGATAATGAGGAGAAGATATGGTGGGGTTTAAGCATCTGGCGCTCTCACTCACTATACAAAATAAAACGTTAGGAGTCCCTACCGTTGTTTCACGCTGATTTTTCGTGAGAGACGGCCTATTTATGCTGGGATAAGCAAATCTCTACCACTAGAATATTTACACAATAATTTATTGTGAATTTGGTAGTTCATTTATCTAATTAAAATATGTGTTTGACGCAAGAGCGAATAGCTATCTATTAAACCAATTTTCATCAAGTAAGATTATGTTGTCACATTATATTAACTGGGATGTAAGTAGGTAACGTTGATTTTACTTATTTCATATTAAATTTATGAAATAGTAGGTTCTGCTGAACACGTCACACATCTAGTACCAAATTTCAAGAAGTGGATACATCCTGTAAACGCAATCGGGGTTCGTTGTATTGAAATCTGACTCCAATTTTGATTTCGTTTATTAATTAATTAGTGCAATTGCATTTTTATCGTTAGTTAATGTAAAGTTAATCTAGATAATAAACTATGCACGTACTAAATTTCATCACGTCCTTTTACAAAATATAAGCAGAGCACGAGAACAGATAATCCAAATGTAATGATTCGTTCCTTAGAAAACACCTGTGTCATTTTATTGAATAGCATAGATGGTCTATTAGCGTATTTTGCAAATCGTGTGTAACCATTTTTCATTGGGACTATTGTGAGCATTTCTATAATCTATATTTTTTTATAAATAAAGGGTTTGTGCCGTGTGGGGCCGGCTTTAGAATTGTCCCACCCTTCTCAACCCATGAGAGTCGTAAGAGCCGACTGAGGGAATACCGGGGGAGTGGGCAGCAGCACTCCTTCACATCCACTGCGATCGCCAACCCGCCTGCCAAGCGTGGCGATTACGGCACTACCCCCCCATTCTTGGCGAGGCCTATGTCCAGCAGCGTTAAAAGGTTGATGGATGGATTCACGGACATAAAGTACACCCAGACTTAAATGAAGCATTTGAGGGTTAAGCAAAGAATTGTCTCTGGGAATTGAACTCACAATACAGAAATGGGGTTTGGTGTTTAAACCAATCCGCCATCTGTGAAATCAAATACAAGCTTCTTTATAGGTAGCAAAAAGATTCCAGTTTAACAAATCTGACTTTTAGTTATTGAGTTCGCAAATTGCCCACTACTATCGCCACCTGCAACCAACAATTTTCAATAGATTTCATTTATTTTGTTAATAGCTTTTATACATGTTGTGTCGCGACAACCTTAACAATATGTCGGCGAACTTGACAATAATACTGCTTGTATCCAACAATTTTTTTTTTCTTACAGCACATGGGTGGCGAACAAACATATAGCCCACCTGATGGTCAGCGGTTACCGTAGCCTATGGACGCTAGCAACACCAGAGGTATCACTCGCGTGTCGCCATCTCCAAGGAAAGGGATAGGATGTGGATAGGAAGGATAATAAGGAGAGGAATGGTAGGATAATAAGGAGATGATAGGGAGGGAGTTTGGGCCTCCGGCGCTTTCACTCACCATTCGAAACGCAACGGTAGGCGTAACAACCGTTGTTACACGCTGATCTTTTGTGAGAGGGTGGTACTTCCCCGATCAATGTAATGATGCAAGTAAGCAAGAAACCGAAGTTGCACAGTAAGTATCTTTAAACCAGTCCAATACTTTATGTACATAATCTACTACGTCGCATAGCAATATATAAAACATTAACAAACGCAAATAGAACTTCAGAACAGTAACTAATCATTATTTAAAGACTCAGTTTAACTTAATGCTTTCATACATATACTCATATCTTCAGCTTGCAAATATGACAAGCTAAATTAAACTTTGTTCATATGTTTTAAAGCAAGAATTTCGCTGTAGGAACTATAAGTGCTTGACACGTTATAAAATAGCTGTGCTCATCCGCGCAAGTTTACCGGGTGCTTTCATTTGAAAACCGCAGCAGAGTTGCTGAAATACTGGATTCCTTTTCTGGCAATATCCCAAATATGGTAGTAAATAAATTATTATGTAGGTAGGCTGCGTTGGGATGTTCAGATAAGTGATCCTAAGCGTTTATTTTATTGCCTGTGGTGGTAGACGAACCTCAGCCCACCTGATGGTAAATGGTAACCGTCGCTCATGAACTCAACTATATTGAGAGTATCTATTATCAAACCACTGCTCACCATTTAATTTCACGGATACGAAATGAAAGAATTAACGGTTATTTCCTACTACAACCAATACACACCGATGTGTTTCATGGCCGGTCACTCGGGAGATGGTGGTACCAACCCACTCGGGCCCGATAGTGAGAACTCCCACTTGGCACCCAGCCCTACCAAAAGTAATGAAATGGGTGATAATTGCTTACTTCCCTTACTCGCCTCGTATGACACCTGTGGGAATTAATGAGGTGGTGATACTTGTATTTTTAGTCCGTCTATTTTATAAGTTTAATATTAGTATGTATAAAAATATTGGCACGCTGAAATGGCAATGAGCCATTGACATCGAGATCGACAACCGTTGGGGAAGAATAGTTCTCCAGTGAAGACCACCTATCAGATCACGTAACATAGCGTAGAATGATCTCCCATCAAGTGGATGGACGAATTAGTCAAAGACACGGGCAAGCGCTGAATGCAATTGGCACAGGATAACAGGCACTCTTGGGGAGGATTACGTCCAACAATGAACCACTAAAATCTGATAGATCGATGGATGGTTGATGTAAAATGGATCATGTGCCTAATTAGACTGCAAAAATGCAATAGTCATTTAGATACCGACTTCTGCTGAATGCTATGATGGGCCAAATTCAAGAATACTTTGTCTTCGTTTGTTTTCATTATTCTTGCGCTTGAATTATTAATAACCTAATAATTCATTATTGTTATTATGAGAGTATGATAAATACTATAGAGATGAGAAGTCTGAGAAGCATAGCCGGAGTGACTCTGATGGATAAAGTAAGAAATAGTGTTATACGAGCATTCACTCGCCTCATGCGCTCGTGTTAATTATTAGTGTATTCTTGACGATTTTAAGTGCTATTTAATAGGCCTATGAAATAAAGATATTTTTGAATTTGAATTTGAATCGGGAATGATATAGTATGAAAGAAGATGTAGTGAAAAAAATAGAGAAAGGAATGCTTAGGTGGTTCGGACATGTAGAGAGGATGGATGAAAGAAGATTAACGTAACAGATATACAAGGCGACTGCGAATGGGCATAGGCGAATATATTTTGACCAGATCGGAGACGTTCTTAAGGAAGGCCAGGTTAAGAGTGCTTGAAACCAACGAGCATTCATGAAAGCGCTGATGAAAGTAGATCAAGCGAAAGATGTGTGTCAGGATCGTAGTAAGTGGAGAGAAGTGGTGTCTGCCTAAATCTACGGAAAAAAGGCGTGACAACATATATGTATGTATGTAATAATTCAAGCGCGAGACTAGACTGCTACCTTTATAAGGAAAAGGACCATTTGATTGAAATTTTGACCAATATTTAATTTTTTAGCACGCATTTATTGGCTTTTCTATGTAAGTAACTAAATCTTGGAAATGTGGTTTTCACAGAATTCTAAAACTTTGGATTAAATAGAACTAACTTCTAAAATGTAACTGGAAAGTACAAAAAATCGTACAAATTCCAACTCTTAAAACTTGTACGATCCTACCTACTATTACATTGTTAGTTATGTTTTGTTCATCGTGTGAAGCAAGGTATTTGAAATAGAGGTACTTTTGCTGCTGTACTGAGACTAAAAAGAAAACATAAATTATATTTTAAACACGCTTTAATAGCTACTTGAACTAAAATGTAGAAAATAGTATTATAATAAATAATAATGGTAAATAACATGAGGTAATTTTTACTATATTTTAATAATCATACATAATAAATCTTATAAACAGTTATTTAGTAATTATGAATGACTAATTTGTAACATTTGATATCAAGAACCGCACACCTTTTAACCAGAGGTACATATTTATTATAATATTATTATTTTTTACTTTTTAGTTTCAGTAGCGATTAAAGCGTTATTTTAGTTTTTTAAACTATAATTTATAATAGGATAGGAATTTTAATAATATTTTTTTTTATAATAGGTCCCGTCGAATAACAGGCCAATTGCGATAAATCCTTGCTCTCCAAGGTACTGGAGAGAGTTATCAACCGCCGACTTCTGCAGTACCTTGAAGATCACCAGATGATCAGTGATCGCCAATACAGCTTTCGTTAAGGTCAGTCTGCTGGTGATCTTCTCGCGTACCTCACTCATCGCTGGGCAGAGGCTTTAGAGGGTGGGGTTGAGGCTTTGGCATTTAGACTTGACATCGCGAAGGCATTCGACAGGGTCCAGGACCCTTCCATGCCACACGGAGACGATCTCATCCAAGACGGTTTGTTTTCAGCGTTCTACTGCTACGTACCATCAGATGGGCTGGGGCTTATCGGTCACTGTAAGTAATTTTGAATTAAGTATAAGTATGAATCATTAGAAACTATAGATAATTACAGTTCTCCATAAATGTTCCTTTGTTCCGAAATAAACATTATTAGTATAAATCCTCTTTTCAAATCATTCTAAGCTTAAACATTTAAAATTCGAACTTGCTAATTAGAGTCTGCAGTCTAAAGCACAAACTCAAATATTGGAGAAAAATTGTTCTTGAAACTTTAATTAAAACAAATAACCAACTTGTTCTAAGTATGCCCTTTGACGAAATTATTCTGCTAATTTGTTGATGGATGCAAGGTTTAGCCTTTTCAAAAAACTTAATTAACAGCGTTCTTTGTCTTTTGAATACAATGCTTTTATTTAATGAAGAATCTCTATTAGTGTTAATTTGTATAAGTTTTATGACATTTATTAAAATATCAGAGTATTCAATCAAGAATTTAGTAAACAAACAATAAAAGAATAAATATTAGATAGGAAATATGTATGTAGTTGAAGTTGAACAGTCGGTGAATAAATGGAGCGGACACGAAGAATGAAAAAGGCATTCAAAAAATTCTGAAATAACCTTAAATTTTTCTACAATAGCTTTAAGTCGTGAGTAATTTATCTTGCCAACGAATCTAAGCCAAACAAAAAGAGGAAATAACAGCGTCTATCGCTGTCTCAACACTATTCATTCGGCAACAAAAGAATTCGACGTAATTTGGTGGTTATCCAAGCGGTGTCACGGGCTTAACAGACAGTTGGTACTAGTGACGCTACTCGCCGGGATTTGTGGACGGCGAGTTGTAAATTAAAAATAGTCTATTGTTCCATATTAGGTATAGTTTTTAGTTTTATATAAAAAATAAAACAAAAGATCTCCTATATATCCATGTTAAGCGACTTGACTTATAGATTACCTTCTTCAATCTTTTGATTGTAATTCGTCGTTCATATCATTACTTATATACAGGCAATAGTTTGACTGTTACTATGGTATTGCTGAACCCTTGAACGCCAGTATTATTATCGGGTGGGCCGCTGGCTCATCTGCCTTTATAAATTATAAAAATATTTAATACTCAATCACATAAATGTGGCTAACAAATAGTTTATAACCTGAGTTATTACTTAAAATACTTTTAATCGATATGGCTTACTGACTATTGTCAATTAACAATTGTATTAGTATTGGATATCCTTATTACGCACTATTTTTCTTAATTACAGCGCGTACTATATTCTTGCTTAATAATTTTATCAGAACCGAGTAAATGCAGATGAAATTGCATACATAAACTAGTAATAGAATGAATGACAAAATATTTTGCGAGTTGTTGAATACATAGCCTAATAATAATAACGAAGTCAGGAGCACAATTTAGTCTTTAATAAATGTTTCTTACCGACATACCGACTGACAAGCGAGGTGCGATCCGTGTCAGAAAATACCCTTTTGGAGAAGAATCGTTCCGACCCTTCATTTGGTGACCCGGTGTGATTTGAATACAGAATCTTTGCGATTTAAATAACCCATTTTCTATGTTAGCATAGGTTTCCCGAGTGATTTTAATGTTGGGGCTGTTGTATTCTAGGTAAAATATATGTGAAGTAGATGTAATTTTTTATTTTATATGAATATATTTTATGCTTTTCTATATTTATGTAATAACTAGCTTTTGGTTGCGGTAGAGCGAATAGTTTTTAGGCTATATCTCAGGTTCCCGATATAGTAGCGGGATAAAATGTAAACTGGTTTTTAATTCTAATCAAGAGCTATCAATTAAAAAGTTGCGTCAAAATCCGTTTAGTGGTTTTTACGTGATGCGCGAATGAACAAACAGATAAAAAATAAAAATAAAAAATAGTTTTGTGTTCAGATACCACTATATAGCCTAATAAAGTCTTCGATCAACAGAAGAATTATTTTTCTCAAATATCTTATATGTACCGATACGATTCTTTTTCAGCTTTATAATAGTATAGATAATAATATTATACAGACAAATTTCTGTCCAGAAGGCTATTGTCAACGGAGACTAGCCAACTATGTAGGAGAGTTTTTAGTGCAAGTGTATGTGGGTGAGCACAAATGCGCTCTCTGTTTTCTCACTTTTATAGTCCAATAGAATTTCGACACGCCCGGTGAGAAATCAGGAATAGGGATAAAGACTTTACATGCAGATACAGGTTGAAATACTACCAACATCTTATCTTGACTTGCTATAACAATTTCATGACAGAAAAGGCCTGTACATTCTAATTGCTGTGCTGATCCGGGATTTGAATTTGAGAGTTCGGAATCATGATTCACTCACACTGACGAGACAATTAGTAGGTATGTATTTGTAATTAAACAAATACTACATGTCAAGTGTATAATTAATTACATTCTTAGTAAATATTTCATATTGTATTATTTTTTGTGTATCCCAATTTCATAAGTAATGTACATCACTGGTTTGAGATGCTTACTGAGAGTATTATTATTAAGAAGAACGTTGCGACTCAAAACGAGAGGACTCGCTTTATTGTGGCTTTTACGATGTCAAGAGGAATTTATCGGACTGTGACTGTTTGTTACTATGGAATATAATGCTGCCTTGAAATTAGCAAATAACTTTTGTTTTGTTCAGTCTGTTTACCAGCCTGAAAGGAAATATTTAAGGCTTCAGAATCAACGCATTTTGTACTGGGTTTATGTAGATTTAATCACAGTGACAGGTCTTATTGTTTTGGTCTTCCCATTAAAAAGGCCTTATTATACCCGTACTTCAATCACGTGCCCGCCTGTGCGTGATTATTATACTCAAATTAAAAATAAAATTCTTTGAAGTGTTTTATACGATAGCTACGAGCTACGAGCTAAATAAATGAAAAATACTTTTATTACTTTTTGAACTAGCTTCTGACCGCGACCTCGTCTGCTGTATTTGAAAATTTGGTCCACAGGGTCGTTAAGGCATATCATATAGGAACTCCTTATCGAAAAAAAAAATGTGTATCGAGGCCCTAATTTATCTTTTTACTAAATATCATACAAATCTGTTTAGTTAAAAGAAAGAAACAATAGGACAGAGAAACCAAAGGAGAATGCCCATTTTTGAGTCCAAGAAAGATAACAATGAGACTAAACAAAATTAGAAAAAAAATTAAAAACCCGAGAAGCAGTACAAAATCCCTTTGAAGAATTTGTTACTTTCTGTCCAGCTGATTTCTTCAAGAAGGGCATCAATAAACTGCCATTGCATTGGTAAAGACGTATCGATTGCATGAGTGATTATTTTGATTGAATAATATTAAAAAATATAGAAAAAAATTCATTTGATAAAACGCCAATTTCATAGGTACCTATTTAAACTCATTATGAAGTTTCCGCTAAGCCTTGTTCACAAGTCTGTCGTGAATATAAAACGCTAAATTTTATTAAGTACTAATTTATTGTATTTAAGCAAATTTTTTTAACTTGCGTCTCTCGCGATGTAGAAAGAAAGAAAGAAAGAAAATACTTTTTATTTGACACACAGACAGGAATATGCATAGGTTTGATTTGTAAGTACACAAAAAAGTAATAGAAAAAAAATATTTAAAATTAGGTTATAGTTATATTAAGTACTAGGTGTCACAGTAGTCTCGGTGTGAGAATATGTGCCAAAAAGGCAAAATAGCTCAGCATGTGCTGCATGAAAATACAGCGCTGATTTCAGCTACAGCCTAAGATGGCTTAGGGATTAAACAAAGTAGTTTGAAGGGTGTATATCTAATATGATTATACTTGGAAAAAAAAAATATTATTAACATTAACAATAGAAAAAAAAACGAGGATTATACATTATCAAAGAGGAAAAAAAAAAACTTTACCATAATATGTATTATATATAATATCTTAATTATAAATTGGATTTAATACGCATACATAGGCTTGCTTATTAATTTTCAAATCAACTTCTGCTGGCACTATGCACAGGTATTGTTATACTATAGTAATTACACACTTATACATTAAATACTTATATCTAATCAAATATCAAATATTAAGTGCTGGTAATCTGTGCAGTGAGGTATGACTGTTTTAACTTCGAACGGAAACTATTGGGATTTTGTATGTGATATAGTGGTGGTAAGTCATTCCAACACTTAGTTGCCGCGTATCTAAAGCTTCCACGAAATGCAGAAGTCTTATGAACTGGAAAGCTTAAAGCGTATGCCGAGGCCCTGGTAGGGTATCTGCTGTTCTCCGATAGCCATACCAACTTACTATAGAGATATTTAGGCTTTTTTCTCTTAATGCCCCCAAACAGCAATGTAGCAAGATGTAACTTTCTCCTATATGACATGTTTAACATATTTTTTAAATTTAAATAGGGGCTAACGTGGCTCCTAGGCGGAATATTAAAACAAAAACCTGCGCAGGCATTTTGAACTCTCTGGATTGTATTTGACTGTTCTTTACATTCTGTACTTGACACAACCGAGTGTGCCGAGGTAATAGTAGGGGTTTGAGAATGAAATAAGAACGCCGAAAATGTAGGAAGACACACGTATACACGATTGCGTTGGACGGAAGCAGCGCTAGCGCAAACCTCTCAATAAAACTGTCCTCGGACGACTGACGGCCACACATCACCTGAGTAGCGATACAGCACTGATGCGAACCCCGAGGGTCCGCCGCCCCCTCGCGCGCCGCTTCCCTCCATCGCAAATCGTTGCAGTTTTTATTAAATTCAAAATCAAGTAGGTACATAAAGTTAATAGGTATAGGTGCATATTTTAATAAAGTATCTTAGCCTATGACGTCATACGTCGTTAACATCCTCCCCCCTAGTGTCGTCACCACGACACTCATAATCGTTACATAATAATGGAACTACACGGGAAACTGAACGTTTTAACATACCACATCTTGTTCGTACGCTGACCACTCTGACTCTACCGTCAACGCCAGGATATACTGTCTCAATGATCCCTCTAGGCCAGACGTTACGCGGCATATTCGGATCGGCAATAACTACCAAGTCCCCAACCTTCAATTGCGCACCCTCACGATACCACTTGCTCCGAGGAAGTAAGCTGGGTAAAAACTCTTTCACCCATCTACTCCAAAATAGATCAGCTAACCGCTGAGCGATCCTCCACTGTTTTTTAAGATATAGATCACTATCGTCGAATAATCCCGGTACAGCTAAATTGGAAGAACATCCAATAAGAAAATGGTTTGGTGTCAAAGCTTCTCGAGTGTTTGGTTCTACAGAAACGTGAGTAAGGGGTCTACTATTAACAATGTTTTCTACCTCCGCTAAGAGAGTAACGAGCATCTCTTCCCTCGGCACTCTTTCCTTCAATACAACACGAAGAGCTGATTTAACAGTTTTAATTAATCGCTCCCATGCTCCTCCCATGTGTGGACTCATAGGCGGTATAAATCTCCAGTTGACACCCTTATTAAGAGCTTCAGATATGAGCGCGTCCCTATTCAATTCAAGAAAAGATTTCTTTAACTCGGTATCGGCGCCTCGCATATTCGTTCCGTTATCGGAAAACATCGTATGAGGCGACCCGCGGCGTGCCGACATACGGCGCAGTGCCATAATCAGTGAGTCGGCGGAGAGGCTAGTAGCGAGTTCGATGTGCACCGCGCGAACTGTTAAACAAGTGAACAGGACGCCGTACCTTTTCACTCTCTGCCTACCCGCTAACACCTCAATCGGTCCAAACAAATCTACACCACAGTTGGTAAAGGGTCTTTGGTGATGAGCCAGCCTTCCACTGGGAAGGTCACCTAGACGTGGTGGTATAGGTTTAGCTTTCCTAATTCGACATGATACACATTTTGAGGCAACTGAACGGACGGTTGGTCTAAGGTTTAAAATCCAATATTTTTGGCGTAATTCATTTACTACCGTTTCGTTAAAAGAGTGTGCGGATCTTTCGTGATAGGCTTTAACAATCAATTTTGTCGTATGGTGAACCCCGTCTAGAATTATAGGATTTTTCATGTCTGAGACAACATCTATGGCGGCATTTATGCGACCACCAACCTTTAAAATACCATTATCACACAAAATGGGCGTTAAAGTACGCAAACGACTATTTTTTTGAATAGGCTTATTATTTTTAATTAGATTTATCTCTTCTCGAAAAGACTGTAGCTGTGAATGTTTTAATAACAAAAACTCGGCCCGCTTTAACAAGTTATCATTAAGTTCGTTAATTTTACGCCTTTTACATTTTTCTATAAATAATAGCACAGTAGCTGTAGTGCGTAGCAATCGCAACCAACTAGAAAAACGACGAGGATCAGGCACACAAACAGGTAAGTTATCAATACAAACGGTGAATACAGAGTGTTTTATTTCCAATATTTCGTCACTAATTTTTGCTTTAATTACAGGCTCCGACGGCCACTTAACACAGGGCTCATGCAAAAACAATGGTCCGCTAAACCATTCTGACTCTTTACATAAGTCATAGTCGTTATCTTTAGTAGCAATGTCAGCTATATTTAATTGCGTAGGTATATAATGCCAGTCCTGAATTTTCGTCAATTCGTCAATTTCTCCCAACCTATTAGCAATAAAAGTTTTATAAGTCTTATATTGATTCCTAATCCAGTGTAAAACTACCATGGAATCACACCAATAATAAATACCATCAGGCTTTAAACGATGCTCCTTAACAATACTCTCAGCTAAACGACACGCTAATAAGGCAGCCTGTAGCTCGAGCCTTGGCACCGAAACCGATTTCATCGGTGCAAGTTTACATTTGCTAGCGATAAAGCATACACGTACGTTTCCATTGCCGCATTGCCTCCTAAAGTACGCAACACAGGCATATGCACGCGGCGACGCATCGCAAAACATATGAAGCTGCAATGAAGTCTCTGTATCACTGGGCAGCGGATTCATATAGTTACTATTACAATCTGAGAAATACCACCTAGGTATACGAATATTATTTAGTTGCTTAAGTTGCGTAATCCATTTACATAGTGAAATAAATAACTCCTCAAAAATTTCCTCGTCCCATGTAATATTTAATTTCCACGTTTCTTGCATTATCAGTTTAGCTTTAATAGTAAAAGGATTAAGAAAGCCGTGAACATCGTAAATTGACATAACGATACGTAAAAGTTCTCGTTTCGTTGGTTTACGTTTTAAACTTAAGATATCATCGGGAATACGTTTAAGAGACACATCAAATCCGAATGCATCCTCTAAAGGAAACCATAGTAATCCTAAAGCGCGCTTAGGTTGTTTACCTAAATCAAACTTTATAGCTTTAACACTTAAGGTATCCCTTGGCATGTCACGCAAAACGTTAGGTTTGTTAGACGTCCAGTTACACATTAAAAAATTACCTTGTTTGTGAATGAATGAAATTTGTTGAATCATTTGCGAAGCTATATGTTCGCACTTAAAACTATCTATATAGTCATCCATGTATTGGTTACATTGTATGGCGCGGACTGCGTCTGGCATCCTATCTAAAAAACGTGAAGCATTTTTATTTTGATTCACATGTTGTGCAATAAAAGGAGAACAATTAGCACCAAAAATAAGTGACGTCATGGCGTATTGTTTAATAGATTTACCAGGCTCTCGCCACAGGAAACGCAGAGCACCCTGGTCCTCCTCTCTAATTTTTATTCTTAAAAACATATCTTTTATGTCACCCATAACACCTACGGGATATTCACGAAATCTGAACATAATACCATACAAGTTTTGTAACAAATCTGGTCCCTGTAAAAGGAAATCATTGAGACAGTAACCCGCGGTTTTACAAGCTGCATCAAACACTAATCTTAATTTGTTTTTATTTGGGTTATTTACCCCAAAGTGTGGCAAGTACCATACACGTTGCGACTTCTCTATCTCACTCAATTCACGTGCATAGCTATTGCTGAACAAATGCTGAACGCGATCACAATAGCGCGACGCATAACATGCGTCACGTGACATTTTCTTTTCTACGGACTGCAGTCGGTTCATTGCAGTGAGATAAGAATTAGGCATGCGCGTGTCATCGTACTTCCATGGCAGACCCACGACCCACTGGCCGTCTATTAACAAAGCAGTATCATTTAAAATATTTATAGCTCTTAACTCGTCAAGATTTTGTCGTGGTCGATTATTTATACCAATAGAATCGAGAGAGAAAGAACGGCGAACAAAATCCTGTAAGTCTATATCAGCTAAAATATTATTTTTACTTTTACATAATGGAGAATCATTAGAATGAACGTCACATACATTGACATCGGATAACCCAATATTAAGAGAATTAGTGGATGTACAAACAAGATGACTCACCTTTTGATATAAGGCGCCGTGTACACACCATCCCAATGGAGTCTCAGTAACATACGGCTCACCTATATTACCTTTAATACAGGTAAGAGACTCCATGAGGTGGTAATTATCTTGACCTATTAACAATCTAGGTTGTTCATTACACATACACATATTAAGATTCAATTTATTTATATAATCATAGTGACTAAAGTCCTTAATATATATTTGCTGCGAAGGTAAGTTCAATTCTTTCATTTTCCTTGCACGTAACGCGAACCTATTACCGTTGCCGTTAGCCACTTCGAACTCAACTATCTCAGTTTGACACGTTAACTCACTCGAGTTCCACGCACTGCGAACATGCATCGTACTACTACGCCCGTGTAGACCGACTTTATCCGCTACGTCACTAGATAATAAAGTGACTGTCGAGCCACTGTCTAATATTGCATGCACATGTACACCACCTAAAGGACCGTATACCGTTATCGCCACTACTTTTAATAACGCTTTACCGCACTTTTCACTATAGCTTTGATTTACCGATTCCGCATGTTCCGCGTCACTTTGGAGAACGGGTTCCGATTGAACCGTGATGGAGGGCCTGCTCCAGTGCAGGAGACGGTGATGCGACTGACCGCATCCATCCACGTCGCAAGCGCCTGCAGGACAGGACTCAGGCTCCACATGAAGTACGTTAAGGCACTTGTAGCACAGCTTATGTGTTCGTGCATACCGCCATCGTTCTCTGCGAAGTGCGCGCTTGAACTTGGGGCACTTCTCCAAGTGGTGAACTCCCTTACGACAATATCCGCACGATGTTGTTCCATCACTGATGTGTAAAATCCGTTGGTGTGGTACGAGTATCTTACTGGGATCTTCCTTACGTTTTAATTGTGCGACGTTATAATGAACGTGGGTTATACCTGAGGACGTAGCCTTCTCAGCCTCCTGGTATAGGAAATCGGAAAGTAATTGTAGCCTTGGTGTCAACGTTTTTACATTATCGTGTACGTGGTCAGACCATTTACACATAAGTGTAGCGGGTAACTTGGATAGTAAGGTGCATAGCAGTTCAGGCGCGGCGAGATATTCTGGTCTGTTGATAGCTGTCGTTGCTGCCACGAAATTCTTCACTTTTATAGCAAAATTTACAATGTCGTTATGATATGCCATTGGTAATGATGGTATCTTTTTCAGTTGTGCCATTAAAGCCTGCATGATGCGGTTAGGGTTGCCGAAACGCAATTGCAGGGTATCGATTATTATTTGAGACTTAGTCGGACCTATGAGTAGTGCTGATACGGCTTCCTTCGCCTCCCCGCGTAGGCATTTTCTTAGACGCCAGACGTTCTCGCTTTCCGTATAACTGCACAACCGAGTGGACTCGTAGAAAGCTTCCTTGAAATGCAGCCATTCCAGTGGGTCACCGAAGTACAGTGGTAAATCCTTCGAGGTAGCCAACCTAGCCAGCAGCTCATTGGGTGATCGGTTCGAACCCGATCGTTGTTCTAGCCGACATAATGCTTCAGTAAGTCTCTCTATTCCAGTTATTTCACCTGGTTGACATTGGAATGGTATGTGTTCAGCGTGTTGCGCACGCTCGGACGGCGGACGCGGTGGCGCGGCGGGCGCCGCCATTTTGTTTTGCAATGTATCGTCACCGACGTTTGTGTCTACGTGGTGTTCCGTTATCATGGATTTGTCTAGCCAATCGTTCACCTTATTTTTAAATGAAGATATAATAGACTTACAGTTACGGTTGTCATCTTCATCAAGTTCAGCTAGGTCTGCGGCTATCTTCTTCTCGATCAAATCTTTTTTGAGACGAGCTTGTAGCTTCTTTACTTCTGCTTGAGCTTCAACAATTTCCAACTGCGCTTTTGCCTTGGCTGCTTCATACTGTAGCAACTTACGTGCTGCGGAAGACGATGCGCGTGAGCTCGGCAGCCCATCCGATGGAGACTTTTCTCTCTTTTTTACATTTTCTGAGGTTGCCGTATTGCTGTCTATATTCTGAGCCCCCAAGACGCGTGACTGGCTTAGTGTTCTTACTCCGCGAGGCGTTTCAAACGACGACATTCTCTACAGTACGTTCTATTACCCGGCTGATTCCAACGATCCGGCCGAAGGACCATTCTGTACTTGACACAACCGAGTGTGCCGAGGTAATAGTAGGGGTTTGAGAATGAAATAAGAACGCCGAAAATGTAGGAAGACACACGTATACACGATTGCGTTGGACGGAAGCAGCGCTAGCGCAAACCTCTCAATAAAACTGTCCTCGGACGACTGACGGCCACACATCACCTGAGTAGCGATACAGCGCTGATGCGAACCCCGAGGGTCCGCCGCCCCCTCGCGCGCCGCTTCCCTCCATCGCAAATCGTTGCAGTTTTTATTAAATTCAAAATCAAGTAGGTACATAAAGTTAATAGGTATAGGTGCATATTTTAATAAAGTATCTTAGCCTATGACGTCATACGTCGTTAACAAGCACTTTTATTTAGTAGTCTCGGTCCATATACTGTGTCCATATAATTAAATTTAGACAAGACTAGTGATTCAACAAGCCGTACTCGGAGATCCATACTGAGATAATTACGTATTTTGTATAGAATATTTAATCTATAAAAATAGTTTCTAGTTATTTCTGCTATGTGTTTTTCAAATCTTAGTTCCTCGTCCAATAGTAGCCGTAGGTTTCTACTTTTAGATACTCGTTTTACTTCTGTGGTCTGAACTAAGATTCGAGGGTTATTTAAGTTGATTTGTCTTATTTGATTTTTTGAACCCAAAATCAAATACTTTGTTTTTTCCGCATTAAGTACCAAAGAGTTTTCCTGAGCCCAGTTATGTATGTTATTTAAATCTTTGTTAAGGTTTTCAACTGCATCCTCCACCTTATTGGGCCTAAAAGATAAATAAATTTGGATGTCATCTGCATAGATATGATAGTTACAGTATTTGACCACAGTAACTATATCTGCGCAGTAAATTGAAAACAAAAGGGGTCCAAGGGCCGATCCCTGTGGTAGACCTCTATTTACAGGAGACGCGGAGGACCTTGAGGACGATTCATCTTGGTTACGAATTTCAACAAATTGTGTACGATCTGTAAGATATGAATTAAACCATTTAATTGAATTTGAATCGAAGCCGTAGTAGGTCATCTTAGATAGAAGGAGTGGAATACTGATAGTATCAAATGCCCGGGAGAAATCTAGAAGAACGAGAACTGAACCTTTACCCTCATTCCGTGCAGCTAATATATTACCTACGACGTCCAGGAGGGCAGTGGAGGTGCTACGATTCTTCCTAAAGCCAGATTGCCTATCCGGTAAGACATCATTCGTTTCCAAATATTGCGTCAATTGTGAGCCGACTACTCTTTCCAAGACTTTTGAAAGACATGGCAGGAGGCTAATAGGGCGGAGTTCCTTAATGTCAGAAATATTAGCGTTTTTAGGTATAGGCCTTACTACTGCTGTCTTCCAGGACAAGGGAAATTCAGTCGATAATAAAGATTTATTTATAATAGTAGTAATAACATCAACAGTTTTGGGTACTAGCATTATAATCATATCCATGGAAAGATCGTCCACCCCTGCCGTATTAGATTTTTGGTCACTTAAGATTTTAAGAATATCAGTAGAATTTACGGTTTTAATACTAAATATACTTTTGTTAAACCTATGGAATTCGTAAAATGTCAGTAAACTAATAGATGTATTGGAGTTTCCAGGAACATTAAGAAGATGTGTATTGATTAACTCTGGGTCACTTAAGTGCGCAGGTATATCGCAAGATTTGCGTGAAATAACATTAGCTTTTAAATTTTTCCACAATTTTTTGGGATTATTGATGTTGCTATTAATGTGTTGATTGAAGTAGCACCTTTTTTCGTAATATATAGCTACTTCGACGATACTTTTTAAATCTTTATAATAATTCTTGTGTTTGTCTAATTTCGTATTCCTGAACTTTTGAAGCGCTGTATCCCGTAAGCTCATCATGAATTTCACGTTGCTTGTCAACCAAGGCATTGCCAACTCTTTTACTTTTTTGGTTTTAGCTGGCGCAAGTAAATCAAAAATATACTTAATCACACCACCATATTCATTAACACATGTATCCAAATCATCAAGATTTTTTATTAAATCCCACCGAATAAGGTCAATGAACTCATTAAATTGATCCATATTAATATCCCTGAGCGGTCTGAAGGTGATTATTTTCTTGGGAATCTTCGGCTTACGAAAATAAAATTCGCACATTACAAGCGCGTGGCCGTTCATAATTCCTATGGAGTCTACAGATGTGTTCCGTATATTAGCATTAGTACAGCACACGTCAATTAATGTCTGGCTTTCACTCGTAAAGTGTGTTGGCGAAGATTGACCTGACGCAAGCCCATACAGACTAAAAAGTTATTAAATATGCCAGTATTGGCATCAGGACTACTAAACAAATTGATGTTAAAATCCCTAGCAGTATTATATGATCATAGCCCTTAAAAGAAGCTATACTATCGATTAAAGCGTTAAAAAAAACCTACACATTAAGCCATGGTGGGCGATATGCTGTCCCAATGATGATATTGTTTCCGTTAACCTTAAAGCTTAACCACATTTTTTCAACAGAAGGATGTACAGGGTGAATGGAGGTTCGAACTTTTAAACCACGTTTTATGTAAAATCCTACTCCCCCGCCACGACCGTCACGGATGTTAGTTGGTCGAGGAATATGTCGCAAGCGATATTCCGAAACAGCAGGGGCTCGTCCTTTCTCCCTTCGTCTGAGCCAAGTTTCGTTTATGTCCATAACATCGGCCTGGTGTCGACTCATAGCATTCATGAAGTTATCATGCTTAGTGCCGAGAGAACCAGCGATTAATAAACCAACTTTAAGAAATAAATTGTACATTATAAGTTAAATAAATTTAATCGTACAAGGATATTTTTAAGATACAACTTAGTCACTCTACTATTCCAATTGCTATGTTTAAAAAAGCAAAAAGCGTATAAGTGGCATTCATTCTCACACCGAGCCAATGCATACATTAAACAAACAACAACTTCAGCTATTGCGATATTATTACTTGTATTTATAAAATAGAACCAGTGTTTATATATTATGCCTCTTTTATTGTTACACCTAGATATGCTACATTCCATAATCACGACTAACTTAAGCATTACCAAAAACACGAACTAGATCGTTCTCAGATGTTATTTTGAACGTGGACCTTCCTTCGTCTTGTTTAACATATATTCGCCCTCCAGACAAACTTCCAATGCAAACGAGCACGCACCTCCCTTACCTTGTATAGAAGCTGGCGATTGTGCTTAGTAAGCCGCTCGTTGATGTAGAGAAGCCGAGACACCGCAGTTAAACCAAAGTCAGCGGTGTCGGCACCACGGCGTACGCGCATGTTGCGGAGAAAGTCGTGCGCGTGAGGGAGCGATTGACGCGCGAGACGAACCACCAGCGGGCGAGGCCGTAGGGGACGTATTGCCCCTTCCGACCCTGAGGCAGCACGTAATACTTTCGAGCCCACACGCTCTATTGACACAATATCAGGTTCCTCAAGCTTAACTCCTAATTTTGACGCGATTAAAGCCACTAAGTGTTCCGGGTTTTCCCCATTCTCCTCTGGTATGTTAGAAATTTCTAAATCGTTTGACAACATGTCCTGGTTTCTGTCGTTGATTTCCAATCTCAATTTACTGATATCCGACTCCAAGAGTTCAATGGTACTGAGTTTGGAAGCCAAGTTGCTCTCCAAAACACCTACTTTATTTTCCAGCGTATCTATGCGAGAAGAGTTGCCCGCCAAAGTAAGACGCAGGTCAAAGAAAAAAAGAAAAAGAAAAAAATGTGGGTGTAATTGTGATCATAACGCGATAAAGAACGTTGTATTTGCCTCTTCACCTCGTATTTCTGTCCACTGAGTTGACTACGTGCGAGTGGTCTCACTAGCGCCTATACGCTACGGTAACCGCTTACTATAAGGTTTATTATGGGATTGTTTTCCCCTCACGTAGGTACAATAAGACAAATCTTATTTCCGAATTGTCAGTTATAAGTTTAGGCAATCTTTAAAATAATATACCTATCTCTAGGTACTACAATAAAGCTGTAACAGAGCTATGTCTGTATATTGAAGTTATTTGAGAAATAAATACTTTATTAGGCTATCTGGATGTTCCTGAGACAAACACTTTTTTTAAATTTTTGTCAGTTTATCAGTTTGTCTGTTTGTTTGTACATTATTCCAAACATACTAAACGGATTTTAATGTTACATAAAAATCCGTTTTGTACTTTTTTTTGTTTCATAGCTCTTGAATATACTTAAAACTGGTATATTTTTATTCAGATACTTTATCGGGAACCTGAGATATAACCTAAAAACTAGCTTTTCTCTGCGGTGTAGGCGTAAAGTTGTAACTGTAACCATTAAATATTTGCGATATTAAACAAAAAAGGTCTGTATTAGGCTATTTAGGTGTTTCTAGTCTTAGCACAAAACAATTTTAATAACAATTTATGTCTGTTGATTTGTTCGCATATCGCGCAAAAATTACTGAATAGATTTTGATTCGTAGATTTTGATGAATATTTTCTTGTTTGATAGCTCTTGATTAAACTTTAATCTGATACCTATATGTTTTTATCCTATTACTAACTAGGTAATCTGAGATAGGTATAACTAAAAAACTAGCTTTTATCTGTGACGGAGCCGTGGGCAAAGGCTAGTGTTATATATTTCCCTTGACGACACTGTCAGACTAGTTTATCTACCATTAACTTTATAGATTGCGTTTTATTAAAATGGTTCCTCCAGGAAATATTAATTTTGTCGGTGCTACGTAGGCTATTACAAAATGGAGACGGTCCCAGGCGCTGTGTTTTGATGACGGCGATATAATAATATCTAGAACATCTGGTAACTAATGACTAATGCCATTTTCTGAGTTAGAAAACCAATGTACTTACTCCTTTTATACAAAAAAAGGATTAGTCTTTTTAGTGAAGTGAACCGTAAAATGTTTAATTATTAGAACAGATTTTTTATTAAAGTGGAAAAATAAATTCACTGCGAGCAAGCTAAAAAGCCGCGAGCAGGAAAAACTCTCTTTTCGCACTTCAAGAATTATTAGATTTTATAAGATCATGTTTTAAGAATTTATTTCAACTATGTCGCCCGCGAATTCTGCGTGATCCTTTAAATGAGGATATTATTTGCATGTTATTTGATTTTAATGAAATAAAACCTATAATATGTATCCATCAGCCTTTCAACGTCCTCTGCTGGACATAGGCCTCCCCAAGAGAAGCCATAACAAGCAGCCCCGTTATTGGGGATAATGCCGTAATCGCCACGCTTGGCAGGCGGGATGGCGATCGCAGTGGATTAAACACAAAGTGAAAAATGTGAAATCGAAAATAAGAGTCACGAGCAGGATGTTATTTTCGATTTCACATTTTTCACTTTGTGTTTAATGTATAGTGACTAAAGTAACTAAGCATGTCAAATGCTAAAAATATATATAAAAATATCTAAAAAAGATCGCAGTGGATGTTATTAATACTCGAGGGAGTGCTGCTGCCCACTCCCTCAGTATTCCCTCAGTCGGCTCTTATGACTCCCGTGGGTAGAGAGGGGTGGGACAATTCTAAAGCCGGCCACACACGGCTATTCCATCTATAATATGTAGAGATGGAATAATTTTATATAGTACAGAAAAACAAATTTTAATTAAAAAGGAACGTATAGTATCCCTGTGTTTTATTTCTCATTGATTGTAAAAGTAAGACTTTTTATTGTCTTTACATTTTTTCGAATATGTATGCATAGTAAATATAAAGATTTTTCACCATTTCTATATTTTCGCCGTGTGGGGCCGGCTTTAGAATTGTCCCACCCCTCTCTACCCACGGGAGTCGTAAGAGCCGACTGAGGGAATATCGGGGGAGTGGGCAGCAGCACACCTTCGAGTATTAACAACATCCACTGCGATCGCCAACCCGCCTGCCAAGCGTGGCGATTACGGCACTATCCCTCATTTCTTGGGGAGGCCTATGTCCAGCTGTGGACGTTGAAAGGCTGATGGATAGAAGCACTATGAACCCGTGAAAACCGCATAAAAAACCGTTCAATAATTTCAGATAGACACGTTCTTTGTCTATTATCATTCTGTAGTCGGCATCTCCTTATTTTTGCAGCGTTTTACTGTTTTATCATAGAACTATGATATAATTCTGTTTATATTCATAACTGTACCTAACGTAATCACAGTTAGTATAGCTATATATTTATACTAGCCTTTGCATGCGGCTCCGCCGCAACCAAAAGCTAGTTTTTAGGTTGTTGGTATCTCAGGTTCCCGATAATATAGTAGCGGGATAAAATGTTTGTCCAGTTTTTAAGTCTAATCGCTATCTATCAAATAAAAAAAGTTGCACCAAAATCCGTTTAGTAGTTTTTGCGTGATGCGATTCTAAAAAAAATCTAGTTTAAATAATTTTCTAGTTTTTCGGTTCCCGATATAGCAGCGGGATAAAATGTATACCAGTTTTTAAGTCTAATCAAGGCCCTACAAATAAAAAAAAAAATGCATCAAAATCCGTTCAGTAGTTTTTGTGTGATACGCGAACAAAGAAACACATAAACAGACAAAAATTCTAAAAAAAAACTAGACGTCGTAAGATTCCAAACTCGATGGGGTTGCGTCGTTTCATTACAGAGTTACTATGGCCACCTTCCAGCTATATCATCAGACCCTGGATATCATATAGGACTGGATTACTGGTTAATTACAAAGTTTCGCATGGCTACCTCCCAGCTCCATCATTAGACCCTGGATACCATCTAAAAAAAAGTACTCATCAAGATGAATCAATCGAGTCCAAACTCGATGGGGTTGCGTCGTTTCATTATAGAGTTACTGTGGCCACCTTCCAGCTTCATCATCAGACCCTGGATACCACCTAGAGACAAAGTACTCGTCAAGATGAATCATACGAGCCCAAACTCGATGCGGTAGCGCCGTTTCATTATAGAGTTCCTATGCCCACTTTCCAGTTCCATCATCAGATCAGCTCTATGTCATCATAATATTGCATTGTCACGCGATATACATATGCGTGTACAATTTCAGCTCAATCGGAAACCGGGAAGTGTGTCAAATTTAACATTCATGATTTGAACGGGACAAGTAAAATAAAAGCGTCGCCACGCTAACAGCCAATTTTACCGATATTGCATTAGATTTTTCACATCAAAAATTGTTTTGTGTTTAGACAGGCCTATATCGCCTATTACATTCATTTTTTCTCAAATATCTTAAATGTATAGGTGGCGGTACATTCTGTTACAGCTTTATAATAGTATAGATTAATACTAGATTAGCTATAAATTGGCCATGCTTAAATGAAGATAAATAGTGTAATAAATTACTCTTTTAGATAAACGACACAGACAATTTAACTTCTAAATTTCTACATTAATTATGCTAACCTTATGTGTTTTACACTGACCTCTAGCAATTAGTATAATTAATTAATTTCACATTAAGATAGTTAATTGACTTTGATTAATTATAGTACCTAAATGAGAAGCTTTCCTCTCAATACAAATTTCATTGAGATGTTTCGTATCTTAATTTTTCTTTATAATATGCGAGTGTAAAACAGGCATACTACTACAGGCATGCTAAGGTAGCCACTTACCATCAGGTATGCCGCTCGGTACCGTATCGTACAACACCAGAGGTATAACTCAAGCGCCGCCAACTCCAGGGAAATGTATAAAAAGAAGAGAGGAGCAATAATAAGAAAAAGGAATAGAAGAGCATTGGGAAGGGATTAGGCCCTGCGGCGCTCCCACTCACCATACGAAACATACCGATAGGATTAAATGCCATTGTTTCACGCCGATCTTCTGTGAGAGGGTGGTACTTCCCTGATTGTATGGACTGGCCATACATGCTGGGACAAGTAAAGCTGTGACGTAGTGGATGAAACTATACTATTATAAAGCTGTAACAGAGCTGTGTCTGTACATTTAAGATATTTGAGAAAATAATACTGTATAAGGCTATATATGCGTGTCTAAACGATATACACAAAACGAAAAAATAAAACGATATTAAAAACACAAAACCATATTTTTTAGATTTTTTGTCTGTTTATCTGTTGGTTTCTTCGCGCATCACGCAGAAACTACTAAAAGGATTTTGATGAAACTTTTTTATCTGATAGCTCTTGATTAGACTTAAAAACTGGTATAGGTTTTATTTCGCTACTATATCGGGAACCTGAGATATAAGCAAAAACTAGCTTTTGGCTGCGACGAAGCGGGCAATAGCTGGCAAAAGGGGCGCATTTTAAATTACTACTACTATTTAAAACTGCATCTGTGATGCAGCGGTAGTGTAGGCGACTGCTGATCATGAGCTCTCGGGTTCAATCCCCGGATCGGGCAGTGTTATTGAGATTTTTCGTACAAAAACAAGGAAACATTCTCAGTAGGCTGCTACTGGAGTTTGGAAATGTGCCCGGTAGAGGCTCGCCCCCTATTACGTGGAACTTAAATATACCTGGCGAATCGTGGGTGTGTAATGCACCTCTGCCTACCCCTTCGGGGAATACAGGCGCGAAACTATCTTTTTTTCTACTATTAATTTTTTTTCCCTGGGATACTAGATCTTGTTATAAGTATATTATTGAGAGTTCTGTAAGTGGCTGTTATTATTAAAACAGATTTAAGTAATGACTTTTATAAATGAAATATTGGAAATATAGTAAACTAGCTGGTGCCCGAAGCGCTTCAATTCACCTTAAAAAAAATCTACAAAATTTCATAATAATTCAACCTATGCTTCAAAAGATAAAAATCACTGCCACCAGCGCCACCTATCCAGAATTAATGTAACTATGTTCGTCGTAGTGGTTATGTCGCCCTTTATGTGTGCAAAGTTTCATATCAATTGGGCTAACGGTTCTCGAGTTTTCGGTGAACATACATATACACATACATTCTCTTTTATTTAAATACAGATTTTACTTTTTCTCTTTGATTTAACTTTGATAAGTGCACTGAACTAAGACAGTCGATTAATGTAGGTATCTGCAAAAGTTAAGCGCTCTAGTGACGCTATAAAGTACTAATTTAAAAGTTTAAACCATAACCCGAAAAAGGTTATTTTTATTCACTTATTAGTTAAAAATTTAATAAACCTATAGGTACTATTTAAAGTACAAATTATTTGTGAATAAGGAAAAAGAGATATTTTGAACGAGTGGGTGAAAAAAAAACTCCTTATTCACAAATAATTTGTACTTTAAAAAGTGGCGGAACATGTCAAATGCTAAAAAATATAGATCAAAAATGCCTATAGGTACTAGCTAAAAGGTTTCGGCCATTATATTGTAATCACACGATAAACTAAAAATCCACGGTTGCTCTTCTTTGTTTTATAAATTGTTTTCGTTGTAGGTTTTTTGTATTATGGTACCTGTTTTGACGTTATTATAATTTTTCAGCATTTAAAGAAAGAAAGAAAGAACATATTCCTTTAGCTTAAATGTTATATTTGACATGTTTAGCCATATAAATTAATACAAATAAATCAATCCTCAAATCCTGCTCGTGACTGGTATTTTTAATTTCACAATTTCGCACTTTCTATTAATTTATATGGTACCTAGTTAATATAATTAATAATTGTATGACCTTGCAATTTTAAAGTAAAAACATATAAATTAAAAGACATAACAGTCAGTGGAATGAGAGCTATCACGTAAGGCTGTTGGTGCTGGTGTTGTCAAAGATCATTTTTACTTTGATAAGACACACTAAGCTCTACTAGAAATGTTCAAGCACTGACTTTTCCTAGATAGAAAAATACCTTAATAATAAAACCGAAGAGAAATAGTTTCTTTTAAGTATTGAACACATATTTCTTTGACGTTTCTTATGCAATACCACCTACAATACAATTAACAAGGGACTGGATGCAGCAACGTTGAATAGCTTTATAGTATCACAATATTTTTATTTATTTTATATCTTAAGAAGATACTTCATTTTCTAGAAAGTAGTTCATGAATAATATAGTAAATATTTTTCAATATTTACACGAAAATTACACGCTATGAAAATAGAACTACTTCCACGGAATCTATCGTGTTTACTTGATTTTCTACTATCCTGACGTTTCAAAACTTTACAGCATTCAAGGTCACAACTGGAAAGATGGAGAAGATATTTTTCGGATAATAATAAAATAATATATACTAGTTTTAAATCTAATCAAGAACTATTAAATATAAAAAGGTCAGTAAAAATCCGTTAAGTAGTTTATGAGCAGTGTACGAATAAACAATTGGACGAATAGACAAAATGCAATGTTTTCAGAGACTCCTAATAACCTCATTTCATTCTCAAATATGTTAACGATACAGAAGTTCTATTACAGTTTTATAATCTATCTATCTATCTTCTTCTATACTATAATAAAGCTGTAACAGAGCGATGTCTGCACATTTAAGATATTTGAGAAAAAAATACTGTTTTAGGCTATATAGGCGTGTCAAAACAAAACGATTTTTTTTAGATTTTTTGTCGGTTTGTCTGTTTATCTGTTTGTTTGTTCGCGCATCATTCAAAACCTACTGAACGGTCTTTGATGCAACTTTTTCTGTTTCATAACTCTCGATTAGACTTAAAAACTGGTATAAATTTTACCTCGCTACTATATCGGGAACCTGAGATATAACCCAAAAACCAGCTTTTGGCTGCGACGGAGCCGCGGGCAAAGGCTAGTAGTATATAATATAATAGATGATATCCTGGTTTCTTAACATAAAAATCCCAAAGGAATAAGAAATAAAATATAGAGAATCTCACTTCGAATACTGAACACCCTGTTTCATTATTGCAAGCCGCGAAATTGAAAAAACTTGCAGTTCATTTTTTACCTTGCAAGACCATTTCTGAGTTATGTTTCAGTATTATTTTTACTTATGTTCGTGTTCCTGGTGTATTCAGCGAACAAAGCCACATTTGAGGAAACTTATCTGTCAAGCTAATTAAATTCCCATTCTTTTAGTAGATATAGTTGGCGCCCTTTGGATAAATTGTAATCACATAATGAGAATGTGATATGTGTTGTAGTAGATTTATATGGCTTAGTATTTATATATTTTAGTATGAAATAGATATACAGAGTTATTGGTATTAAGTTCAATATATCAACTTACTTTGCCCAGAATAAATGGGCTGGCTTGATCGAGAAAGGCATACCTCACACAAAAGATCCGGGTGAAATTATACGTTAGGTGCTCTTGTGTTGGGGTGCTAATTCGTCCGGTTTACCTCCTAGTGGTGCACCCCGGGCAACGTTGGCAGTCGCCGGCGGCTAAAATTCCGGACAGGACGGGTCTCCACGTGTCCCTCTGACCCAGCGGAGGGCACGGCGGATAGATCAGGCGAGTCGGTGGGGCCAGACTGGCTCACCGGGCTCTGGAGAGGGGGGACAGAGGGGCCACAGCGGCCCCCCCTGTTCCAAATCGTAAACCTGAGCGCGTGTCTGTGGTTACGTCTCGCGGGCATACAGGAATGAGGGTCTTGGCTTAATCGCCCGGACCGCGAGGAAGACAACCTCTATAAAAAATTACCACGAATCTCAAGCTCTGGCGCGCGGTGATGAGATGCATGGCTGATGGGTAGTTCAGTCTCGAGCGCGGCCCAAACCAGGGTACCTGCGGACCCCCTGTGTTGGGTTATAAATGTACGCTTACCCGGGTACAGGGAGCTCTGCCCGGGTGGAACTCCTTTCTCCCATACTCGTGGGAACAACATGGATAATTTGTTAAAAAAACACAAATTTGACAGAGTTGGGTGAAAATCCCGACGCCTCAGCCGATAGGGGTCCGGCTATAAATGCGGCCCCTACTAGTGCAGCTGCGCGTAAAACGCGCGGCGGCAGAAAGTCCCGCAAGGGCAAAAAGACGTCCAAGGGAGCGTCCCCCCAGTCTTCAAGGGACGACTCGATGACGGGCAGCTCGGCCTGCACATCAGCTGCCGAGATGTCTGCCGCTGAGGAGGGTGGCCTGACTGAGGCTGCTGAGAATCAGCTATCGCGGCTGGCAGAGGTGGTGTCGGAGTTGCGTTTCTGGCGAAAGCGCACACTATCTCAGGGGGGCGCTGCCTCGGAGTCCGATCTGAGCTCGGCAGAGATGCCTCCCCCAAAAATACCCGCAGCGGCTAGGGGTCGAGGTATCAGCCGACTCGGGATGCCGATACCGCGTGCCGCCTCAGCGAAAGGGTCCGAGACGCGATGTCTTAAGCGAGCGGAGACGGTGCAACACGCAGAGGAGCGCTCGGCGCTCCTGTCTGAGAAGCTCCGTCTTCCCATAGACAACAATGGGCCTCCCACTGCGGTCAAATTTGCCGAAAGAGCCGCGGACAGCGTGGCCATAATTTCGACGGTGGCCATGGGCTCGAGGAACCTCAAAAGTAGCTTCGTCCGAGGTCTTAAAATCGCCGCCACGGAACTGTCCAACGTGGTGGAGCGGCTTGTGGCGGAGGTAGCCGACCTTGGGGTGCGAAACGAGCGCCTGGAGACAACGGTCGAGAAGCTGCACCGAGGGATGGCCAATATGAGAGCCGAACTTGGGCTTCCTGAGGCCATCCCGAGTGCATCGGCTTCCGTAATGCGGGTCGAGCCTGGTCTCCCCGCGACTGCCTCACCGCAGTCGCCGCGCCTCCACCCCGCCTCGGCGACCGCCTCGGCTCCGTCTGCCGCTCAGTCGAGCCCTGTCACTGGGCTCGATGACGAAATGCTCCACGCGGTTATCGACCGCTAGGATGCGGTCTTTGGTCTGCGGTTCGATGCTCTGGCCACGAGATTGCCACCGGAGCCCCGAATTCGGCCGCCGCTTGCGGCTGACAAAAGAGGTGCTGCGGCGTCCTCGGCACCGACAGCCCAGGGGGGGCATGTCTCGTTTGCCACAACGGCGGCCAAACCACCGGCGGCCAAACCACCAGCGGCAAAACCGTCGCCTACGGCTCCTGTAGTGCAGGGAAAGGTCCAAAAAAAGGCCAACAAAAAAAGTAAAAGGCGGGACAAGCTCCGAGGGGCCATCCCCGAGAGGAGTTCCCGCCTCTATGAAGCGCCGCTGTACCTCCGCATTCTGCTGCGCCGCGACGAACGGTCGCACCTTCGCAGGCTGCGGTGGTCGCACCCTGGGCTCCTGCCCCCACCCCTGCCGCTGCTACGTCCTCAGACGGGGACTGGCAGGTTGTTGGGCCCCAGCGATCCTGGGCCAGGGGTCGCGGCGCTGCCTCGGAGCCGAAGCAAACAGAGAGGGGAAGCCCCGAAGCCGCGGAAGAGGAAGGCACGGAAACTGAAGGTCCCGTAGGCAGCTGCGGTGGTGATCACCGTGCTGCCTGAAGGAAAAGAAAAGGGCCTACGAGGCCGTCTTGAAGCGTGCCCGGCGGGAGAAACGTCTCCGATCTCGGGGACGTTTCCGCTCGCTCCTGCCAAGCCCGGATAGGTGCTCGGATTTTCGAGTATCTGAGGTCAGAGGGCGCCAAGACGGCCGACGCAATGGCCACGAGGCTGCTGGGCCTGTTCCCAGAGGAGAGTGGTGTCCGGGTCGCCAGACCCGTGAAGTGCGCTGATCTGCGCATTTCTGGGCTGGACGATTCCGTGACGGCGGAAGAGATCCGGGAGGCAATCGTCTCGAAAACCGGGTCTCCCAGCAGCGCCATCCGGGTGGGCACCTTTCGCCCAGGTCCAGGTGGTGTGGGTGCCGTCTGGGTCTCGTGCCTTGTCGCGGCGGCCAAAGACTTGGTCGCCGCTGGTAGACTTCTGGTGGGCTGGAGCGCCACGCGGGTAATCGCGCTGGAGTCCCCGGCCTGCGGTCGGTCACACCCGGCCGCTGTGCACAAGCTGCTTCGACTGCAGCGGGCTTTGTTTCCGCTGTGGTCACGCAGGGCACCAGGCGGCTGCCTATTCTGCCACCCCACACTGCCCCGCGTGCGCGGCGGGCAATCGCCCCTTCAACCACTGTATGGAGCGGGTGGGGTGCAGGCCTCCAGCCAAGTCAGGCCCTAAGAGGGGGTGGGCAGCCAAACGGCCCCGGCTGCCCAAACCGGCGCGGCTGGACCGTCGCAGCGCATGGAGGAGGATATCGTGGTCCAATAACGGATCACGACGCTATCCTCCTCCAGGGGAGTCTCGGCCATTCCGCCAGGGCGCAGGACCTCTTCCTGCAATCCATGGCGGAGCGGTCGATCGGTATTGCCGTAGCCGCGGAGCCCTACATAGTCCCCGATCGCCCCAATTGGGCAGGTAGCGGGGATGGCTCCGTGGCGGTCGTCGGCTCGGCGGCGCCGCATTCCCCGCCCTTGTCACTCAAAGACGGTACGGAATGGGGAGGGGTCACGCTGTATGGCGTGTACTTCTCCCCTAGTCGTAGTCTGGCGGCTTTCGAGGTCTTATTATTTAAACATTATAAATAGACACCTAATTTTTATTAACTTGCATAAATTAATTATTAAACGTAGGTAACTAAAGTAGTGTATAAACTTCCTGGTGAATCACAAACATATATCTTTCCAACAATTCAGTTTGCAATCTGGATGAAGCTATTAATTATCCAATAGAATTATAAACACTATAAATGTGCCTGATCTACCCTGTCATAAACTAAGAACCTAAGATTGGCGTGCCAATCACATTGCTCCGTAATTTAAAACCACCGAAAGTTTGCAATGGGACTAGATTGCAAGTAGTATTAATACAAGGAATACAACACATCAACATACATAGCATCACGTCTGTATTCCCCGAAGGGGTAGGCAGAGGTGTATTACACACCCACGACTCGCCAGCTATGTTTAAGTCCCACGTAATAGGGGGCGAGCCTATTGACATCTACCGGGCACATTTCCAAACTCCGGGATACTACTGAGAATTTTTCTTTTTAGGAAAAAGCTCAATTACATTGCCCGACCTGGGGATCGAAACCGAGACCTCATGATTAGCAATCGCATACACTACCGCTACACCACCGAGGCAGTTAATACAAGGAAACTTTCTTAAAGGACTTTTAATGTCCAGGTGTGGAAAAAGTGAGACGGTATTTATACCATGAATTCCCATAGTACAGCCGATATTTTTCCCTTTAAATTCAACACTGATACAAAATTCAGTCTAAGGCTTCAACTAAATAAGTTTATTGAAAAGCCACAGCCAACCTGCCCAATAATTCTAAAATTGAGGCGTAAGTCGTTTAAAGCTGAAAATGACTTAAACGCGAATGTTCAATTTACATTGGAATAGATTATAATACGATTGCTGCCATGTGTGGACTGCCATAACTAATATGAGCGAAGCTACTATTAAACTTGCAACGCTATAATGAGTATCTTTCACATAACAATGAGCTTATTAAAATACTGCAGCAAGAAACTATGAAATTCCAATAATTCTTATTAATTCCAAGAGTTGCCAGGATTGTGTTACTTATTGCACAAGCGGCACTTCTATCGCGAAATCGTAATGAAAACTTTGGGCTTTCGCCAAATGAGTTAAACAGCTGATAAGCAAAGGTTAATTTTGCATTGTTTCCAAAAGACACTAACTTAAATTTCGTATCGCTTTTATAGCAGGCTTTTGTTGGATTAAACGTTTTCTGCAATCTTGATGCTATTATATGTGATCTAGCAGTCAAATACGTACGCGACTGTGATTCATGAGGTACGCATACCAGGTCAGGCCAAAAGTTAGTGGCTTTTCTGTGAAGAAATTCTAGCAGCTTTGTATTAGCAAGCTAGGAGTGTTTGACTCCCGTGTCTCTGAAAGCACTAAATCCGTTGATGTTATACCTGGTTTCCCTCCAGTCGTTTCCGAATGTCATTAAGAGAACAAAGAGTTTATTTGTGTTTGTGTACACATGCGTGTACTATAAGATTTTCTGCTTAGTTCGGTAATATCCTTTGACATTGCCACCATAACCGCAAATTGGTCTGGAAATCATTATTAATCAAACGTAATCACACTTTTCTTCACATATACATATAACAGTATACACCTAGATAGAACAGAAATATAGTAATTAGTTCTAAAATAGGTTTTCGAGAGTAAATAAGAAAGTAGTCCTACTACCAGTTCCAGCCCAGCATCAAGTGAAGTATATCACTAGTTGCCTAACTTAACGACCAGCGTAGGTTTCCTTTAAGTATTTTTTCTCATAATGTTGGTAATTATTGACTGCGAAATAGCGGAGTAGTTCTTGGCCTCCCGCCCAAGTGTTGGTTTATGTGGTCCACAAATGGTTGTTCTGAGTCTGGGTTACCATGAAATGGTATGGTTGTCTGTCCGTGTGGTGACGGACTAAGAATACAAGTGTCACCACCCTATTCTTTCCCATGGGTGTCGTATGAGGCGACTAAGGGAAGTAAGCAATTATCATCCATTGCATTACTGGTGGTAGGGCTGGGTACCAAGTGGGAGTACTCACTTGGTATCGAGCCCGAGCGGGTTGGTACCACCATCTCTCGTGTGACCGGCCATGAAGCACATCGTTGCGTTTTGGCTGTAGCAGGAGATAGCCGTTTATTCTTTCATTTCATATAAGTGAAATGAAATGGTGAGCAGCGGCTTGACAATACTCTCGGTATAGTTGAGTCTATGAGCGACGGTTACCATTTACCATCAGATGGGCTGTGGCTCGTCTGCCACTAGATGAAGTAAAAAAAAAAAGACCTCCGCGATACAAGAATTATTCCTTAATGCATATAAAAATATACAGACTGCTTCTTTTGTTCATTTCTAGGTCCCTACTGTAGAATGTGGTGGTGACATTTTCTGTTTTAGTCAATACTATATGGACACAATCTTATAATACTCAACGGAAAGACATTTTGTATTTCTTATTCCCTGAGTACACGTTACTCTAACGATCTCCTAAACCCGTTTATTTATACCAGTTTCAAATCCGAATTACCGAAAACGAAACCATTTTTCACAAAGCTAGAAACACGATAATCTCTACCTTTGTACACTCAACGGCTTTAATCCGCAGTTTGTTAGGAAGCGCATCGTTAAACCAGATTTATATCTACGCAAGCTACAGTCTGTTAAGTATCTGTAGATTAAGCTTCAATGAATAAATGTGAGTGAATCTTACGAGACAGGGAGTAACCAGCTGACTTTAATGATACGATGAGTTTTGTACTGTTCTGTCGTTAATTATTTGTTACTGTCTTTAATGGATCAATTACAAAGAACATAGCGAATAGCTTCGTACATAGATACCATATTGGTCACATGGTCAGATATGGTACCTTGGCCAATGGACTATACGTGAAGTTTAAGGTAACCTTTGTAACGAAATGGAGTAAGTTTTTCATATAAAAATAAATAAAAAAATAAATATTCACGGACATTTTCACGCAACATCCTCTGGTCCCAAACTAAGCTTAACGCTTGTGCTATGGGTATCAGATTACGGATATAATACATATACTACTTTTTTTTTGTAAATAAATACATATAATAGATAGAAAACACCCAGGCGCAGTACAATTATCTGTGTTCATCACACAAATAATTGTCCTGAGTAGGAATCGAACACGACCTCGTGCACGGAAGTTGTTTACACTACCGACCACGCCACGAGGCCCGTCAAAAATATTGTTCACTAATTCTTACTTGTCACTGTTATTTTATAGTTTAAACGGAGAGCTCTTGGAGTTCTGGTACTGGTCAGGTATTAGTTGAAATCTCGGAGCACAAAATTCATCTAGTGTGAGCTTCTCTTTCAACTCGGCAACCTCATGTCTGTCGTAAGCACTCAAATATTGTTTATTGCCAGGGCCAAAGGTTTTACGGTAGTCAGATTGCGATTCGACATTTTTAGCTCTCCCTGTTCCAATGTAAGGGAGCAGATTAATAGAGTGACCGTGACTGGGCTGTGTGGTTGCGGAGCGCCTACTTCAGGGAAAAGTGCTACATAGATACACTTGGCAGGTGGGTTGACCTCGAGGGAGCAATGCTGCCTACTACTCTCTCGGTATTCCATCAGAAAGCTACTACGACTTCAAAAAAAAAAAATAACAATCATTCAGTATCAACCCAATTGATTGATATTTTATTTATATATTTTTTTTATTGCATGTCGTGGCAGAAGAGCCACGGCCCATCTAAAGGTAAATGGTAACCGTCGCTCATGGACTCAACTATACCGAGAGCACTGTCAAGCCACTGCTCACCAATTCATTTCACAAATATGAAATGAAAGAATGAACGGCTATCTCCTGCTACAGCTAAAACGCAACAATGTGCTTCATGGCCGGTCACACGGGATATGGTGGTACCAACCCGCTTGGGCCCGATACCAAGTGAGTACTCCCACTTGGTACCCAGCCCTACCACCAGTCATGCAATGGATGATAATTGCTTACTTTCCTTAGTCGCTTCATACGACACCCATGGGAAAGGATGGGAGGGTGACACTTGTGTTCTTAATCCGTCACCAAACGGACAGAAAAATAAATAATTATAATAAATAATCTATGTAGAAGAGGTTATCTTCTACATGAAATATTTTAAGATAGTATAATACCAATCTTTTTGAGTAATGAAAGCATTAATGATATCTATAGAACTCAAACACAAAAAAGCTTGTCAGGATTGCTGAATTGGTAAAGCATCTGGACGGTATCCAAAAGATGCAGGTTCAAATCCTGCTCCTGACTGTTATTTTCGATTTCACATTTTTCACTTTGTGTTTGATGTATAGTGCTAAGCATGTCAAATGTTAAAAATATATATAAAAATATCTAAATATCTATAGAACTCGTTTTTATAAGTTAAAATCTTACGGTAAAAAGAAGTTTGAAACACTGTTCGTATAACATCCAATGGTTTTTCAATCGATCAAAGAATATATTAGGGTGTTCACAATTATTAGCAATTTTCTTATCCATACAAAAGCAACGATTGAAAGTTTAAAGAAGAAAATGTAGTTCACAGAGTTTCATAATCCCCAGTAAATATTCAAAATGAAATAAAAAAATTATGCTTCAGTGAGTAACAATGGGCTTTGGAGGTCTTTTATGTTGTGCTCGATCCAGAGTCGATCTCGAGTTATCTTATAATTTTCGTTTTATTCCTGCTTTGAAATATACTTGAAAGAAAGTGATTACAACAGAGTCATTGTAAGCACTACTTGTAACTGTATTGTTATTTATGACAAGCTTGTGTTGCGACTTCATCGATTCAAAAGTTGGGTACAGAGAGGAATAAAAATATAATCATCTGCCTTATCCCAAACTTTGTTGGAGTCGGCTTCAGAACTTTTCTGTTCCAGAATTTCCACAAAATGAGTGCCTATCTGATCTCTACTACCCAACGTTGGGGACAACTGCGGACGTTAGGCAACACTGGAGTTTTTTTTATTCAAGGCTCTGAGAATCTGTATCGATTGTCAGGATGTTATTTGACCCGCCAGGACTCACTGGTTCACGTGCCTTCCCAAACACGGAAGAAGTGAGGTGTTCACAAATAGTTGTCACTTTTTGGTTACCCTTTAATGCCACTCGAGCGTAAATTTGCTTAACCTTGCCGATGATTCGAGTGCACAATTGGGCTACAATCTTGAGTGAGTGATGAATAAATTGAAATAATAAATATCACGTGCAAGACTGCGCTTTGTTAGACAAAAACTGCAGCAATGTAAAACAGCGTCATCTAGTGATGAACTTCATTAAACTGCAAATTTTACTACAAATTGTCTTTAAGTCATCTTAATTACTAGAATTAAGAGTATTCTGTATTAACTTAGGCTATAAACTATATTTGTGCCAATTTTCATTGTAGTCCATTCAGCTATTGTTCCTTGATCGAATAACAAGCATCCAGTAGCTCGACCATGGGTTTATGCTATAAAGATACGATAGGTAATTAGAGTCGCTAGCGTTTATACGTGTATAGGATAGATTTCGATAGTACTCGTACCATGAGTTAAATTGCCGCTTACGTCACTGGCTCAAGTAAGCTCGACAGTAGATTTACGTAGCATGTCCTTATGTTGGTACAGTGTAAACTTACAGCTAGCTTCAGGCTTGTTATTGTTCTCCTTTTCTATCTTGGTATAAACGAAAGAGAAAAATGCTAAAGTTCAATTCCGTGCTGTTATAGATGGGTCGCTTTTGTTTAAGTGTGTATTCGTAATAGTTAGATTTCGAATTTTGCCTCTTTAATGTAAACAAATGTTAGTGGCTAATGTCAACAAAATATTGCCAAGTCAATCAATCTCACATCTCACTTATATCCCCATTCCCCATTGTATTTATTGTAGATCGCGATCGATAATGTTCGGTATAGTTGTTGTGAAACTTTTTTGTATAAATATTATGAGAACCAGTGCCTCTCGATTTCAATTACTAGTGGAGTGTACCTATGATGGTGGTCGCCGGCGGATTGTAACATACCCAACCCAACAATATTTTATTGCGACATCATAACTTACTTTTGATTCCAATAAAACCCTTTGTGAAGACTTTATTTCTGTAAACTGAGGTAAAATTGCACAAATAATCTTAAAAAGACTTTTTTATTTTTGTAAACTGAGGTAAAATTGCACAAATAATCTTAAAAACACTTTTTTGTTAAGCCTGTAAAGTTTTGCAAACGTATTCTCACTAATATTTTCTAATGAACATCCAACAAGAATTCTCATATTAGCTTGAGTTTTTCTTTATTCCCGGCGATTATCCTCATATTCAGCCACCACTAACATATTCCATGCTAAATATGCTCACTTTCAGGCATTTACACCAAAACTTTAGTAAGTATTATAGATAAACTAAGTCTTTCACCACACAATAATGCAGTGAGTTACGTAACTACAATTGAAATGGTTTTGTTCGATAGCGTAAGACAAATTCATAACTCATGGTACCAAATTTGTATACAAACTATACAAATGCCAAGTCGCTATCGAATTCCTTTCGATAGGTATTTTACGCATCCAAATATTATGTTACTCATACTACCGAATTTAATTACCTACCCTACGTAACCGCCAGAGGCGCTGTAAGGTTTGTCATACAAATATTTTACGTAGTCGCTAGCGAGTTTACGTGAGCAAAACTCATGGTTGAGCTACAGATATCTAATCATGCAAACTTACACATTTATAATATTAGTAGTAGTAGGTTAACTTGGCAACCTAGCATGTTTTTGGTAAAAACGAACTCGATTAGTTTAAATATGACTATACCAAAACATATTTAAACTTTAAACTATTTCTTTCAAACATATTCTGTTTCCCTTTATCACTATAACATAAAAACATAGTCTCACGCCTGTATCCCCGAAGGGATAGGCAGAGGTGTATTTTACACACCCACGGTTCGCCAATATGTTTAAGTCCTACGTTATAGAAGGCGAGCCTATTACCGTCTACCAGGCACATATCAAAACTCCGGGCTGCTTCTGAGATTTTTTTCTTTTTACGAAAAAGCGCAATAACATTGCCCGATCCGGAGATCAAACACGAGATTTCAAGATCAGCCGTCGCTCACACTACCACTGCACCACCGAGGCAGTTCATGAGTGAACAGTATATCAATACCATTATTTAGCATAATTTATGAAAACAGATAAATATTCTTACTTGTAGGATTAAATCTATTGGGAGACAGCCACACCCTTTAATGTTAAAATTAGTTTGTATCAAATTATGACACAGCTTTATTTATTTCAAAAAAATTGCAAAATGCAATACTAAGATTCAATTAAATTTTTAGCTCGCATAAACAAAACCATTTCAACGCTGTTAATATTTATAACTCTTGTCTGGTGCAGTCTGGACACTTTTAATAGCAGTTCTTATTTCAGCAATGTCTTATAAAATGATATGGTTGTAATAAATTGTAATATAAAACTTTATTATTGTCCATTACAAGTTTATTCTCTGAAGCGTCGAGGGGTTTAGTTTAACGTTCAGTATAAGCTGTACAAAATATCAGTCTGGATTTAGCATAGTAAAGATTCATTATGATTTGTAGAATTACCGGTCGAAGACTACCTTTAACTTTCAGGTTTTCTCTCTTTACAATGAAATTACATATCTATTCGAAGGCTACATGTCATTAAAAATTTATTACATTCTGACCATCTGTTTTCCTTTTCCTTACTCCGTCGTGAACAAATTACTGTTTATCTATAATCCATTTGATTAGACCATTCCGATAAGCCCAAACACTACACATCTGCGGCATGTCGGTGAGAAATTTGAACATCCTAATAATTTAATTGAAATGATAGTGACACAATCAGTTTTACTAAAGGTGCTCACGTCTATTCATCAACCAGAAAAAGAGTTGAGTCTTCAAATGGCTAAATAATAATTAAATCATTCTTACAATTCAAAGTGTAATGATATTTAGAAGACGCGTGTTCTATTCTTGCTCATTTTTTACTTACAAATTATCTATTTACATTTTCGCGCTTTGTCTTCTATATTATGTAATAGACTGAGCATGTCAAGCGCTTAAAATACATTTATATAAAATAGCAACATGGATGTTCTTGAGTCTTAGCAAATTCTTGATCAAATCTCCTTTTAAATAAAAAATAACTAAATTCTAAGTTCAAAATCTATTCAGCCTTTTAAAAACAAAGTTACCACCATAGACAGAGAGACAATTGCTCACCCCGTTGCGTCGGGGAATAAACATAGTATTACCGTAGAGGCCTAAAGTGTTGTGGTTTTTATGAGCCGTGATTACCTGTTACTGTGTAGGTTGTCACTTACAAATTAAGAAAAGAAAAACATTTAAAAATAAAACTACGTTTACGGAATCTATCGCGTTTACTTGATTTTTCTACTATCCCGACGTTTCGAATACTTTACAGCATTCATGATCACGGGTGGACTTATTAAATTTAATATTAGGTGGGTTAAAATAAATAAACCAAAAATTAGTGTGGTGGTGGTGGCGGTTTCATCTACCCACAGTATATGTTATTTTAATTAACATATACTGTGGGTAGATGAAACCGTTGAAATAACATATAAGCCTTTGACGTCTATAATCTAAGTCCACCCGTGATCATGAATGCTGTAAAGTATTCGAAACGTCGGGATAGTAGAAAAATCAAGTAAACGCGATAGATTCCGTAAACGTAGTTTTATTTTAAAATGTTTTTTATATGTGTGATAGATGGCGTTGGTCGTAAAGACACATGTGATAAGATGATTGGGATGTTCGAAAGATCTGTACAATACCTCAGTGGCTCAGAGCACTTCCACGGGTTGGAAAAGACGCGGGTTCGAATCTCGCTCGTACAAAAAATCTCTTTTTCCTTATTCACAAATAATTTGTACTTTAAAAAGTGGCGGAGCATGTCAAATTCTATAAAATCTAGATCAATAATATGTAGTAAGCACTTAATGCGCTTGTCCATTAATCAATTTGTATTCTTATTTTATACATACACTAATTTTTGTTGTTACATTTTCACACTTTGTGTGCTAACATTACAATAATCATGTTGTATAACAAGGTTTATCTTTAAGAAATACAAGAAAAGAGTATTATATATAAAATTGAGTGTTTAGTAGGTATATGTACCATATTCTTATAAATTCAAATGAGTATTTCAATGAACACTTCAATCATACAATTCAAGAATGTCCAGATAATTTCCAAAAGATTTTTTTATGAAATAGTAATATTTTAAGACGCTTGCAGACGTTCAATATTTCATCCAATAACAGTTTCTTGAGTCATTAGCTCGCTGAAATAGGTTCTGGATTAGACAGTCTCATTCCATAGGATGGATAAAATAATTATTTCCTAAGGGAGGTTATTAACCTTATACCTACTTTGACTAAGTATTCCTAAATTTGAGCAGATTTGGCAGTAAATACAAATTGTCATTCTAGTGATACGTTTAACAATTTTATTGGACTGTGTTGTGCAGAAATGAGCTAACCCACGTAAAAGTTATGCTGATTTCAACTACTTCTGCTTTATTTTTCAGTGTTATTCGTCTTGGGTTGGTATAACATAAAAAAATGTAGTTGGCAGAATAAAATGACATAAAATAGAGATTATTTTCGATTGCTTGGCATTAAACTTTAACTTTGTGCAGTTTGTGGGTTGGGACATTTCAGCACAACACGGTCCAATTATAAAATTTTGATATCTGTGCTAAATACCCGTCAATGTTTTTTTAGTTGCCACAAAAAAACGTCGACAAACATTAATTATAGAATTTCAAATATGGAATTCAAAATAAAATAAGTAGTCTAAATAAAAAATCTACTTTGTCAGTTTTAAAATTAAACATCAGAGTTTCCTTGTGTACCTATAACTAGATTGAAAACACAAATCTATATTTATATTAAATTCAAATGCTTTGGAAATATAGCATAAAATTTGTAGGTATATGATGTGTTTGGGTAGGTGATTTAGATTCACAATTGGATTCGGAAGGTGACGCTGCGATCTTGTACCATGTTGTTTTTAATATTCAAATGATGGAAATTTGTGTATTTTTGTTCCTTAATAATTTTTCTCGTATTAGACCAAATACAATCTGAGGCCGCTAATACCAGGCAGGCCAACGATCGGGTAGGACAACCTCTGCCGCTAGTGTTAACAATAATATAGGTACTTAATGTAATTCTGCACTGCAGTTATACATACCTAATAACAAAGTTGATACAGCAATAACGCATTGAAACACGAATTGTGCACTATAAATTCAGGTTTTATTGTGAGAGGCCGGTGCATGAAACTATGAGAAGAACATCGAACATCATCGATGCAGTACCATATGCGGTTTACCACTGTTAATGTTACTGATTTTTAACTGGAAGAGCCACATTTTGTTAGATACAAAAAAGCATAAATTATTTTTTATTGAGTTAATTAAGAGTCACAATAAAGTGTGGTTTATACTATACAGGTGTTGCATTTCTAAATAACGACCTCCCTTTTTTATTTTTTTTATTTTAGGTTTGCAAAAATGTCCTACCGCACGCCCCGCTGCCCGGGGAGGCAACAGGGTAGTGTGGGGCTCTCACCCACTAAAAACCCACCGTGCGCCCTCACCCGCCCTTACTACGGCGGATCACGGGTACCGCGCCGTTTCACCGCGATCCGCAGGCGGCAGCGCCTTCGGGCACCCTCTCTTGTGCGACGCCCCGCGCACTTGGGCGTCACACCTTCGCGGTAGGCTTCCGCGGACGGGAGGGTACACTAAATAACGACCTTCCTTGACAAAGGTTATTGTTTTTTTTACGAGTACATAGAATATTTCGGCAACAAAGATTTTGCCTATATCTTGATGTAATTGGCATAGGATCGTTTTTTTATAGCTTATGGTGGCAGACAAGCCACGGTCTATCTGATGGTAAATGGTAACCGTCGCTCATGGACTCAACTATACCGAGAGTATTGTCAAGCCGCTGCTCACCATTTCATTTTACAGACAGATACGAAATGAAAAAAATAACGGCCATCACCTGCTACAATTAAAACACACTGATGTGCTTCATGGGCGGTCACACGGGAGATGGTGGTACCAACCAGTTCGGCCCGATAGCACGTGAGCGGTCCCACTTGGTACCTAGCCCTGCCACTGGTGGTGCAATAGGTAATAATTGCTTACTTCCCATAGTCGTCACAAATAAAAAAAATATTTATAATCGTTGAAAGCTTGACGCGATCTATTCCCATTGAGCTCTATCGATTCCAAACTTTATTCTGCAGTCTTTGTTGCGAAGCTGAGCTTTTTACTCTGTGGCTCTAAGTACTTATAATAGTGCATGTCATATATATGATTGGAACAAACTCAAATAAGTACCTGAACTATTATGTACAACAAAAAAAAAACAAAATACTGAGCACAATGAGTCTTATTTTTAACTTTTTTATTTTTATTGCATGTAGTGGCAGACGAGCCACTGATGGTAAATAGTAACCGTCGCCCATGGACTCGACTATACCGAGAGTATTGTCAAGCCGCTGCTCACCAATTCATTTCACAGATATGAAATGAAAGATTAAACGGCTATCTCCTGCTACAGCCAAAACGCAACGATGTGCTTCATGGCCGGTCACACGGGAGATGGTGGTACCAACCCGCTCGGGCCCGATGCCAAGTGAGTACTGCCACTTGATACCCAGCCCAGTCATGCAATGAATGATAATTGCTTACTTCCCTTAGTCGCCTCATACGACACCCGCGGGAAAGAATGGGGTGGTGACACTTATATTCTTAGTCCGTCACCACACGGAACTAAAACTTTATGAAGTGGTATCTTTTGTTAGTACTTGTATTTACATTTTAAATGTAGGTACGTTTCGTTTATGCCCTTCATATAATTCTTATTCTATAAACCCTCTCCGCCATCTATATCACTGACATTTAAAGCGCGAATAAAAGATAACGATCGTGCACATATTGGTCGTATAAGCAGCGAATGATTTTAGTTCGTTGTTACACGAGAAATCTTTGATCGTACTTTTTTATATGCCAATGCAACAATATAAATATAAAAAGGAGTTTCTGTTATATTATTAGACCATGTGATGATAGACTAAGAATACAAGTGTCGCTGCAGTCATCGAAGGGGACTTGTCGCTGCCGGCTGTTGTTTCTGCTATGGTCAGTGGCGACAGGTACTGGACCGTGGTCGCCACCTTCTGCGAGGATATTACCTCGCGGAAGGAGGCGGCGGAAAGGGCTAGGGAGGCTGCTCTCTCCTCTGGCCCGATCCGCTGCTGGCGGGCAGGGCGGCGTTGGCGCGACTATCTGCGCCTAATGCCGCCCCGGACAGCGGGGTGTGCGGTAGGTAAATTTTACCCCACCTAAAAAAAACTCACTTGTTATCGAGCCCTAGCGGATCGGTGTTACCTATATTGTTGGGCAAAAAAAGAATATTAATTAAACCTAAGAGAGCGCTGCACCGGTTTTTCATATCTAACCACATATTATGACGCTGGAGAAATTAATAAATCACTTGTTTTCCAAAAGTATTAGTATATAATTGATATATCTCATATTATTTCAGTCAGTGAAATCAATAACGTGCATGAACTTTATTTACCCCTCGTTGCCTATAATACCCCATTCTTTACGTATACGCCTTTACTGCTAAACCTTCCCTCCGTAAATCAACCCCCAAATCCCGGAACAAACACGAAAAACAATTTACGCTGTCGTCGCTATTAATAAATAATGTCAATAAAATTTAATCGTGATATACACGTGGCTACAGTAAATAAAATGGATTATAAAATGGTGGACGGTGAATTGATACCGTCAACATACGTAGTTGCAGAATCATCAAATTAATGTTTATGGATCTACGTTTTAGTGACACTTCTACTTTCGTTTTTTTATATTGCTTATGATAGCAGATAAGCCACGGCCCACCTGATGGTAAATGGTAACCGTCGCTCATGGATACTACTATACCGAGAGTATTTTCAAGCCCAGCGGCTCACCATTTTATTTCACAGATAAGAAATAAAAGAATTAATGTATCTCCTACTACAACCAAAACGCACTGATGTGCTTCATGGCCGGTAACACGGGAGATGGTGGTACAGACCCGTTTGGGCCCGATAGCAAGGGAATACTCCCTCTTGGTACCCAACCCTACCATCAGTAATGCAATGGACTATAATTGCTCGCTTACTTCCCTTAGTCGCCTCGTATGACACTCACGGGAAAAAATGGGGTGGTGACACTTGTATTCTTAGTCCGTAAAATTTTTGTTTATTTGCATATTACGAAAAGACCTTTTTAAATTTATAGCTCTTCATTAAACCTGAAAACAAGTGTACGTTTTATCTTAATACATAATCATGACATGTAATCAAATATGAAGATTAGTTACCTGTTATGTGTTTATCTAACATCTAATTGAAATAAAATAAAGTTTAATTCTGCTCTAAGCCAAGTTCTATCTAACCATGTGAACCGCACAATAAAATTCTATCAGTCATTTTACAGCGCGCTAACAAACGAACGCCGTCTGGGGCCGGCTTTAGAATTGTCCCTCCCCTCTCCACCCATGGGAGTCATAAGAGCCGACTGAGGGAATACCGCGGGGAGTGGGCAGCAGCACTCCCTTGAGTATTAACAAAATCCACTGCGATCGCCAACCCGCCTGCCAAGCGTGGCGATTACTGCATTATACCCCCAATTTGGGGAGGCCTATGTCCAGCAGTGGACGTCGAAAGGCTGATGGATGGATGGATGATAACAAACGAATAAATAAATAGACAAAATGATGTTGTTATGTGTTCCTTTACTTTAGGGAAAGGTGATGATCCCTTGAAGATTTTTGATACATATTTGAAATGTTTATAATTATATATTTTTTGTAAATACACAAGGTTTTACCCTTTTTATAGGTATGTATGAATTATCTTAAGATTTCTGTAATAACTAGTATAAATTTAACAGGACACAAAGTATGAAAAATGTGATGTAGAAGATGATAGCCACGAGCGGGGTTTGAACCCACGTCACCTGGATTACCGTTCCAGATTGATGCCTCCGAGCAATAATGTCACAATAGCTCAGTTCTTCTTCTTCTTCTGTTGGTCTAGAACGATTTGTAGTAAATAATGTAATACTCAGCTGAGCATGATTATAAAAAATACTACATCACATATTTTTTTAAACTCCGATATTGTAAGTAAGAAATATTTTTAATGTAAAAACAATCTAATGTGGAGGGAGTGTAAAACCGGCTGTTAGCGTAGCGACATCGCCACGCCTATTTATTTGTTTTTAACGCCATCTGTTGACAAAAGCATCTAACTAGAAAGTATAATGTCAATCAATAAACCAATAATAGTTTTAATTCGTCTATGCATAACGAAGAAATATATAAGACTCGAACAATATTTGAAAAACGAAAGAATATTCAGTGTTTTTTAAAGTACAAATTATTTGTGAAATAAGAAAAAAGATATTTTTTGTACTAGCGGGAAACGAACCCACGTCTTTTCCAATCCGGGGAAGTGCTCTAAACCACTGAGCTATAGCACAGATATTTCGATCATCCCAATCTCCTTATCACATTTGTCCTTACGACCAACGCCATCTATCGGAAGCATTTACATACATTAAACCCATCAAAAAAAATATCTTTTTCCTTATTTCACAAGTAAATTTGTACTACAAAAAAGTGGCGGAGCATGTCAAATGCTAAAGAATATAGATCAAAAATGTTTGAAAATTCGGTGTTTTCACATCTACAAAACACCTCGTGACGACTCGGTTTTTTATAATTACAAGGTATAAATATAGTTTTAGTAAATTCTACGAAACATAAATCCTAAACGTGGATAATTCAGTATTAGTAGGTAGTATAAGTTTGTCAATGATGTTTTAGGTTATCATAGTTTCATAGTAAGCAAACAACTTAAATTATTAATGTCATTCAAAAGTCATGAACATACTGATTGTCAAAATGTTAGGTATGGTGTAGTAATAAAAAAAAATAACTTAGATGTTGTAGTAATAGGAAACACTGTGTTTAAAATATAAGTTAATTGTAAATAAGCCCTGACAACACTCAGCCCCTTTTCCCACACACATTGATGGCGTCAACATCTCTGAAATATATTTATAATGTACTTTGTTCTGATTAGTAGTCCAGTCTAAAATACGTTGTGTTATTTATGAAACCATTACAGTACAGTTACCACCGTTTTACCAATCCATCGGATTTAATTTGATTTAAAATTAAGATCTCTCGTTCGTTTCCAACTTTGGTTAAGTCTGTATGACTTTGCCATAAACTTAGACTCGCTATTTCAATAGACTGATAGTATCAATCAATCTGTCTATCGCAGTCCATTGCCAAAGGCGTCCACAGATTTTAGCAACCAATATTGTTTTCGATTCTCCGCATGCCTTTAACAGTATAATAAACCTAAAGAATGATTGAGCAGTTTGTTGTTGTTATAATTGTATTTTTAAGAATTTGACATTGTACGCATTATATCTAAAAACACAGAATGCGAAAATGTTAAATAGAAAATGATAACCATGAGCAATATAGGCATAATAGATAGGTATATGATAATAATTATGATATCGCATTAAACACAAAGTGCTAATCATGTCAAATGCTAAAAATATATATAAAAATATCTAAATATGATATCGCACTTTGGCAATATTTTTTACGTTAGCAATTTTTTTTATTGGTAACTTTAGACTCGTCTAACACAAATGGCGGAGTAGTTTAGATACTGGCCTCCCGCTCGAGTGTTGTGGGTTTGATTCTCACCCAGGACAACTCTTTGTGTGATCTACAAATTATTATTGTAAGTCTAGGTGTACAATGAGTCCGTGAAATTTTATGTTTGTAAAGTCCCCCGCGATACAAGGATTATTCCTTAGTGCAGGGTGTCGACTTTATATAAGGAAAATAACAAAAAAAGTATTTTTTAAATTAGCAAATGGTTTAGATTTCGAGAGGTAACGTTTAACAAAAAATAATAGATCTTTGGTTGCCAAACGGAGAAGAGACGCGTCTTATTATTTTATAATTATAATATTGTCAACATAAATGATCGTATCGCTAAATGACATCGTTTGCTGTGACAAAGTGTGACAAGAGGAATGATGGTCTAAGAATTCATGATTTATTTTTAATCACAATGTGGGTCTAGATTTCGAGAAGTAATGTTTACGTGGGTGGTAAAAACTGTGACACAGTGTAACGTGAAACCAGCATGAAGAAATAAAAGTTCTGTATTTTGTAAACGGCCATCAATATTTAATTTTGTTTACAATATATTGAACACAAAGTGAAAAATGTGAAATCGAAAATAACAGTCAGGAGCAGGATTTGAACCTGCATCTTCTGGATTCCGTCCAGATGCTTTACCAATTCAGCCATCCTGACACTTGCTCCTGACTGCTAATTTCGATAACACATCATACTTAACGTCTTTGGGTGACGCCTGCGCCGTCTGTCGGACGTATTTTCATACATTATACCGACCAGGTAAACTTAATTTTACAATTAAGATTTTACCTAATAATGACGCAAACCCTTTAAATATTTAGATATTTTTATATATATTTTTGCATTTGACATGCTTAGCACTATACATTAAACACAAAGTGAAAAATGTGAAATCGAAAATAACAGTCAGGAGCAGGATTTGAACCTGCATCTTCTGGATTCCGTCCAGATGCTTTACCAATTCAGCCATCCTGACACTTGCTCCTGACTGCTAATTTCGATAACACATCATACTTAACGTCTTTGGGTGACGCCTGCGCCGTCTGTCGGACGTATTTTCATACATTATACCGACCAGGTAAACTTAATTTTACAATTAAGATTTTACCTAATAATGACGCAAACCCTTTAAATATTTAGATATTTTTATATATATTTTTGCATTTGACATGCTTAGCACTATACATTAAACACAAAGTGAAAAATGTGAAATCGAAAATAACAGTCAGGAGCAGGATTTGAACCTGCATCTTCTGGATTCCGTCCAGATGCTTTACCAATTCAGCCATCCTGACACTTGCTCCTGACTGCTAATTTCGATAACACATCATACTTAACGTCTTTGGGTGACGCCTGCGCCGTCTGTCGGACGTATTTTCATACATTATACCGACCAGGTAAACTTAATTTTACAATTAAGATTTTACCTAATAATGACGCAAACCCTTTAAATATTTAGATATTTTTATATATATTTTTGCATTTGACATGCTTAGCACTATACATTAAACACAAAGTGAAAAATGTGAAATCGAAAATAACAGTCAGGAGCAGGATTTGAACCTGCATCTTCTAAATTCCGTCCAGATGCTTTACCAATTCAGCTATCCTGACACTCGCTCCTGACTGCTAATTTCGATAACACATCATACTTAACGTCTTTGGGTGACGCCTGCGCCGTCTGTCGGACGTATTTTCATACATTATACCGACCAGGTAAACTTAATTTTACAATTAAGATTTTACCTCCATCCTGACACTTGCTGGCTGAATTGGTAAAGCATCTGGACGGAATCCAGAAGATGCAGGTTCAAATCCTGCTCCTGACTGTTATTTTCGATTTCACATTTTTCACTTTGTGTTTAATGTATAGTGCTAAGCATGTCAAATGCAAAAATATATATAAAAATATCTAAATATTTAAAGGGTTTGCGTCATTATTAGGTAAAATCTTAATTGTAAAATTAAGTTTACCTGGTCGGTATAATGTATGAAAATACGTCCGACAGACGGCGCAGGCGTCACCCAAAGACGTTAAGTATGATGTGTTATCGAAATTAGCAGTCAGGAGCAAGTGTCAGGATGGCTGAATTGGTAAAGCATCTGGACGGAATCCAGAAGATGCAGGTTCAAATCCTGCTCCTGACTGTTATTTTCGATTTCACATTTTGACTTTGTGTTTAATGTATAGTGCTAAGCATGTCAAATGCAAAAATATATATAAAAATATCTAAATATTTAAAGGGTTTGCGTCATTATTAGGTAAAATCTTAATTGTAAAATTAAGTTTACCTGGTCGGTATAATGTATGAAAATACGTCCGACAGACGGCGCAGGCGTCACCCAAAGACGTTAAGTATGATGTGTTATCGAAATTAGCAGTCAGGAGCAAGTGTCAGGATGGCTGAATTGGTAAAGCATCTGGACGGAATCCAGAAGATGCAGGTTCAAATCCTGCTCCTGACTGTTATTTTCGATTTCACATTTTTCACTTTGTGTTTAATGTATAGTGCTAAGCATGTCAAATGCAAAAATATATATAAAAATATCTAAATATTTAAAGGGTTTGCGTCATTATTAGGTAAAATCTTAATTGTAAAATTAAGTTTACCTGGTCGGTATAATGTATGAAAATACGTCCGACAGACGGCGCAGGCGTCACCCAAAGACGTTAAGTATGATGTGTTATCGAAATTAGCAGTCAGGAGCAAGTGTCAGGATGGCTGAATTGGTAAAGCATCTGGACGGAATCCAGAAGATGCAGGTTCAAATCCTGCTCCTGACTGTTATTTTCGATTTCACATTTTTCACTTTGTGTTTAATGTATAGTGCTAAGCATGTCAAATGCAAAAATATATATAAAAATATCTAAATATTTAAAGGGTTTGCGTCATTATTAGGTAAAATCTTAATTGTAAAATTAAGTTTACCTGGTCGGTATAATGTATGAAAATACGTCCGACAGACGGCGCAGGCGTCACCCAAAGACGTTAAGTATGATGTGTTATCGAAATTAGCAGTCAGGAGCAAGTGTCAGGATGGCTGAATTGGTAAAGCATCTGGACGGAATCCAGAAGATGCAGGTTCAAATCCTGCTCCTGACTGTTATTTTCGATTTCACATTTTTCACTTTGTGTTTAATGTATAGTGCTAAGCATGTCAAATGCAAAAATATATATAAAAATATCTAAATATTTAAAGGGTTTGCGTCATTATTAGGTAAAATCTTAATTGTAAAATTAAGTTTACCTGGTCGGTATAATGTATGAAAATACGTCCGACAGACGGCGCAGGCGTCACCCAAAGACGTTAAGTATGATGTGTTATCGAAATTAGCAGTCAGGAGCAAGTGTCAGGATGGCTGAATTGGTAAAGCATCTGGACGGAATCCAGAAGATGCAGGTTCAAATCCTGCTCCTGACTGTTATTTTCGATTTCACATTTTTCACTTTGTGTTTAATGTATAGTGCTAAGCATGTCAAATGCAAAAATATATATAAAAATATCTAAATATTTAAAGGGTTTGCGTCATTATTAGGTAAAATCTTAATTGTAAAATTAAGTTTACCTGGTCGGTATAATGTATGAAAATACGTCCGACAGACGGCGCAGGCGTCACCCAAAGACGTTAAGTATGATGTGTTATCGAAATTAGCAGTCAGGAGCAAGTGTCAGGATGGCTGAATTGGTAAAGCATCTGGACGGAATCCAGAAGATGCAGGTTCAAATCCTGCTCCTGACTGTTATTTTCGATTTCACATTTTTCACTTTGTGTTTAATGTATAGTGCTAAGCATGTCAAATGCAAAAATATATATAAAAATATCTAAATATTTAAAGGGTTTGCGTCATTATTAGGTAAAATCTTAATTGTAAAATTAAGTTTACCTGGTCGGTATAATGTATGAAAATACGTCCGACAGACGGCGCAGGCGTCACCCAAAGACGTTAAGTATGATGTGTTATCGAAATTAGCAGTCAGGAGCAAGTGTCAGGATGGCTGAATTGGTAAAGCATCTGGACGGAATCCAGAAGATGCAGGTTCAAATCCTGCTCCTGACTGTTATTTTCGATTTCACATTTTTCACTTTGTGTTTAATGTATAGTGCTAAGCATGTCAAATGCAAAAATATATATAAAAATATCTAAATACAATATATTGCTTCCATCTAAATGTAATTTACAATATATTGCTTCCATCTTAATGTAATTTACAATATATTGCTTCCATCCTATAATGAAATAAGGTCCAATAAAAACACCTCCAGTAATTTAACTTTAAAATAGAGCGACGAAATTACCTAAGTTCACCATAAAAATAATAAAATTGATCCCACAAAGTTGCTACAATGTCTTTTATACGCGATTGGTCGTATTATTGGAGTATTTAAGCTTACCAGTTTCTGTTACTAAACGTGACTGGTTTGTCATTAAAGGAAGTCGGAGTTCTATAATATACTACAGTGTATTTTATGTTCAATCTTAAATTTACGTTTGTGTAAGATTGTATGTCTCTGATTTTAAAGTTAATAGTAATTACATTCTGTGCATAGTAAAGGTATATTTTGCGAAAGGGAATGATGGTTCGGCCATGTGGAAAGAATGCCGGACGAACGACTGGTTAAGAATATATACGTACAATGCGAAAGTGGAAGGATGTAGGTCAAAACCGAGACTCAACTACCTAGACCAAATCGGTCATGTATTGAAGGAAGGTGTATTCAGGAGTCTCCGAAACTGGCGAGCGTGTATGAAGAGAATTAGGAATGTTGAGGAGGCGAGCGATGTATGCATGGAGCATTTTGATACTCTGTTCTTTTTGCCTACCCTGCAAGGGAGATGATGTGATGTTAAGTTTAACATACATTTTGTAAAAAGTAAGTTCGTGTAAACTCTATTTTTTTATTACAACGCTACATGTGGAGAATCACGGATACCCTAAGGGTGAAACCCAAATACATTTGCTAGTTCAACCTAAATATAACCAGGCTTTTGACTATAGGCTATAGGTACGTGTCCATGTTATGTTTATGTATATTTATAAAGTTTTCCGCGGGTATATGCTAATTATTTTTTATAAGTCTTTTGTACGTGTGGAAAGCACCGTCGGTTATATTTTCTTCAGACATCTTCAATAACCATCATTGTACTTCAGCCAATACATAATAAAGTACATGAAATGATAATGAATTATACATTTAAACACTCCTCATAAATCTTTGATGATAATCACTTGAAAATCCGTTAAGTAGTTTTTGAATTTATTACGTCCAGAGAAGCAGGCAAACGCAACAGGGGACTTTAATACATAAAAGTCATCCCATGATACATGGGGATCCAGGTAATAAACTATCTTTCTTCTAAATAATATCCATATATATTCACCCGTTTTTACGTTATTGAGTAACGAACATTCAAACATACAAACTTGCACATTTATAATATTACCATCCTTTGCCCACGGCTCCGCTGCAGCCAAAAGCTAGTTTTTAGGTTATATCTCAGGTTCCTGATATAGTAGCGGGATAAAATGTAATACCAGTCTTTAAGTCTAATAAAGAGCTATAAAATAAAAAAAAATGCATCAAAATCCGTTTAGTAGTTTTTGCGTGATGCGCGAACGAAAAAATAGACAGAGCGAACAACAGGAAAAAATCTAAAAAAACACTATGGTTGTCTGTAAAGTCGGATTACGGACGATAATTTTACGTGATAACGTCATATGTTTTCTGAGTTTCACAAATAACGCATTGGTCGCCATACATTTGTCGGAACGTGACACTTTTTCGTGCACGGCCGCTCATCGATTTATAAGACGTTATCACATCAAAAATATTGGTTTGTGTGTACACACGCTTATATAGCCTAATACAGTAGTTTTTTCTTAAATATCTTGAATGTACAGACACAGCTCTGTTACAGTTTTTTATAGTTAGGATATAGCAGGATATATAATATAATAAAGACTTATATACCATAACTACTCAACTTAGAAATATAAATTGCTACTAAAATCCTTGCAAGAAAAGCCAAAATAAATTACCTCAATTTTCTTGCCTCGCTTCCCTGCACTGATTTCCTGCGATTCTAAACGTACAGAAGTCTCTTAAAGATACGTATCGCCTATCTTTCCGCTCAAATTGTGAGTCAACTCGAGGATATGGGTTAATAGAGGGTTAACGATCTTGGTTACGATAAGCCATGTATAAATAGTTTGTTCTTGTGATGTTATAGTTGGACGACTTTTTGTCATGATAAAGACGCATAATTGTCTTGCCCTTGTTTTTGCGTGCGATACTTTGGATGTTGATATTTTTCAATTTATTTCCTTTATATTATATTTCTTTTTATAAAATATCTTCTGCATGAAATGAATGGGAAATATTATAAAGACGACCCGGTATGGTACATTAATGCAAACAATGTTATGCCGTTCATTTTTCCGTGCTAAAAATATGTTCTAAGTTCCGGACTATTGTGTATTTCATGATAATCGATGGAGTAGTTATAGTGTGAATTGAATAACAAACAAACTCATATCCTTACTAATATTACAAAAAGTGATTTTGTTTGTATATTTGTTACGCTTTCACGTGGTAATTACTCAGCAATCATCACGCATACACAATATCTGGAACCCAGAAAAATATATATATGCTTAAAAGGATATTCCTTTCCTGGCTTTTCTAGTTTTTATTCCTGAAAAATTAACGGTTCCCATGGGATTGCTATTTTTACATAGCTATAATTATGCCTCTGCCTCTTCACACAGACTTCTGACAGCCTCGATGGTGCAGCGGTAGTTTGAGCGACTGCTGATCATGAGGTCCCAGGTTCAATACCTGGTTGGGCAGTTTTATTTAGGTTTTTTGTAAAAGAAACATTCTCAGTAGCAGCCCGTAATTTGGAAATGTGCCCGGTAGACGGCAGTAGGCTCGCCCCTTATTGCATGGGACTTTAACATAGCTAGCAAACCGTGGGTGTGTAATACACCTCTGTCTACCCCTTCGGGGAATACATGCGTGATGCTATGTTTTATGTTCTATAATTATTATTTACCGTAATATACCGTAGAAGCGCGTAGAAGGGGACAAAATCTAGCTTATAATATAATTATGTACTAGCTACCCTGGCTATGCTTTGTTGTGGCTCAATTATTGTAGGATATCCATAGAGGGGTGCGGGTCGGGATACCTCCGCGTTGGTGCACCCCGGGCAAAGACAGCACTCTAGTGCCGGCGGCTGAATCCCGGCACGCGACGGGTCTCCGCGTGTCCCTCTGATTAGCAGAGGGCACAGTGGATAGGCCGTACGTCCGCCGTGGAGGGTCGGTTGGGCCACAGTGGCCCCCCCGACCCTGGGGTGGGGACAGCGGGGTCACAGTGACCCCCGCGTCCCCGGAGGCGGGGCTTTTAGCCCGAGTGGCGACGGGCTCTCTGCTTGCAGTGGGCCGAACGTCTGCCGTGGAGGGCCAGCGGGGCCATAGTGGCCCCCCCAGCTCTGGGAGACGGAGACGGGGCGTTTAGCCTGAGGGGCGACGGGCTCACCTTGCTTGCTTTGCGAGCGGTGGGCACGGTCTGATGCAGACCACCGTTCGGCCCAACCCGTAATCCTGAACGGACAGGATCGGGGGTCTTCGGACCGCGGGGAAGAAAACCCCTATAAAAAATTACCCCAATCCAAGCTCTGCCGCCCAGCGAGGGATGAATGGCTGGAGGGTATCCAGTCGTGAGGGCAGCACCACCACAGTCGAAGGACTATAAACTCAAAATGGCGGATGTAAAAACTACATGTATACCTCCGGAGGGTACCGGGCGCAACGCGTCCGGAGAATCCCTCACAGAGCCGAGTACCAAGACCGGCCCTGTCTGCCCCGCGTATCCAAGGGGGGCAACTAACGCTGATAATAAAAAAAGAGGAAGCAGTAGGGAGGAAAAAAAAAAGGGGAAAACCCGTGGGAAGAAACCCGCGGGTAGTTCAGCCATGGGCAGCGGCTCTACCACCGATATGGACACATCTGACGGTGACAACAGTTCTGCCAAAATGCCGGTGTCTAGGCAGAGCGCGGCCATGTCAACGGAGCAGCCAGCTGCAGCAAAGGAGAAGCCAGCCGCTTCGGTGGAGAAGCCAGCGCGCCCTCTAAAGCGCCCGAACCCAAAAAGGAGGAGCGGGTCATTGGAGTCAGAGGGCAGCTCTACAGAGATGCCCCCGCAGGGAAGGCCGGGAAGATCGGCGAAGAGGGGCCAAGGCGCCAAAAGGGGTATGGCAACACGAGCTTCATATCTGGCGGATGAGGCCATACTGAAGGACCTAGCAGTGGGTCTTTCGGTAGAGGAGAGGGTAACTCTCCTCACATCGAGACTTTGTGATGAGCCTCCGGACACGGAAGGTCTACCCACGGTGGGCCAGATTGCCCAGAAGGTTTCCAATGCCTTGGCCGTCGTTTCTACGGTGGCTAATGAGTCACGGAGCCTTCGGGGCAACCTCGCGAAGGCCCTCAATAATGCTACCAAGGTAGCATACGGGGCAATGGAGTCTCTCCGGCGGTACCCGGTGCCGGGGGGGACCGGGAAGCTGGAGTCGCCCTGTCGCTGCAGGCGCCTCGAGGCGGAGATGGCAGAGCCCCGTAAGAAGCTCACCGGCCGGCGACTCAAGCCAAGCCTCGCCAATGCCGGGCCGGAAACCTCTGCCTCAACGGCGAGCGCGGGGTCTCCGGCCCTTGGTCTCCTTACAGAGGAGCAGATGCGCCAAGTCATCGATCGCATTAGTGCCATCTATGACCCGCGCATCGACTCCTTGAGCACCACTGTGCCGGCGGAGCCAAGACTCCGTCCAGCGCTGGCCGCGGATAAGAAGACCGCGCCACCTTCGGCCCTAACGCCGCTACCCTGCCAGGGTGGCCGCATGGGCAGTTATTCCGCGGCCGCGGCTGCTACGCCGCCCAAGGGACAGGGCAAAGTTGCCCCCAAGGCTAGCAAGCCAAAGACGGCGCAGAAGGCTGGGCAGCGCCCCAAGGGCCAGCCCAAGGAGCAATTCCCTCCACTTCCGCGTGCTGGCCAGCCTTCATGGGCCCCACAAAAGGTACCCCGGGATTCCTAAATCCCGCCACCCACCACGTCCGAGCCTGCACCCTGCGACGGGTGCTGGCGGTCTGTGGATGGCGGGAGGAAGAAGTCCCGGGATAAGAGGAAAAGGGCGGTCGGACACAGCCGACCGACGTGCACTAACTGCTTGATTGCGGCGGCCTTTGTTTCCGCTGCGGTCAGGCAGGGCATAAGGCGGCTACTTGTACCACCCCCCCCCTCACTGCCCCGCGTGTGCTGCAAGCAATAGACCTGCGAAGGACTACATGGGGCGGGAGGGGTGTAAACCACCAGCCAACACAGGCCCAAAAAAGGGGGGGACTAGCCAATCGGCCCAGGCTGCCCACCCTAGCGCGGCTTCGCCGCCGTCCCGGGAGGAGGAGTATATGGCTACGGCCTAACGTTCAAACGTAACGCTCTCCTCCTCCAAGCGAATCTCAACCAGCCAGGGCGCAGGATCTTCTCCTGCAAACCATGGTGGAGCGGTTGATTGGTATAGCCGTAGCTGCGGAGCCTTATTGCGTTCCTGACCGTCCTAATTGGGCGGGCAGCCGCGATGGCTCCGTGGCAATCGTCAGCTCCACGGCACTTCGTTCCCCGCCCTTGTCGATCAGAGACAGGGGTACGGGATACGTCACCATCGACAGGGGGGAGTTACGCTGTACGGCGTGTACTTCTCCCCCAACCGGAGTCTGGCTGATTTCGGGGTCTGGCTTAATAGCCTAGAGACCTCGTTGCGGCGCTTGGCACCTAGCCACGTCCTGGTCGCGGGGGACTTCAATGCCAAATCCAAGGTGTGGGGGTCCCCTGCGACCAATGCTTGCGGGGCGGCGGTTTTGGGGTGGGCAGCATCGACGGGCCTCTGTCTATTAAACAGAGGCTCCGTCAACACGTGCGTGCGGCGTCGGGGCGGGTCGATAGTGGACCTTTCGTTCGCTAGACCTGACGTCCCAGCACGAGTGAGAAACTGTTGTGTCCTGGAGGAGGTTGAGACCTTGTCCGACCATCGGTATATCTGGATTGAGGTCTCCCAGTCCCAGCAGGGGTCACGCGGCGCGCAGAACTTCCGCGTTCCCGCGGTGGGGTGTGGGTAGGCTGGATAGGGGCAGCCATCGTTTCATCGTGGCTGTCCTCACCAGCCCTGACTGAGGAGGTGGACGTTGAGGCTGGCCGATTTCGCGCTGCGATCACGCAGGTTTGCGACTCGGCCATGCCCCGTGTGCGACATCTTCTTCCGAGGAAAGGGCTCTACTGGTGGTCCCAGGAGCTGGCGAACCTACGTGTGGCGTGCATTCGTGCCCGGAGGTCCTACACCCGTAGTCGGTGGCGCAACCGCGATGGGGAGCGGGAGGGCCGGCTGTACGAGGCATATCGCACTTCGCGGGCCGAGTTCAAGCTGGCCATCTGCCGCACCAAAACTGAAAAAAGGCAGGAGATGCTGGACCGTCTCAATCGTGACCCTTGGGGTCGCCCGTACCGTGCGACGCTGAACAAGCTCCGCACCCAGGCCCCGGGCCCTGGCCCTGGCTCTGGACCACCTGGAGCCCCACCTCAGGGAACTGTTCAACGCGTGCCTGGCGTCCGGACGGTTCCCTGACTGCTGGAAGGAGGGGAGGCTGGTACTCTTGCCGAAGCCGGGACGAACGCTGGATCCAGTTGGGGCCTTCAGACCCATCGCGCTGCTGGATGAGGCAGGTAAGATGCTGGAGAGAATCCTCGCTGCCCGCATTGTCCAGCACCTGTGCGATATCGGGCCCGACTTGTCGGATGCCCAGTTCGGTTTTCGAGCTGGTCGTTCGACAGTCGGCGCGATCATACGTCTGAAGACCGCGACTGCGGCAGCCGTCACCGGCGGGGAAATGCTGTTGGTGGTGTCGCTTGACATCGCCAACGCATTTAATAGTCTGCCATTCAGCTGCATCAGGGAGGCGCTCCGGTATCACGTGGTGCCTGTATACCTGAGGCGGCTGGTGGCGGACTATCTAGAGGGCCGCAGCGTCGTCTATGAGAGCCGCATAGGGGACGTTGTGAGGAGACCCATGTCGTGCGGTGTCCCACAGGGTTCAGTCCTGGGGCCGCTTCTGTGGGACATCGGTTACGACTGGGTGTTGCGCTGTCAGCTCCCCACCGGGCTGGCGGTCATCTGCTATGCGGATGACTAGCTGGTCGTGGCCCGGGGTGGAAACTTCGAGGAAGCGGCGTTCCTGGCCACCTTAGGGACCTCAGAGGTGGTCAGGTGGCCCTGGACAAGTCGGAGTTCCTACTTTTCCATGGGCCTCGACGTCGGCCACCTGCTGGCGCCTCGATCACAGTGGACGGGGTCAAGATTGGGGTGCAGGCCCAGATTAAGTATCTGGGCCTGGTGCTGGACGGGCGGTGGCGCTTTCGCGAGCACTTCCGCCTACTGTCCCCGAGGCTAGTCGGCGCAGCGTCCACTCTTGCACGGCTCATGCTGAATATGGGTGGATCCAACAATGCGTGCCGACGGCTTTACGCGGGGGTGGTCCAGTCGATGTTGCTGTACGGTGCACCCTTGTGGGCGGAGTGCCTGGACGCACTGAGCAGGGCTCTTCTGTGGAGACCGCAGAGAGTCGTTGCGTCCAGGGTCATACGTGGATACCGGACGGAGGTGGCCTGCGCGTTGGCCGGAATCCCACCGTGGGACTTGGAGGTGGAGGTGCTCGCCGAAGTGTATCGGTGGGCGTCGCAAGAGCAGGAGGGGGGCGGACGCCCCCTACCCAGGGAGGTAGCCAGGTGGCAGGGCGACGCCCACCGAGCTGCCATGGCCAGGTGGAGGGCACGGTTGGAGGCGCCCCGGGCCGGTCTTTGGACCGTAGGGGCACTCCAGCCGGTGCTGGAGGAGAGGGCGGGGCAACGGCACGGAGTCCTTACCTCCCGACTGGTGCAGGTGCTGTCGGGGCACGGTTGCTTCGGCAGATATCTGCACATAGTCGCAAGGAGGGAAGCGACTCCGGGCTGTCACCACTGCGGCTGTGACGAGGACACGGCGCGGCACACGCTCGAGTCGTACCCGGCTTGGGCCGAGCAGTGCCGTGAACTCGTCGCTGAAATAGGGGGAACTTCTCGCTGCCGAGCGTCGTCAGAGCGATGCTTGGCAGTGACAGGAATTAGGCCGCGGTCGCTGCTTTCTGCGAGGAGGTTATCTCGTGGAAGGAAGCGGCGGAGAGGGCCAGGGAGGAGGATCTTTCCGCTGACCCAAACCGCCACCAGCGACCGGGGCGGCGCAGGCGCAGGTACTTGCGCCTCATGCCGCCCTAGCTGAGGCTGCGGGTGGATCGACCGGGGAACGTCCGCCACCCGCAAGGCCTCCCGAGAAGGTGCGACGCTCCGTGTCGGATGCGTTGCTCAGTAGAGGGTACCCGTAAGGGTAAGCCGCCGGCGGACCACCGCAGGAATGTTACATGGTTCCAGTGGCCCGCCAATAAAGGCGGACAGACGGCACACGGCGGGTTTCTTTAGTGGGTTAGGGCCCCACACTACCCTGTTCGTTGCCCCGAACGACGGGGTGTGTGGTTAGGAACATTTTTTTCCGCCTTAACAAAAAAAAACAAAAAAAAGGGTATCCATAGAAACCAATATTTTTTTCGGGATGTAAAGTAGCCTATGTCCTTTTCTGTAGAGGGGATTATACCTATGTATAAGATTTCATGATAACAGGTGGCCGGGGAACTATTCCCTCCGAGTCTCCCTAAGCCCTACGCCAGCCTCTCATGTCCGACGTTCCAACCAGGACCCTATCGACGCCGACATCCAGGGAGGATAGTCTCTCGCTGCAACTAAAACACACCAAAGCGTTTCACGGTTGGTCACTTGTAAAACGGTGGTACAGACCATGTGGGTCTAGCCAAGTTGCATTTTATGATCGGTTATAGATATTATTAAAGACTCAGATAAATATAGGTTCTTTATCTATGGTTAAAGATGTCAAATTCCCATATATTTAAATAGTTTTCTGTTAGCGTTAGCGATCCATGGACCTATCCCATGTAGCGAACATAGAATTCAACTTGGCTAGACCCACTGATATATATAAAATGTGATATACAGGATGAACGGTATGGCAGCGCGTAAGCTACGAAAAAACCAAACATTGATTTTTATACGGGTGTATTAGGTTCGTGTCTGAGCACGAGTTTCCTTTCCTGTAGAAAAGAAAGAAGATAGGTACGCTTTCATACATTTTGAAATAAAACTACGTTTACGGAATCTATCGCGTTTACTTGATTTTTATGCTATCCCGACGTTTCGAATACTTTACAGCATTCATGATCATGGGTGGACTTAGATGGTAGATGTGGACATCTTTTTACATGCTAATAAGCTGCAGGTTCCACGCCGCCGTCACAGAAACCGAGTGAAGCCACCCACAGTTGAGCGCCTCCCTGCAGTCCTATATACCCTTACAGGATGCAGGAGTGTACAAGCTGGATTGTGATTGTGGTCTCTCCTACATTGGGCAAACAAAGAGATCCATAAGAACTCGGATCAAAGAACTCATAGCTGATGTGAAGCACCATCGCTATACAAAGTCTGCAATTTGTGAGCACACACAGGACTATTACCGCCATTACATCAGGTTTGACAAACCTCAAGTCCTCGCAAAAGAACATCGATATCGTCCTAGAATGATACGTGAGGCTATTGAAATTAAGAAACATCCGAATTTCAATAGAGAAGACGGCAGGGTCTTACCATCAAGCTGGAATCCTGTGATAGGCCTCACCAAACATAATACAAGAAGGCACACCACGAATTGCAAGACATAGTTAGCGCTTATTGTGTAGATAAAACCCACAGTAGTGATTAGTTAGTATTTTCCGCATAAATTTAATAATCCATAACAAGTTGTTGCCTACTGAGTTTTCTGGCCGGATCTTTCTCAGTCAGGCCGCGTTCCGATCCGGTGGTAGCTTTTTAGTCTTAGCTTCTATTAAAATGCCGTGTGGGGCCGGCTTTAGAATTGTCCCACCACTCTCCACCCATGGGAGTCGTAAGAGCCGACTGAGGGAATGCCGGGGAGTGGGCAGCAGCACTCTCTCGAGTATTAACAACATCCACTGCAATCGCCAACCCGCCTGCCAAGCGTGGCTATTAGGGCACTATCCCCCATTCTTAGGGAGGCCTATGTCCAGTAGTGGACGTTAAAAGGCTAATGGATGGATGGATTCTATTAAAATCAATATATTTAATAATAGAAACTAATAATCAATATCGTCTTTCTTAATTGTAGTTTTTGATTACTTAAAAATTTTAATTGGTAGTTTGTGGTAGAATTTTTAAGCACTACATATAAACAAACATTTTAAAACTTAAAGGAGTATTATACTTATTTTATTATACTAGCTTAAAATCTCATACATTGCAAGCATAAAACTTAGAGTAGATATTTTTAATTGTGTTTCTAAACGAATATTATGTGGGTTGAAATAAATAAACCAAAAATTTGTAAAATCATATTGCTGTGGGTAGATGAAACCGTTGAAACAACATATCAGCTTTGGACATCTACCATCTAAGTCCACCCGTGATCATGAATGCTGTAAAGGATTCGAAACGTCGGGATAGCATAAAAATCAAGTAAACGCGATAGATTCCGTAAGCGTAGTTTTATTTCAAAATGTGTGAAATTCGCGTAAAAGTTAGAAAACACTTTTACATTCTTGGGCCCAAAAAAATAATTTGTAAAGAAATGCAAGTGGTGCCAATTAATAGCTTCATATTTGCCAAATCACCACTCCGATTTAGGGGCTACTTGGCTATCTAGTGTCTAATGCACAATTCACACAATAGAAAGGCCATAAAATCCAACATAATGGAGTCCAAGTTAGTTGTGTAAGTAAGATAGCAAAGGTGATTAATTAAGCAAAAACAGAAGTCCATAAATAGATAGCAGTAGTCAAGGATTAAATCAATATAAAGATATAAAGCAACGAAAATCGCATTAGAGATGACGCACAGTGTACATTCAGTGGTTTAATGAACACCCTACCAAAAAACAAGTAATTAAAACACAGAGTGAAAAAATGTGAAACAGACAATAATAGCCAGAACTCAAGCGTTATGAATATCGTTTAATCGTTCATCCAACTGAGGTATCGTGATATTTAAGTCGATAATCAAATTAATGTAACAATAGTTCTGGTAAATTACACGTCAAGTGTTTAAAAAGTATGTCAAATAAAATTGGTAAATAATAAAATCAATAAAATGTTCATAATAATATGCTTGTTGTATATTTATATTCAATAATATTTTTAGATATTTCCTTATTGTTGTAAATATTTATACTTAAAGTTTTATTTTATCTCGGGGCATTCTCACGGGCGCGGGCGACCCGGACGTGAATGGCAGATGTGTTTACAGTCTGTTGAACCCCAGCCCACGTCCGACGTCACGATTCAGAACGTTCGGATTTTGTTTTGATTTTCAAGTTTTATTTATGTGCAATCCTAGTTTCTTGTTGTGGAATGACCTCTGATACGCTGTTGTTGATAATGTTCGATTGAAAGAAATCCTCTTAAATTCTGAATAATCTTTTGTATTTTTATTTATGATTCTTGCCTATATTCAAGTGACAAAATATAATATACCTATTATGTCACACTCTACGGCACATTATTTATCACTATGAAAATATTTAATGTTGCCAAAAAACTAAAAAAAAAAGACAATCGCTTCATTAAACACAAAGTGAAAAATGTGAATTCGAAAATAACAGTCATGAGCAGGATTTGAACCTGCATCTCCTGGATACCGTCCAGATGCTTTGCTAATTCAGCCATCGTTACCCTTGCTCCTGACTGCTAATTTCGATAACACTTTCATACTTAACGTCTTTGGGTGACGCCTGCACCATCTGTCGGAAGTATGAAAGTGTTATCGAAATTAGCAGTCGGGAGCAAGGGTCACGATGGCTGAATTGGCAAAGCATCTGGATGGTAGTATCTGGAGGAACGTAGGTTTGAATCTTTTTTACAGAAAAATCTCTTTTTTTCCACTTTCACAAATAATAGTAATAATAATAATGTCACTCAGCTCTGCACCGCAGCCACCAGCGATCGCACCAGCGGTACCGGTCACACCACACGCACCGAGCTCTTCCAGTGATGAGTACTACTCAGCGCCGACGTCGCCAATACCAGTACGTCGGCGAAAGAGAGGCCGGCCACCGGCTAGTTTGGCACCCCGAGGCCCACCGGCTTCAAACAGGGTTCCCACTGCCAGTGGTAAAGTGCAGCGCATGAAATGGACGAATTCGATAAACGAAAATGTCATGCGCGCCTATTTTGGGGCCACAGAGGGAGGAACTTGCCTTACCGCTTACCGTGACCGTATGCTGCTTCTGTTTCAGGGCCTGGAACCAGCCATCAACGTCTTGGCTCAGCGACTATCGGACCAAGTACGGGCCATTCAACGATCTCGCATGTTGGACGACACCGTACTTGATCGGCTACGCTCGGAGTTTATACGGACTAGTCATGTTACCCGCATTCCTTCGCAACCAATAACTGTTACATCCGTTCAAGACCATGTTCCACAAAGGTCATACGAGAATGTGGGTGATGAGACTATTTCTGTCAACACTCAGTACTGCAATGAGGTAAGAGAGGCTTTGAAATATGCGATTTGTGAGTATAGATTCAAACCAATAGAATTTAGGCCCTATCTGCCTCGATTACCCATGCATAGGAGGAACATGTTGCTGGTTAGTACCCTTGATTCGCTTTTGCCTAGTTACTTAGACACTAGTGAAAATCTTGCCGATACACACTCCATCTTGTACTGTACAGCCGTTGCGGCGTGCCGTATGGCTGGACTCGCTATTTTAAAAAAGGAGTCCACTATGCGGCCGCTGTATGCGAAACCTGTATGGCAGTGCAGGATTGAGTGCCGTATCGCCGAGACAAGGGTGCTAATTGGTAAACTGAATTGTTTCAGGATGGGCAATACACGTCCACGAGTGATGCGTTTCGTAAAACGGGCATTCTTGGGGACTGGAATTAGGCCTCAAGATTTTATGTCCCGTGATACGGAGCGCATCGACCTCCTGAAACAAAAACTATATGCATGGGCTATTCGAATTCGCAGATACAAAAACACAGCAGCTGCCGGATGCTGAAACAACAAATAAATTTTGGCGCAACATCTGGTCGGTGCCCATCATACATACTGAGGGCGATTGGATTGAGAATGTTGAACGAGCTTGTGAACAAATCCCAGCGATGGAACAAATCAAAATAGAACAACAAGACGTAGCCTGTGCAGTCCGTTCTTTGGTAAATTGGAAGTCTCCGGGACCGGACGGACTGCATAATTTTTGGCTTAAGTGGCTACGAAGTTCACACGCTCGTTTGGCTTCTCAGTTTCAATCGGCTGTGGAATCGGGGTCGTTGCCGGATTTTATGACTACTGGCATCACTCATTTGCTCCATAAATCAGGCAGTACCACGGAACCATGTAATTATAGACCAATTACGTGTTTACCGACACTCTATAAGCTCCTTACATCTATTCTGAGAACAAAAATTTCTAATCATATTGAAACAAATTCGGTCATGTCTTTCTCTCAGAATGGATGTAGGAGTGGGGGCCGTGGTACTAAGGAGCTCCTCCCTATTGATACGGCAATTAGCCAACATGCTTGCCGTAAGAAAAAGGATTTGGTGACATGCTGGATAGACTATAAAAAAGCTTTTGATTCTGTGCCACATACATGGCTCTTGAGGGTGCTGAAATTATATAAAGTTCATCCTACTTTATGCACCTTCCTAGAATCATGTATGGGGCACTGGAGAACAGCTCTTAGCTATCCAGCGTGTCGGCAGACTCTGGTTCGCTGCGGTGAGCTTATAAGGATTGAGCGGGGTATATTCCAGGGTGACAGTCTGAGTCCTTTATGGTTTTAGCCATGAACCCTCTCAGTACACTATTAGAGAGTTCAGGGCTAGGCTACAGGTTGCGAGGTGATGGTCGTGAAATATCCCACCTGTATTACATGGATGACCTTAAGTTGTTTGCCTCCACCAGATTTCAACTAATAGAGTTACTAAAGTTAACCAAGTCCTTTAGTAATTCGATTGGGATGGAATTTGGTGTAGACAAATGTGCGGTCATGCATGTAAAACGGGGAAGAGTAGTGGAATCCGCGGGAATTCAACTCTCGGATTCTACTTATTTACGACCTCTTCTCGTTACTGATACCTATAAATACTTGGGTATGCGGCAAGCTTTAGGCATTAGTGAGTTGGACATGAAACAATCGTTGCGTGAGCGCTTCTTTGGCCGCCTGAAGAAAGTACTAAGTAGTCTTCTATCAGGTGGAAACAAGGTGCACGCCTGCAACGGCTGGGTCATGCCACTTCTTATGTACTCTTTCGGCATACTCAAGTGGACTCAGACTGAACTTGACACCTTGAATAGAAGGGTCCGCAGTCTCTTGACCGCAAATCGTATGCATCATCCTCGTTCATCAGTTATGAGGTGGTACATCCCACGAAAGTGTGGAGGTCAAGGTTTCTTAAATGCCAAGACCTTGCACAATCGTGAGGTGTGCAACCTTAGGGAATATTTCCGGCATACTGATAGGGATATGCATCGTGATGTGGTCACTGTAGATTCCGGACTCACTCCACTCTCCTTGGCTAAGGAGAACTGGCGCAGACCAGTAGTGCTGAGTACTGATGAACGCAGGGCCGTATGGCAGAGCAAGGAGCTCCACGGAAGATTCTACCGGGCCCTACATGGGCCTGATGTAGACTTCTTAGCTTCCGTGTCCTGGCTACGTTTTGGTAACCTCTTTGGGGAAACCGAAGGTTTTGTCTGTGCAATTGCTGACGAAGTTATCATGACGAACAATTACCGGAGGCATATCCTTAGGGACGGTACTGCCGATATCTGCCGTGCCTGCCACCGTCCAGGTGAGTCCCTTAGGCATATTGTCTCGGGTTGTTCTCGTCTTACTAACGGCGAGTACTTGCACAGACATAACCAAGTGGCCAGGATCATCCACCAACAACTTGCTCTGAAATACGGGCTTGTGGACGTCGAGGTACCTTACTACAGGTATACAGCTGAGCCAGTTCTCGAAAACGGTCGTATCACGCTGTACTGGGATCGATCAATCATCACAGACAGGACTGTTGTGGCCAACAAACCTGATATTGTGGTGATTGATCGATCTGAGCGCCGAGCAATGATTGTTGATATCACCATTCCGCATGACGAGAATGATCGTGAAGGCCGAAAAAGATAAACAGATGAAGTATCTGGACTTGGCGCACGAGATTGTTGACGTGTGGAATGTGGATTCGGCTATCATTGTACCGATAGTTGTTACAGTTAACGGACTGATAGCCAAGAGCCTCGATCAACATCTCAAGAGGCTCGCGTTAGGTGGCTGGGTTAAGGGTCTGATACAGAAGGCGGTACTTCTGGACACGGCACGCATCGTGAGGAAGTTCCTGTCTCTGGAACCCTAACCACTGGCAGTTTGGTCCTTGTACTCGCTGCCGGTGGGTCTACGCACTTTTAATATTTTTAATATATTTTTATAATATATTTATATTTAAAAATGTGTTAAGTGGAAAAAGAATTGTAAATAAAGGAATAATAATAATAATAATAACTTTATTTCAATAAAAGAGTACATAAAATACCATCCAAACGAGTACAATTCTTTCGATAGCATCGTCGTTGCCCATATCGATATCTCACTCTTGCACTAGGAATTAACCTGTATTACAAGTAGTATGATTCGTAATGGGCACAACGTTACAATTATTTATAAGGCACTGTATACAGGAGTGGTATTTTGGAGATACGGAATCCTAAACTAGGCAAGCCTGTTTATATAGGGATCAGTAAATTATATGACAAAATATTGCCATATCTGTGTTTGTGTGTGTGTGTGTGTGTGTCTGTGTGTGTGTATGTCTGAGTATATGTGTGTCTGTTTGTGTGTTTCTGTGCAGGTGGGTCTTTTTAAGTATTGTGAATGCGCGCGCTCGTGCGGTTTGTGTATGTGTGTGTGTGTGTGTGGCGCCTTTATACGTGTGCTGTGGTGCGTACATGCTCTTGTGATTATATATTCGTAAGCCAGTAGGAGACATTTAATTTTAATCAATTTTAAGCGTGAAACACGCATTCAATCACAATTTAACATTAGTTCTGTATTTGTGTAGTCTAATTTTTGAAGCCATCTTTTGAGTGTCATTTTACATTCAAATTTATTTAAAGCGTAAATGTTTATTGCTTTATTGATTTTGTTATATAATAAGCCACTAATTATTTGGTTATGACGCTGAGCAAGCGAAGTTCTGTGCCGTATTATGGGACATACTTTATCTGACCGTCTTTTATTCTCATATATTTTAGGTTCGAATGTAAGCGTTGAATGTTTTTTTTGTATCGTCTGATATATCAATAATTGTCTTACAATCAAAACGGGCATCTCAACATATAATTGTGTAGTTGGAAAACGGGGTGGCCTTTTGCACATAACTTTTAGAACAGCTCTTTGTGCACGTTCCAAAGGCAGTAGTAATATGGTTTTGGTTGCCCCACCCCAAGATGTTATGCAATATGATAATAATGATTGTCCTAGTGCATAATATGTCGTTAAAAGAGTATCCATGTTAGCAGAATTACGGAGTAATTTAAATAAATATATGAGTTTTCTTATACGGATAACCAGATTGCTTATATGACGTTGCCATTTTAAGGATTGATCTATATCGATTGCGAGGTATTTAACTTCAGTAGCACGGTTTATTGGGATACAGTCACAGTTAGGATTTGGAGTTGCACAACTATGAGCTCTGATATAAAAAGTGTCCTTAGGTGGAAGAAAAGATTTATTGTGAGCGAAGGTTATATAGTTTGTTTATGTAAAATTTATTGTCAAAAGATTGTATGTTAGCCAGGTCATAACCTTTGCGAGAGCACTCTCAGCAAGTACTTTAACACTATCCCAGGTTTTCCCATGTATAAAAAGAGCAGTGTCGTCAGCGTATGCAAAAAGTTTACAATTGGCGAGCTGTAATTTACAAAGGTCATTTATATAGATTATAAACAAAGTGGGGCCTAGAATACTCCCCTGTGGAACTCCATAATTCAGCACCTCCTCCATGCTGATATATTTACTAATTTTAACTGCTTGCCTTCTGTTGGACAAATAATCAATAAACAAAGCAAGTGCAGGGCCTCTTACACCATTCCGTTCCAATTTTGTAATAAGAATGGGAATGGAGACGGTATCGAACGCCTTGGAAAGGTCTAAAAATATACCAAGGCATTTCTCTTTTCTATCTAAACTCTCAACTATGCAGTTAGCCAGTATTAATAAAGCGTCTTCTCTGGATATACCTTTCCTGAAACCATATTGATTTGGTGAAATAATATTTTTTGATGCCAAATAACCAACCAATCTATTATTTAAGACTTTTTCCAAGATCTTGGACATGGCTGTCAGGACTGATATAGGTCTGTAATTATTAATTATGTTTTTATTGCCACCCTTATAAATTGGGTGTACTATTGCTTTCTTAAAGTTATCAGGGAACAGACCGGTGGAAAAACAAAGCTTACAAATATGCGCAATAATACGAATACATCAGAGGAGTTTTGTAGAATAACAGAGGCAATACCATCGTGTCCAACGGCACAATCCTTACGAAGCTCCATGATAAGAGATTGAATTTCAGAACAATCAGCGTCCAACAAAACGAAAGAATCCCGTTGGGTATCGTTGCCTGACAATAGAATACTATGTGGACTACTTGTAGAGAATATATACTCAGCTCTTTGACGAACCATGCCTGCCAATTCTCTTCCTACACGAGTAAAGAAATTATTAACTGAATTAACAGATGCTATGGGGCTTTCTTTAACTTTTAAAAGTGTGTTAGCAGGCAATTTATCCATTTTAGTGTTTGTTATTGTTTTGATAGCAGCCCAAATAGCACGTGGACTGTGTTTTGCGTTATGTAATAAGTTTTGTTCATAATTTCTTTTGACATTTTTAAGTAGCTTATTAATAAATTTTCTATACCTGATATATGTAATTTTATGGGTAATGTTATTCGGATCTCTTTTTTGTATTTTATGTAAGTTGTCTCTGTTATGGATACACTTAATTAGCCCAGGTGTAATCCATGGCTTAATGTTACTATTGCGACGGGAGGTTTTATACGATATAGTATTATTTCTAATGATATGAGACACTTATGTTACTAAAAAATCTGTGGCATAATTGACATCACTTGATTGAAAGACTGTTAAATAATTTGTTGTTTAAACCAGTATGCTGCTAGTGAGATCAAATAGGATATTAGTATTGTGGGTAGTTATGTTTTCGTATGCTTGTGCGTGTGTGTGCATGTATTTTGTATAGCGGGTGAATTTTTTTACCGTCTTGACCTTAATGTGGTGTATTATGTATGTGGAATAGAATCTATTAACGACAATAATAGTGTACTAGCACTTCTATTATGAAAGAACCGAAAATCCTATAAAATACTTAAAAACAAGGCATCCTACAACGGCGTGTGCCTATTGCCTAATAGTAAAATAAATGCCTAGAATCCTATGCCTAACCACGGCCCGAACCCGAACGCAAATGAATGAAAAGTGCGAGCGAAATAGCGTAAGTACCTACCTACACCTTTCTACTGTTGTAGTTTTTACACTCCCCGAATTGATATCTCACAGATTTCGATCTTCCCTTCATACTTTCTTAGGCTTAGGACTTTCTAACATGCTGTAGTTGTATTTCATGTAAATTTTTATTATTAGTCATCATAATGAAACCGGAATAAGCAAAATTAAATAATAGGTAGTTACCTACCCACTTACTAATATTATGTGTGAACTACAACATACTAGGAGTATTTAAAAGGTTGAAATCAACTTATTTACAAATTATACTGACTAATTATCTACAAAATAATTAAAATCTACCTTTTAGCGATATCGCAGTAATTGTTGGAAATGTGCACAGTTTTTTTTCTAAACACAAATTAGCATCTTTGTAAACTGTTTCATAAACTAAGAAGGGTGTCTATCACTTTTTAAAATATCAGAAGCGTCTACTAAGCACTTTTTCAATTCACTCACACTGCGACCTTTTTCAGTATACACTGACCGTTTTAGTTCGGCCCACAGTAAGGTCCGGTGATCTGGTCGGCCAGTTCACAGGTACTTCGCGACCTATCCTCTGCCGTGACTGCTTTAACCATTGCTATACTCTTAACATGTTTACATTATCACAGCGAGAGTGACCGACAGACACGTGCACGTTAGTGCAATATTGTAAATAGATCACACGACGTAACTAAGTGCGTAATTGCATGCGACTGAAAAATAAAAAACTAGACGTCGCGGTATGACATCCCGCCACGTCTAGTCTAGATGTGAAAACATCAAAATTATTTTGTAGAAATAAAATTACCATAAATTGATCGAAACTCGATAGAGTTGCGCCATTTAATTACAGTTTCGCATGGCCACCTTCCAGCTCCATCATCAGACCCTGGATACGATCTAAAGACAAAGTACTCATCAAGTTGAATTAAACATGTCCAAACTCAACGGGGTGCGTCATTTCATTATAGAGTTACTGTGGCACCTTCCAGCTTCATCATCAGCCCCTGGATACCATCTAGACACAAAGTACTCGGCAAAACGAATCATACGAGCCCAACCTCGATGGGGTTGCGCCGTTTCATTATAGAGTTCCTATGTCCACCTTCCAGCTCCATCATCAGATCAGCTCCATGTCATCATAATATTGCATTGTCACGTGATATACACATGCGTATAAAATTTCAGCTCAATCAGAAACCGGGAAGTGTGTCAAATTTAACTTGCAAGGTTTTAACGGGACAAGTACAATAAAAGCGTCGCCACGCTAACAGCCGATTTTACCCTCCCGCTGCATTAGATGTTTCACATCAAAATTAAGGGCGAGCGGGTGGCGGAGGGAGGTCCTGCCTGTGCTAACGAGTCCAGCCACGTTCGAATACACTTGAATTGCCTGGAGATAGTTTTATTACCTATTTTTTGTAGAAATCATTCCTATTTTACGCGCATTAGGGTGACTATGTTTACGAATTTTTTTTTTTTTTTTTTTTAATTATGCTAAACGTTTAAATATGAAAAATAGAATGTAAATTAGTAGTTGATATTGGTAGATTAATTTCAGATTAAGTCAGTAAAAAAAAAAATGCAATAGGATTCTATATCATTTACCTTTCATCACCTATTTTTTACGAGACGGTAAAAAAAGTCATCCAGTAGTACCTATAAGTGGCAGAGGACCGTTTGTTGTGGTGCTCTCATGAAGAGACACACACCCTGTAGTCCGGTAAAGTGCGGTGAACAACAATAGGCTGATGGATAGGGTTGTACATCCACCCAAATTACGTTTATGCAGGTAATTTATAATCCAGAATTCGAAACGATGTGTTTGCAGTCACATGTTAACTTAAATTTCCATATTTTTTACTATAAATCATCAGTTTCCTTTCAGAATGATAGAGACTTGTCCAAAATCCAACACGATGGCTCAGTGATGGCTGCTAACTTCGCAACGCGTTCAAAATAATTCAACTATACATTTTTGATCTATACTTTTTTTAGCATTTGAAATGCTCAGCTACTTTTTAAAGTACAAATTATTTGTGAATGAGGAAAAAAAGATTTTTAGTACGAGCGGGAAACGAACCCACGTCCCTTCCAATCCGGGTAAGTGCTTTAAACCACTGAGCTACCGTACCGACCTTATGGTCATCACAAAAAAATTGTAATTTAAAGATTAACTGAGCATGTCAAATGATTAAAAAAAATAAGATCAAAAATGTTTAAAAAATCGCGCCATCAAATAGTATGAATTTTAATTGCAAAATTAAACTTACTATATTGGATTAATGCACGTAAATGCATTCCGATAGATGGCGTTGGTTGTAAAGACAAATGTGATGAGGAGATTGGGATGACCTTAAGGTCGGTACGGTAGCTCAGTCGCTTAGAGCATTTCCCCTCAACTATACATGCCATGTTTCCCTTGTTATATTTTTCTTGAACGTCATCATTTAATCATTTCGAAAAATTCAGAGGTGTGTGCCGTGATCTTGGACTAGAGATCAAACTAGATAACATTAATTTGCAGCCCTTGATTTTACCACCAGGCAGTTCCTACATTAATATTAATACACAATAACTCTGTATTGACTCGAATTTCAGAGGTCTAAAATTGAAATAGGACCCTCTTTACAATATTTACTTTCACCACTGGTTTACTACAGCTACATAAACTACAAACAGAAAAATAGATTCTGGTGAAAGAAATGGTAATGTAATCTGAGCGCGTAGCACTTAGTGTTGTCCGGAACTACGACGAAATCCTGAATATTGTATAGCGAATTAAGGTGTTCAAGGGGAAGAAATGTGGCGTAAATTTGCTCTGCTTTTTGTTCTATTTTATGTTTTTGTACTAGTGTCGTAAATGGAAAGTTCTGGAATAGCGTTTTATAGTTGGGATGTGGTTGTCGTGTTTCTAGAGACAAATGCCAATTTGCATTTAGCCTTTTATCGTTACTAATATTATTAAAAATGTGAAAGTGAGTTCGTTTATTATGTCGTCGTGCCATAATAAATCGACAGGCCATAATGAAATTTTCCATATATATCGCGCGCTTTGTTGTAAGAGTTCGGAGGTCCGAAAATATTAATATCTTATTTTCGTATATTATATGTAATTTAGGAAATTGTTTTATTATTATTAGGTAGGTTCACTATAGCCTATTCCTGAAATTGTATCTGATGGCCAAAAGGCTCAAAAAAAAGAATTTGACTAATTAAGTATAATGTTTTTATTAACTCGCTTTCTTGTATGTCTGTCCGGGTGGAATATTGTAATTGATTTTAAACTAACTTCCCGATGAGCTGGATACTTGAAATTCGGAACATAGCTCATTCCCTCATAGAAGTGGATGACAATGCATGAAAATGTAAATAAAGAAGAAGAACATAACCCTAAAAATCAGAAAATAAATAACGCTATTAATGTATCAATTATCTGCTGCATGCACCCAATGTTTTTCGTTTCCGATCTTAAAATTATTTTAATTATTTTATACTTTTTAGTCTATTATAAAAACATGGGACATTATTTTTTTTTTCAAATTTAACAAGAATCGTTTTGTCAATTTGTCAACTGAATAGATTAATAGGTAATTCACTTTTTTTTTGACTCTACTGGCCCACTACTAGGCACGGGTGTTCATAGTGAGAGGGACAATAGTGCATAGCATAGGCTGCCCCAGTCGTCCGACTTTACAAGCTCTCGAGAAAATTACTCAAACTTGTAGGTTTCCTCATGATATCTTCCTTCACTGAGCAGTGTTCATTTGTAAACGAATAGATTTCTTGAAATCATTTCGAACATTCAGAGTGCGTACCGTGATCTTGGACTGGGTACCAAACTAGATAACATTATATTTGCAGTCTTTGGTTTTACCACCAGGCAGTTACTACATTAATACGACTGCCTTTAAAATTGTATGCTACCTATAATAAAATTATTTGTACACTTAAATCTATCATATTTATGTATTAGTTACAATAATTAAGCACCTGTTACAATGCATTGATGTTTCAATTATTTCACTGATAATAGCAGATATATATATTGTTAACAAGATCCTTTAATTCTGGTATATCTAGCATATACTCGTACATTTAAACGTTATTTACATGTACTTAACGATTTTTACGCGGAGGCACATAAGGTTGTTCGCACACTCCTTGATCAATAGTCTTTAATGTAATAATGTGTATATTAACGCGTGGGTAGTGTTGGTTGTTTCTTAAGGATTATGTTGATGTATCTAAGTAACACAGATTACTGAAAATTATCGAGTTCGATACTTAGTCCGAGGTTAAATCTTTACAAGGTATTTTTTTGATCCATTACTGTTTCACTGTTGGGCTTAGAGGGTTTCAGGCCACAGTCCACCACGCTGGTTCAGTGCGGGTTGGCAGACTTCACAAGCAGTGTAGCAGAGTAAAACTCTCAGGCATGTAGGTTTCCTCACGATGTTTTCCTTTGGATAGTAGTGTTAATTCGTAAAGAAATACACACATATTTTCGAAGAATCTCGAATAGTAAGACGTGTCATGACTTTGAACTGGGGATTGAACTCAATACAGTCAGTCTTTGCAGTTCTTAGTTTTACCACTAGGCTATCGGTGTACACAAAGAATACGAACGTCCATTTTTACTTTTCAAAATGGTTAAGTCAGCCAATCTAAAACGGGCCAATGTGTTAAATTTTGGTGTAATGACTTACGACAGAAAATATATACTTACGAACAACATAATTGCCTCTGTAGTGCAGTGGTAGTGTGAGCGACTGATCATGAGGTGTCGGGTTCGATCCCCGGGTCGGCTTTTTCGTAAAAATAAAAATTCTCAGTAGCAGTACGGAGTTTGGAAATGTGCCCGGTAGACGGAAATGGGCCGCCCCTATAACGTAGGACTTAAAAATTGCTGGCAAACCGTGGGTATGTAATACACCTCTGCCTATCCCTTCGGGAGCACAGGCATGATGCTATATTACATACGAACAATACCTATTTGTAATGACACATATAGACCATGGCTCATTGAATCACTGCTATTTATCCTTTACTTACAGTTTCAGCAACTTTCTGTAGGCAATCGGTTCCTTCACAGAACATTTATTGAATAGATGTCCGATGTCCATCATTGTCTCAGGTCACCCTACTGATACTGTTTTGCAGTAGCCAGTAAAACGTTGATAGTTCTTATTACTTTGATTAAACTACATTGTGAACTAAAGTAAGCTTTCTTAGTTTTATATGTATTATTAGTTTTATATGTATATATATTTATCTATGTATTATATGTATGTATTTACAAAAAAAAAAAGTAGTACTTATATGTATTATATCCGTAATCTGGTACCCATAGCACAAGCGTTAAGCTTTGTTTGGGACCAGAGGAGGTTGTGTGAAAAATGTCCGTGAATATTTATTATTATTTATTTATTTTATTTATATTAAAGCTAAATTTTGATTGTCACGCAAAAATTGCTATCTTAAACTACGTATTGTTTGAGGTAGATCAATTAACCCTTAATTACTCGTATAGGGTCAAAGCACGTTTGCATTAAAAAGAAAGTACTTGTCGCGTTCAAAATTTTCCTGCGCTCAAAGTTTGCATTTTAGTAGCGATCAAGTCAGAGCATTGCATCGCTGCCCTCTTGAGCTATGACCCCATGCATACGAGTAATTACGCGACTGTTTCAATGGGATGAGTTGTATATTTTATTATTATTATTTGTGTATTTTTATTTCAATTTAAATTATTATTGGTCTAGTATATTCAGTTTACGTCATAAATATATTTATAAGAGTTTTATAAAACAAAATTATTCAAAATTTTATGTGTTATCATATTATAACATGTTTTTTTCGATAGTCATGGATAGGAAAGAGAAACAGGTTTTTCAATGTTTAGCAGAGGCTATAAACAAGTTGTGTGTGAAGTGGAAAATTGCGTTCCACCAACCACAGCAAAATCTGGGCATTGCAACAAATGTCTGCAAAAAAGCAGCAAAAAAGTGGCAACGAAATGCAAAAAATGCACTATTTGTGCACAAACAAAATGTCGTGGTGGACATTTATCAGATATAATTTACATTTATAATTGTCAAACCTTACTCTATTTAATACAATAAAAGTTTGAATCATTGTCATCTAAATTTATTGTTTTATTTTGATTTACACAACAAAGTTCTTGTTGGAAAACCCTATATTATGATGGATATTAAAGTATAGCATTACTATGTATTCTTTGTTTTGAATCTCAGTATTTGATATAGAATAAAATAAGATTGAAAAAGCATTTCTTTAAGATTTACACTAGAGACTAATTTTTGCCTTGTGGGGGACGGACCAACAATAGATGTGTTCGTCTATATTTATATAAGTACGCGCATACTTAGAACAACTATCTGTGGAACAAATAATTATTCTGTGTGGGTATCAAACCCTCAACACACTGAATAAATATCACATATTTTTTTGTAGCAAAATGTAAATATTGTAATGTCTTAGATCTATTTCTTTTGGAAATTGACATGCTCCGCTTTTAAAAGTAGCGGAGCGTGACATTACGTCTTTAATGTTTCTATTTATAATTGGAATAATATTATTATGCCCTTTTCGGGAATAAATAAGCCACTGTTAAGCCTGTGTATGTGTGCCTTTGAAACCTAGTGCTTATATTAGCACGCCTACTAATAATGAATATATGGAATTATGGGAGTTAGCAATTTACTACCCGTAAATTGCTAACTCCCATAATTCCATACTTTCATGCAAGTCTCGAAAGTTAAAAAAAAATATTTTAAAACAAAAATAAAATAAACTCCAAAACAATTTAGTGTCTGCAGGGTTTTGTTGGGTTAGTCATGTTCATGTGAGCCTGCCGTGTGGCATCAGTGTGTTTTGATCTTTATAAAAAGCATGCTCTCATTATACCCGAAAGGGGCAAAAATACAAATCAAAATATTTATTTAAAAAATCGCGCCATCAATTTAGTATGGACTTTAATTGAAAAATTAAACTTACTATATTGGAATAATGTAAGTAAATGCATCCGATATGTGGCGTGGATCGTAAAGACATCTAGAAACAATTATCAAGTGGAGATTAGGGGTCACCGTCAGTGACTGCGATAGCTTAGCGATCCATAGCACTTCCCCGGATTGGATGGAACGCAGGTTCAAATCCTGCTCACAGTAAAGCTCTCATTTTCCACTTTCACAAATAACTTGTATACCTATTATCTGAGCATGTCAAGTGCTAAAAATACAGATCAAAATATTATACATAATTAGTTGTTAATTTGATATGTATTCATATACACGTGTAGAGACATCCTCTTTACGTAATAAGCCAATGTTTGCTCAAACATCGAACATTGTAAGGAGCGATAATGCGATCAACACCTTGCCTTGATGTATAAACAACGGTTGATCGATATGTTACGTATTGTTTAATTTAATTAGCTACCATATCTCAGTTGTTATATTAATACATGAACTTACGAGGATTAAATACTACTAATAATTAATTAATCTTATCAACTACGTCACATATTATCATAGACTGTGTTTTATATTAGTTAGATTTAGTTGATTAGATTTGCCGTATAGGGCCGGCACCGAGAATAGCTTCACCCCGTCTCTTCCTATGGGAGTCGTAAAAGCCGACTAAGGGATTACCGGGGGACCGGGCAGCAGCGTTCCCCTGTGTACTAAAAACATGCACTACGATCGCCAACCCGCCTGCCAAGCGTGGCGATTTTGGTAAAACGCATTTTGGCGAGGCCTATATCCAACAGTAGACAATGAAAGGCTGATGGATGGATGGAGTTGATTAGATTCTTTCAAAAACAACTACCTTCTGTTTCAATCCAAAGGGGTAGGCAGAGGTTATTACACACCAACGTTTCGCCGACCATGTTTAAGTCCAACGTAATAGGGGGCGAGTCTTTTGCTGTCTTCCGAGCACATTTTCAAACTCCAGTTGAGAATTTTCCTTTTATGAAAAAGTCAATAACACTGCCCAACCCGGGGATCAGACATAAGACACCATTATCGGTAATCGCTCACACTACCGCTGCACCACCAAAGAAATTCCCTTACTCTCATAGTCCAATGGAACGGCATTCCGACGTGACTACTTCTTTACTATTTACCATCAGATGGGCCGTGGCTAGCTGGCTGTCCTAAGCAATAAAATATTTTTTATTATGCCTCTTGGAGTGAATTCTCTGATCCCATCTTTTATTGATTTTTGTCATAACAAGATATAATATCATGACATGATATGATATAATAGATAACCTTAAAATATATTTCTAAAAATAGATCTTGCATGTTCCATGCTAGATCTTGCATGGAACATGCTAGATTGCTCGCACTGTTTAATATTTATGATTTCTAAACAAGTTTCAGAGTGGACACTTCATTAGTTATTCCCTTCCTCTGCTTAAGAAGATCAATTATCAAATAAAACATTGCGATGCTCCGATGATATATTTTACAGAATGTTGTTAAGAGACTTTTTTGTGAGGTAAGGTATAATGGCACGGTATTCGATTTTCTATATGTCTCGAAATTTCATGCCAATTAAGTTGCTTGTTTTACGACAGTGCCAGCCTAATTATAAATAAATTTGGTATATAAATATAAGTGATACTCTCTCTTAATATAATTCCATTAAATAAAACAATAATAATGCATAATCTTTATATATCAATATAATTCAAATTCATATAGAAAAAGTAATTTAAAGCGGGATTTTATCGACATATAAATCAAGATCCTTCGAGTGATAGCGTTGAATCGTCGAAAATTTTGCGAAAGCCGAACTTTCCAAGTGTCGTACGTGATGTGAACACAGAGCAGACAAAGGGTTAACGACTATTGTTTTTTTTCAAATGTATTCCGTATATCAGTGGAAAATACCATTCGGTCCACTGTCGAACTCCACCTGAATAATAGGAGCGATATAAGTTTGTTCTCTAGTCCTCTCATCTGAATATAATAGATATACGAGTAAATAGATATATCTAGCTATTTCATGAATTTTGATGTTTTAATTAATTAGTGTACTGGTGTTCAGCTGAAACCAAAAGAGGGTAAATTCTGGTATTCTATTTAAACCGACCAGAGGTTGAGGAAGATGGTTAGGATGTTTTCAATTTGCTACTGAAATATTTTTCTACAATGAATACGTTTCTATATTACACAAGGTTTCTAATTGTAATAATTAAGCTTACCTTGGCACGAAGATAAAAAAGAATGTCAATTAATTAATAATTCCAAGCGATTGTCACGATAGCTTAGTAAGCAGAATGACTAGACAGGTAATCCAGAGGACGTGGGTGCTAAGCAATTCCGGATGTTGAAACTGTTAGTTAATTTGATTCACTCTCCACTTTTTATCTGAACTTTATGGTCGCGCTGCTGGTCGGTACGAGTCTCCTATTAGAATGAGACTAATGACTTAGGTCATAGCCATATTCTATCCAATTATCCATCAGCCTTTCGACATCCACTGCTGGACATAGGCCTTCCCAAATTGGGGGTATAGTGCCGTAATCGCCACGCTTCAGCAGTCAGCTCTTACGACTCCCATGGGTGGAGGGGGAGCCATAGTCTATGATTGGTCTATTCCTAGTTCACACTTCCAATTTTTGTCAATAATTATACACATAAAAAACATAGCATCACGCCTGTATTCCCCGAAGGGGTAGGCAGAGGTGTATTACACACCCACGACTCGCCAGCTATGTTCCCACGTAATAGGGGGCGAGCCTATTGACGTCTACCGGGCACATTTCCAAACTCCGGGATGCTACTGAGAATTTTTCTTTTTAGGAAAAAGCTCAATAACATTGCCTGATCCGGGGATCGAACCCGAGACCTCATGATTAGCAGTCGCATACACTACCGCTACACCACCAAGGCAGTCATTATTATACACATAATTTCAAAAATCAGAGGTTTCTGCTTGGTAAAGTCACCTCATCAAGAAATAGAAATCTATGATTTTATCTTGGCAGTACCTGGTCGAACCTTATCTCTAAATAATATGTATTTGTTTTGAGGATTTTCTTCTATTCAATGGATATTAGCTTTTTTTTTTTTTAAAGACAGCGCCCTGGACTCATAAAAAATCCTTGTATCGCGGGGAATTTACAAACATATAATTTCACGGACACAAATTACACCCAGACTCAGGACAACCATTTATGGATCACACAAAGAATTGTCTTGTGTGGGAATCGAAACCACAACACTCGGGCGGGAGGCCAGCATCCAAACCACTCCGCCATCTGTGCTATCTCCCTTTTTTTTGTACCACACTCACTGCTAAATTTTAGCTTCGTTTTTATTGAATTTTTAATAAATAGCCCTTTACTTTTTAAACTAAATTTAAACTATTTCAAAATTCTTTCACAATACTTTTTACTATAATATTTTTAAGTTGTTTCATCTTACAATCCTAACTGCTACCTAAAAGCTGTAACAGAGCTGTGTCTATACATTTAATATATTTGACAAAAAAATACTGTATTAGGCTATATAGCCGTGTCTGAACAAAAAATTTTTTTTTTCAGACGCGGCTATATAGCCGTGTCGTTCGCGCATCACTAAAAACCTACCGAACAGATTTTGATACAAGTTTGTTCTAAGATAAGCTTTTGGGTTCACATAATGAAAATCCTTTTTTTTTTGAAGAAGTGTTAAATTTCTGCAAAGTAAATTAAAATAATAAAGTTCCAAGCAATCAACTTATTTATTACAAAGTATAAGTGCAAGTTTCAATTCAATTAAGTTTTAATAAAGGTGCAGTCGAAAATCTCTTAAAGTATAAACTGCGGGCCTTGTGTTGTGACACGGCTGGTACCTTAATTAACTTCCACTGTCTTTCCAATCTTGACCCGCACTAGGTTTAACTTCGAAACAGGAAATAGTGAGCTTTATTTACAGTTTCAGGTTTATTGGATTGTTGTAATGGAATGATCTTTTCGATAGTTCAGTTTAGATATGTGTTTTATGAAAGAGTATACTTACTAATATGTTAAATGTCAAAGTGTTTTAGTGTAGTTTGTTTGTTAGGTTGTAACTACTGAACCACTGAAGGAATGTAATATGGTTCCGGTAGCTCGCCAATAAAGGCGGAGAGACGGCACACGGTGGGTTTCTTTAGTGGGTGAGGGCCCCACACTACCCTGTTCGTTGCCATTTATTTCACCTGAATTTATTATCACCCTGTACTAAGGAATATTATACAATATTTGCCGTGTGGGGCCGGTTTTAGAATTGTCTCACTCTTCTCCACCCATGGGAGTCGTAAGAGCCGACTGAGGGAATGCCGGGGAAGTGGGCAGCAGCACTTCCTCGGGTATTAACAACATCCATTGCGATCGCCAACCCGTCTGCCAAGCGTGGCGATTACGGCACTATCCCCCATTTGGGGAGGCCTATGTCCATCAGTGGACGTCGAAAGGCTGATGGATTGATGGATGGATGGATGGACTAAGCAATAATCCTTGCATCGCGGGGGACTTACAAACACACAATTTCACGGACACAAAATATCATGAGGTCTCGGGTTCGATCCCCGGCTCAGGCAATGTTATTGAGCTTTTTCTTAAAAAGAAAAATTCTCAGTAGCATCCCGGAGTTTGGAAATGTGCCCAGTAGATGTGAATAGGCTCGGCCCCTATTACGTGGGACTTAAACATAAGTCCGAAAAAATTGTGGGTGTGTAATACACCTCTGCCTACCCCTTCGGGGAATACAGGCGTGATGCTATGTGATAATACACCCAGACTCAGAACAACCATATTATGTAGATTACAGAAAAAGTTGTACTGTGTGGGATTCGGACCCTCAACACTCGGGCTGTAGGCCGGTTTCTAAAGCAATCCGAACCGTGCAGTCGCCTATTATAATAATTTGAAATAATTTTATGTATTCTACTATAGATAACAGTTCAAGGTCAGTTACAAATGTATGATGGCAAGAAAATCTAATCTATTCCCTGCACTAAATAATAACCTCCATATCCTAATGGACCTTACAAATGCACATGTGATGGTAAAAATTAAAAAATTACGACTCAGGTCTAATACTACTCTGTCAAGAAAGTACCGGGAAAAGATCAGTAATACACAAAATGTTTGTTATTCATCCAAATTTATTTTATCACCTTCAAAGTACTGCTCCTTCAGAAACAAGAGACTTACGCCAACGAATAATCCAATCATCAAAACCTGAATTTAGTTCAGTTCTCGCCGCCTCTCCTTTATGTCTACCGATTGAAAACTGGTGCCACGAAGTGGTAATTTGAGTTTAGGAAAATGATAGAAGTCAGCTGATGCCATATCTGGTGAATATGGTGGTTGCTCAATGGTATTTGTTGAGTGTTTGGACAAAAAATAATTCACAATGATGACCTTGTGCGAAGGCGCATTATCATGGTGCAAAATCCAAGAATTTTCGTTCCACAAATCTGGTCTTTTTCGTCGAATTTGCTCTCTTAAATGCCGCATGACGCTCAAATAATATTCTTTATTTACCGTTTGACCTTCTGGCAAGAATTCCGAGTGCACAACACCGCTATAGTCAAAGAAAACAGTCAACATGACCGACTTTTGATCGACTTTGGCGTGGTTTTTTCGGTTGAAAGTCGCCACTCCGAAGCTTGTTGACTAGTTTGCATGTCAAACTCGTAAACCCACGTCTCGTCACCAGTAACAATACATTTCATGAATGTTGGGTTGGAATTGACTCGTTCTAGCATGTCCTCAGCGATTCTCATGCGATTGAGTTTTTGGAGAAAATTCAGGTCATTTGGGACTAGCCGATCGGAAACATGTTTCATACCCAAGTGATTATTTAAAATGGTACGGGTCGACTCGTGAGGCATAAAAAGTTCGGTGGCTATCTCTCTCAAAGTTGAATGAGGATTTTCAGTCACTATTTCCTTCACTTTTGCAATGTTAACTTCAGTTGCAAACGTTGATGGCCTACCAGAGCGAGGCAAATCTTCCATCACATCTCGACCGCTTTTAAACACTTTGTACCACTCATAAGCACGTGTTTTTGATAAAGTCGATTCCCTTCTGTAACATTTTCAGTGACTCCGAACACGAAATTCCATTGGCGATGCAAAATTTAAGACAAACTCTTTGTTCGATGTTTTTGTCCATTACGAAATCCGCAATACACACTAGATATGATATAACTAAAAACAGCACTGTATTTAATATAAATAACAGATGCAACTCAAACTCCGCGCCAAAATGGATAACAGGTGTGCCAATCTAACAACAACAAAAAAAAAGAAAAATTTGAATTTCGAACCATAAACTAATCATCCATTCCCAATACTTCCTTGACTGAATGTATTACATTGTCCACCGAAGGAATGTAACATAGTTTTTTTTTTTTTATTGCCAACTGTGGCAGACGAGCAAACGGCCTACCTGATGGTCAAATTTGAAAAATTAGCAGAGTTGGGGCCCAGGTAGTATGGATGAACCCTAGTACAGCGTCTCGTGGTCCGGTGGTAAAACGGCGATGTTGGTACCACCTCAAACAGTTCCTCAGAGCACTCCCCATTGAAGAGTCAATAGAGCACATAGAAAGCCCCAAAGTCCCTCCGCCGCCCCAACGATTCCAGCTCATCCGTGAGATTGGGATCATCAACAATTCGAACAGCGCGTCTTTGCAGGGAGTCAACTGGGTCGAGCTGGTATTTTGGTGCACCTGCTCAGAGATGTGAACAGTACTCAACGTGAGGGTGGACTTGTGCTTTATACAGCACAAGTCGCTGCCTCGGTGTGAAGTACCGCTTGGCTCTGTTCAGGACGCCCAGTTTCTTGCTCGCCAATTTAGCTTTGTCCTCCAAATGTCTCCCGAACTGGACTTTACTAGATATGTCGATGCCAAGGATCCCAATACTCTCGGAGACTGGGAGTGTTACCCCTTGGAACTGGGGCGTCACGACAAATACGTCCTTCTTTGCAGTGAACGCGCAAACCTTTGTCTTCTTAGGGTTGAATTGAATCAAGTTCTTTTCTCCCCCTTCCGAGGCCCGCCCTAGAGAGCGCTCGACGGACTAGACTAGAGGCGGATCCAACTTGTGTCTGAAACACCCTCCAGCATGTTCCGAGGGACTTTCTGATGGCCGGTATATCGCGCATCACCCGTACTGTCATCCGCATAGCAATGCATACTCTCTTTTGAGAGGAAGTCATTGATATGCAGGATGAACAGCGTTGGGAAGAGCACCGAGCCTTGAGGAACGCCAGCATTAGGGATGGTGGGTGGTATGGCCACTCCGGCATTCAAAGTTGAGTTTGAGGCAAAGAGTTGGCCCAAAAGATCGGCTTTGTCTTTGGCACTATGGGCCAAATTGCCGTCCAGTTTCCGCAGTGGTGGGAGACTAGATTGGCAGAAGTTGCCCTGTACCTTCTACCTTGGCGAGCGACCAGAAAGCTCGGCTCCTATTGGGATAGCTTGCAAGTCACTCGCCAATTCTGGCAATGTGTTCTGCCTTAGTTCCAGTGGCTCACCAATAAAGGCGACCCTGTTCGTTGTCCCGAACGACAGGGTGTGCGGTTAGGAACATTTTTTCCTGCCTTAACAAAAAAAAAGGATTAATATTACATTGCAGAAATAAACGTCGAACCCACAATATTTGAAACAAAGAGTCGTTACTCGATCACAACAACATCTTTGTAGCTTGTTTTAGACTCGTATGAAGTGACCTTTCACTAATAAGTACGAGTATAAATAACGCAGCCCGCTTTCTATTTTTGTAATACTTATATGCTACCTACACAAATAATTACAGTGACGCAAATACTTTAGTGAAGTACAAAGGTTGATAACATAACGTCACAGACAAATGAATGACAAAATTAATTAATTACTCAGCCTAAGGAACACCAAACTTGGAACAGAATAACATTGAAAAAACTTCAATGTTCGCTCTGAAGTTAGCTGCGGTGTCTGGAAAAACAATAAAACACAACACGGGCCAAACTCATATAACTACGAACTTCGTTAATTAAGACTTCAGTTTATAAAACTGAGATGGCTTCTCGAGACCATGATTCAATAATTATAATTTTATATTTTAATACTACTAGCCCTTGCCTAAACTAGTTTTTAGGTAATATCTCAGGTTCCCGTTATTGTAGCAGGATAAAATTTATCTAGACACGCGGTAGCGTGTCAAGCCATTTTTTTTGTTTTTTTTTTGTTTTGGCGGGAAAAAATGTACCTAACCGCACACCCCGTCGTTCGGGGCAACGAACAGGGTAGTGTGGGGCCCTCACCCACTAAAGAAACCCGCCGTGTGCCGTCTCTCCGCCTTTATTGGCGGGCCACTGGAACTATGTTACATTCCTTCGGTGGTCCGCCGACGGCTTACCCTTTCGGGTACCCTCTACTGAGCGACGCACCCACACACGGAGCATCGCACCTTCGCGGGAGGCCTTGCGGGTGGCGGACGTTCCCCGGTCCAACCACCCGCAGCCTCAGCTAGGGCGGCATTAGGCGCAAATACTCACGCCTGCGCCGCCCCAGTCGCTGGCGGCGGTTCGGGTCTGCGGAAGGATCAGCCTCCCTGGCCCTTTCCGCCGCTTCCTTCCGCGAGATGACCTCGTCGCAGAAGGCAGCGACCGCGGCCCAATTCCTGTCACTGCCAAGCATCGCTCTAACGACGCTCGGCAGCGAGAGGTCCCCCCCTATTGCCGCGACGAGATCACGGCGCTGCCCGCCCCAAGCCGGGTACGACTCGAGCGTGTGCTGCGCCGTGTCCTCGTCGCAGCCACAATGGTGACAGCCCGGAGTCGCTTCCCTCCTTGCAACTATGTGCAGATATCTGCCGAAGCAACCGTGCCCCGACAGCACCTGCACCAGTCGGAAGGTAAGGACTCCGTGCCGTCGCCCCGCCCACTCCTCCAGCACAGGCTGGAGCGCCCCTACGGTCCAGAGACCGGCTCGGGGCGCTTCCAGCCGTGTCCTCCATCTGGCCATGGCAGCACGGCGGGCATCGCCATGCCACCTGGCCACCTCCCTGGGTGGGGGACGACCACCCACCTCTCGCTCTTGCGACGTCCGCCGATACACTTCGGCGAGCACCTCCGCCTCCAAGTCCCACGGGGGGGTTCCGGCCAACGCGCAGGCCGCTTCCGTCGACACCGTGCGGTATCCACGTATGAGCCTGGACGCGACGACTCTTTGTGGTCTCCACAGAAGAGCCCTGTTCGGCACGTCCAGGCACTCCGCCCACACAGGTGCACCGTACAGCGCCATCGACCGGACTACCCCCGCATAAAGCCGTCGGCACGCATTGTTGGGTCCGCCCATATTCGGCAGAAGCCGTGCAAGGGCGGACGCTGCGCCGACTAGCCTCGGGGACAGTTGGCGCAAGTGCTCGCGAAAGCGCCACCGCCCATCCAGCACCAGGCCCAGATACTTGATCTGGGCCTTCACCCCAATTTGGACCCCGTCCAGCGTGATTGAGGCGCCAGCAGGTGGCCGACGTCGGGGCCCATGGAAAAGTAGGGCCTCCGACTTGTCCAGGGCCACCCTAAGCCCCAGCGCCCCGATCCTCCTGACCACCTCCGAGGTCCCTAAGGTGGCCAGGAACGCCGCTTCCTCGAAGTTTCCGCCCCGGGCCACGACCAGCGTGTCATCCGCATAGCAGATGACCGCCAGCCCAGGGGGGAGCCGACATCGTAGCACCCAGTCGTAACCGATGTCCCACAGGAGCGGCCCTAGAACCGAACCCTGCGGGACACCGCACGACATGGGTCTCCTCACGACGTCCCCTATGCGGCTCTCATAGAGAACGCTGCGGCCCTCAAGATAGTCCGCCACCAGCCGCCTCAGGTATGCAGGCACCCCGTGATACTGGAGCGCCTCCCTGATGCAGCTGAATGGCAGACTATTGAATGCGTTGGCGATGTCGAGCGACACCGCCAACAGCACTCCACCGCCAGCGATGACCGCCGCGGACGCGGCCCTCAGGCGCATAATCGCGCCGACCGTCGAACGACCAGCCCGAAAGCCGAACTGGGCATCCGACAAGTCGGGTCCGACGTCGCGCAGGTGCTGGACAATGCGGGCAGCGAGGATTCTCTCCAGCAGCTTACCCGCCTCGTCCAGCAGCACGATGGGCCTGAAGGCCCCGACCGAATCCGGCGTTCGCCCCGGCTTCGGCAGGAGTACCAGCCTCCCCTCCTTCCAGCAGTCAGGGAACCGTCTGGACGCCAGGCACGCGTTGAACAGTCCCCTGAGGCGGGGCTCCAGGTGGTCCAGAGCTAGGGCAAGCACCCGGGCGGGTATCCCGTCCGGGCCGGGGGCGGTGTTCTTCGAACGAATCCGCGAAACAGCCGCCCCCATTTCCGACGCAGTGACGGGCGGTACACTGAGGTTGGCCTCCCGATCGCTACCTGGCGATGCCATGACCGGGGACGTGTGCTCCGCCCGTCGTGGGAATAGGCCCTCGACCACCTCGGTGAGGAGGCTGGGCTGAAGGGTCTGCGTGAGGGGGGGGCCCTGAGTGCGGAGCTTGTTCAGCGCCACACGGTACGGGCGACCCCAGGGGTCATGGTTGAGACCATCCAGCATCTCCTGCCTTTTCTCAGTTTTGGCGCGGCAGATGGCCAACTTGAACGCGGCTCGCGAAGTGCGGTACGCCTCGTACAGCTGGCCCTCCCGCTCCCCATCGCGGTTGCGCCGCCGACTGCGGGTGTAGGACCTCCGGGCACGAATGCACGCCGCACGGAGGTCCGCCAGCTCCTGGGACCACCAGTAGAGCCTCTTCCTCGGAGGAGGACCTTGCACTCGGGGCATGGCCGAGTCACACACCTGCGTAATCGCAGCGCGAAATCGGCCAGCCTCAACGTCCAACCCCTCAGTTAGGGCTGGTGAGGACAGCCACGACTGAACGATAGCTGCCTCCACCAGTAGGTCCCTATCCAGCCTGCCCACAGCCCACCGCGGGAACGCGGTAGTTCTGCGCGCCGTGTGACCCCTACTGGAGCCCTGAAGGGACCGGGAGACCTCAATCCGGATGTACCGATGATCGGACAAGGTCTCAACCTCCTCCAGGACACGCCAGTTCCTCACTCGTGCTGCGACGTCGGGGCTAGCGAACGAAAGGTCCACTATCGACCCGCCCCGTTGCCGCACGCACGTGTTGACGGAGCCTCTGTTTAGCAAACAGAGGCCCGTTGACGCCGCCCACTCTACCACCGCCGTTCCACGGGCGTCCGTCGCAGGGGACCCCCACGCCGTAGATTTGGCGTTGAAGTCCCCCACGACCAGGACGTGGCTAGGTGCCAGTCGCCGTATCGAGGTCTCCAGGCTGTTAAGCCAGACCTCGAAATCAGCCAGACTCCGGTTGGGGGAGAAGTACACGCCATACAGCGTAACTCCCCCCCAGTCGGTTGCTACGTATCCCGTGCCCCTGTCTCTGATCGACAAGGGCGGGGAGCGCAGCGCCGTGGAGCTGACGATTGCCACGGAGCCATCGCGGCTGCCCGCCCAATGAGGACGGTCAGGAACGCAATAAGGCTCCGCAGCTACGGCTACACCAATCAACCGCTCCACCATGGTTTGCAGGAGAAGATCCTGCGCCCTGGCGGAGTGGTTGAGATTCGCCTGGAGGAGGACAGTGTCACGGTTGAATTTTAAGCCGTAACCATATCCTCCTCCACCCGAGATGGTGGCGAAGCCGCGCTAGGGGGGGCAGCCTGGGCCGATTGGCTGGTCCCCCCCTTTTTTAGGCCTGAAGTCGGGGGTCTACATCCCTCCCGCCCCATGCAGTGCTTGGCAGGCCTATTGCCTGCCGCGCATGCGGGGCAGTGAGGGGCAGCGGTGCAGGTTGCCGCCCGATGCCCTGCCTGACCGCAGCGGAAACAGAGATCGCTGCAGTCAAAACAGTTAGTGCACGTCGGCCGGGTGTGTCCTACCGCCATACACTTATAGCACCTTGCGGGCCGGGGCTCCAGCACGGTGACCCGCGCAGAACTCCAACCCACAAGGAGCCTGCCTGCGGCAGCCAAGGTACTGGCCGCCGCGACAGGGCAACTCGCCCAGACGGCACCTACACCGCCGGGACCGGTCCTAATGGAGCCCACTCTGACGGCTTCCGAGCATCCGGTTTTGGAGGCAATGGCCTCCCGGACGTCATCAGCCGTCACCGAGTCGTTCAGACCGGAAATGCGCAGTTCAGCGCACTTCACGGGTCTGGCGATGCGGACTCCACTACCCTCGCCATACAGACCCCGTAGCCTTTCGGCTACCGTGTCGGCCATCTTGGGGCCCTCTGCCCCAGGGAACTCCAAAATGCGAGCCCCTGTCCGGGCTTGGCGGGTCCGGGCAGCGATAACTCCGAGGTCAGAGACGTCAATCTCGTCCCGGGCTCTCCTCAAGATGGCCTGATATGTCAGGCCTGTTTCCGCCTCCGGCAGCATGGTGATTACCACCGCTGCCGTTTTCGGCGCTCTAAGCTTGCGCGACTTTTTAGGGCCAGGCTTGCTCCCAGGCGCAGCGGGCTCCGCAGCCCGGGCAGCAGCCCCGGTCGCTACCCCCTTTTTTCTCTTGCCCCGGGACTTCTTCCTCCCGCCATCCACTGTCTGCCATCCCTCATCAGAGGGTGCAGGGTTAGACGGTGCGGGAGGTGAATTATGAGAGTCCCGGGGCAAGGCCACTGGGGCCCGCGAGGGAGCGTGTCAAGCCAAGTGCAAGCTAAAGAATTGGCGAGCAGCGTCTGTAATATTACACGAACCATTTGGAGCCACTTTTGACCCCCTCATAACTCAAAAAAAGTATTCCAAATAAACATGTCAAATTTGGCTCATAATCGAAATACATATCATTATGTGCTGCAAATATCATACACAAAACTTTTTTTTTGTTAAGGTGGGCAAAATGTTCCGAACTGCACACCCCGTCGTTCGGGGCAACGAACAGGGTACTGTGGGACCTTCACCCACTAAATAAACCCACCGTGTGCCGTCTCTCCACCTTTATTGGCGGGCCCCTGGAACTATGTTATATTCTTTCGGTGGTTTCATATATACAACACCTCAAACTGTTATATAGATATTAATGTCCAAAATCGTAATTTTTATCACTGACTGACCTATAGATCAAAAATCTAACCCAGTTCCAAATAACCTAGTCATAAATCATAATATTGAACTTGGCTCTCATTTCACATTTGTTTTTGATCACCAGTTTTTAAGTCTAATCAAGAGCTATCAAATAAAACAAAGCTGCATCAAAATTCGTTCATTAGGTTTTGCGTGATGTGCGAACGAACAAACAGACAATAATCCAAAAAAAAGAATGTTTTGTGTTTAGACACACCTATATAGCCTATTACAGTAATTTTATCTTAAATATCTTAAATGTACAGACGCAACTCTGTTACAGCTTTGTAATAGTATAGATGAACGTCGCGATTAAAACATAAATACAATTCCATCCATCATCCATCCATCAGCCTTTCATCGTCCACTGCTGGACATAGGCCTCCCCGTAATGGGGGTTTTACCATAATCGCCACGCTTGGCAGGCGGGTTGGCGATCGCAGTGGTTGTTTTAAGTACACACAGGGGAACGCTGCTGCCCCGTCCCCCGGTAAAAAAAAAATACAATTCCACCCGACCTAAAATAAATTGGCTACTTACACTACTGCACAACGGGAGCTCGCAGACTCCCACAGGAAGTTGTATGATAAAAAATACACGCGTAAAGGTAGGACCACTAGTGCTTTGCGATATCACCTGAAAGATAAACATAAAAATGAATTTGACGAATTATGAATACGAGAAAATGAAAAGCGACATGCCGCTACGATGAGTTATGTGCCTCTTCTTCACGGCAATGTACCAAAACCGACTTAAAGCAAATATCTCAAAGTGACTGCATCGAAAAAATTAAAATATGGGATAACAACAACGCCAAGTTTTTAGAGCTGGATAATTTAATAGGCGAAATAATAGCACTGGAAGACTTACCGTTTAGTTTTGTGGAATACGTCAGATTTGTTAGATTATTTAGATTAACATGAAAAAAGGCATATCTTTAATGGGCATCAAAAACATTGATTGTTTATCGCACCAAATTCAATGTACATGTACAGACTGATGTACAGACTCTGTACATTTAAGATATTTAAGAAACAATTAGTGTATTAGGCTATATAGGCGTGTCTGAACACACCACTGAAGGAATGTGATATGGTTCCAGTGGCCCGCCAACAAAGGTGGAGAGACGGCACACGGCGGGTTTATTTAGTGGGTGAGGGCCCTACACTACCCTGTTCGTTGGCCCGAACGACGGGGTGTGCAGTGAGAAACATTTTTTCCCGCCTTAATTTTAAAAATTAATTTATATTTAAAAATTGGTAAACATTTTATCCTCCTACTGTATCGGGAACCTGACATATAACCAAAAAACTAGCTTTTGGCTGCGGCAGAGCCAGAGGCTAGTATCTAATAATGTGTCAATCTCACGATCATTTCAATACAATAATTACTTATCATTTACTAGAACACAGTGTAAAAGTATAAAACATAAAAATGATAACTACGAGCGGCGTTTGATCCTCATCTTTTGCCGTTTCAGACGCTAATTTTATAGCAGCTAGCAGTTACTCATAGCCATCAATTTATATATCACGTTTTTCCTTATCTTCTTAGATGACGCACGCGCCATCTCATAGTGTACATTATTTCGACAAGCTAAGTTTAGTGACTACAGACTATGAACTACTTTGTTTATTTAACTAAGTAAATAAAGTATACTATTATTTATTTCATTAATGAAACAGTGGTTTCAAAATATTTATTACCCGTAAGGTAACACAATTTTTAGCTACTTTTTTGTAGAACCAGATATCAAATAAGAGATATAGTGAAACGTTTTACTGTGGTGAAGTGAGCCAATATTTCAATCTAGGTATTTATATCCTTAGAGAGTCCCTTATCTATATAAAATATGGCAAGAAAATGTATTTTAGGTCTGTATCATACCTAAGGTGACCTGGAATTGAAACCAAGAGAGCTATGTAGGTGATATTAGTTTGATATATTTCTCCTAGCATTATTATTTTTCAAATTTTATGAATTTTTTATATGAGTTTTGTAGCAATCTGAGAAGAGGTGTCCCTTGTGATCACACTATTTGATGGTGAAGGCTTTATAAGAAATATAAATAATAATATGTTAAACACAAAGTGGAAAAAGTTTAATCAAAAATAACAGTCACGAGCAGGATTTGAACCTGCATCTCCTGGATACTGTCCAGATACTTTGCCAATTCAGCCATCGTGACAACTGATCTCGACTGCTAATTTCGATAACACATTCATAGTTAACGTCCTGGGTGACGCCTGCACCATCTGTCGGAAGTATTTACATACATTATAGCGACCATGTAAACTTAATTTTACAATTAAGATTTTTATCTAATAATGACGCAGCCCTATAAATATTTAGAAATTTTTATATATATTTTTGTAGGCCGTGTGGGGCCGGCTTTAGAATTGTCCCACCCCTCTCTACCCACGGGAGTCGTAAGAGCCGACTGTGGGGGATACCGGGGGAGTGGGCAGCAGCACTCCCTCGAGTATTAACAACATCCACTGTGACCGCCAACCCGCCTGCCAAGCGTGGCGATTACGGCATTATCCCCCATGACGGGACCGCTCGTTGTGGCGTTTTCTTGGGGAGGCCTATGTCCAGCAGTGGACGTTGAAAAGCTGATGGATGAATGGATGGATGGATGGATGGATATATATATTTAGCATACTTAGCCATATACATTAAACACAAAGTGGAAAATGTGGAATCGAAAATAACAGCCACGAGCAGGATTTTAACCTGCATCTCCTGGATACCGTCCAGATGCTTGCTTTGTCAATTCAGCCATCGTGACAGCTACTGGACGAAAACAAGACTAAATGGACAAATTATTTTTTGTTTTTTTTTTTTGTTGGTACGCGACGTTGGGAAGAGACCAGACGGTATGACTCTGATGCCTTGGAAGATGGGTAGGCCTTTGGTGTAGGACGCCACCTGCGTCGACAGCCTTGCTCCATCACATATACCAAGCACCGCCGGTTGTCCTGGTGCTGCTGCTGCATCAGCGGAGACCCTCAAACGGCGGAAATATATTAACTTTGAGGGTAACTATATTTTAGAACCACTTGGGGTCGCAACGCTAGGGTCATGGGGCCCGAACGCTCGCAAATTTTATAAAGAAATTGCGAGTCGTTTAATCGAGGCCTCACGTGATTAGAGGGCTGGCTTTTACCTAGCTCAAAGAATTAGCATTGCCATTCAACGTAGCAATGCTGCGAGCCTTCGGGGCACTTTGCCGGTAGCCAGTGATGCGGACGAATTCTATGATCAATATTTTTTTTATTTTGTTCCTTTTTTCTTATAAACTTTAAAGTCTTTGTGAAAGTGGTAAAAGAGAGCTTTACTGCGAGCGGGATTCGAATCTGCGTTCCATCCAAGCCGCGGAAGTGCTTTGAATCGCTGCTACGCTATCACAATCACCTAATAGTGACACCTAATCTCCAATTCACATTTGTTTTAGATGTCTTAAAAACTGAATGCTCTGAAGTGTCATAAATATGTATGTTATAATCATAAGAATGTAGTCTGCTAAAATCGTAATGTTCTACGTTAACTAGAATGTATCTAAACTAGTATTTATAAAATTTATTGCTTATTATTTAAAAAAATATTAATCATATTAAAATTGGGTTCAAATGCTGACTACAGTTGCGGCACGCTATGATGGCCGTTTTGACATATTACAATAGTGATGTGAAATGTCAATTTATTCTCAAAAAAAATATAACCAAATCTATAACAACAACACACAACATTCCTCCGCCAATAAGAAGCCTGCAAAACATACACACTTTTAGAAAAAAGTAAAAAATATTTATATTTGATCACCAAAAACGTGAAGTCTTTAGAGGCTGTATTAGTACAGGATATACTAGCGCCATTTAAGATTTAAATATATATATATATATATATATATATTAAGATGATACTTACTTATTTACTTATTTATATATTCCTCACATTCCACTTACCTTATATTTTATATTCATATATTTATCAAAATTTCTCAACAATCTTGTTAACCTGCACGTCTGGAAATAGCTGGTCATCATTATTTTTTATTTTTTATTCGGATATAAGTGTTTCCTAATTTCAGAACCACTGGTGATACTTTTACGATAATGTATTCTAACACTACACAATTTAAAAAAAAATAAAAAAGGCTCACTTAATAATCAGTCTCACTCAACTCACGTTGTTAATTTTTATTTTATTTGTTTGGTTATATGTGCTGTCGTGTCATGTTAATCTGGGACATAGACTACTCTGTATTCGGTGTTATACGCTAAGATTAGTCTATGGTGTGATGTTATATGGCTGTATCACGCTTTATTGTCTGTTTTCTACCTCATTGCCTTACTTTTTTACTTACTCAGAGGCCAACTTTTTAAATAATGTAAACACATGTATTTTTTTATAATTGTATTTTTTTGTTATTTTATTATCATATTCCTTTAGTCTTAATTTTCTTTATTATTTTGTTTTGTTTATGTTTTTTTTGTATAATTGATTGTCATCCGTGACGTCACAACAGCGGCCTGACGGAAGATCAGCGCAGGTTTTCACAGTCTGCAAATGCTGAGTCAAAGTCGTTTTGTAATGAGCATTTTCACCATGTTTTTTATTTATTTTTTATTTTCTGTTTCATTTTCTGTTTTATGTTCAACTATAACCTGTAGTAATGCAGTATCAACATCCGAAATCCAAAGCCAGGTCAAAACTATTTAGATATTTTTATATATACTTTTAGCATTTGACATGCTTAGCACTATACATTAAACACAAAGTCAAAAATGTGAAATCGAATATAACAGTCACGAGCATGATTTGAACCTGCATCTCCTGGATACCGTCCAGATGCTTTGCAAATTCATCCATCGTGACAATGGCTCCTAACTGCTAATTTCGATAGCACATTCATACTTAACGTCTTTAGGTGACGGATTGGATGGAACGCAGATTCAAATCCTGCTCGCAGTAAAGCTCTCTTTTACCACTTTCATAAAGACTATAAAGTTTATAAGAAAAAAGGAACAAAATAAAAAAATTATGCATCAAAGAATTCGCGTTGAATGGCAATGCTAATTCTTTGAGCTAGGTAAAGGCCTCTGATCACGTGAGGCCTCGATTAGATGACTCACAATTTCTTTATAAAATTTGCGAGCGTTCGGGCCCCATGACCCTAGCGTTTCGACCCCAAGCGGTTCGAAAATATAGTTACCAAAAAAAATGAGGTTGTGAATTTTGTTTATACTCAGGTCAGTTATACTTCTAGTAGACGTGGATGTGTACACACAATTTTTTTTTCGTATGATGCTTTATTGCTGATTTATGAGCTTTTAAAAAATTACTAATAATTAAGTCATAAATTTTTGAATGCTTATTATCTGTATCAATTAATTTAAAAAAAACTAAACAGTATTGTTTCTTATAGTTAAAAAGTTGCAGTTTTAAACTTTTTTGTCGAATTCTAAATTTGAATTTTTTTACGTATAGTAAACCGGAAGTAAGAATTTCAAATCGACGTTTGAGTAACTTCGACACTTTTTTTTTAAATTTTAACCTTGAATTAAAGCCTTAAATTTACTGATTCTTCACAAAAAAATTAAAACGTGATCGCCAATAGTTTAAGACTATACGTAAAAATATTCAAATTTAGAATTCGACATAAAAATTAAAAACTTCAACTTTTTAACTATAAGAATACTATAAGAATACAACAATACTTTTTAGTAACAAATTAACCCCTCAACATATAGATAGAATCTCCCAGGTTTGCAATAGGGGTCAGCACCGCGTAGGAGAAAGCGGCGCGCAATAGCTAAAAAAAAAAAATTTGGCGCTATAAAATTATTTCCTACTCCTTCATTTTCAATGCTATCTACTCTTGATTTTTTGCCCGATACAGTCTGTTCATTCTGTGTATGATTTTTGGCCAACGCCTATATATACTGTATCAACGAGAAATAATTCCCAAACGTAAACGTCATCCAGTTGCGTCAATGGAGTCGAACCGTGCGGTAATAAAGTCGAGTTTTCAACGGGAAAGTGAAATAAAATTAAAATTTGTGGAAAATTTTTGTTTTATAACATCAGTGTTATTAAAACCTCACGCTGCTTCGCGTGGCCTTGGCACTGTATAGCTTGGCACGCATAAGACTCCCGGGAGTCTAACGGGTTTCAATCGGTATTGATACAGATAATAAGCATCCAAAAATTCATAACTTTATTATTAGTAAATTTTAAAAAGCTCATGAGGCAGCAATAAAGCATCATACGAAAAAAAAATTGTGTGTAAAAAAAAATTGTGTGTACACATCCGACGTGGATGATTTACCTGGTCGGTATAATGTATGAAAATACTTCCGACAGATGGTGCAGGCGTCACCCAAAGACATTAAGTATGAATGTGTTATCGAAATTAGCAGTCAGGAGCAAGGGTCACGATGGCTGAATTGGCAAAGCATCTGGACGGTATCCAGGAGATGCAGGTTCGAATCCTGCTCGTGACTATTATTTTCGATTTAACATTTTTCACTTTGTGTTTAATGTATGTTGCTAAGCATGTCAAATGATAAAAATATATATAAAAATATCTAAATAATATTTTTTCTTCCAAAACTTTTAGTTATCCCATGGCAAGTAAAACTTATCAGTGATAACCCAGAGCAAGATTCTGACCAGATATCTGTTGTGAAGGCTAATTTGTCAAACGATGTAATTCGAGTATTCTATGTTTAACCTTGCCATAGAAATTCTCGTAAATAAACGACGTAAAATATTGTCTTGATTTTAAATTATACGAGGGGCACACTTGCTTGATAAATCTAACAAATCTTACGTATTCCACAAAACTAAACGGTAAGTTTTCCAGTGCTATCACATCGCCTATTAAATTATCCAGCTCTAAAAACTTGGTGTTGTTGTTATCCCATATTTTAATTTTTTCGACGCAGTCACTTTGAGATATTTGCTTTAAGTCGGTTTTGGTACATTGCCGTGAAGAAGACGGCACAGAGTTCATCTTAGCGGCATCTCGCTTTTCATTTTCTTGCTTTTTTAATTCGTCAAATTCATTTTTATATTTAGCTTCCAAGTGATTTCGCATAGACCTAGTAGTCCTACCTTTACGCGAGTATTTTTTATCATATAACTTCTTGTGTGCACTGCGGGAGTCTTCGAGCTCCCGTTGTGCACTGCCACTGATGTGGCACCTAAACGTGAGTTACTTGCTGATTATAACATATCTGATAAGTAAGCAGCCAATTTATTATAGTTCGGGTGGTATTGTATTTGTGTTTTAATAGCGACGTTTAATGCAGGTCAAAACTATATCACAATCGCAGTGCACTCACAGTTTGTACTTTTCGAAGCAAGGTCAAGTCAAAACTGCGTTGTTATGCATTGAGCATTGACGCAAGTTTTCCGGAGGTAGTAGTTGTGCTAGCTAGCGATCCTAGTGACGATCATATTAGATTTCATTTTTTTTAAATTTGAATTTCTTAAAACAACTGCCGAGTTGTGTGTTAAATAAGTACACCATCCATCCATCCATCCATCAGCCTTTCAACGTCCACTGCTGGACATGGGTCTCCCCAAGAGAACGCCACAACGAGCGGTCCTGTGCCGACCGCATCCAACAGCTCCCCGCAGCTTTGACCAGATCATCGGTCCATCTGGTGGGGGGCCGTCCTACGCTGCGCCGTCCGATACGTGGTTGCCACTCGAGAACCTTTCTTCCCCAACGGTTGTCGGTTCGTCGAGCGATGTGGGCTGCCCATTGCCACTTCAGCATGGCAACCCGGCGGGCTATGTCGGTTTCTCTCGTTCTCCTACGGATCTCCGTATTATGGATACGATCACGTAGGGAAATACCAAGCATAGCCCGCTTCATGGCCCGCTGCGCGACTTTGAGCCTTGATACGAAGCCAACATTTAGAGACCACGTCTCTGTCCATATGTCATCACTGGTAACACACACTGGTCGTAGACCTTCGTTTTCAGACACTGCGGAATATTGGACGAGAAGATCTTTATCTTTTTTTAAGAAGATTCTTCAGATAAGTACAACAATAATTATAATCTTATAAAAATAAAAAATAAATGTTCGCGTAGCCCTAATATGTATAGTTTAGAAATCAATATAATAAATAAATTTTGTGTCCTAAACTTATACGTTCGATAAATTTTATGACTAACTGCACGTCACTATTGACAATAAAGAATAGCAATTTGCTCCTTCAAATGTAACTATTAATCAATACGAAACTTCATGAGTGGACAAACGTCAAAACGGCCATCATAGCGTGCCGATAGTTTAATATGCAATTTGCAATTTGAATATTTTCATTAATTAAAGTCTAATTGTGTATTGAATTCGTATTTTATTTTAATAAACTAACTTTACTCCGTGTGGTGACGGACTAAGAATACAAGTGTCACCACCCCATTCTTTCTTACGGGTGTCGTATGGGGTGACTAAGGGAAGTAAGCAATTATCATCCATTGCATGACTGGTGGTAGGGCTGGGTACCAAGTGGGAGTACTCACTTGGTATCGGGCCCGAGCGGGTTGGTACCACCATCTCCCGTGTGACTGGCCATGAAGCACATCGTTGCGTTTTGGCTGTAGCAGGAGATAGACGTTTATTCTTTCATTTCATAGCGGTGAAATGAAATGGTGTGCAGCGGCTTGACAATACTCTCGGTATAGTTGAGTCCATGAGCGACGGTTACCATTTACTATCAGATGGGCCGTGGCTCGTCAGCCACCAAAAGCTATAAAAAAAAAACTAGTTGTGGGGTGCCACACACCCCTCGCGACCACTTATGCTACTTTTAAGGCGCGCCAATTTAGGGTTAGCAAAAAAATTATAGCAATTTTTGTTCTATTAAAACAACTTTAAGACTCAACTTGCTAAATTGTAACCTGAACAAGTAAATAGAATTTATTATATCCCGATACGGAGTTTCTGTAAGACACGTAAGAGCGATCAAATACATTTTTAATTCTCCCTTAGACTCAATTCTGAATTTCACGTAGACTATGTCACGAGTAGAATTTAGTTTTTTTTATATAGAAAGATTTTACATTAAAAAAAATGTTATGTTATTTTATAAGATTTGAATTTTCATTGCATTAAGACTAAAACATTTCACTTCAGTGAATCCACCGTATGAGAATCTTCGCTACGTCGTATTCACCGCAAGGATTACTGCAAAACAAAGGACTGTAAGCCTTGTGCTCACACCAACATATGTCTAATATTATGGAGGGATTAGGTATTGCATTGGAATTGTTAAATATTAAGAAATGACAAATCTAAAAAGGGTTTTTATAACAGCCGATTTTCTCTAGAAAACCCATGTTAAGTATTCGCAGGTGTCATTGCAACCGTGTCCAGGGAACGTCAGTGTGATATGAAATATATGCCCCAATAATATGTCATTCATTTCAGGTGCCCTCATAATAACGGTGAAAGGGGCGGCTGTGGTATTTAATAGGTAATTCGGCATAAGTAATAGAAATGGGGTGCGTTCGAGTTTGATTGGTGAGTAATAAGCACGCATGCATTTTTAAACCGTAAGCAAATATTTCACAAGTTATCCCAAAAATCTCTAAGGCATGCTCACTTGCGAGATCTTACCAGTTGAATGACGTGAACTAGTATTTTATTATTTACGGATTTAGAATCCGCTTAAATATTAGTATATTTATTCATCACTTTCTTTTTTAAATTAAATTACGTGTCGATCATATTATCTATTAATTAACTCTTACATATTCAAGGTCAACTATTGGACTTGGTCTTGGATATGTAAGAATTAAAAGTCATATCCATCCATCCATCAGCCTTTCAACGTCCACTGCTGAACATAGGCCTCCCCAAGAGAACGCAACAACGAGCGGTCCCGCCATGGGGGATAATGCCGTAATCGCCACGCTTGGCAGGTGGGTTGGCCATCGCAGTGGATATTGTTAATACTCGAGGGAGTGCTGCTGCCCACTCCCATGGTATTCTCTCAGTCGGCTCTTACGACTCCCGTGGGTAGGGAGGGGTGGGACAATTCCAAAGCCAGCCCCACACAGCTGAAAAAAAAGTCATATAATTACAAATAATTAAAACGAGATAATTTTAGGCTACTGTTACTGTTGAATTTAACGACGAAAAGAATACCACACACTGATCCCAATCTTGATCCTTCTAATATTATCGAGTTCAGTTCGATCCCCAGTCCAGCTGCAGACCTCGTACGGCACACACCTTGGACTTTTCGAGATGTTTCGAAACTATGTGTGTACTCGTTTACAAAATTATCCTTTACCAGAAGGAAAACTTCGTAAGGAAATCTGCATGCCTTTTTTTTGTTAAGGCGGGAAAAAATGTTCCTAACCGCACACCCCGTCGTTCGGGGCAACGAAAACAGAGTAGTGTGGGGCCTTCACCCACTAAAGAAACCCGCCGTGTGCCGTCTCTCCGCCTTTATTAGCGGGCCACTGGAACTATGTTACATTCCTTCGGTAGTCCGCCGGCAGCGGCTTACCCTTTCGGGTACCCTCTTCTGAGCGACGAATCCGCACATGAAGCGTCGCACCTGCGCGGGAGGCCTTGTGGGTGGCGGACGTTTTCCGGTCCATTCACCCGCAGCCTCAGCTAGGGCGGCATGAGGCGCAAATACTCGCGCCTGCGCCGCCCCAGTCGCTGGCGGCGGATTTCAGCAGAGGTATCCTCCTCCCTGGCCCTTTCCGCCGCTTCCTTCCGCGAGATAACATCCTCGCAGAAGGCAGCGACCGTGGCCCAATTCCTGTCGCTGCCAAGCATCGCTCTGGCGACGCTCGGCAGCGAGAGGTCCTCCCCAATTTCTGCGATGCGGCCGAAGGCTTGTGAAGTCTGCCAACCCGACCAGGGCCAGCGTGGTGTGCTATAGCATAATCCCTCTCAACTTGAGAGGAGATCCATGTCCGATAGTGGGACAGAAAAAGAGCTGAAAAAAAAAAGGGTAGTAAAGATATTTAGATATTTGGGTGTTTTTCCGTCAATTATACCTAAACGACGAAGTGGATTTGGATGGAACTTGATACGTAGATAGATGACATACTGGATTACCATATAGAATACTAATTATTATCTTAAAAAGAATACTTCCTAAAGGTTTACTATTTTTGGCATACAGTCCTAGCAACTAAATGAATTTGTTCAATATTAGGTTTTTAGTTTACACATAAATTACGACCTGAATAAACTCATAGCATATTTTTACCTAAATAAAGCCTTCATGTGGTCTATACCTGTAGTCTAGACCTAATTTTGAAGTTCTTGTAGTCCAAGTCACGGCAAAAGTTCGTTAAGTGTAATTATAATCATTTAGCACGTAAACATGGTTCTATTTTCTTTTCTGTGTAGTACTAAGATTCTAATATAAAGGTCTATTTGTAGACAAGTTCACCGAGAGCAGAATTAATTAAAATAATGTACCCCGACTACAAAATTGGTGCGAATATTGTTTAAAAACCATCTGAGCTTGTCCCGATTATTAAAAAAACAATAAAACGAAATGCGGCTCAAAGTCGTGAGTGGAAAATTTTATTAATTAAAACTTTACTTTTTGCTGATTTTCATCAGCACTGTAAAGTTTGGAACAGATGGCGTTCAGATTTGTTATCGAGCTATGTAGAGTGTCTAAGGTTTTATTCCCGCACAGGACAAATATTTGTGTGATCCACAAGTGATAATTTGGATTGAGTTTGTTGCATTTGTAATTATGATTTTGGTCATAATTTCTAGATATATGAAATGATAGTAAGATTTTTCTTTATTAAAAGATTATCGTTACCTCTTTGAATAAAAGAGGTCGATCGGACCCCAAAAAGGAAAAAAGTTATTATTGACAATACCAGACCAAACTTTTTATGTTAAACACATTGTTCAGTGCACATACTTATCAATTATATATTAAAGACATTTAGTTTCATAGACGTGGATGACAATAGCCCACCTGATGGGAAGCGGTTACCGTGGCCTATAGACGCTAGCAATACCAGAATAATCATTCGCACGTCACCAGCTCCAAGGAAAAGGATATGAGGTGGAAAGGAAGGATAATAAGAAGAGGATCACTCGCGCTCTCACTTAGCATACAAATCGCAACAGTAGGAGAATGTACTGTTGTTTCACGTTTATCTTCTGTGAGAGAGTGGTACGCCACTAATCGAGCCAGTTCTAATTATTATATTGATTACTAGTATTTTAGTATTATAAATGTGTAAAAATTTACTTGCTTGACTTTACGCCTTAACTAGATAACCGATAATCATGATACTTTGCCGATTAGATACCGAATAGATTACGTAGTTTCTGCTTCGGAAAATATATTTTTGAATAAAGTTTATAATCAGGAAGAGGATGGCACTACTTCATGTCCACGGGCATTAGCAAGGAAAATATAATTCCAGGAATCTGGAATCCCTATTAATTCTTGCCTAGATATATAACCTCTAATCTGAATAAGTTAACTCGGTGTGGATGCAGCTGAACTAATAAAAGGCTTCTTAGAGCGCAAAACTTGCTCCATAAATGCATTAACGATATTGAGGAACGTCAGCATAGATCATAAAATTAACGATTGTTCTTCGAAGATTATATGAAGTTCTTTAAATGCTATGATGTATTACGATATTAACTTTACTAGGTGTTGGTTAATTGGTATATTATAATAATGAGGAGTGCCTTTTAAAAAACAAAACAGTATTTTGTACCGCGTCTAAGAGACTTATGTTATTATTTTTGTATGTTCAATCTATGTAAATATTATGTCAAACGATTCCAAAGTTGATGGGATTGTGGCGTTTTATAGCATAGTTCCCATGGCCATCCAGCTCCATCATCAGACTCTGAATGTCATCTAGGACTATGGTGCTATTCAAGATAACTCAAACTAGCCCTAAATCGATGGGTTGCGACGTTTAATTACCGAGTACCCATGGCCATCTTCCAGCTCCATCATCAGACCTACCATCTAGAGACAAAGTACTCGTCAAGACGAATCCTACGAGCCCAAACTCGATGGGGTTATGTCGTTTTATAATAGATTTCCTATGGCCACCTTCTAGCTCCATCGTCAGACCCTGGATACCATCCAAAGACAAATTGCTCGTAAAGACGAATTAAGCAATTCCAAACTCGATGGGGTTGCGTCGTTTCATTACAGAGTCACTGTGGCTACCTTTCAGTTCCATCATCAGATCAGCTCCATATCATCATAATATTGCATTGTCACGTGATTTTACACGCATATGTATGCGTGTAAAATTTTAGCTCAATCGGAAACCGAGAAGTTTGAAATTGAACTTGCAAGATTTGAACGGGACAAGTAAAATAAAAGCGTCGCCACGTTGGCTTGCGATTTTACCCTCCCACCGTATTAGATGTTTCACATCAAAAACTGGTATACATTTTATGCAGCTACTGTATCGGAAACTTGAGATATAATCTAAAAACTAGTTTTTGAGATTTTAAACAAATAGGTACACATAACAGGCAAATTCAAGGATACTTTTTTTCTTATGTGAAGAAACCATTTAAGGATATCCCTCACTCGGCGAGCAAAGAGGTTATGCTAGAGTCCCGGTGTACACTGTATACCGGCTAAAACCCCGCGGTGTTCCTTACTACCTTAAGCCAGAGGTGATGTATATGCTCTGCGCATGAGTTCCTCTACCCATAGCAGGCCTGGCCACCATTTACGATAGCTCGTAAGATTTGAAGGGCCTAGTCTCATTGGAAGAAGCTCACGCAACAAATGCGTTTCTGGCTCATGCCCTGCTTCTGCTATGATGACGGATTGCCCTAGGCTGGTCGCCCTCAGGCCAGACTTATAGGGCCTGGAGATCGTTAAGCGCTCTTTAGTGCCCAGTGCGTGCCCAGCCCAGCGTCGTTTGCAGGACGAGAAAGAGCCAGCTACCTCCCGTTATGGTCGTCTCCTGAAATTCAGGGATACCTACCTTACCTCACAATAGAGATAGAAGTAGATACTTGTGTGGTTTTAGCACTACGCAATCATTGCTTTACATATTTGGAATAACAAAATAGATAGTATCACTTAATTATTCAAGTGGTCTGGAATTTTGATAATTACAAGTAACATAGCATCACGCCTGTATTCCCCGAAGGGGTAAGCAGAGGTATATTTCAGATCCACGATTCGCCAGCTATGTTTAAGTCCCACGTAATAGGGGGCGAGCCTATTGACGTCTACCGGGCACATTTCCAAACTCCGGGCTGCTACTGAGAATTTTTCTTTTTAGGAAAACGCTCAATAACATTACACAACCCGGGGATCGAACCCGAGACCTCATGATTAACAGTCGCAATAACTACCGCTACACCACAAAAAAACAAAAAAAAACATAGCATTACGCCTGTATTCCCCGAAGGGGTAGGCAAAGGTTTATTAAACACCCACGACTCGCCAGCTATGTTTAAGTCCCACGTAATAGGGGGCGAGCCTATTGACGTCTACCGGGCACATTTCCAAACGCCGGACTGCTACTGAGAATTTTTCTTAAAAAGCTCAATAACATACAACACAACATCTGTGCGGCTACACCACAGAGGCAGTTAAAAAAGTACCTATTTCACATCCATCCATCAATCCATCAGCCTTTCACCGTCCTCTGCTGGACATAGGCCTCCCCAAGAGAACGCCACAACGAGCGGTCCCGGCATAGGGGATAATGCCGTAATCGGCACGCTTGGCAAGCGGATTGGCGATCGCGGTAGATGTTGTTAATACGCGAGGGAGCGCTACTGCCCACTCCCTCGGCATTCCCTCAGTCGGCTCTTACGACTCCGGTGGGTAGAGAGGGGTGGGACAATTCTAAAGCCGGCCACACACGGCCAAGGACAAGTACCTATTTCACATTTGACCCATTTGAGAAACGTTAAAGAAAAAAAAGAATACCGCACGAGCGACTGGTTAAGAAGATATACAATGTGAAAGTGGAAGGATGTAGGTACATGGGGGAGACCGAGACTCACCTACCTAGACCAAATCAGTCGGGGTGAGGAAGCGAAAGATGTATGCAAGAATAGAGCCTTTTGGCACTCTGTTCTCGCTGCCTACCCCGCAAGGGAGATGGTGTGATGATAAGTAAGTAAGTTAAAGAAGAGTTCTATAATAACGTATCGGCTATTCGAGTTCTAGAAACGTTTAATTGTTCATTATTTTTCAGGTATTTCATTCAGTAAATTAATTGTTTCATGAATGCCACATTATTAAGAAACTATAACATTATTGAGTAACATTTGCTTGAGCAAATATTTTAGTACATAATTACTATTTTAGTATCTGGTATATCAAGATTATTATTCTTACGCCATAGAATGTCTTCTCTGATGAGTCTTATATTTTATCATAAGAGTTTAATTGGTATTGTAACTATATTGTGGTTTGATTGGTGTTTTAAAAATGTACATCATACAATGTATCTTAGTTTAAATACTCACGCTTATAATATTGCCAAACAGGCAATTACTACAGTCCTGCCTCTGTGGTGCAGTGGTAGTGTGAGCGACTGCTGATCATGAGGTCTCAGGATCGATCACCAGATCAGGCAGTGTTAAGAGGAGTGGGAGTTTGGAAATGTGCCCGGTAGACGGCAATAGGCTCGCCCCTATTACGTGGGACTTAAACATAGCTGTGTAACCGTGGTTGTGTAATACACATCTGCGTACCCCTTCGGGAAATACAGGCGTGATACTATGCTGTCTAATGGAGAAATCTATATATCAAATATATAACATATTTTATTTATTTAGATATTTTTTATATATATTTTTAGCATTTGACATGCTTAGCACTATACAGGATTTGAACCTGCATCTTCTGGATACCGTCCAGATGCTTTACCAATCGAAATTAGCAGTCAGGAGCAATTGTCAGGATGGCTGAATTGGTAAAGCATCTGGACGGTATCCAGAAGATGCAGGTTCAAATCCTGCTCCTGACTGTTATTTTCGATTTCACATTTTTCACTTTGTGTTTAATATTTTATTTATTAAAATTAGTAGAGGACCTGACAGACGTTGTCCTGTCCGAACATTGCCGTTTCCTTTGGATGTAGTAATCTATTTTAGCTACTAAGAATTATTTATTTTTTATATAGAATTATATTACGAAAAAATCCTGAAATTATATCCTGGCGCCACCTACCGGATCCAAATTTTGTGAATCTAAACCATTCCGGTACTTACTCAAAGATACACAATAAAAATCATTAAAATTGGCATAGGCATTTAGGAGGAGTTCATTATTACTAACACACCAACACAAGAAATATAAATATATAATACATAATCAGTATATTAAATTATTTTAAATTAGGAATAGTTGATAACTTTATAAGACTCAATTTTCCTATAATGATTTCAGTCACGGTTTTTAACGATAAGGCGTACCTATATAAATCACCAGAATATGCGTTACAACTTGCTGAATATTATGCGACGAATTAACATAATTTTATTTGCTGTGTTTATTGCTTTCGACGCTAATAATAGGCTTTATTAAAACTAACTTAACTTTATTCTTACGCATTATATGTCAGGGTTGCACGCGATATTATATTAGATTGGTAAACTACTTGAAATTTTCGAGGGTTTGGTAATAATTTTAATACTATAAGGAGGATTATTTCTAGTTAACAGAGGTCAGGAACCAGGATTTTACTAATTCAATTGATAATAACATCTAATTTACTTTTATTGGAACTACTCTCAGGAGGGAAGTAAACAGATTTATTTTTATAAAAAAGACTACAGCCTACTCTAGGGATCCTTTAACGTGGGAGACATTAAAAACCTACATAACCTTTACGGATGGCAATTTCCATCCGTGAAGGTTCAATATTACATCAGCACACTATTTAATTTAACATCCTCGAATAAAAGAATGTCCCCGAATCATTGTCATAGGCGCCTTATATATAGATGGAGATTTTCCATCCAAATTCAACACGTAACTGTGAAATGCATAGAGGTCACCATGTTCCTGGCTCCAAAGACGGTGTAAAAAAATGCTTGATGAAATAAGGAAGCGCGTAATGGGTGACATTGGGAAAAAAAGAAAAGCATGACTCAGTCCATGGCTAGACTATGCGTATTGTATCTCAACTACGCATAATATACAAAAGCATCCGGATATCAACCCAATTCTTCCACCAGTAATGTAATTGCTTTCCTCCCTTGACCTTGTAAGACACCCACGGGAAAGAATGGGGTGGTGACACTTGTATTCTTATTCCATCACCACATGGATAAAAAGAAACCAAAAAGGTATAAACTACATAATGTGTAAATTTCCACACGGAAAAAGTCGCGGTAGGAAAGTGGTATATATACCTATTTACATTATCATTCAGGAAATGTACCTATGTGTTGTCTATAGAAGAGAACTGTACTTACTTACTTACGTATTTATCATCACGCCATTTCCTTTGCGGGGTAGGCAGAGAGAACAGAGTGCCAAGAGACTCTATTCTTGCATACATCTCTCGCTTCCTCAACATTCAGAACTCTCTTCATACACGCTCGCCGGTTACGGAGACTCCTGACTCCACCAATATATAATATAATTCAATATATGACCGATTTGGTCTAGGTAGGTGACTCTCGGTCTCCCCCTGTACCTACATCCTTCCACTTTCACATTGTATATCTTCTTAAACAGTCGCTCTTCCGGCATTCTTTTCACATGTCCGAGAACGGAAAAGAAAGAGAACTCTATACATTGTGTTTATCGATATGAATATCAAGGCTGCCTGTCCAGGTTACCAACAAAACGTGCGCACTGAGCTGCATCCTGGATTAACTAAACATACATAGACTGTCTACTTTGTAAATAAGTACACTTTCACCCTGAATTTGGAGTAATGGAGTCGTAACTAGAATCACTAAGATCACTGAATCACTGATCACCAATGTAATTGCAAGTATCATGCTGGTATTACTTACCATGGTTTGCTAGCTATGTCTAAGTCCCATGTAACAGGAGGCAAGCCTATTGCCCTCTACCGAGCACATTTCCAGACTAGGAGCTGCTCTGACAATGTTTGTTTTTACTAAAAAGCTTAATAGCACTGCCCGACCCGGGGTTCGAATCCGAGATCTCATGATCAACAGTCGCTCACACTACCGCTGCACCACAGAGACAGTATTTTAATCTATCTATACAAATAAATAAAATTGAAGTGTCTGTTTGTAAAGTCTAAATAACAACTTTTTACTAAACGTATACGAGAGTATATACGAGTACGTTACCTATAACAAATTACCAATTTTTAAAGTTTTTGTCTGTCTGGCTGTTTGATCCGGCTAATCTTCGGAACGGCTGGACCGATTTGGATGCGACTTTCACTATAAGATAGCTGTTGTTACAGCGCGTAACTTCCGGATTCCGTGAAAAAAACCCATGAAATCGTGAATGAATTTCTTCCTACCACCTTTTTGCAGATGATTTACAAATTTACTTACAAGTACCATTAACATAACTACCGAAAACTATGAAACTACTCAATGATGATTTTGTCAAAAATAGTGCGTGGAGTAGGTAAATCTCACGGCCTTACCTACTGTGAATTCTTTAAAAACACAGGTGACAACTGTAGGCAGCTCTAGAATTATCTCAAGGATTGCTTGGGGGCACCGTTACCGCAGGACATTTTTGAATGTGGTAAGATTCCTATTAGTGATAGAGTTAAGAACTTGGGTCTAACAATTGACTCCAATTTTACTTGGAATGCAAAGCTGCAAGAGGTTAGTTGAAAATTATTTGCATCTGCACGGTCTCTTAGGAGACTACGCAATTTTCTCCATACATCCACCAAAATTACGTTTGCAACTTCACTGCTTCTGCCTATCCTTGACTACACTGACACCAGCCATCCTGTTGTCACCGTAAACCAATTAGATAAACTTAAGTGCCCCCAAAATTTCTATATAAGGTTCATATTTGGTCTTCGCAAGTATGATCATGTTTCACAATTTCTATCTCTGCTTAAGTGGTTACCTATACGACTTCGCCGAAATACTCATATTATTTCTTTACTATATATAATGTATTGTTTAACCCTTCATTTCCTTCATATCTAAAAGGTTAGTGACAAGGCCGCCCATTGTTATAGGTTAACATTTTTTTTTCTCACTTTTTACCTATTTATTATATAAATATAGGTGTAGACCATCATCATGACGTACACCTATGTTTATATAAAAACAACAACAATAAAGTGTAAATAAATAAATAGATAAATGAATTTGTGAATAAATACCGATTCAAATAGATAACTATATACATCGAATATACATAATATATTCCAACTAGTTTCTGCCCGCGGTATTAGACCTCGCCATGCGCTTAATGCGTGCGTTTATTGAAGAGCTAAAAAGAATCATAGAAAACTCAACCCTCCATTTCACTAAACTCCTTCTTAAATGGATGCCTACATTATCCATCAGCCTTTTAAAGTCCACTGCTGGACATAGGCCTCCCCAAGAATGGGGGATAGTGCCGTAATCGCCACGCTTGGCAGGCGGGTTGGCGATCGCAGAGGATGTAGTTAATACTCGAAGGAGTGCTGCTGCCCACTCCCCCGGAATTCCCTCAGTCGGCTCTTATGACTCCCATGGGAGGAGAGGGGTGGGACAATTCTAAAGCCAGCCCCACACGGCAGACCACCGCCTATGCTATGCCTATATTAAGCGGAAGCAAATGTACCTTACCGCACCCTGTAGTTCGGGGCAACGGAAAGGGTAGTGTGGGGCGTTGACCCACTAAATAAACCCGCCGTGTGCCGTTTCTAAATAAATGTGTGGATTAGCCGGAAAACACACGTGAGAGATGTGGTGGAAACCATCCTACGGCAAAAGTGGACATACGCAGGTCATGTTGCTCGGATGAGCACAGATAGATGGGCATGGAAAGTCATAGAGTGGAGGCCGTGGACGAACATCAGACAACGTGGTTGCCCACCTAAGCGATGGGTAGACGACATCCGATGACATACATGCTGTAACTGGATAAATCAAGCAGCAGACAGAGTGGCCTGGAAGAAATTGGGAGGGGCCTATGGCCGTGTGGGGCCGGCTTTAGAATTGTCCCACCCCTCTCTACCCATGGGAGTCGTAAGAGCCGACTGAGGGAATGCCGGGGGAGTGGGCAGCAGCACTCCTTCGAGTATTAACAATATCCACTGCGATCGCCAACCCGCCTGCCAAGCGTGGCGATTACGGCACTATCCCCCATTCATCGGGAGGCCTATGTCCAGCAGTGGACTTTAAAAGGCTGATGGATGGTTGGATGGATGGATGTGCAGTTATGCACCAGGAGAGGCTGATGATGATGATGAATTAATTGAGTAACTGTTACTCGTAACTCTTTCCACGTGGCATTTAGATTTTTCGCGGAATTCTAATTTATTTTCCAAAATAAAAGTATCCTAAGTTATATAACATCAGCTATCTGCCGGGTCTCCTCTCATGGTAAGAGGGAGTCCACCACGATGGCCCAATCCGGGTTGGCAGGCTTCACAAGTCACCGAGAAAATATCTCAGGCATGCATATCAAAACATAATTCCTCACGATGTTTTCCTTCACCGAGCTGTGATAATTTGTAAACAAACACACACATAATATCGGAAAATCTCAAAAAGTCCGAGGGGTGTGTGGTGATGTCTCAATCTTGGATTCGGCATTGAATCATTCGAGAAAACCTCGATACCGTCTTTGCAGTCCTTGGTTTTACGGTTAGGCTATCACTGCTGTTATATTTTTATACACGTTTAGTAAAAAGTTATTATTTAAACATTATAAATAAACACTTAATTTTTATTTACTTGCTTAAATTAATTATTAAACGTAGGTAACTAAAGTAGTGTATAAACTTCCTAGTGAATCACAAACATATATCTTTCCAACAATTCAGTTTGCAATCTGGATGAAGCTATTAATTATCCAATAGAATTTTAAATACTATAAATGTGCCTGATCTACCCCTTTATAAACTAGAACCTAAGATTGACGTACCCATCACATTGCTTCGTAATTTAAACCCACCGAAATTTTGCGAGTAGTATCAATACAAGGAAACGTTCTAAAAGGACTTTTAATGTCCGTATGTGGAAAAAGTGAGAAGGTATTTATACTACGAATTCCCATAATACCATCGATATTTTTCCCTTTAAATTCAAGACTTCAATTTCAAGGGTTGCGATATTTATTTTTATGAAATTCTCGCGGACGAAGTCGCGGGTAACTAAAAGTACTATTATAAAGCTGAAACAGAGCTGTGTCTGTACATTTAAGATATTTGAGAAAGAATGTCTGTATTAGGCTATATGCATCTCTAAGTAAGAAAAGGGGAGTAAAATCAATGCGGTCGATCTCTGCGGAGAATCTGTGGAGTGAGGCTGACTGACTGCATTCGTAACAACGACGAAAGAGAGCGAGTAGGTATGAAAGAGAGTATTGGTGTAAAGATGCGAAAGGGAATGCTCCGATGGTTCGGACATGTGGAAAGAATGCCGGTCGAGCGACTGGTTAAGAAGATATACAATGCGAAAGTGGAAGGATGTACAGTCCCCTGTGTACAGGGGGAGACCGAGACTCACCTACCTAGACCAAATCGGTCATGTATTGAAGGAAGTTGGAGTCAGGAGTCTCCGAATCCGGCGAGCGTGTATGGAGAGAGTTATGAATGTTGAGGAAGCGAGAGATGTATGCAAGAATAGAGCCTCATGGCACTCTGTTCTCTCTGCCTATCCCGCAAGGGAAATGGCGTGATGATAAGTAAATAAGTAGTAAGGCGTGTCTAAATACAAAAAAGATTGTTTTTTAATTTTTGTCTGTGTTTAATGCAACTTTTTTAATTGATAGCTCTTGATTAGACTTAGCAACTAGTATACATTTAATCCCACTACTATATCGGAAATATTTTTTTCTTTTCTCTCTTTACTTTTTTGAGGTGAAACTTCTAATGCGGAGGAAGGGTAAAATCGGCTGTTAGCGTGGCGACGCTTTTATTTTACTTGTCCCATTCAAATCTTGCAAGATTAATTTGACACACTTCCCGGTTTCCGATTAAGCTGATATTTTACAGGCATATGTATATCGCGTGACAATGCAATATTATGATGACATGGAGCTGATCTGATGATGGAGCTGGAAGGTGAGCATAGGAACTCTTAATGAAACGGCGCAACCCCATCGAGCTTATACTCACTTGATTCGTATTGAGGAGCACTTTGTCAAGTTATTATCATTTTATTTCTACAAAATAATTTCGATGTTTAGTTCTGGTAGACGTCCTGCGACGTCTAGTTTTTTTTTGGTACTTTTATTCATTGGGAATATGTTAGTCCCATCGTAACCTAAACATCCATCCATCCATCAGCCTTTCTAAGTCCACTGCTGGACATAGGCCTCCCCAAGAGAACGCCACAACATGTGTTTCGCTCATATGGGGGATAGTGCCGTAATCGTCACGCTTGGCAGGCGGGTTGGCGATCGCAGTGGATATTGTTAATACTCGAAGGAGTGCTGCTGCCCTCTCCCCCGGCATTCCCTCAGTCGGCTCTTACGACTCCCATGGGTAGAGAGGGGTGGGACAATTCTAAAGCCGGCCCCACACGGCCATAGGCCCCTCCCAATTTCTTCCAGGCCACTCTGTCTGCTGCTTGATTTATCCAGTTACAGCATGTATGTCATCGGATGTCGTCTACCCATCGCTTAGGTGGGCAACCACGTTGTCTGATGTTCGTCCACGGCCTCCACTCTATGACTTTCCATGCCCATCTATCTGTGCTCATCTGAGCAACATGACCTGCGCATGTCCACTTTTGCCGTAGGATGTTGTCAATACTCGAGGGAGTGCTGCTGCCCACTCCCCTATAATGCCTCAGTCAGCTCTTACGACTCCCATCACAATTCTAAAGCCGGCCCCACACGGCCTAACAGACTTAAAATTTATTTTAACTTAAAAACTACTTACGACTAAGAAATACGAAGAATAGCTAACTCACATAATCGCTTTGCAGCGTATCGGGAACCTGAGATATAACCTAAAAACTAGCTTTTCGCTGCGGCGAAGCCGCGGACAAAGGCTAGTATAATCTATAATTTATGGAAGAATTACCGTTTCATGACGGACCGTTTCTTTCATTCACACGGATATCCACACCTTGGCGGTGGTAGGAAAGCAGATTTAAGATTTTTTTAACCGACTTCAAAAAATAGAGGAGGTTATCAATTCTGATGTTTATATTTTTTTTATGTATGTTCGGGCATAACTCTGTCATATGTTGACGGATTAGCAAAATTCTCTTTTTGTTTGAAAGGGGTTTATTCCGAAATGGTCCCATTTAAATTTTATAGAAATCAGTGTAATAGTTTTTAAAAAATCAACAAAAATCTAAATATATATCGATGATATATTTTTTCGTTATCTGATTTTTTTTCGTTTAGGGATGCCTCCCCATCATGTACGACCTACTCTAAGCTATTTTATAAAAAAACACTAAAAAGCACAAAAAAAAACATTAAAAAAAAACCGCCTTCATGTGCACCCAGGAACTAAAAAGCTATAAATAATTAGTATTTAGATACGATTTCCGTGCTAGACACCTACTGAAGTGTTTGAAGCTGGTGCCAAGTCCAAAAGTAACAAAAACAATTTATAATAAATACTTAGATAACATTAAAAACATTTTTGGCGCCGGCTTATTTATTGCTTTTTAGTTCCTGGGTGCACTTGAAGGCGGTTTTCTTTTTTTTTTAATGTTTTATTCAATATTTTTTTCTACGTGACCACTATATCGACTCGACGTTTTCACTTATTTACGAATTGACCAAGTTTACGCGTGAATAGCCACTGTTATGATTATCAGAATTACTGTTACTTTATTTATCTTTATTGCGTGTGGTAGCAGACGAGCCACGGCCCACCTGCTAGTAAATGGTAACCGTCACTCATGGACTCAACTATATTGAGAGTATTGAAATTCAATTTGTAATAGTGTTAAAGTATGTATGCAATAACATTAATACAAAACATCAAGAACTAAATTTTAGAACGTTAAGAAAATATTGTCTGTGAAGGACTTACTGTTGTCAATCTTCCCCAGCCGATTAATGTAAAATTTTCAACTGTTGCTGCTGTGAAACGTCTTTATCCTATCCCCAATAGTCTTCTCTGGGTATTCATGATAGACATTGCCATTGATCTGCAAATAGTATTGTTCGTCTGCAGCTAGCAAACAAAAAAAAGATTGAGAGCAATATGTACGTGTGCGCAAACGCTATCAAAACCAGATCGGTGATGCTCCAAGGCTAAAATATTTTTTTTATCTACAGTTGGAGACTTTTTTAATGCTTATTGTGACAGAGATGGTAAGTGGTAACTGTCGCTCATTTGCTCACCATTTCAGTTATCGGAATGTATAAACTGGGATATAACAGAAGACGAAGCAGGGCTTATAGAAATAAAGAAAGACACATGTCGTGAGCACCATCCAAGATGTTTTTTGTTGAATTGATTGCTCCAAGCACTCCCAGTAACTGCTACTTAATTGGTATAGCATCAAGGCCCACCGATCTGCAATATAATCTAGAAAGCGTGAGTCCATGCTTGTAGCTATTTTCCATAAATAGTTAGTTCAACAAAGGTTTTAATTGGTTAATGATTTTTTTATAAAAAAAATCGCTTATTAGTCTTATTGTGATAATAATAATATATAAAGTTTAATTGTACCTATTGAATTATAAGTTGTATTATTATTCTATATTTTATGTTGACTGAATTTATTTTACGAATTTAATTTAAATAATAATTGTCAATTGTTTTATATAATATTATCTATGCTAAACATTTGCATGCCATGATACCATGTCATAATGTGTCTTCTTATTTTAAAATGATCTATGTTATCTTTGTACTTACTACATTATAAGCAAATAAATAAATAAATAAAAACAGGAAATTTTAACACAATCATAGTGTCGATATAGGTAATTGGGCGTTTGGTGGTAATTAAAATAATATGCCTCATTCAATACTGAATTGAAGACTCAAGCAGGTAATTACTACAGACCTGTCTATAATATTTATACAGCCAAGCGTTAATTAAATGTCAATTTAATAGACAGATAGGTGTATGTAGGTCAGGAGGGTAACTTATGTGATAAAACAGGTTGCTACCTATCTGCCTGAACGGTTTCTCGACCATGTACTCGTAATTTGTCATTGCTAATTTAACACGCTAGCATTTTGGGCTACGGTCAATAATTTATTTATTTCACAACGCTTCATTGTACCAGTGTTTGTTTTTAGGTACGGGTATCTTACCACCGAAGGAATGTAACATAGTTCCAGTGGCGCGCCAACAAAGGCGGAGAGACGGCACACGGCGGGTTTCTTTAGTGGGTGAGGGCCCCACACTACCCTGTTCGTTGCCCCGAACGACGGGGAGTGCGGTTAGGAACATTTTTTCCCGCCTTAACAAAAAAAAAAGGTACGCGTATCTTATTACAGTTAGAGGGAATAAGGCCAAAGCCCACAATTTATACTGTCCAAGTGCAGGCTTCAAAAGCTGTCCAGAAAATCTATAAATCTTGCAGGTCTCCTCAAAGAGTTTTCCTTCCCTGAGAAATTATACTTTTTTTTTATTCGTATGGTGGCATTCCTGGCATTAGTTGCACACGAGCCACGGCCCTCTGATGGTAAGTGGTAACCATCGCTCATGGACTTACCTATACCGAGAGTATTGTCAAGCCACTGGTCACCATTTCATTTCACATAATATATATGAAATTAAAGAATTAACGGCTATCTTCTACTACAACCAAAACATATAAAAAAACATATGGAAAAAGTCTTGTGGGGTAGTAAGAAAGGGCCTCTGGGGCCCCAGTACTTTTGAAATCCATAATTTTGTGGGACAGTTTGTAGTAACTTTATCATTATGTAATTAGTTTAGCTCGTACATTTATTACTTTACTAGTATCGTAATTGTATAATATTTTGAAATAAGTTTTGATTTCTAATTAATAACAAATCATATCTAAATGACGATAATACGATAATAATTTATATTACATATTAAATTGTACCTGCTGTTTCTAATTTACATAATATTCCCTGTTCACAGTGTCGTGTTATATAACAACATCATTCATCCACGTTAGAGCACGTTATGACTAATGCACTTCTCTTGTTGCTTCTACGTCGCTCAATCATTTCATCAATCTATCCAATGCGGATATCACTATACAGGATTGTATTTTTCGGTAATAATTTAAAAATCCAAAAGCATTACAATCTATAGGTACTATTATAAAGCTGTAACAGAGCTATGACTGTACATTTAAGATATTTGAGAAAAAATACTGTTATAGGCTATATAGGCGTGTCTAAACACATAATGATTTTTTTGTCTGTTTGTTCGTTGGTCGCGGATCACGCAAAAAATACTGAACGGATTTTGATGCAACTTTTTTTATTTGATAGCTCTCGATTAGACTTAAAAACTGGTATAAATTTTATCCCGCTACTATATTGGGAACCTGAGATATAACCTAAAACAAGCTATTGCGCGGCAAAGGCTAGTTAAATTATAAAGCATTGAAATATTTGTGATAATAATATTTAAGAATTATTATGATGTTCGAAGATTGAAATCTTAACTTTTTTGTTGTACCTTTGACGCTGATTGTAATCAATCTTTAACGAACAAGTTTTAATACTGTTGTTAGACCATTTTGTGGGAATTTGTCCTCAGATACCCTTAATTTGCTTCGATGTTTTGTTTTCTTAAACTGGTGCTGAATAGAGAGTATTATAATTTCCAAAGAATTTGAGATCTCACTCAATATAGACTTATTTCTCCCCCTTGCAGTGTACCTTAGTTCGTAATGTCTTTCATACGACAGTGACCCAAACAAAAACTAAGCGATTTAGCATTTTGTTAACTACTCTTTGCCATATCTATATATATATATGCAATGGTGACAAAGTATACTGGCACAGGATAGGATAAGGATGCATAAAATTTACTTCAAATAATATGGGGCAGTAAAACATGTTTAAAATCCTATTTTATTTTACTTAAAGCTAGAGGTGCACATTATGGTAATGGAAGTAGTAAAACAAAAGTGAGCCAACCGGCACAGGGATGGTGAACACATTTTTTTTATTAAATAGAAAATTGGTAGACTAGTGGATAGCCCATAGACGCTTATAATATTTGATAATCTGTGAAAATACACGCTTTTTAAAGTTTATCACAAGAGATAAGTACAAGTATGCATTTTATATATATATCATAACTATTAGGTATATCGCCTTGATTCTGAACGATTTAATCAACGTACTTCTGAGTAAGTTTGCCGTGTGGGGCCGGCTTTAGAATTGTCCCACCCTTCTCCACCCATGAGAGTCGTAAGAGGCGACTGAGGGAATACCGAGGGAGTGGGCAGCAGCACTCCTTCGAGTATTAACAACATCCACTGCGATCGCCAACCCGCCTGCCAAGCGTGGTGATAACGGCACTATCCCCCATTCTTGGGGAGGCCTATGTCCAGAAGTGGACTTTAAAAGGCTGATGGATGGACTTCTGAGTAAGTAATTAATAAAGAAAAAACCGCGATGGTAGATTTAGTTGTGAATGCATCATTCACGCCTGTAATCCCCGAAGGGGTAGGCAGAGGTGTATTACACACCCACGATTCGCCAGCTATGTTTAAGTCCCACGTAATAGCAGGTGAGCCTATTGACGTCTACCGGGCACATTTCCTAACTCCGGGCTGCTACTGAGAATTTATCTTTTTAGGAAAAAGCTCAATAACATTGCCCGACCCGGGGATCGAACCCGAGACCTCATGATTAGCAGTCGCAAACAAAATATTAATTCTTTTTAAATAATAAGGTATCGATTAAATCTTAGTCTTGTTCTAGTATTTGGCTGTACTTATGCCATAGTGTACATACGTATATGTACGTATGTTTATTAGACAATTACAAATAGATCAAAAATTGAAGAAGAATCCTCCTTACATTGCCACGTTCAATATAAAATATTGAGTTAGGTTCCGTGGAAGGAGCCTACAGTTTATTTCCGTAAGGGAATACGATGGCAATACACCAAAGTGCAAACGATGGCACTTAAAGTCTCGAGTTTGAATCAATATATTTATAGGGGTTTGAAATATAGAATTACTAGATTCTGTCTCGCGACTTTATCTACGTGGACTTCAGAACATAAGTATGTTACTTTTCATTACTCATACTCTGAAAGTAGGCCTGAAGTTGCCTGAGGAGCGTGTTGAAAGTAACACTTTTCAGCCCTAGAGAGAATTACTTTCAACTGACAGCTGAGTAATTATAAAAAAAAACACTTCTATTTTCTGGACAGCCAGTCAATTACAGCGCGATGTAAAATTGAAATAACATAAAGTTAAGTATTTATTAAAGAATTTTATATGGCTTTATTTTAATATAGTTGCAACTATATCTTTAAAATAACGAAGATTTATATTTTTTTAATGATTAAAATGAAAAATAATGGCTGAATAGCTGACAGGCCACAGAAAAAAAAACAAAATTGGCGGGAAAACGGCGATGCCAAATTCAACTTTTTAAAGTCTCCCATTTTTTTTTAGCTAATTCATGATTTTTAGTTTTAGTTTCCTCGTATTTGTAATGAAAAGCACAGTGTTTACCACGGGATAAAGACCTCGAACTATTGAAGCCCTCGCTACGCTCGGGCGCCAGACCCCGCCTCGGGACTAAATAAGTCTTTGTTGCTTTCATCCCTAGGGTAACAATTTACTATTGTGCATGTGTATATATCTACGTAAAAATAGCTATGCTACAGGAACTCTCAATTTTTTCTTAATAAAAATTAGCCTTCATTATTTTCTAGGTTCCAGACTATGTATGATTGATAGGGTAGTAACGGCTAAAAATAAAACAAACAAACAAATAAATAAAATCTCATTTGCGTTTAAAATATTAATAGGTAAGGATACAGAAGTATTTCCTTTCATTTCTACAAACATATTTTAAGTATAAACGCTAAAACGGTAGATTGAATTCAAATTAACAGCATTCTTGGAAAACATAGAATAAAAGTATTGAATTGGAATTGGTGAATTTGACAGCATTCTTTATACAGATTACCAGCTACAGGAGTAACATAATGATGATTATTATATTTACACGTTGAAAACACAAAATGCTACGTTAAACAAACGATCAAATGGCTACATTAATCTCAGCTTCACAAGAAACATAACATTTTTATTGTTCCCTTAGAAAACGAGACCCATTGTTTTATTCCCTAACAAAATGCATTCACAAACAAGAACAAATCCACGCATCCAACCTCGGAGCCCCTACACACACTGAATATATGAAACATTAGGGCTGTAACCACATCTCATTTATGTCCAACCAATATATATTTTTCCTTAAAAATAGATAAAATAGTTACGATTGGTGTACTGGAATCACAAAAAAACTGCATCAGTGGTCTAGTATGTAGTGGATGTGACTCCAGATCATGAGGTTCCGGGTTCGATTCTGCAGCTGGCCAGCTCACAGTTATTGGCTATTTCCGTCAAAAAATTCTTAATAGCAGCCTGGAGTTGAAAGCACGTAAAGCCGTTGGTCCTGCGCATCCCGTCCCATTGGACTATGAGAGCGAGTATATAGAGAATGCAGTTATGTTTGCGCATACACTCTTGCACTATAATATCTCCTGCGTACTTGGCTAGTGTCTACACTTACACTGGCTATCCATCCATCCATCAGCCTTTTAAAGTCCACTGCTGGACATAGGCCTTCCCAAGAATGGGGGATAGTGCTGTAATCGTCACGCTTGGCAGGTGGGTTGGCGATCGCAGTGGATGTTGTTAATACTCGAAGGAGTGCTGCTGCCCACTCCCGCCGTGTTCCCTCAGTCGGCTCTTACGGCTCCCATGGGTGTACCAGGACTGAAATGACGGATTATCAATCAATCATTATTACATTGAAGTTGTGTAACTAACGCAAGTGTTGGGCTTAATCGGATCTGTGCAATCAAGTTCATTCAACAATTTTATCTAAAAGGGTTTCTATAAGACATAAGTCAGAATAAATCCTTTTCAATGAATAGATTCATTAACATAAAAAAATATATAAAAACCCGAGCTACCAGCGCATTTTTTTCCACAATGCACGTGCATAATTTGTCTAAATGAGCTCTCGGGAGGTGATTCTCTGCCTTTTATTCCACTCGGTTGATATTAAAGTTGGTCAAATGTGCATCTCCATTGTACCTTGGAATTGTATTGTTTCAGCTGCACTCGTCTGGTATTTTATTTTTTATGTGCTGTATTTTATTTCTCACTAGAAAATGCTGATACGTTGAGGTTAATTACAGAGGAGCTTAATGTTTTTTATACATGCTACTTACTTCTTAAATCATTGTGCGTATATATATACATACAAGCCACCTTTTCAGAATGAAACAAATTCTTTTATTTTAATTCTTTCTTTTGTTTACCCGACTGTTATGTTCTATGAAGTAAAACTACGTTACCGGAATCTATAACGTTTTTTTGTTTATATATACTATCCCCGCGTTTCGAATACTGTAAGCATTCGAGGTCACGGGTGGTCCGCCGGCGGACCACCGAAGGAATGTAACATAGTTCCAGCGGCCCGCCAATAATGGCGGAGAGACGGCACACGGCGGGTTTCTTTAGTGGGTGAAGGCCCCACACTACCCTGTTCGTTGCCCCGAACGACGGGGTTTGCGGTTAGGAACATTTTTTCCCCGCCATAACAAAAAAAAAGGTCACGGGTGGTCTGTGATGTCGATGCCTAATCAATTGTTACAGGAGTTTTATCTTGGTTAGATATTTAATATGATCTTACAAAACTTAGTTTTTATTTTATTTAGAGCCATCCAATATTCGTTCCAAACATAGTATAAGAAACCAAAAATAGTATAAAATCTGAATTTAATTTTAATCTTTTAGACTTACAATGCATGCATTTTAAGCTAGTATGTTAAACTGAGTTGTTTTAGTGATATTATACTACCAGTAAAGCGACAAAATTATGAATAAATGTTGTTTTGAAAATGCATTAATAAATACCTACGTATGTTTATTTTATCCTAAAACATAAGGAACCCTAAGTAAGACCGTTGATTAATGGGTGAAGCCATTAAAATTCTAGCCTCATTTTCTACTGATTTTAAATTTTAATTTACGGTAAGGTTGAAGATTAATGGCTTCTAAGTGTATTTCCATATGTGACCATTTCTTTGTATTAGTCGAAATATTCGTAGTAGTTTAGCGTTGGTTTAATTTGGTAATTTAATGTTGTTTTTACAAATTCTTTTAGCGTTTGCTTCGTTCGGTCATCTACTGGAACACGAAATGCAAAAATGTAAATTAAAAAGTTATAGTCACGAGTAGGTTTTGAACTTGCACCAAGCGAGCCCGGTATAATAGTATAATACATTTTCCATAGCGCATTCTTTCTTAACCTTTTGGATAATACCCTTATGATTCTTAATCTATATATATATAAAGATCAATTGCTGTTCGTTAGTCTCGCTAAAACTCAAAAATGGCTTGAATAATATTTTTTTTTCGTTATTAGGGGTAGTTTAAAAGTAAAAAAGAGCTTAAAATCTGAAAAATTAAATATCGAAAATTGTATATATACTCGTATATACTGTCATTCTCTCTAATTTATTTGTAATACAAGCACTATAAACCTATCAATTTCGGATACTATTAGACGATGTAAATGATGTGATGATTAGGATTGATAATCGCTGATAAAAAAATGTAGGTGATACCAAATGCTTCCGGGTCATCTAGTTGTAACAATTAAGCTTATATATTCGGAATACTACTTAACATTCGGCAAATAGCGCGCGATTCACCAAAGAAAGATTGTTATGAAACGAAATTATGTATCTATATTGAATAAAAACATGGAATAGTTTTATCCCGGGAAAGAATTCCCGTGGGATACGCCTAAGCGACTTTATGGTATTAAATTTTAAAGCCCATGTAGATGAAATTTATATGATGATGGGCAAAGGCTAGTCAGTTTATAGTACTAAAAGAAATTCTTTGAAATTTATTCATCATTATTAATAACATTTAACAATACAGTTACACTACAGTTTCAAAGTTATAAAAGCATAATTTACGTCATCTGCACAAAACAAATAGTGGAGCCGGAAAGCGTTGCCTATGTGATTATACTTCAATTTCTAGACGAAAAAGTTTCGCGCGGTCGCAATATTTGCTCGGTATTTTGTCTTATTTAAAAAGTGAACTACAGCTTTGTCCCCTGATTTTCTGATACATTTCTTTTGTAATACTCTTCTTGCATTATAATAAAACTAGGAGGGTTTAGAATGTATCTCACTAAATCGTATCGACATCGCCTTGTATCACCGTGATTGGCTGACGGATTATCGTGACATCACGCGTCGGTTTCTAAAGCAACCATTCTACGGGCCTAGGGAATTTTATAGAAAGGTCTTAGATATGTGTGTAAAGTGTCTTACAACCTATAGGTATCTGAATCTCTGTTCAAATATAGAAAGTAATATTTTTATGTTGTTATATCTTTAGACTCTATACAGTGGCTCCAAGATAGGAGAAATTATGCCAGTTTAACGAATACCTATAATACTGACATCAATTCGTCTTTTACATAATAATATTTATTATAATTTAACTAGTTCTGCCTTTAATTTCGTTCGCGTAAATTTAAGCATATAAATACATATAGTATGCCATAACTAAATATAATCTCAATACAAAATTTGATATTCCATAGGAACTTTTAGTTTTTTCGGGATGAAAAAACCAAGTACTTTTTTGGACTCTAAACTATACGTATGCTAAATTTCATGGTGATCATTTGAGTAGTAATGGCGTAAAAGCGTAACAATGAAACGCATTTTGGCATTTACAATGTTAGTAAGGATTAGAAAGTTATAAAATATAATCTAGGGCTATCAAAAAAAGAAAGTTTCGTCAAAATCCATTCAGTACCTTTGGCGTGATACGCCAACATGCAAACAGGTGAACAAACAGCCAAAATAAAAAAAAAATGGTTCGGAGACGCCAACATAGCGTAAGTCTAATAACCTTCAAAATATTCTGAAATAATAACATAATCCTCTATATAATCTATACATTCACATATCTGTGCAAATATGTATGTTAATTACCTAATGAACAATTTCTCGCAGCGTATTGAGTTAATTATGTTCTTGTCAATACTGATTTAGCGAATTGTTTGTGTCAATAATTTTGAATAAACGGTCTTTCATTTGATTGCTAATTTGTGTGTTATTGTAGGCATTTAACATGTAGGCAATTATAAAATTTAATAATCATCCGTTCACTCATCTATCAGACTTCTATCGTTGTAATAATACCTTATTACATAATCCTTCTTTTAAAAACAGGTTTCATAAAGTTAAGCCTTAAAGAAAAGAAAATTACTTTTAAAAAAATTTAAAGCTTTAATCTAGAATTAATTTGAATCTCTCGAATCTGGAATGTCAAGTCCTAAGAGCTGTAGCTCGAGCACGAAATACTTGCGATAAAGTATTCGTATCGTCATCGAAAACAATAAAATTTGTATGAGAATTGTGCGTAAAATGAACTTATTTTGCTACGAATGATTTCGCATTGCGAACTTTGATTTGACGTACGGTATCGATCACTGTCCAAACTTTTTTCACTTAGAAATTGTCGGTGAGAAAAGATTCGAAACATATTAAATCTTAGGTTTTTGAGTATGTAATGTTTTAAAATTACTAAACTTCGAAAGCCAATTAATCCCACAGTAATATATGACGATGAAAAAATACTTAGATATAGGTAGATGATAGATATAATAAAATAAATTTGTATAAAAATATGCCGTTCGTACCTACCTAGTAATAGCAATGTTCACATAACAAAATGGGCTATTTTGGAAGTAGCTTATTTGTGTATAATATAGATGTAAAACCTTGCATATTTCTATTAGTCTCACATATTTTACCATAGGTAATTATAAAGGGAACTTTATAATTACCTACGAATAATATACACTTTAGTGTTCATAAAGGTGTAACTAAATAGAATAGATGATTTGACAACTAATAAAAATAATGAGTCAATATAAAAAATGTTATAATGAGCCAGCATATACATTTTGTTCTCATTTTAACTATAATACAATAAAATGCATTAAAATTAAAATATGGCACAAGAATACCTAACTGTCACTGTCACTCGAAAAACATAAACAAACAAGCTTACCTTCGACAATGTCATGTATAGCTGTTCGAAAACCATACAATATTTGTTATATTATCGTGGACTCGATACGTTTACGATACGAATTCGATAGTTTTTCGTGCTTGGGCCCTAGAGGACTTCGGATCCCTCTACAGGTTTCAAATCCTGCTCGTGACTATTATTTCCGATTTCACATTCACAGTTTGTGGTAATTTGTGAATCATATTCTGAGGGGGCTGAAACCACTAGTGAGTTTGAAGACGTGAAATCTTACTAAGTACGTAGCATTCAATCAATGGTAAAGTACAACCGTGGGAACTGATTCATATATATTACATAAATAACCTATAATAAATAGCCTGGTATGAGAAATACATATTAGTTACCATACAGAATCATTTTACGCTCACTAGCTTAACTTGCAACTGGATTCTATTCTGGGATTAATTCTTATTGGACTGTAAGATATTATAGTGTTTATAATATATTTTTTTCAAAAATCATTGTTTAAAACTTATTAAAATGTACCATATTAATATTTTTTTCTTACTATCTCAGGTTCTAGTTATTTCCTTGGATTTTCACTAAACTTTAAAATTGTGATGTGACGACTTCATCGTTATATTACATCGGCAAATACTGAGCATAGGCTTGTCTAATTAAACGCTACAAGGGTGGTAACACGCCGCTTACATTCGAGGACTGTCTGCGGATTTAACCTGAAGGTGGAAAAAGTGAGCATTACTCCGAGCAGGATTCGAAACTACGTCCTATCCAATGCGGAGAAGTACTTTGGACCACTAAACTATGGCAGTCGTTAATGGTGCCCCCTAATCTCCACTTCATATTTGTTTTAAATGCCTTTGGCGTGGGCTACTTATCGGGTGAATTTACATGTATTATTCCAATAAACAAGGTTTAATTTTGAAATTAAAATTCAAACTATTTGATGGATAAATAAATATTTCGATCTCTACTTTAGCACTTGACATGCTCAAATATTTTAAAAAACAATTTTTTGTAAATGTGGAAAAGGAGAGCATTACTGCAAACAAGATTCGAACCTGCGTCCCATCCAATATTTTCGAATTTAGAATTTTGTAAGAAAGTCTTTTTCTAGACATATTTTATCCTGCCTTATCAACTATTACTCTATAAAAGGATATACCTATTTACCTGTTTTAATTACCGGTATTACGGAGCTTTATAGTAAAAGGTTTTTTAAAAATTATCCGAGCCACATTTAACGTATCATCATTACATCAACTGCCTCTGTGGTGTAGCGGTAGTGTAAGCGACTGCTGTTCATAAGGTCTCGGGTTCGATCCGGGTCAGCCAGTAATATTGAGATTTATCGTAAAAAAAAAGAAAAAATCTCAGTAGCAGAGCGGAGTTTGGAAACGTGTCCGGTAGACGTCAATAGGCTCGCCCCCTATTACGTGGGACTTAAACATAGCTGGCGAATCGTGGGTGTATAATACACCTCTGCCTACCCCTTTGGGGAATACAGGCGTGATGCTATTTTTTTTATCATTCATACCGCTCAACATGAAGTCATAATACCCTCTAAATATGCAAAGTTAAAATTAATATAGTACAGTAACTTTTAAAACAGCTACGAGATAACAAACCCAACTTTTATGTGAATAAGTTTGTTGTGTTGATGACACAAAGGCTTGACGGGCCGCTGCTTCTGACAAACAAATTTTCTAGTTCGGGTTATAGATACTGAAGTTGTATAGATACGGCCTAGTTTTGATTTATTCCTGCCGTGTGGGGCTGGCTTTAGAATTGTCCCACCCTCTCTACCCACGGGAGTCGTAAGAGCCGACTGAGATAATACCGGTGGAGTGGGCAGCAGCACTCCCTCGAGTATTAACAACATCCACTGCGATCGCCAACCCACCTGCCAAGCGTGGCGATTACGGCATTATCCCCCATGACGGGACCGCTCGTTGTGGCGTTTTCTTGGGGAGGCCTATGTCCAGCAGTGGACGTTGAAAGGCTGATGGATGGATGGATGGATTTGATTTATTCTACTTGCATCTCACTAGACTTATCCCAAACTTTTGTGGAGGTTGACCTCCAATTTCTTTCAGTTGTAGCTGATCTACATGTATTAACATGGAGCGAATACTTATCTGACGTCCACTACCTTTTGTACATATACCTATATTAAGATCTTTTATACGCGTTAAGATTAATTTAATTCTTAATTACAAAGACAGAATGGTACGAAAATGAGAAAACACAATGAGCAATAATGAGTATTCATATTTAGATATTTTTATATATATTTTTAGCATTTGACATGCTTAGCAACATACATTAAACACAAAGTGAAAAATGTAAAATCGAAAATAACAGTCACGAGCAGGATTCGAACCTGCATCTCCTGGATACCGTCCAGATGCTTTGCCAATTCAGCCATCGTGACCCTTGCTCCTGACTGCTAATCTTGACAACACATTCATACTTAACGTCTTTGGGTGACGCCTGCACCATCTGTCGGAAGTATTTTCATACATTATACCGACCAGGTAAACTTAATTTTACTATTAAGATTTTACCTAATAATGACGCAAACCCTATAAATATTTAGATATTTTTATATATATTTTTAGCATTCGACATGCTTAGCAACATACATTACAAAATGTAAAATCGAAAATAACAGTCACGAGCAGGATTCGAACCTGCATCTCCTGGATACCGTCCAGATGCTTTGCCAACATTTACATTTTTCACTTTGTGTTTAATGAGTATTCATCTAAGAATGACAGGTTCAAAATTCAATATAATATTATTGTTTTTTATTTGTAATAGTATTTATAGCCAGACCATGTCCCAATAATACAGGCCTGCTCAAATCGCAAAATGACATACAAAATTTTGCCGTGCATACGTCATCAATAAGGTAGCGTTGGCTCTCAAATTTTTTGTCCCCACAATTTCCCCACAAACTCTTTAAAATATGATAGGTTGGATGTCCAAAATAAAAAAGCATTACTGTATATAAAAGCTAAAATATACTAAACTAGACTCTACCCACAACTCCGTCCGGGTGGTTTCAGAATATAAATATGTCACCATACTGCACTTTAATTACTTTATGCAAATTAATATAGCTAAACCGAAGAAATCATTCATTTTTCCGGGATGAAATGTATTTAGCCTGTGTCTTTTTCTGAGCTCCAGTACTCTAGGGTTCAGTAGTTACGTCGTGAAAGCGTAACAAAAAAACTAACGAATTACGTCACTTTCACATTTATATTAATTAGGGTAAGGATTAAAATTTTTTAAGATGAGTCACGAGTTATATACGTGACTTGGTATTGGTATTAGAAAAATGGTGGAACTTTTATTTAGCGTACAAAATTATAAAAAAAAAATTGAAATATACTCCAATTTATTGCCATAAGCTGTTTGCATATTCTAATACCTCTTTGAAAAGACTTTTGTCACCACCCCATCCTTACTCGCGGGTGTCGTACAAGGCGACTAAGGGAAGTAAGTAATTATCACGCATTGCATTACTGGTGGTTTGGTGGCTCATGGCTCGTATGTCATCATTAGCAATAAAAAAAATATGATAAGGAGGGCCTCTGCGCTTACACTCACCAAACGAAACACAATAGTAGGAGTACCTACCATTGTTTCACTTATTAGTTTGTATATTTTATAAGTAACACACCCTTCAATGTTAACAGAAAGAGTGCGAGCTAGTTTTTTCGTTGGTTTGAAAGAGAAACCGCCAAAAGCGATAGTTGTCATGTATCTGTCACATACAACGTCAACGCTATGCTGCCAGACTAATAATTACGATTCTGCTCATATTAATATCCAAGGTTCCTTTTTATAAAAATAAACCTATTTAGACTAGAAATACTGAAATTATAATTACTGTAAACAATTAAACATTTATTATCACAGCACATTAATTTGATAAGTAAATGATTGGTATTATTTTTTTTAATTCTGTCGTCTGTTATTTACCCTAAATAATTTTATTTGGAAAACGGCAAGGAAAATGTGATGTCATTATGACGTAGTCGCGAAAATCTGTCAACGATTTGAGCAGGCCTGTATTATTGGGCCACGGGCCAGTCTATATATGTTATATTGTAGAGGTTTTATATATTATGCTCAATTTAAAGTCATTACTTGACTCTATAATAGTCTGTAGATGGTTATGGGGTTGATGATACCTACTGCTTATCAATTGCTTTTACAAATATTAATTTATTTTTATTCATGGAAATATATATCTAGTGTGGAATTCGAATGCACAACAATGGATACACACAGTTGGTATATTATACACCATTAGGTATGTATTAAATAGAAATAGCGCTTACTATCAAACAGTGCGCAAGCACGTTTCTCACGACCTGTAATAAAAAAAAACAAATATTTTAGGTGTAAAAGGTGCTACCCACAATAAATACGTTCCGGTCACCATTAAGGCGCCCTGCTACAAATTCAGTGGCATTCGACAGACGTCGTAGAACCATTCAGACGTGACTGGTATACTGACGCAATACGAGCTGATTCTACGGCTTGGTGACAACATAGAATACTGAGAATGCTGAGAATAAGTATTCCTTTAAAATAATCATAGTTTATTTTCATTGAAAATATTACTGGACCCAAGATACTAGAATTTAAAATTAGTTCCAAATAAAAATGTTTAAAAATTCCTGCGACATCGTTAGTGTAGACTTAGAATATAAACACTTCACTCATAAATTATTAGTCGAAAGGTAACTTATTTCAAGGGATTTTAAAGACTCAATATTTAAACAAAATTATTGAAATGACAAGTTTAATAACCAAAGAAGTATCGGAATAAAACTTTCTCTTAGCTTTGGGTTATTGTTTTTTTAAAGAAAATTATTGTTTTTTTAATAAACCTAATTATTGTTCATTAATGTGTATAAAATGTTAATACTACCCATTCATTTGAAGATCCTGAATAATAATTTTAAGTTTTTATCAATATCGGCATTTATTGACTGACTATATGGAAACTTACAATGCCACTGCAGCGAGAATGGATCCTCCCATAAAATTTGTAGTGGAGTTTACACTATAAACCTTGATGTTTTATTGTAATACACTGATCCAAGAAATATGTTTTGTTTTACGGGGAATTTTGCAAAGATACTACAAACGGACATAAATCACACCAGGATAATAGTACTATCCCACAATTTATGCATATTGTGGTACACTTTACTGAGAATCTATCACACTTTCAGATTTGGGCTTTGACATAGTAATTTCAATTTATTTCTAGATGTGTTATCTATCATAAAACATAGCATTTAATATACATAAAAAATATTTTTTTTTTTATTAATTAGAATTTTATTGTATTCCTAACGCCATTTGCCGAAAATTAAGTAGAAAACTTCGCGAGCCCTTTTAAAGCTCAGCTTTTTGCTAGTAATAACTAGTGCGTTCTGTAGAATCAAACAATTAATGGAAAAATGAATGAATACGGCTCCAACTAATCTTCCGCTACAACCAACCACATCCTGGTGCTTCACGCTCGGTCATAGGACAGACAGCGATCGACCAAACAGCTAGAGCCCTATAACAAGTGAGTACTCCCGTGTGGTACCCAACCCTACCAATCTACCACCCGTAATACAAGGTTATTACCACTTACCTCCCCTTTTTCGTTTTACCTCTTGATATCAATTCGCAACTCAACAAAATGGATCTGAAGTTTTGTTTTATCAGTTCCTAGTATTATTTCAATAAAAATATCTTATATAGTTTACGCTGTCGGATTTGACTCATACATAGATTACATGTCGACCTCTTTGAACTCTTGTCAAAGACAACACTGCACATAGAATATACGTTCCTTTCCATTTTCAAATGCAAGCGGATAATGTAGCTGCTTGTCTAGTCCGACGTGTTAAATTGAGTGTACGATAGATATATCATGTACAAGCAGACTGAAGTGAAAAGAGTCCTGTTACTGCTTATTCTCGTGTGGGAATGCAATGGGAATACACAGAAGTGCAAACTGACATTGAGGCATCGAATTCACAATGAAATTTGGATGGTAAATGTCAAAGGTTGGATATTTATTTATTAATATTTCTGGGCGTCGATTTAATTGATTAAATTATGCCAATGTGATTTATCGAATGTAGGGGAACTTGGGCGAGGTGGGCACATTATTTAAGTATCATTTGACATTTGACAAGTGACTTAAGTTATTTTGATCATCTGTTTGATGGATATCTCGTTGCTATACTCGTATGGATGAAAGAGAAGGCAGTTCGAGAAGTATGGATTTCTTAGACGCGGTTGTGTTTACGATCAACATACAACTTTGCAATCTTTTTTTTTTACATTACAGCATAATATGACCCAAATGATGGTAAGCGGTTACCGTAGACTATACCAGAGGCATCCAGAGGTCGCCAATTCTAAGGAAAGGGATAGAAGATGTAGGGGAAAGGTAATAAGGATAGAATTAGGAGGGGTTTTGAGCGTTATATTTTCTCTCTCTACGGCATATTGTATCTCTATGTAAATATAGCTATGCCACGGTAACTAGTAATTATCCCGGGATGAAACGTAGCTTATGTATTTTTCTTACGTATATTATAAAATATTTGACTTTATTTCATGAGAATTGGTTTAGTTACGGCGTGCAAGCGTAACAAACAAATAAACTCGCTTTCGCATTTATATTTAATATTAGTAAACATAACCTCGTGGCGTAGTCAGTAGTGTAACCGACTTCCGTGCACGTGGTTGTGGGTTCGATTCCCACTCAGGACAATTATTTTTGTGATGAACACAGATATTTGTACTGCATCTGGGTGTTTTCTATCTTTTATATGTATTTACAAAAATAGCACAAGCGTTAAGCTTAGTTTGGGACCGGAGGACATTGTGTGAAATGTCCGTAAATATTTATTTATTATATAAAAGGCCGTGGGGCGTGTGGGGCCGGCTTTAGAATTGTCCCACCCCTCTCCACCCATGGGAGTCGTAAGAGCCGACTTAGGGGATACAGGGGGAGTGGGCAGCAGCACTCCTTCGAGTATTATCAACATCCACTGCGATTGCCAACCCGCCTGCTAAGCGTGGCGATTACGGCACTATCCCCCATTCTTGGGGAGGCCTATGTCCAGCAGTGGATGTTAAAAGGCTGACGGATGGATGGATTTATAAGGACGTAAGGATATAAAAAAATCAATGGCTAGACCGTGGTCACAGTATTAAGTATAAAAGTTGGACCTGCTTATTGTCAGAAGGGCTACAGTTTTCTTGCCACTGAAAGTTATTAAATACTACAAGGAAACTAAAACTGCAATAAGAGCATAAGTTGCACCATCTGTGCAAAGTAAACAGTGCAGCTGGAAAGTTTTACCGATATAATTTTACTTGAATTTTAGAACGAATAAATTCAGCACAGCAGAATACGTGCTCAATCTCTCGGTTGACTTAAAAAATTAACAAAGTTTGTCGCAGATTTGCTGAACTGTCTTTTGTTATTTGTACTGAGAACATTCTAGAACTGTTCGGTGAACGTTTCGATATTTATAATACTTATGTTTAAGATATGTCAAAAAGATAAAGGAATTTTTTATTTGGCAATATTATGTAGATTTATATATTTTCAGTGCAATTGATTGTAATTTTTTAAAAAATAAATAACTATTTGTAGATTACTTCTTAGAATTCAACTACTGCAAAAAATCTGATCAAAATGCCTTTTTATGAATAAGCATCATTAATTAAAATAATGTTTATCTCGCTTTAATTGTCAGTTTTTACTACTAGTAGACAAAGAAAAATAAGCACACAATCAAAATGTATGTCTATGCAACTGAATACCGTTCTGTGTTTGAACTATAAACCTGAAAAAAGAAGATCTATAGTTTGTTTCGTTTTTGCTATCATTTACAGAATCTATGCAAAAAACAAAACAGAGCTATCCGACGTACCCTTTCATTCGTTTGATAATAACTTTTTTGTTTCCGTATCAGAAACAGTTAGCTGAATTTTGGACTTTTCTCCTTACTTTATTTTTGGACTCAAACAATTTGTTATCTCTACCGTTTTGTATTTTTTTATTGATTTTGCATTGATTTATATACCTAATATGTTTTGCAACTTAGTAGCTAACTTGCTAGCCAGAAATTGTCGTTCATCACTCCGTTATATATGCCTTGAATCATTAAATTTATTTTTGAATCAATCGTTATTATTATTTTGGTTAAATATTTTATTATATTAGTAAAGCTGCCAGGGACTAGTAGTAATAATAATACTAGCCTTTTCCCGCAGCTCCGCCTCAGGTAATAGCTAGTTTTTAGGTTATATCTCAGGGTTTCCGATATATTAGTGGGATAAAATATATACCAGTTTTTAAGTACTAATCAAGAGCTATCAAATAAAAAAAGTTGTATGAAAATCCGTTCAGTAGTTTTTGCGTAATGCACGAACGAACAAACAGATAAACAGACAAAAAATTAAAAAAAAAGTTGTTTTGTGTCAGATACGCCTACTTACTTACTAACTTATCATCACGCCATTTCCCTTGCGGGGTAGGCAGAGAGAACAGAGTGCCAAGAGGTTCTATTCTTGCATACGTCTCTCGCTTCCTCAACATTCATAACTCTCTTCATACACGCTCGCCGGTTTCAGAGACTCCTGACTCCACCTTCCTTCAATACATGACCGATTTGGTCTAGGTAGGTGAGTCTCGGTCTCCCCTTGTACCTACATCCTTCCACTTTTGCATTGTATATCTTCTTAATCAGTCGCTCGTCCGGCATTCTTTCCACATGTCCGAACCATCGGAGCATTCCCTTTCTCATCTTTACACCAATACTCTCTTTCATACCTACTCGCTCTCTTACGTCGTCGTTACGAATGCGGTCAGTAAGCCTCATTCCACAGATTCTCCGCAGAGATCGCATTTCGACCGCATTGATTTTACTCTCATGCTCCTTTTTGCATACCCAACTCTCGCTTCCATACAATAACGTTGGGACAAGCACTGCGTTGTGTATTGCGACACGTGCCTTCTGGCTAAGGTGATGACAGCCGAGAAGTTGTCCCAATGCTACGTTCACTCTATTTCCCGCATTCACTCTTCTCTCTACATAAGTGGTGTACCTTCCATCCCGACTGAATCCACATCCAAGATATACAATTTCATCCACTTGTTCTAGCACACCATATATATCCTAATACAATATTTTTTCTCAAATATCTTTAAATGTACAGACACAGCCTTGCCGTATGGCCGGCTTTAGAATTGTCCCACCCCTCTCTACCCACGGGAGTCGTAAGAGCCGACTGAAGGAATACCGGGGGAGTGGGCAGCAGCACTCCCTCGAGTATTAACAACATCCACTGCGATCGCCAACCCGCCTGCCAAGCGTGGCGATTACGGCATTATCCCCCATGACGGGACCGTTCGTTGTGGCGTTCTCTTGGGGAGACCTATGTCCAGCAGTGGACGTTGAAAGGCTGATTGATAGATCGACAGACACAGCTCTGTTACAGTTATAATAGTATAGAAAAAAAATCACTGTTTGTGTATGTTAAGTTTCTTTTACATACTTCAGTCCGATCATCCGTAGGTAATGGATCCACCGAAGGAATGTAACACAGCTCAAGCGGCCGCCAATAAAGGCGGAGAGACGACACATGGAGGGTTTCTTTAGTGGGTGAAGGCCCCACACTACCCTGTTTGTTGCCCCGAACGACTGAATGTGCGGCTAGGTAAAATTTTGCCCGCCTTAACAAAAAAAAGAGTAATGACTAAATGTAATTTTGAAAGCCCCATTACTTAGCGTTTATTTCAGAGTATAAACGAATGGTCATCTAACTAATTATTGCGGCTGAGCAAAAGTTGCTTAATCGACCGTTCTAGCAACAAACGTACAAATCGACCTCCTCAAAAAAAATAATCAGAATATATCTAAATTCACGAGCAATTCTTGTATATGAAGTGGATGAAGATATTTTAGATAATAATACATAAATAATAAATAAATAAATATCCACCGACATTTTCACACAACGTCCTCTGGTCCCAAACTAAGCTTAACACTTGTGCTATGGGTACCAGATTATGGATATAATACATAATAACAAAAAAAACATAGCATCACGCCTGTATTCCCCGAAGGGGTAAGCAGAGGTGTATACACACCCATTCGCCAGTTATGTTTAAGTCCCACGTCATAGGGGGCGAGCCTATTGAGGTCTACCGGGCACATTTCCAAACTCCAGGTTGCTACTGAGAATCTTTCTTTTTAGGAGAAAGCTCGATAACAATGCCCGACCCGGGGATCGAACCCGAGACCTCATGATCAGCAGTCGCATACACTACCGCTACACCACCGAGGCAATTAATACATAATACTACTTTTTTTGTAAATACATACATATAATAGAGAGAAAACACCCAGATGCAGTACAAATATCTGTGTTCATCACACAAATAATTTTCCTGAGTGGGAATCGAACCCACGACCTCGTGCACGAAAGTCAGTTACACTGCCGACTACGGCACGGGGCCCGTCTAATGATATATAATGTTTGGCTTCAATTTAAGTTTGTTTAAATAAGTTGTTTGTGATGTCATATGGGGCGACTAAGGGAAGTAAGCAATTATCACCCATTGCATTACTGGTAGGTGCTAAGTGGGAATGCTCACTTGTTATCGGGCCCGAGCGGGTTGATACCACCATATTCCGTGTGACCGGCCAAGAAACACATTGGTGTGTTTTGGTTGTAGCAGGAGATAGCCATTAATTCTTTCATTTTATAACTGTGCAATGAAATGGTGAGCAGTGGCTGGACAATATCCGGGTATAGTTGAGTCCATGAGCGACGGTTACCATTTACCACCAGGGGGGCTGTAGCTCGTCTGCCACCAAAGGAATTGAAAAGAAATCTTATCAATCTTCTCCTAAATAAATAAATAAAAGAAAGATCGATGCTCGGTCGTCCAGGTAGTTGGTACCTGGACGACCGATTAAATATAGATTAATGTTGGCAGATATGTACTTTTTTACTTTATTAAATATAGATTAATGTTGGCAGGTATGTACTCAACCCCACCGAAGGAATGTAACATAGTTCCAGTGGCCCGCCAACAAAGTTGGAGAGACGGCACACGGCGGGTTTCTTTAGTGGGTGCAGGCCCCACACTACCCTGATCTTTGCCCCGAACGACAGGGTGTGCGGTTAAGAACATTTTTTCCTGCCTTAACAAAAAAAAAGGTATGTACTCAACCATGAAGTAGGTAACTGTGTTGTCTTATTGTCGTTTGTTGCTAACTCAAAGTAAACTTTATAAACCGAGTGATTCATAAAACCTTGATTTTAATTGCTTGTTAACCCGCAATAAGACAAAGCGCCGGCATGTTTTGTTTCCTGTATAATTAGATTAATGATGATTCGTGTTTACTTAATTAGATAAACGAACTAATTTTTTCAAAAGGCCTGGTATTCAGTGTTATTTATATATTTACGTCCACCGTGCGCCCTCATCCGCCCTTGCTACGAAAGCTTCTGACGATGTTTATATGTTTTTTTCATGAATTACGCGTAAACGAGCGATTTGCTTAGGATGAAATTTGATATCCTACATGAACCTAATATTTTACCGAAATAAATAGTATATACTTATGAGTTAATCCAATTAATAAAGTATGTGTGTCAAATTTAATCTAAATTAGTTCAGCTGTTTTTGAATTGAGTAACAAACATACAAACTTTCACAATTATAATATTAGTAAGATATTATGAGACTTCTTTCAAAGTAAAATAAATATTTATCCACCGGCTGAATGGGTTGTCAAAACACTTTGTTTTAGATTTCCATACAGATCTCGGTATCTTTCAATTCGAGTCTCGTCCATAAATCCGACAGCCAACGTCAGAAGAATCTCTTCTTTTATACACAAATAAAATTTACATGAACCAGGTTTACTTGGACCTTTATAACATCATTTGGGGCAACCTGAGTAGCGCATACTTTTTTGATGCCTTTTATTTATCTTATCGAATAAACCAACGAATGAAATGTCATTTAAGAGAGAAAAAAGGTTTTAGTAGGTTTTACTTCGAAATTGTTGAATACAATTGTTTTATTTCATGATTTAAATACTTATAGAACCATGCTTAAATACATGCAACTAGATTTTATTGTTCCACAATGTGTAATGTAGCATGCCTCTTAACTTAATACAAGTTTTATGATGAGGACACGGATGGCGGAGTAGTAGTCGAGTGTTGTGTATAAAATACCACTGAAGACATTTATTTTTTATTTATGTGACCAGGGAAGTTGTTATTCTGAATATACATGTTGCGTTCGTCAAAATGTGCGTTTGTAAAACTAATCCTTTAATACAGAGCAGAGGTAAACTATTATTTAGTGTAGAATGTTTTCTTAAAAATAATATTGTCTTTCTTGCCATATTCTTATCCGGTATCTTTACCGACATTACCAACATTTTGATATTAATTATATTATAACTAATTAACGGTTTCTATTTAAATTACTCATAAAGTACTACCCTAATAACAAATGATAAAGTTTTTACAGATAGGAGACTGTCCGTAAATCACGCCTTAACGATTTAACAGACTTGAATGAAATTTGGTAGGTAGATAGATAGATAAGACTGAATTACCTTTTATCGATTCTTTTTAAGGAAAACATATTTCAAATCAGAATGTCTCAAAGGACATTTTGGAATTACTCACACGTTATGAATTGATATATTTTTTTAAGTGTACGTAAAGTCTATGGTAGTTTATGTATATGAAATATTTATGTTACATAATTTATGGTGTTAAATAAATAATAAAATTCTAAAGATTCTCAAATTCATTACTTACCTTAATATTATCATAGGTATCCTTATTAAACCACTGAAGTAATATAACACAGTTCCAGTGGCCTGCTAATAAAGGCGGAGAGACGGGACATGGCGGTTTTATTTAGTGGGTGAGGGCCCCACTCTACCCTGTTCGTTGCCCCGAACGACGGGGTGTGTGGTTAGGATACAATTTTTTAAAAAGGTATCTTTTTTAAAACTCTTTAAATGTCATTACTAAAATGACCTTTTTGCTTAGCTAATAAGATGCTTGAATCTAATGCAAAATGTTTACACACTAAGTAAGTCGTCGTAGATATTGCTCAAGTAATGATGGAGATGAGATGGCGGATTAGTTTAGATATCAACCTCCGGCCTGAGTGTTGTGGGTTCGATTCCCACACAAGACAAATCTTTTTATGATCCACAAATGGTTGTTCTGAGTCTGGGTGTGTTTGGTGTCCGTTAAATTGTATGTTCGTAAAGTCTCCCGCAATACAAGGACTAAGTACTAGCAAGGTGTGTCTTTCTAAAAAATAACTCACACAACTTAGATTAAGGCCTTTAAATGGTGATAACTTTTTTTCTACATTATATGTGGGTGGTAAACAAGCATACGGCCCACCTGATGGTAAGCCGTTACTGTAGTATACTTACCTATAGACGCTAGCAACACCAGAAAAATCACCCGCGCGTCGTTATCTCTATGGAAAGCGATAGGAGGTAAAGGATAATATGGAGAGGATAAGTAGGATACTAAGGATAACAAGGAGAGGATAGAGAGGGGGTTTCAGCCTCCGGCACTCTCGCCCACCATACAAACACAACCACAGGAGTAACTGCCGTTGTTACACGCTGATCTTTTGTGAGAGGGTGGTACTTCCCCGATCGAGCCGCCATTACCGGGATAACTAAGGTTACTACCACCAATTTCCATTTTTTTTTATTATTATTTGTAGTGGCAGACGAGCCACGGCCTATTCGATGGTAAATGGAAACCATCGCTCATGGACTCAACTGTTCACTATTTCATTCCACAGATATGAAATGAAAGAATAAACGGCTATCTCCTGCTACAGCCAAAACGCAACGATGTGCTTCATGGCTGATCACATGGGAGATGTTGGCACCAACCCGCTCGGGCCCGATACCAAGTGAATACTCCCACTTGGTACCCAGCCCTACCACCAATCATGCAATGGATGATAATTTCTTACTTCCCTTAGTCGCCTCATACGACACCCGTGGGAAAAAATTGGGTGGTGACACTTGTATTCTTAGTCCGTCACCACACGCACACAAAATTTTTAATCTAAATAAAGCTCATAAGCGAGATATAATATTATAGTGCGGGCCATTCTCTATCTACAAATATGATTAAAAAGAAATTATATAAGTCACGAACCACAGTTATAAAATTATTTTACTGGATTTTTCAGTTAATAATTAAAGCACCAACGTGATACTCCAGTATTTTAATTCCATTCATCCATCCATCAGCCTTTTAAAGTCCACTGCTGGACATAGGCCTCCCCAAGAATGGGGGATAGTGCCGTAATCGCCACGCTTGTTAGGCGGGTTGGCGATCGCAGTGGATGTTGTTAATACTCGAAGGAGTGCTGCTGCCCACTCCCCCGGTAATCCCTCAGTCGGCTCTTACGACTCCCATGGGTGGAGAGGGGTGGGACAATTCTAAAGCCGGCCCCACACGGGACGGTATTTTAATTATTAATATAATATTGTCGAATGAACATGTCACATGGGGTATATATCTCTCTCACACCAAAGACTCAAGCGTAAAGAGGATAACAGCACGCTATTTACAAATTGTGGTATGTCTAAACACCCTGTCGTCAAACAATTTCCCTTTACCCCAACGTTAACATCGAATTACGTTAAACTTAACATAGTTTGTATAACAAACTATTTAAACTTTAAGTATATCGTAAAGGAATATGTGGAATATGTAGGTGTGGATATAATGTCTAAATGACTAGCCTGGGACGGCTCGTTAGTTACAGAATACGACAGACTAGAGCCTAGAGTCCGTGACAAACATTACACTCACAGAATATACATATATTACTATCACACGGACAGAAAATTTACACACACACTCTCACGTACCGGACTTCTTAAACACACGTATTATTAGGGTTGGTCCATCAGTTCAGTTTTATATCACAAAGATTGTTAATAGATTGAATTACGCGCAATTTCGAAGTTTATTGTCAAGTGGAATGTTGAAGAAAAACTCACGACACATTCAGAGATTGCCTATCCGGACTCCTATATTATTATTTAGATATTTTTATATATATTTTTAGCATTTGACATGCTTAGCACTATACATTAAACACAAAGTGAAAAATGTGAAATCGAAAATAACAGTCAGGAGCAGGTTTTTCACTTTGTGTTCACTTTGTGTCCTATATTATTATTTTTTTATACTACGAAAAGGATATTAGGAGGTTAGGTAGGATAATAAGGAGATGACAAGTAGGTTAATAAGTAGAGGATATGGAAGAGCTTTGGGCCTGGAGGCACTGGAGTGCTCTCACTTGCCATACGAAACCCACCTACCGGCCTGTGTTTCAGCAGGTTGTCAATAAAATTAGAAGGTCACTGTACACTTTTACATCAATAAAAAAATATTTAGATATTTTTTATATATATTTTTAGCATTTGACATGCTTAGCACTATACATTAAACACAAAGTGAAAAATGTGAAATCGAAAATAATATCCTGCTCCTGACTGTTATTTTCGATTTCACATTTTTCACTTTGTGTTTAATCAATAAAAAAAGTAAAAGTATTTAAGCACTACTGGCAACCCTACTAAAAATGAATGTGTGTGTAAAATTATGACAATAGAACACTAGCATGTAAGTCAACATATTCTAAGTTCTTTGCTGAATTTACTTGTGTTGCGATGATGCCAACCGTGAAAATGGTTTAACTGCCGTGTAGCAATAAAATGCAGCCATCAAGTAGTCCTGCGAAAGATGCGTCCCGAGAATTACTGTATTTATTCAATTTGACGTTTTATGAAGCCATGTTAATGTTACGTCATAAAAGTATCAGAACTAACGTACGTTTTACGATAATTGTTATAAGAAGTCACATTCGAGTATATTTTTATATGCTATGGTATTTTACTGGGATACTTTCAAAATGACTAAAAATCACAATGAACTTTTTTCGTGGATCGCACTATAATTTAGTATGATTCTGTAATAGTTAAGCTAGCTATATCGGAAAATAATGTATGCAAATAAATCCGTAGATGCCGCGGGTCTTGTAAGATAAAATGTAAGTTAGAAATTCTCACGTATTCTATGATAATTTAGCTGTATAAAGCAGTACCCGAATTGGTAAAGATACATGTTTGAATTCTGCTCGTCGAAAATTTCTCTTTTTCCACTTTCTCAAAGAAAGGTTCTAGTAAAATTGTAGATCATGTGAAATATATAATCACCACTACTTGGTTTTGTGGAACTTGCCACCTCGCATGGTTGCATCGTACTTTGGTGAGATTTTTCCATTGTTATACAAGCTATTTTATTATTACATTCCCTTCTATCTTGGATGGGCAATCAAATTGAATTTGAATGGGCTTTGCGCTTTGTATAACCTTATTTAATTAAGGGGCTTGTATCGGGCTTGTAATAATGTGTAAATACATTAATTATTTAATGTATTAAATTATAATTAATTAAATATATTATATTAAAAACCATAAAACAAGCCTGATACAAACTCTTCACAGACAGTGACCTTTGACAGGATTCTATACGAAGCTACCTTATTCGAGCTTTGGACAGCACTCTATCCCAAAAATAATCCTTTTAGGTATGCTCAGAATTATTGTTTCACCTAGTTGTTACTGTGGTAATACACCAATAAAATTATATAATTAAATAATACGTTCAGTCAAGGAACTCTATCACTCACACACTGTGGATCACTAGAACATTGAATCATTACGTCATCCTCCGAATTCCATGCTTATGGTAACTTGTGTGAATATTTTATATCTATCATTTTTATGTATGCTCAGCCCAAAGGTGCAAAATTTTAGCAAGTATGGAGGATGGTCGCTGGGGATATTAGAGAGTTTCATGTTTCTAGGCGTTATATGTATCAAATTGATGTTGAAACAAGTATTGATAGGTTTTGATGGAGGTGTACTGTGGGTGAAATATCGTTGTTTTGACTTGAGACTTGAGAGAGTTATCTATAATATTATAATCCTTGTGTATAAAAAACGCACCCTTTTTTTACTAACTATTAAACCGGTCATAATAAAATTTTGCACACATAATCGTGTGGAGACCAAAATAGTTTAAATAAGCTTTATCGTGGAAAAATGGATGTTTCCTATTAGATATTTAATTGCTTCATATAATTATGTGTTGTTGAGTGACGGATTCATATCCTGAAGTCCATTCGGACGGAGTCTCGTCCAGATTATAGTTTTTGTATAAAGCATTACATGATAATGATCCATATTTTATTACGTAGGTATTTTGATTTAGATATTGGCTAACCTTTTTTTTTTTTTTTTTTGGTGGACAAAAATGTACCTACCGCACACCCCGCTGCCCGGGGAGACAGCAGGGTAGTGTGGGGCTCTCACCCACTAAAAATCCACCGTGCGCCCTCACCCGCCCGTACTCGGCGGACCACTGGTACCGCGTATATTCACTTCAGTGGTCCGCGCGGCGGCTAGCCCTCTTGGGCTTCCTCTCTGAGCAACGCCTCCGCACACCTGGGGCATCGCACCTTCGCGGTAGGCTTTACGCGAGCGGAGGACAATCCCCGGTCCAACCGCCCGCGGCCTCGGCTAGGGCGGCATTAGGCGCAGATATTCACGCCCACGCCGCCCCGCGCGCCGGCGGCGGCTCGGGCCAGAGGAGAAATCAGCCTCCCTGGCCCTCTCCGCCGCCTCCTTCCGCGAGACGACATTCTCGCAGAAGGTGGCGACCGCATTCCAGTACCTATTGCCGCCGACCATCGATCGGATGACAGCCGGCAGCGACAGGTCCTCTCCGATGACTGCAGCGAGATCCCGGCGCTGGTCAGCCCAGGCCGGGCACGACTCAAGCGTGTGCTGCGCCGAGTCCTCGCTGCAGTCGCAGTGGTGGCAGCAGGGAGTCTCCTCCCTCCTAGCAACCGTGTACAGGTACTTGCCGAAGCATCCATGCCCCGACAGCACCTGCACCAGCCGGAAGGTGAGGACCCCATGCCGCCGAGCCACCCATTCCTCCAAAATCGGCTGGAGCGCCCCTACGGTCCTAAAACCAGCCCGAGGCGTTTCCAGCCGAATCCTCCAACGGGTGACAATGGCGCGGCGGGCGTCGCCCCGCCATGCGTCTATTTGACTGGGCGGGAGGCGAACGCCCCCCGCACGCACTTCTGACACCCGCCGATAAACCTCGGCGAGCACCTCCGCCTCCAGATCCCACGGGGGGGTCCCGGCCAATGCGCAAGCGGCCTCGCACGACACCGTGCGGTACCCGCGGATTGCTCTGACCGCCACGACTCTCTGCGGTCTCCATAGAAGGGCCCTATTGCGGGCGGTCAGAGACTGCGCCCACACGGGTGCACCGTAAAGTGCCATTGACCGGACCACCCCCGCGTATAGCTGTCGGCACGCGATGCTGGGTCCGCCCAGGTTTGGCAACAGACGCCCGAGGGCGGACGCCGTGCCAACCAGTCTCGGCGCAAGCTGGCGGAAGTGCTCGTCGAAGTGCCACCGCCCGTCAAGGACCAGGCCCAAATATTTTATGTGGGCCTGGATTCCTACCCCCACACCATTTACCGTAATCGAGGCGCTGGCGGGTGGACCGCGTCGGGGCCCGTGAAATAGTAGGGCCTCTGACTTGTTGAGGGCCACCCTAAGCCCCAGCGCCTCGATACGTCTGACCACCTCCGCGGTACCCGAGGTGGCCAGTCTCGCCGCCTCCTCGAAGTTCCCTCCCCGGGCTGTGACGAGGGTATCGTCTGCGTAACAAATTACGCCCAGCCCGGGGAGAAGCCGGCCACGTAGGACCCAGTCGTACCCGATGTCCCACAGGAGCGGTCCCAGGACAGATCCCTGTGGGACACCGCACGACATGGGCCTCCTCATAGCGTCCCCTTCCCGGCTTACGAAGAGGACGCTGCGGCCTTCGAGGTAGTCTGCCACCAGCCGCCTCAGGTAGGCGGGCACACCGTGGAATCGGAGTGCCTCCCTGATGCAGCTGAATGGCAGACTGTTAAATGCGTTGGCGATGTCCAGCGACACCGCCAACAGCACCCCTCGCTGAGCGACGGCCTCCGTGGCCGCGGCCCTCAGACGCAGGATTGCGTCGACCGTCGAACGCCCCGAACGAAAACCGAACTGAGCGTCCGACAGGTCGGGGCCCACCTCCACAAGGTGCTGGACGATACGGGTGGAAATAATCCTCTCGAGTAGCTTACCCGCATCGTCCAGCAACACGATGGGCCTAAAGGCCGCGACCGAATCCGGGGACCGTCCCGGTTTCGGCAGGAGCACGAGCTTTCCCTCCTTCCAGCAGTCAGGAAACCGCCCGGACGCCAGGCTCGCGTCGAACAGTCTCCTGAGGCGGGGCTCCAGATGGTCGAGGACCAGGGCCAGAACTCGGGCAGGAACCCCATCCGGCCCGGGGGCAGCGGTCTTCCGCATGCGCGACACCGCCACCTCCATTTCCGTCTCGGAGACGGGCGGCACATTCTCCTCGTCGGCCTCCCGGTCGTCATCTGGCGGAGCCATGACCGGGGGCGTGTGCGTTGCCCGCCGTGGGAATAGACCCTCGACCACCTCGGTGAGGAAGCTCGGCTGGAGCGTCTCCGTAAGGGGGGGGCCCTGAGTGCGGAGCTTGTTCAGCGCCGCACGGTACGGGCGTCCCCAGGGGTCACGGTCGAGACCCTCCAGCATCTCCTGCCGCTTCGCCTCTTTGGCGCGACAGATGGCCAGCTTAAACACGGCGCGCGCGTTACGGTACGCTTCGTATAGCCGGCCCTCCCGCTCAAGATCGCGGTTCAGCCGCCGGCTGCGGGTGTAGGACCTCCGGGCACTGATGCGAGCCGCACGGAGGTCCGCCAGCTCGTGGGACCACCAGTAGACCCCCTTCCTTTGGGGTGGTCGTCGTACACGGGGCATGGCCGCGTCGCAGATTTGCGACACTGCCTCGCGCCAACGGCCAGCCTCGGTGTCCACGTCCTCGGTCAGGGGGGTTGGGGACAGCCACGACGACACAATGGCCGCCTCCACTAGCAGGTCCCGGTTCAACCTACCCACAGCCCACCGCGGGAAAGCGGGAGCTCTGTCCGCCGCGTGACCCCTACTGGGGCCCCGGAGGGACCGGGAGACCTCTATCCGAATATAGCGATGATCAGATAGGGTCTCAACCTCCTCTAGGACACACCAGTCCCTTACCCGTGCCGCGACGGCGGGGCTAGCGAACGAAAGGTCCACTATCGATCCGCCCCACCGCCGCACGCACGTATTGGCGGACCCCCTGTTCAGCAAACAGAGGTCCGCCGCTTCCTATTAGATATTTAATTGCTTCATATAATTATGTGTTGTTGAGTGACGGATTCATATCCTGAAGTCCATTCGGACGGAGTCTCGTCCAGATTATAGTTTTTGTATAAAGCATTACATGATAATGATCCATATTTTATTACGTAGGTATTTTGATTTAGATATTGGCTAACCTAACCTAACCTTGTAGCATATTATAAGGTTGGAAGTCATCGAGTCTGTAGTCATAAAAAAAAACATTTCTAATTTTTTTTACTACGTGGGGGGCAAATTAGTAGTTAGTAGTTAGTAAGAGTCCCACCTGATGGTAAGTGGTTACCGTAGCCTATAGATGCTAGCAACATCAGAGGCTACTAGGCAACACTGGCGCGTCGCCATCTCCAAGGAAACGGAGAGGAAGTATATTATGGAAAGGTTAGGTAAGATACTAAGGATAGGACAGGAAGGAAAACAAGGAGAGGATAGGAAGGGGGTTCCGGTACTCTCACTCACCATACGAAACACAACGGTAGATACTACTACTGTTAGTGCACGCGGCATCTTTTGTAAGAGTGTGGTACTTCCCCGATCGAGCCAGCCCATTCGTGCTGGGAGAAGCAAGGCTCTACCACTTTTAATTTAAGAAGTTTCAATTTTTACTCGTATATTTTTCATTATAACCCATTTCATTTCATATTTACTTTACGTTGAACAGAAATGAAATCTGATAGCCTCTGTTTTCACATAAATATAATAATAATATTTAATAATATATATCACTGAAATTCACTTTTAAATAAAAATACCACCACCAAGAATAGCTCCACCCCGTCTCTTCCTATGGAGGTCGTAAAAGCCGACTAAGGGATTACCGGGGGACCGGGCAGCAGCGTTCCTCTGTGTACTAAACACATCCACTGCGATCGCCAACCCGCCTGCCAAGCGTGGCGATTATGGTAAAATCCCCATTTTGGGGAGGCCTATGTCCAGCAGTGGACAATGAAAGGCCGATGGATGGATGGATGGATTTTAGCATTTGACATGCTTAGCCATATAAATTAACACAAAGTGTGAAAATGTGAAATTGAAAATAAGAGTCACGAGCAGGAACCTGCTCGTGACGTGAATTATTGGTTTTACTGAAAAAAAAAAAAGTTCAACTAATAAAAGTAATAATTCATATACATTGCAACCGTTTAAATGCTCCACCACACACACAAGGTTCTGCTCGTGCCTATAATTTTCGATTTCACATTTTCACCCTTGTGTTTTGGTATTTCTAAAGTATATAATGTACTTTAAAAATAAAGAGGTATAGTCGGTGAAATTGTTCGTTTCTGATTATAGGAAAAGTTTTTTATTTTATAACAAAACTAGCCTTTGCCCGCGTCTCCGCCGCAGCCAAAAGCTAGTTTTTAGGTTATATCTCAGGTTCCCGATATAGTAACGGGATAAAATGTATACCAGTTATTAAGTCTAATCAAGAGCTATCAAACAAAAAAACGTTGCATAAAAAATCAGTTCAGTAGTTTTTTCGTGATGCGCGAACAAACAAACAGACAAAAAATCAAAAAATAATCGTTTTGTGTTTAGACATATTATATATAGATTATATATAGCCTAATTCAGACGTTTTTTCTCAAATATCTTAAATGTACAGACACAGCTCTGTTACAGCTTTATAATAGTAGGTACTAGCCTTTGCCCGTGGCTTCACCGCAGCCAAAAGCTAGTTCTTAGGTTATATCTCAGGTTTCCGATATAGCATCGGGATAAAATGTATACCAGTTTTTAAATATAATTAAAAGGCCTTGCTTTGAAGTAAAAAAATGCATCAAAATCCGTCCAGTAGTTTTTGCGTGATGCGCGAACAAACAAACAGGCAAACAGACAAAAATTAAAAAAAAAATGTTTTGGTTTTAGACACGCCTATTACAACCATTTTTCTCAAAAATCTTGAATGTACAGACACAGCTCTGTTACAGTTTTATAATAGTATAGATAGATAGATAACGGCTCCCAGCTAATCGATAGGTTTTTTGGGTAGGCGGGAAAATGTACCTACCGCACACTCCGCTATCTGGGGAGATAACTGGGTAGTGTGGGCTCATGCATGTAAATCTAACTTAATTGGTTATTTGATTTTGAATGTAATTTATCAACTTTTTTCCAAAGAGTTTTGAAAAAATCACGAAAGTTTTGTTCGTAGTCATAATTAAAGGAGTTTGAATTAAATCATTAAAATAAAACCTAAATAAAATATATTTAGCCATAGCTAATCATAAAGTTGCTCAGAGGAAATGATTTACACAGTAATCCGGCATAACGGCATAACAACATAAAAACTGAACGTAAATCAAAATTAGCGCAATTTTACGGCGGACTCTAACGATGTAATAAGAGTAAATTTATATCTATAAATAGAATTTAATTAAGACAAAGCAAATCTCATTTGCGAGCAAGTAAATTAAATTATAGGTATCGTTATATTTTTATGTGTTAGACAAGAGGAATTAGTTTGTAGTAGTTATGTTGGAACGGAGGTTTGGGACGGCGTCCCTTATCGCACGTTATTATTCTGACTGAGGGACTAGAAAAAAAGTGTAACACCAAAAATTGACATCTCTTTGCAGTGATTTTTGTGGAATTACCTGATCATCTAGGAAACTAAAACTTTTATAATTGTCACGTTTTTATAATATTTATAATAAACAATAAAATAGTAATATATTTTTTCACTAATATTCCAGAAATTTATCTGCAATACCAACTTTATTCACATTTTATGATTCGTTTGCAAACCCTAGTCGACGTAATGGCAGAAGATTGTAAGAAAAGGCCTACGTGTAAATATGAGCAAACCCAAAATAATGGTTTTTGAAAGAGAAGAAGCCAGAACAGATGTTAGAGTAGCAATAGAAAATGGTTTGCTAGAACAAGTGGACGAATTTGTATATTTTGGATGTGGATTCAGTCAGGATGGAAGGTACACTACTGATGTAGAGAAGAGTGAATGCAGGAAATAGAGTGAACGGAGCATTAGGGTATGCAAAAAGGAGCATGAGAGTAAAATCAATGCGGTCAAAATGCGATCTCTGTGGAGAATCTGTGGAGTGAGGCTGACTGACCGCATTCGTTACGACGACGTAAGAGAGCCAGTATATATCAAAGAGAGTATTGGTGTAAATATGCGAAAGGGAATGCTCCGATGGTTCGGACATGTGGAAAGAATGCCGGACGAGCGACTGGTTATGAAGATATACAATGCAAAACTGGAAGGATGTAGGTACAGGGGGAGATCGGGAATCACCTACCTTGACCAAATCGGTCATGTGTTGAAGGAAGGTGGAGCCAGGAGTCTCCGAAACTGGCGAGCGTGTATGAAGAGAGTTATGAATTTTGAGGAAGCGAGAGATGTATGCAAGAATAGAGCCTCTTGGCACTCTGTTCTCTCTGCCTACCCCGCAAGGGAAATGGCGTGATGATAAGTAAGTAAGTAAGTTATGATTTGTTAAATTATTGTATACTGACTATTTTGTTTTATTTTATTATTACTTAATACAAACACAAAAAAGGTATAGCGAAAGGAACTCCGTTCCAACCGGGTGTACATAAGACACATCTCTCTTTTTTAACATATTTTAGTAAGAAATATTATAATACTTATTCACACAATCTAGGCAGTTGCATAAATATGCCGTGTCAACAATATCCTTACTTAGAGCTTTGCAACCAGGCAGACTCACCTTTAATACAATTGTACAAAACTTTGATTGTACAACAATACGGAACTACGGTTCCCTTGAACCCAGCGATGCATTGGTTAACTGCAAAGATAGCGGAGTTGTATAAATCCCAACCTCCTTTGCCTGTTGCTGTAGGTTTGATTCACAGGATAACTTACTTGTGTGATTCACAACTACTAAAGTTCTAGTGGTACCATTTTTCTTGTCTTATTATGAATAGGCTGGCTCGACCGAGGAAGTACCATACTCACAGCGTGAAACAATGGCAGATCTTCCTAATGTTGTTTCGAATGGTGAGTGAGAGCGCTGGATAAAACACCCTATCCTTTATTATCCTATTTCTACACTTCATATCCCTTTCGCTGTAGTTGGCGAAATGCGATTGGTACCTCTGGTGTTGCTAGCGTCTATAGGCTACGAGAACCGCTTACCCTCAGGTGGGCCGTATTCTTATTTGCCACACACATAGTATAAAAAACCTCTAATGGTGTGATGAATTTAATGCAGCGAGCTGCTCAACAGACAAGCCAAGCAAAATATTGACTGTTCAATATTTATATATAACTAGCCTTTGCCAGCGGCTTCACCGCAGCCAAAAGCTAGTTTTTCGGTTATATCTCAGGTTTCCGATATAAATGTCTACCAGTTTTGAAGTCAAATCAAGGCCTTTCAAACAAAAATAGTTGCATAAAAATCCATCTAGTAGATCTTTTAAATAAATTCTAAAAATAATTCATATTTAAATAATTTTCTAGATTTTCGGTTATATCTCAAGTTTCCGATATAGTTGCGAGATAAAATGTATACCAGTTTTTAAGTCTAATCAAGGTCATTTAAATAAAAAAAGTTTCATCAAAATCCATTCAGTAGTTTTTGTGTGATGCGCGAACAAACAAACAGATAAACAGACAAACACAAAAATTCTAAAAAAAATTGTTTTGTGTTTAGATACGCCTATATAGCCTGTGGGGATTCTGCGAATTGCATACTGTAATGTCGTAATCACTTATGTATATAAGCAGGCTAGTATGTAAGGAGGTCAGTCGGACAGAACGCAATGTAGTTAATATACGAATATAACCAGTGCTCACCGACGTTTCATTATCATCCCCAAGAGGAGCGCCACACTGGTGAACCCGACATGTCGGCGAGGTTGCCCGAGTTCTGGGTAGATATGCCACGGCTGTGGTTCGCCCAGTTCGAAGCCGTGATGGCGCCGCAGAATCCCCACAAGCCTATTCCAGTCATTTTTTCTCAAATATTTTACAGACACAGCTCTGTTACAGCTTTATAATAGTAAGTTTATTGTTTTTGCCTATTATCACGCCTAAAGAGTAATTTTATCTGGTCACGCTATGATACCTTAACCAATACGCGTGAAATCCGGAACTAATAAAATTGAGTTCAACAAAAAGCCGTCTGTTAGAGACAGATATTTATGCTATTACGGATTTTTTATATTGTTACACTATTGATTCTTAAATACTTTTGTAGAATTGGTTTTTAATAAAAGTAACGTTATGTAATATTTAGATATATTTTTAGCATTTGACATGCTTAGCAACATACATTAAACACAAAGTGAAAAATGTGAAATTGAAAATAACAGTCACGACCAGGATTCGAACCTGCATCTCCTGGATACCGTCCAGATGCTTTGCCAATTCAGCCATCGTGACAATTGCTCCTGACTGCTAATTTCGATAACACATTCATACTTAACGTCTTTGGGTGACGCCTGCACCATCTGTCGGAAGTATTTTCATACATTATACCGACCAGGTAAACTTAATTTTACAATTAAGATTTTACCTAATAATGACGCAAACCCTATAAATATTTAGATATTTTTACATATATTTTTAGCATTTGACATGCTTAGCAACATACATTAAACACAAAGTGAAAAATGTGAAATCGAAAATAACAGTCACGAGCAGGATTCGAATCCAGGATACAGGAGATGCAGTAAAATCTTAATTGTAAAACTAAGTTTACCTGGTCGGTATAATGTATGAAAATACTTCCGACAGATGGTGCAGGCGTCACCCAAAGACGTTAAGTATGAATGTGTTATGGAAATTAGCAGTCAGGAGCAAGGGTCACGATGGCTGAATTTTCAAAGCATCTGGACGGTATCCAGGAGATGCAGGTTCGAATCCTGCTCGCGACTGTTATTTTCGATTTCACCTCTTTCACTTTGTGTTTAAAACATAGGTGATATTTCATTCCGAAAAGAATAATAGTTCCAGTGGGATAAATGTTTTTACATGAACATAATTAATGTGCAGAAGTGGTATATATTTATATTTATATTCTGATGTCGACGCGGAAGGAGTCGCGAGCAGAATACAGTTTAATATGAATACGAATACTATCCATCCATCCATCCATCAGCCTTTCAACATCCACTGCTGGACATAGGCCTCCTCAAGAGAACGCCACAACGAGCGGTCCCGTCATGTGGGATAATGCCGTAATCGCCACGCTTGGCAGGCGGGATGGCGATCGCAGTGGATGTTGTTAATACTGGAGGGAGTGCTGTTGCCTACTCCCTCAGTATTCCCTCAGTCGGCTCTTACCTCCCGTGGGTAGAGAGGGGTGGGACAATTCTAAAGCCGGCCCCACACGGCCCATACGACACATTAATAAATGTTTATTTAAAAATAACTATCGCACAAGAACAGTCTCTTTCTGAAATAATTATGCACTTTGGAATATAGCAATATATTATATCTAATATATAAAATCTTCATGTCACAGTGTTTATCGCCATTCTCTTCCGAAACGGCTCTCATGAAATTTCGTGTAAGTAGATCTGAGAATAGGATGTAAAATGTTTTTTATACCTCTAAGTGATAAGGGTGGTCCACCTCAAAAATGTTTTTTTTTATGGTTCGGCATTAAAAAACACATACAACCTTAAATTTTCTTTCTCCTTGTGCCAATCCCTATTTTTTAATAGTGATATTAGTATAGAATTTCAAACTTTCATGGTCACTTATAATTCTAAACGTTTTTACGGGATTTATACCATGTAAATTTTTTTGTGTTGCTCCGTGATCATGGCGCTTGCAACAGGGCCGAAATATCGGAAACTAATAAGTAAAAATTTACATGGTATAAATCCCGTAAAAACGTTTAGAGTGATATTAGTACTTTAATAATTTTCATTACAAAATATTCACAAAAATAAAATGGCGGAACGTAGTTTGCCGGGTGAGCTAGTCTATACTTTTATAAAGCTGTCACAGAGCTGTGTCTGTACATTTAAGATATTTGAGAAAAAATTACTTTATTAGGCTGTATAGGCGCGTGTCTAAACATAAACATTTTTTTTAGATTTTTTTCTGTTTGTCTGTTTATCTGTTTGTTTGTTCGCGCATCACGCAAAAACCACTTAACGGATTTTGATGTAACTTTTTTGATTGATAGCTCTTGATTAGACGTAAAAACTGGTATATATTTTATCCCGCTAAATCTAGCTTTCGGCTGCAGTGAAGCCGCGGACAAAGGCTAGTTATATATAAAGTTGACGTGAAACATAACGATATGTTAAGAAGTTACAGCTTGAAAGCGTAATAAACAAAAAATCTTACTAATGCATTTATAATATTAGTTAGGATAATATAAAACGTAGCCTTATGCCAAACTTTCTTGAAGTTGGCCTCCGATCTGTTCGGTTTCAACTGATCTACCAGTATCTACATGGAGCGACTATGTATCTGACCTATACGAACTGACTAAGAGGGCAGAACCGGAGTCACCTACCACTGAAGTAATGTAACACAGTTCCAGTAGTCTGCCAATAAAGGCGGCGAGAGGAACACTTATTCCCACCTTAACAAAAAAAGAAAGAAATCTGATAACCTATAACGACTGCCAGTATGTTATTTGACAGCCGGGACCCACTGCTAACGTGCAAAGGTCAAAGAGAGCAAGTCCAAAAATAGATGTCACTTTTTAATTACTCACCTGATTCTAGCCGAGCGAAAGTTGCTTAACCTTGCTGATCATTCAAACTACAAGTCCATGAATAGGCTACGACTACCTCATAAATTTTCATAAATAAACGGAAAATATTGCCTCTAGGCACTTCACAAATGTGAAGTTACGCCAAAATATGTACAGTCAAAATCTGGTAAAAACTAAGGTATTTAGGCAAAATGTTTATAATATATGGAAATAAATACAAATATAACATCACTTGATATTATACTATATTATGTCCGTGTGATGACGGACTAAGAATACAAGTGTCACCACCCCATTCTTTCCCACGGGTGTCATATGAGGCGACTTAGGCAAGTAAGCAATAATCATCCATTGCATGACTGGTGGTAGGGCAGGGTACCAAGTGGGAGTACTCACTTGTTATCGGGCCCGAGCGGGTTGGTACCAAAATCTCCCGTGTGACCGGCCATGATCCACATCGTTGCGTTTTGGCTATAGTAGGAGATAGCCGTTTATTCTTTCATTCCATATCTGTGAAATGAAATGGTGAGCAGCGGCTTGACAATAATACCGAGAGGTATAGTTGAGTCCACAAACGACGGTTACCATTTACCATCAGATGGGCCGTAGTTCGTCTGCCACTAATAGCAATAAAAAAAATTAATACTAGCTGACCCAGCTAACTTCGAAATCAAATGATGAAAAAAATGTAAAGATCAGTTAGATAGTTTCGAAGTTCGTGAGCAACAACGTAACACGAGAATTATATATTATAATAGATAATATAATATGTGGCCGTGTGGGGCCGGCTTTAGAATTGTTCCACCCCTCTCCACCCATGGGAGTCGTAGGAGCCGACTTAGGGGATATCGGGGGGAGTGGGCAGCAGCACTCCCTTGTGTATTAACAACATCCACTGCGACCGCCAACTCGCCTGCCAAGCGTGGCGATTACGGCACTATTCCCCCAATTTGGGAAGGCCTGTGTCCAGCAGTGGACGTAAAAAGGCTGATGGATGGATGGTAGGATGGAGATAATAAAATATTTACAAAATATAAAAAGCCTAGTAATCATCTAACAGCTTTTGTAACTTCCATTCGTATCGTTGTTGTTAGAGAATTAATGACTAAATAAACAAAGACCTTCACAATTCTATTTTCAGTAACAATTTTCAATTTCAGGCAGCCTATTTACTTTATTTATCAGTTGTTTTTTACGTAATTGACGCGAAGGAAAAAACCAATCACAATCTGTGATATAAATGAACGAATTGGTTTATTTTTAAACAAATGCTGTAATATAAAGGTCGTATGTTTTTGTTTGTCTTCAGTATATCTTAATACTGGTTGCTGAAAACTTGATTCCGTGAAAAAAATGAAAAATATCAGTGCAAATTTTCCCGCGTTTACGGAACTCAGTGAGTTCGGATGTCTAGGGGTAAGTACTATTACTCTTAGGTACTTAATCCTTTTTTTTGTTAAGGCGGAAAAAACAAACAGGGTAGTGTGGGGCCCTCACCCACTAAAGACACCCGCCGTGTGCCGTTTCTTTACCTTTATTGGCGGGCTACTGGAACTATGTTACATTGCTTTAGTAGAGTTAAAGAGTGCATAAAAAGTGTATGGGGCATAGCAGCAATATCAATCCGAGTATATCGTATCAGTCCACTTATTCGTAAACGATTAGTTACATTCCCAAGAAAATAAATTGTCTGGACACAAAACCTTACTCTTTTATTGGATTTTTCTGACATTAAAAAAGAAATATTGAAAACCAAATCTAGGTCAGAAGAAGAGTAATAAAATAATGCTGCTTTTAAATTACGTTTCAGTTAAATACACTCCTACTTATTCAAATTGCGAACCAAAATTATGTTGGTAGTACACACTGGCCAGATAGCATATGCTGCATAGATACATTCAGAGTGTTTAGCGCATATATATATTATATACAGACATCGTATATACTATATCTATGGTTTTGCGTTTGTTTTCTTCTAATAGGTTTGCCTAATGACCACGATTTTTTAGGTAGATGGTTCCTTACAACCACATTTTGGTAGAGTCATTTTGGTAATATTTTTTAGTTTTTTAAAACAGTAGTAAAGTACTAACCATGATTCTTTACTAAAAAGAATCCAGATAGATATTGAAGATATATTATATTAGTTATTACAAGTTTTTGATAAAAAAAAAAACACGTGGTAAACTCGCTTGTATTGTAATAGAGAAAGCTAATTGCAATTTATCACAGCTCCAACTATTGATAAATGCAGGATTTTTAACATTATTGCATAACTGTAATCCGTGGACCAGGATAAAAATATCATATATCTTGGTTAAAAGCTTTGTGCCAAATGTCATATGTGCAGTCCTTTTTGAGTGAAAGAGTAACAAACGTTTAAATATAATAAATAAATAAATAATCAAGGAAATTTCACACAACGTCCTCTGGTTACAAACTAAGCTTAATGCTTGTGCTATGGGTACCAGATTACGGATATAATACATATATATTTTTTTTGTAAATACATACATATAATAGATAGAAAACACCAAGACACGGTACAAATATCTGTTTTAATCACACAAATAAGCATTCTGAATGGGAATCGAATCCACGACCTCGTGCTCGGAAGTCGGTTACACTACCGACTACGCCACGAGGCCCGTCAACAATCAATATAAGTACAAACTTTACAAATTTAATGTTAGCAGAGATTCCTTCTAAAACTCCTATAATTTTGAAGATCTTAACTCTTTTACTTTAATTTACAGGCCGGAGGAAAGGTAGTCTTCGCGACAGATGATTTTTTTGCAACGTGCGAGAATATGTTATCGGACGCTGATCCCGTGTTCGATCCTAATAAATACACGGAGTTTGGAAAATGGATGGATGGCTGGGAAACGCGAAGGAAGAGGGTGCCTGGTCATGATTGGTGCATACTGAAACTTGCAACTAAGTGTGTAATACGAGGTAAATCCATAAACTCTATATATTCTATCCCCGGAATTTTGTTATTTTAAGTGGTATTTTGTTGTGTTATGGTGACTTGGTATCTTAGTGTTACAATTGTAGCTTAATAACAATGTCGGGCTTGACCGGAAAGGACAGCTGTCGGGGCTTCGTTGGGGTTGTGTGTGGCAACATGATCCTTCGGAATCACTTTATAATTTATAGTTCAAATATGTAAAAGTTTAAAATAATAATTATCAGGCTGTTTTTTTATATCACAGGGTTGCAAAAAAGAATATGGACCTTAGGGTCCGTTGTCGACCACCGAAGGAATGTAACATGGTTCCAGTGGCCCGCCAATAAAGGCGGAGAGATGGCACACGGCGGGTTTCTTTAGTGGGTGCAGGCCCCACACTACCCTGGTCGTTGCTCCGAACGATAGGGTGTGCGGTTAGGAACATTTTTACCCGCCTTAATAAAAAAAGAAAAAAACAAAAAAAAGTTTCCGTCGTTCGCATATTAGTATGCTAGCAATACCAGAGACGTCACTCTCGCGTCGCCAACTCCAAGGAAGGGGATAGAGGGTGGAGAGGAAAGATAATAAAGAGATGATCAGGAGGGGGCTTAGATTCAAATCCAAGTCATGAGTAGGTACCTTTGCTATTTTCAAAAGTATTTATTCTAGTAGGTATATTATCTTTCTAATATTTCAAGTGCATAGAGAATGATTAACAGTTTAGTTCAATAATTATTTAACGACACTCCTTTTACACTAGGTAGCGCTTATAACAAACGAACATATCCCTTTTTTATAAAACGGGAGAAAATGTACCTAACCGCATACCTCGTCTTTTGGGGCATCGAACAGTGCGTGGGGCCTTTACCCACTAAATAAGCCCGCCGTGTGCCATCTCTCCGCCTGTCTTGGTGCACCACTGACTAACGGTGGCAGAGAAGTCAACCGTTTAGTGTAATTTGTGTTACCTAATTACAACTTATAGATTACTAGCCTTTGCCCACGGCTCAGCCACTGTCAAAAAATAGTTTTTAGCTTATATCTTAAGTTCCCGATATAGTAGTGTGATAAAATATATAGGTACCTACCAGTTTTTAAATCTAATAAAGAGCTATCAAAAAAGTTTAGTTAAAATTCGTTCAGTAGTTCCTGTGCCAATTCTGAATAAACATACAGACAATCATATAAAAATTCTTAAAAAAAATTTTCTGTGTTCAGAGACGCCTAAATAGCCTAATAATACATTCTATACATCTTTTCTCAAATATCTTAAATATTCAGTGTCTCGGTTACCCCTTTATAATACTAGTTAGATAGTTCTTTCTATACTTAGCTTAAACAATTTTTTTTATAAATATTTATTTTAGATAAAAAATTTATTTTTAGGGTAAGTAATGTCACAATTAATATCAATAAATGACTACTTGAGTCTAAAAATTCAATTCTAAAAGAGCAAAAACAACACATTACAATTACTATCGCCTAAAATCAATTTAATTATATTTTTGTTTTCAGGTTTCTCGATAGACACCGCATTCTTCACTGGCAACTACGCTCCAAAATATTCCATTCAAGCTGCTTGCTTGACGCCTGAAGGTGAGTTTTTAGATTATTTTTATGTATTAAAATATTCACAAATAAGCTTAGGACCTCCTAATAGAACACGGTTATCATAGTCTGTAGGTGTCTACGATCTAATCTAGTAACAACAGGGCTCACGCATGGCTAGCTTTATGGAAAAGGTAAGTTTTTGTCTAATAAAATATAAGTTTTTTTTTCTTTTTTGTACTGTCTAAATAAAGACATTTTTATTAAATTACTAAATGCTTATGAGAGTATATACGTTAAATATAACAAAATAGCATTCTTTAAAGTTTTTGTCTGTCTGTATGTTAGTTCCGGTTAAATAAGTCTTCTATAGTCATACAGCCTTGCTTATTCCAGCATGAATAGGCCGGCTCGATCGGGAAGTACCACCCACTCACAAAAAATCAGCGTGGTAACGGTAAGCACTCCTACCGTTGTGTTGCGTATGGTGAGTGAGAAAAATAAACCCCTTCGCTATAATCTCCTTATTATCCTGCCTATCCACCTGCTATCCCTTTCTTTGGAGATGGCGATGCGCGATTGATGCCACTGCTGTTGCTAGCGTCTATAGGCTCCAGTAACCACTTACAATCAGGTGCCGTATGTTTATACTTGCCACCCACGCAGACTAAAAAAACTCTGGTAACGGCTAGACCGAATTGTACGGGACTTATACAGATAGCTGATGTCATAAGAAATAACTGATGCTACTTTTATTTTGTAAAAAATATTAACGTTCCACACACACGGACAAAGTAGCGGTTTGCAGACAGTTTTACTTACTTACTTACTTACTTATCATAACGCCATTTCCCTTGCGGGGTAGGCAGAGAGAACAGAGTGCCAAGAGGTTCTATTCTTGCATACATCTGTCGCTTCCTCAACATTCATAACTCTCTTCATACACGCTCGCCGGTTTCGGAGACTCATGACTCCACCTTCCTTTAACACATGACCGATTTGGTCTAGGTAGGTGAGTCTCGGTCTCCCCCTGTACCTACATCCTTCCACTTTCGCATTGTATATCTTCTTAACCAGTCGCTCGTCCGGCATTCTTTTCACATGTCCGAACCATCGGAGCATTCCCTTTCGCATCTTTACACCAATACTCTCTTTCATACCTAGTCGCTCTCTTATTTCGTCGTTACGAATGCGGTCAGTAAGCCTCACTCCACAGATTCTCCGCAGGGATCGCATTTCGACCGCATTGATTTTACTCTCATGCTCCTTTTTGCATACCCAACTCTCACTTCCATACAATAACGTTAGGACAAGCACTGCGTTGTGTATTGCGACACGTGCCTTCTGGCTGAGGTGATGACTGCCGAGAAGTTGTCCCAATGCTCCGTTCACTCTATTTCCCGCATTCACTCTTCTCTCTACATCAGTGGTGTACCTTCCATCCCAACTGAATCCACATCCAAGATATACAAATTCGTCCACTTGTTCACACCATTTCCTATTGCTACTCTAACATCTGTTCTGGCTTCTTCTCTTTCAAAAACCATTATTTTGGTTTTGCTCACATTCACACGTAGGCCCCTTTTCTTACAATCTTCTGCCATTACTTCAACTAGGGTTTGTAGGTCAGCCACGCACTGCGCTAATAAAACCGCATCGTCTGCATATAGCAGAGACCTAACCACTGAGTCGCCCATCTGAACTCCCACATTCATATCATTCAACCTTTGTAGACATTTATCCAGATATATGATAAACAGTCTGGCTCATAGAACGCAACCCTGTTTAACGCCGATATTGACATCAAACCAGGGTGACATTCCATCATCCAGCCGCACACACGCTCTGCAGTCCATGTAATTGGACTGCGCCGCTTGTAGCAGTCTACCGTTAATACCATATTTCGGAAAAATGTCCCAAAGTTCCTTTCGTACAGCCGTGTTAAATGCTTTCTCCAAATCCACAAAACTGCAGAAAACCCTCTGGCTTACAGAAAGATGCTTCTCCACAATGTTGCGCAGAGAAAACACTTGATCCATGCATCCCCTTCCACACCTGAAACCTCCTTGTGCCTCACACAAAAATTCATCAGACACCATCCTCATTCTCCTTTCAATAATCTTACCTTACACTTTGGCTGCCAAACTGGTCAAGCTTATGGCTCTGTAGTTTGCACAGTCATAACGTGAACCCTTGTTTTTAAACAAGGGTACGATGAGTGCGCTTCTCCAGTCCTTGGGAACCGTTCCTGATCTCCAACATAAATTGAGAAGCATCAGGAAGAATTTCCAGACACCTGAGCCTCCAAGCTTAATCATCTCAGCAGACACCATATCAATACCCGCTGCCTTACCATTTTTCAAACTTCGAATCGCCCATTCAACTTCATCCATACTAATGTCATCAGAGGATGCCGGTACCGAATGCTGATCTGTTAGACCATATGTGCCACCGGCATCACCCTGAACATCCGCATACATATCTCCAAAATATTCACTCCGTCGGCTTAACACATCTTGTGCTTACGTAAGAATGTCTCCACCTTTAGACCTTATTTTATTCATTCTGAAAGCTGACCAACCACTCCGAGATTTCTTCACCTCCCTCCAGAAAAGTTTGGTGTTGCTCTCGAAGTTTTTGGTCAGCCTTTCTTCTGCAATCATATTTGCTCTATCACGCTTCTCTTTCACTAAGGCTTTGGTGTCATTCTTACGTTGCCGGTATATTTCTTTCTTCTGTTCTTTCATACTTGCACTCAGGTTCAAAGAAGATACATAGTCCAGCCACGCCTTCTTCTTTTGGTCTACGGAAGCTGCTACTTCCGTATCCCACCATGCATCACCTTTCACTTTCCTATGCTTCTTTGAGCTTCCATATACTTATTTCGCTGTATCTACCAGACAGTTTTAAAAAATAAACTTAATCTCTAGCTGATTGAATAGTGAAATCATATTTACAATTTCTGACTAAAAACACAAAGCATCACGCCTGTATTCCCCGAAGGGGTAGGCAGAGGTGTATTACACACCCACGACTCGCCAGCTATGTTTAAATCCCACGTAATAGGGGGCGAGCCTATTGGCGTCTACCGGGCACATTTCCAAACTCCGGGCTACTACTGAGAATTTTTCTTTTTAGGAAAAAGCTCAATAACATTGCCCGACCCGGGGATCGAACCCGAGACCACATGATTAGCAGTCGCATACACTACCGCTACACCACCGAGGCAGTCTCATTTCTAACTATAGCCATTGTATCAACGTTTATGCTGTTCTCTATTGACATACCCGCCTACTATTGACATCTACTCGCCGATAGTCATAGAAATATACCCTTGTTTCGTCGACAAAAATTATCCACACATTCACAAAAAATACGATGTCAATCTGTTCCCTATATATTTATTCGATTTTTACGGCCAACACGCGTGATCAAATGGAACCAAGTAACTGGGAAGGGACCTTTACGGATCAATAAACGACTCGAACCACGGTAGCATCATTAACATAAATAATAGATACAGTTTTACATGTGAAGTAAACCTTGGAACTTTAACACTTTCTGTGATTAAACATTTATGTGTTTAATATACGTACAGTTTTGTATGTAAACTGTGATTAGTATTGGTATTGTCGGGGGCAACACGAACAAGGCGTTTTAACTTTGTAAATATTAGAAGTAAGCTAAGTTTTAATGTATAAAATTACTTACCAGCTATTAGTTTGGTTGTATATTTGTCTTATGGCACCTACCAATTTGTATTATTCTAATAGGAATTGTAATGTGCAGTCTAGAAGTGATATAATTTTAATATTTATATAAGTGGCGTGTGAGAGTTTTTATAAAGTACAAATTATTTGTGAAAACTCTAATTAATGCACGTAAATGCATCCGATAGGGAGCGTAGGTCGTAAAGAAAAATGTGATGTGGAGATTGAGAATGGTCGTCGGTCAGTGCGATGGCTTAGCGGTCTGGAGCACTTCTCCAGATTGGAAGGGACGCAGGTTCGAATCCTACTCACCACTGAAGTAATGAACATAGTTCCAGTGGCCCGCCAATGAGGACGGAGAGACGGCAGACGGTAGATTTATTTAGTGGGTGACGGGCCCCACACTACCCTATTCGTTGCCTCTAACGACAGCTAGTGCGGTTAGGAACATTTTTTCCCGCCCTAAAAAAATGTTCGAATCCTGCTCGCACTAAACTTTTCTTTTTCCACATTCACAAACAATTTGTTCTTTTTAAGTAGCTGAGCATGTCAAGCGCTAAAATACAGATCAAAATGTTTAAAAAATCGTCCCTTCAAATAGTATGAATTTCATTAAACACAAAGTGAAAAATGTGAAGTCAAAAATAACAGTCACGAGCAGGATATGAACCTGCATCTCCTGGATACCGTCCAGATGTTTTGCCAATTCAGCCATCGTGACAATTGCTGCTGACTGCTAATTTCGATAACACATTCATGCTTAACGTCTTTGGGTGACGTATGCGCCATCTGTCGGAAGTATTTTCATACATTATACCGACCAGGTAAACTTAATTTTACAATTAAGATTTTTACCTAATAATGACGCAAACCCTATAAATATTTCGATATTTTTATATATATTTTTAGATCCTGCTCGTGACTGTTATTTTCGACTTCACATTTTTCACTTTGTGTTTAATGTATAGTGCTAAGCATGTCAAATGCTAAAAATATATATAAAAATATCTAAATAGTATGAATTTCAATTGCAAAATTAAAGTTACTATATTGGATTAATGCATGTAAATGCATCCGATAGGTGGCGTGGGTCATAAAGACTAATGTGATGTGAAGATTGGGAATGGCCGTCGGCCAGTGAGATGGCTTAGCGGTCTACTAGAGCACTTCCCCTGATTGGAAGGGACGCAGGTTCGATTCCCGCTCGCACTAAAGTTCTCTTTTTACACATTGCCAAATAATTTGTTCTTTGAAGTAGCTGAGCATGTCAAGACGACACAAAATGTTTTATAAAGTATTATACGAACGAAGACAAAATGTTTTATAAAGTATTATAACTACTTAAAAACTATACGTATTTTTAATACAAAACTAAAAACAAAAGCAAAGCGATTTGCCACAAACAGAAGATGCAATCACAGTGCCCTTAGTTCTGGCCAAATGAGGCGTGGTCTGGCAATTTGCCAATGACATTTACCGGACACTCGTTATTTTTCCGAAGACTTGGATATCTGTATCCACATAGGAACTTAATCAATCATAGACACAGGATATACATCTTATTTCAGATAGTCCAAGCATGATGGACTTAATTTCCTGCTAGATTTATTTCATGTGTAATAACTTATCTTGCTTCGAGTATTATTTATAGCTGGGGTGGTTTTACAAGCTAAACTGTGACTTTGTTTTCGTGGATAAGAATCCTTTTGATCAAAGTTAGAATATGATATAGACTCGTGAAAATAAACTGGTCCTTGGTATCTTGATTAGACATTCCCAATTAATAATTTATCAAATTCTAGTAAAATATTTTTTTTCAAACCACTTTTAGGCAATCACATTGAGAAATATTTAGGCCGTAAACAACCACGCTGACCCAGTGATCAGTTGGAAGACTCCACAAGCCTTCGAGAAGATCTTTCTAATAATCATATCGACATCGTATCGTCTCGCTTGTGATTGGTAGAGAAATCGACGCATGATGTCACAATAATCCCTCGGCCAATCAGGGTGATCTCTCAAACAATCACAATGACAAGATCAGAGATCGAGGACCTCAGACTCAAATTCAGTACAACTGTCTTCAAAGTTCTTGGTTTTACCACTTCCAGCTTCCAGGAATATATCAGATAGAAATACAAATAGCCTTCCTCGTCTTCATTGAAGGCTGTACATCATTTATCTAATATAAAAATATGATATATCACAACACCAATATTATTGTATTAACTTTTGTTGCAGACGAAGAATGTTTACCAAAACGAGAGTCCAAAATGGGTACGGCGTGCAACAAATTCGACTTGGAACAGATCGAGCGACTTCACTCTGACAAATGGGATGAGATAGTGCCTGTTACTGCTCTTCAGCCGGGCTACGAAGAAACCAGACATAACTTCCAGAAGGTAATGTTAAAATAGATTGTTTTACCCTTATTTGTAAATTGTATTTATCATTTGTAAATTGATATTAAACAAGATAACACTTTAAAGGGTACAACTTTTAAGTAGGTAGTTATTATAAATGTAAATAAAAATAACAATTATGAATAACATATGGCCGTGTCATAATTTGGTATGATCCTTAATTGTAGTAATTGAACTTACCTTGTCAGAACATTGGACGAAAATACATCCAACAAATAGTGTAGACGTCAGCCATGATGGTAGGAAAGAATTTAATGTTCAAGCAACTGCTAAGATAACTTAAGTGACAGATCGTCTGCATCGTTCTTCCAGAAGACGCCGATTCAAAACCACTTGTAGGTTTCATTTTATATTTTCAATTTGTATAGTATGTATTCTAATACTATACGTTTTTATTTTTAATATTTTTTTGGCCCTCTCTTCCCAAACGAAAATGCATATAGAAATGGCTTTCGTAATAATACTCATACAACTTAAAGTTCTAAAAGAAAATAACTACATTTGCCCACTCACACGCCTTGATAATGTTTATAATCAGCTGTTTTTTTATACTGCAACTTGCGAACAAGCATACCATCAACGTCAGAGGCATGACTCGCGCACAGCCAACTCCAAGGAAAGGTATAGGGAGAGAAAGGATAATAAGGAGAAGATGAGATCGAGGTTAGGCACTCTCACTGGCCCTACGCAACACAATAGGAGTAATTGCCGTTGTTTTACACTTTTTATGAGAGGATGGTACTTTTCCGGTCGAGCAGGCCCATTCATGCTACCACCGAAGGAATGTGTCATAGTTCCAGTGGCCCGCCAATAAAGGCGGAGAGATGGCACACGGCGGGTTTCTTTAGTGGGTGAAGGCTCCACACTACCCTGTTCGTTGCCCCGACCGACGGGGTGTGCGGTTAGGAAATTTTTTTCCCGCCTTAACAAAAATAAAAGAAAAGGCCCATTCATGCTGCAAGGCTCTCGGTTCTTACACCGTAAAAACAAGCAACAAATATTTGTAAACTCAAAAAAGCAACTGCGCAAACATTTACATAAATTGATACTAGATTATAAAGGTGTTATTAAAGCTGTGTCTGTACATTAACATAAAGTGCGAAAATTTGAAATCTAACATAACAGTCACGAGCAGGATTTGAACCTGCACATCCTGGAAAACCGTCCCAGATGCTTTTGCCAATTCAACTACCGTGACATCCGCTCGGGACTGCTAATCTCGATAACACATTCCTTGTTAATGTCTTGGGTGACACCTGTGCCATCTATCGGATGTATTTGCATACATTATTCCGATCTTAGTTGGCTTAGTTATTACAACTAAGATTCATGCCAAATAATAGAGAAGCCCTTTAAATAATTTTATATTTTTATATATTATACAGCATTTCACATTTTCGCACTTTATGTCATTTATATGGCTAAGCATGTCAAATGCTTAAAAAATATATAAAAATGTGTATGTACATTTAAGATATTTTCTTTACCCATGTTGGAACTAGAAAAAAATATTTTTGATTTTTGGATGTTTTTTGTTCATATATCCTGCAAGGATCATACTCGGATCACTAGGATCCGATTATGATAATACTTTTTTGTGTGATAGCTCTTTGTTAGATTTAAAAGCTAGTTTACATTTTACCTCACTACTATACTGTAGAACTGAGATAGAGCCTAATAAGTACCTTTTGTCTGCAGCAGAGCCGCTAGCAAAAGCGGGCAAAATCATAAAATAGGCTTACGTGTCTTGAATGGTACATAATAATTATCCATATTTACAAAGAGCTTTTCTATTGTCACTTCCCAGCCGCGTTGTCAAAAGTTATTGATAATACCCACGTGAATGGCATTTCATCTAATATTATACCTCACCAGCAGGCGCGTTTAATTAATGTGCATGAGTAGCTTTGTTATCGTAGCATTATGTTTAATGACAAACTCGATATACAGGTGATTATGGAATTGTTTGTTGTATTCGCTTTTATCAGATCTATTGTTTATATTATAAGTACTTATGTGTGTTTATTTAACGAAATGAAAATGATAACGAATGGTGCTTTGAAAAGACAGTTTCAAGACCGTTACACACGTATAGCTATCATATATAATTAATATTAATATACCATACCTTTTTTTTTTCTTTTTTTTTTTTTTTTTGTTAAGGCGGGAAAAAATGTTCCTAACCGCACACCCCGTCGTTCGGGGCAACGAACAGGGTAGTGTGGGGCCCTCACCCACTAAAGAAACCCGCCGTGTGCCATCTCTCCGCCTTTATTGGCGGGCCACCGGAACTATATTACATTCCTTCAGTGGTCCGCCGGCGGTTTACCTTTTCGGGTACCCTCAACTTAGCGACGCATGGAGCGTCGCACCTTCGCGGGAGGCCTTGCGGGTGGCGGACGTTCCCCGGTCCCTCCCCCCGCAGCCCCAGCTAGGGCGGCATTAGGCGCAAATACTCGCGCCTGCGCCGCCCCAGTCGCTGGCGGCGGTTTGGGTCTGCGGAAGGATCAGCCTCCCTGGCCCTCTCCGCCGCTTCCTTCCGCAAGATAACCTCCTCGCAGAAGGCAGCGACTGCGGCCCAATTCCTGTCGCTGCCAAGCATCGCTCTGACGACGCTCGGCAGCGAGAGGTCCCCCCCTAAATATACCATACCTACTATAATATAAATTACGGTATAAGTTAGTGATGTTATAGAAATATATATTATAGCTGCACGTGCGGTCACTCGAAAGTTTGTACCTACAGATAATATATCGTAATATGCCTTGCTATGATTTATATTAATAGAATATATTATAGCTACGTGTGCAATTTTATTATAATAAATGGGCCTTAAACATTAAAAGTTCCAGTCGTCCGCCGATATAGGCGAAGAGACGCGTTTATTTATCCTGTTTTACCCCGAACGTTGAGGTGTACGATTCGGTACATTTTTTCATTCTATTATTTTTTTTTTTATTGCATTTAGTGGCAGACGAGCCACAGTCCATCTGATGGTAAATGGTAACCGTCGCCCATGGACTCGACTATACCGAGAGGATTGTCAAGCCGCTGCTCACGAATTCATTTCACAGATGAAATGAAATATAAACGGCTATCTCCTGCCACAGCCAAAACGCAACGATGTGCTTCATGGCCGGTCACACGGGAGATGGTGGTACCAACCCGCTCGGGCCGGATACCAAGTGAGTACTCCCACTTGGTATCCAGTCCTACCACCAGTCATGCAATGGATGACAATTGCTTACTTCCCTTAGTCGCCTCATACGACACCCGTGGAAAAGAATGGGGTGGTGACACTTGTAACTTTAATCCGTCACCACACGGACAAAAATTATATTTTTATCTTATATTATTAGTAGAAAACTAGGTTAGTTCGGATTTGCTCACTGTTTTTTTAGTTTTAAACGTTCCAGCGTGGTGATGAGCTAATTGTCCTCAATAAAAAGCAATAAAATTCTAAGAAAAAAATATATTGACGGATATTTTACTTCTGATATTTTTCCAACTAGCAGATATAAACGCTTTTATGCAGATACAATCACTCCAATACAAGTTAAACTTAATTAGAACTTAGAATTACTTCTAAATAACGTTTTCGTTTTCAGAACACATTTTTGACGCAGAGAAAATTGAGCTCTGAAATATCATCACAATATCTTCTTAGAAACAAAGACGCTACGATTATTAACTATTTTGAACTCAATATCATTTCACATAGATAAATTCATCAACAAATATTGCTTTTAAATCAAGACTAGAAATAAAATTTCAACGAAATAGTTGTTGTAAATCGAAATTGTATTGTGTTCGATTTTCGAGCTAAAAAACAAATCCGACTAAAGCTTATAATCAATTTTATATCAAGCAATTTATTGCAACAGTTATGTTTTACTTTTATTGCAAAATATATGAGTAAAAATAATATAAACACAAACAATGTAAATACAATAACTATACTAATCAATAAATAAGGTAATACAAACTAAACTTATCCTAATATAATAATAATAATAATAAATATAAGCCTGATATAGTGGTGATAGACCGATCAGAGCGCCGTGCACTAATTGTCGATGTCACTATTCCGCATGACGAGAATCTCGTGAAAGCTGAAAAAGAAAAACAAATTAAATATTTGGATTTGCCTCTCTCTTGAACCTCCTCACAATGCGTGCCGTGTCGAGGAGTACTGCTTTCTGCATCAAGCCCTTGATCCAGCTATCTAACGAGAGTCTCTTTAGATGTTGGTCGAGACTCTTGGCGATCAGCCCATTGACTGATAAGACTATCGGGACAATAATTGTTGAGTCAACATCCCACATGTCGGCAATTTCGATATTTTGCATCAAAAAAAAATACAATGTGTTTGAGATATAAAAAGGTAAGTTTTCACCAAATTTCGCGAAAAAATATTATTTTTTGTGGAAGTTAAAAGTAAAAAACCTAAAAGTCGGTCTTAAAGATTTTTCACATAAATTTTGAGGTTATGTGAAAAAAGTGTTAATGCAAATGTTGTGGATCTTACATTAAACACAAAGTGAAAAATGTGAAATCGAAAATTGTGGATCTTTTTATTGCCTACAATTTTGCCGATTAACTTTTTTCGATAGGACTCTTAGTTTTGCCGGAAATCGTGATAAGCCGATTATTACCCTTAAAAGCTCACCCCCACCCCCTTCCCGACCTCAAATCGCCCGTAAATTATTTTTCCTTTTATTTTTGTTATATTTTCTTACTTTTTCAAAGGGCTTCATCCTTTTTTTTTTGTTAAGGCGGGAAAAAATGTTCCTAACTGCCGTCGTTTGGGGCAACGAACAGGGTAGTGGGGGGCCTGCACCCACTAAAGAAACCCGCCGTGTGCCGTCTCTCCGCCTTTATTGGCGGGCCAGTGGAACTGTGTTACTATCCTTCGGTGGTCCGCCGGCGGCTTACCCTTTCGGGTACCCTCTACTGAGCTACGCATTACACATGAGGCGCAAGTACCTGCGCCTGCGCCGCCCCGGTCGCTGGCGGCGGCTTGGGTCAGCGGAAGAATCCTACTCCCTAGCCCTCTCCGCCGCTTCCTTCCGCGAGATAACCTCCTCGCAGAAGGCAGCGACCGTGGCCCAATTCCTGTCGCTGCCAAGCATCGCTCTGACGACGCTCAGCAGCGAGAGGTCCCCCCGTATTTCCGCAACGAGTTTACGGCACTGCTCGGCCCAAGCCGGGCACAACTCGAGCGTGTGGCGCGCCGTGTCCTCGTCACGGCCGCAGTGGTGACAGCCCAGGGTCGCTTCCCTCCTTGCGACTATGTGCAGATTTCTGCCGAAGCAAACATGCCCCGACAGCACCTGCACCAGTCGGAAGGGAAGGACTCCGAGCCGTCGCCCCGCCCACTCCTCCAGCACCGGCTGGAGTGCCCCTACAGTCCAAAGACCAGCCCGGGGCGCCTCCAACCGTGCCCTCCATCTGGTCACAGAAGCTCAGCGGGCGTCGCCCGGCCACCTGGCCACCTCCCTGGGCCTGGCCACCTCCCTCGGGAAAGGGGGGTTTCATCCTAAAATTTTTTTTTTCACTTTTTACCATTTTCAGAGGCTAATAAGTATTTCGAAAATTCAAAGGCCTTGCACAGTTGTGACTACTACAACTGGGGGAGCTCATTACATTTGCTTTGACAGCCTTCGATCTTGCCACTAAGATACTACTGCAGTAAGAAATAATTCTATCTACCCGTAAATATTGCATTAAACCCGATCAGTAACTATAGAGATGTGCTCTAACAACAATAATAAAGGAAATCATTATGTGCTATTTCTTTTCTCTCATTCCTTCTCGATTTCTAAATAATAATAAATAACTACTTGTCGATGTCACTATTCCACATGACGAGAATCTCGTGAAAGCTGAAAAAGAAAAAACAATTAAAATATTTGGACTTAGCTCACGAGATTACCGACTTGTGGGATGATGACTCGACAATACTATTGTCCCGATATCAGTAAATAGGCTGATCGCCAATAGTCTCGAAAAATATCTAAAGATACTCTCATTAGATAGCTGGATCAAGGGCTTGATGCAGAAGGCAGCACTCCTCGACACGGGACGTATTGTGAGTAGGTTCCTTTCTCTGGGGCCCTAACCACCGGCATGCGGCAGCTTGTTCCCTGCTTTGTATTTTTTGTTTGTGTAAGCGATGTGTATTTTTATAATATCTTTTTAAAAATGTGTAAAATATATTGTAAAATAAATATAGAGAATAATTTATTTCAGACCTTGTCCATATATTTGTTAGTAAAAATTTTCTTAGTCTAGTGTAAGTAAGAGCGAGCGCACATTGAGCCACTAGAGGCGACCGCACTAGAACGACTAGTGGCCGCCACAAGTTGCGGATGCGTTTCTACATACATTTTGCTTAGCATCGGCGCACACCGAGCGTTTGAGTGGCCGCGTCCGAGCCACAAGCTGCGGGTGTCGACCGCGCTCGCTACTTGTGGCCGCGTTTTGTCGTTCCTTGAGAACCCTATTTATATTCTAACTTACTTTATTTTTATACATTTCAACTGCCATTGTTACCGAAGCAGGCATGTTCCGGTCCATTTTCATACGTATTATATGTTATTCAAGGTACTGAGCGATGATGCATGGACACATATCAGGGTTAATATATATCCCGATGGAGGAATCGCTCGACTCAGAGTCTACGGGGAAGCTCGCCCAGAACTGCCTACTACCAAGCAAATTATAGATCTGGTGTCCTTGCTCAATGGTGGTACTTGCCAAGGTAAAATAATTGTTTATAATTACTTTACATCTACCATAAATATTATATCCTTTTTTTTAAACGACAAGATATCATCAACATATATGTAGAAAAGTGGTTTATATACGAGTACTACTTGAGACCGGTCTAGTTTAGCAATTTTCTAATAATAGAATACTTATTTAGATATTTTTATATATATTTTTAGCATTTGACATGCTTAGCACTATACATTAAACACAAAGTCACCCAAAGACGTTAAGTATGAATGTGTTATCGAAATTAGCAGTCAGGAGTAATTGTCAGGATGGCTGAATTGGTAAAGCATCTGGACGGTATCCAGGAGATGCAGGTTCAAATCCTGCTCCTGACTGTTATTTTCGATTTCACATTTTTCACTTTGTGTTTAATGAATAGAATACTTATCGGGTTTTCAAGGAGCTATCTACAACATTAGACGTACTTTATTTTGATGTATCTCATATGGTTTATACTTGATTGTAACAAAACATTGAGTATATTTACTTAAAAACGTTTAATTAGGATACTTATAATTATGTATCCTAAATAAACGACCGTTAAAACCGTTCAAAATATTCCATTGCGTGGTTAGAAAAGTAATGAATATCTTGGCCGTGCCCATCTATTTCTGTCTCACTATTGGGCACAGGTCTCCTCTCTATGGTAAGAGAGATTACCATAGTCAATCATGTTGACCCAATGCAGCATGGCAGATATCACAAGCCGATAAGAAAATCAAGCAAGTCTTATAATATTTTCCTTCACCATGCAGTGATCAATTGTAAGCAAACAAAACACCCACATAATTTCTAAAAATCTCGAAAGATGTGTGCCGTTGTAGGTCTGAACCTTGAATTGGGGATCAAACTCGATAGTCTCGATACCACTGTCTTTACAGTCCTTGGCTTAACCACTAGGCTGTCACAGTACCATACATATAATTACGTATCCTAAATAAACTACCGTTAAAACTATTTTAACATGGCTAATATTGATGATTTTGCACGTAGGTTTCTCAAATGCGCATTACGGACATCCTAAAAACGTTATCAAGCCTTCGAAAAGTGAATGCATGTCCGATGGCTGGGAAACTGCAAGGAGGTTGGATAGACCAGAAAAACTTGAAGCCTGTGAAGATGGGACCTTGTTAGTTACAGGTATAGTATACGTTTCAATTGTAAGCTTTAATAATATTAAGATATTTTGGACCAGAGGTAAATTGATGTAGAAATGAATTACAATATCACAATATAGGTACAATTAACTATAATAACTACACTGTGACACTATGTTGTGTAATTACAATAAATCAATTATCTTAAAAATTTCAAATCGGTATAATAATATATTAATAACATAATATATTAACATAAAGAAATTAGTGTAACACAAAGTAAAATTTATTTTATTTTCGATATTGCCGAAGCACTTCTTTGTGTCAGCTTTTTGAACAATATATTGTGATAGTTCAACCCCAAAGATATCGGTAATTGGAGAAGTATCTGTAACAGGTTCAATTTTATAAATATAGTTGTTTATCGTATTTTTATGTATACACTAGCCTTTGCCCGTGGCTTCGCCGCATCCAAAAGCTAGTTTAAGGTTATATCTCAGGTCCCCGATATAGTAGCGGGATAAAATGTTAAGTCTAATCAAGAGCTATCAAACATAAAAAAGTTGCCATCAAAATCCGTCCAGTAGTTTTTGCGTGATGCGCAAGCGAACAAACAGATAAACAGACAAACGTATAAAAAATATAAAAATAATCGTTTTGTGTTTAAACACGCCTACCTATAGCCTAATTCAGACATTTTCTCAAATATCTTAAATGTATAGCTCTGTTACAGCTTTATAATAGTATATGTAGATGATAACAATAAAACGTTTTACGAAAAAAAGCTTTATATATACAGGTATAAGCTTTATCAGTAACTTCTACTTTTTATAATTACCTACTACATTTATTTTAAGGACAAGAATGGGCTGTATTTAAACTCGGATTTCCTGGAAAAATTAAACGAATTTGCGTTGATACCAACCACTATAAGGGAAATTATCCTGACTGCATCAGGATTGATGGTGCTCGCTTAAATATAATCGATTGGTGTCCAGAAACGGATTACAATTGGTCTAATATTTTGAAGCCCTGTAAGGTAAGGTTAATATTATGATTATTGTAATGGGCAAATAGATGGAAATTCACATATAGAGCATATTTATTAATAGGCCTTTGTAAATATTGGCTGAAACTCGTAAACTCCGTTACTAGCATATATGCTCATTTATGATATGTTAACTGCCTCGGTGGTGTAGCGGTAGTGTATGCGACTGCTAATCATGAGGTCTCGGGTTCGATCCCCGGGTCGGGCAATGTTATTGAGCCTTTTCCTAAAAAGAAAAATTCTCAGTAGCTGCCCGAAGTTTGGAAATGTGCCCGGTAGACGTCAATAGGCTCGGCCCCTATTACGTGGGACTTAAACATAGCTGGCGAGTCGTGGGTGTGTAATACACCTCTGCCTACCCCTTCGGGGAATACAGGCGTGATGCTATGTATTATAGCCACTTTTTTATTTCAGTTATCAGCACACAAGGAACACTGGTTTGATTGTGATTCCGAAGTCATGACTCACATCAGAGTCACGATAGCGCCAGACGGTGGCTTCAGCAGGATTAAAATATTCGGTGACATAAACAATACTATTATTAAATAATTCAAAAACGTATTATTAACATAATTATTTTGGCCAGGCATAACGCTAAGGAGCATTTGTGATCCAATTCTACAACTTTACTATATTATATTATATTATTTTCTGTGATATTGTAAAACGTATAAAATATCAGAAAGCTATTTACTTTATATTTTTGTTAGTTATTATTTTTATTTGTCTGGAAGTACTGTTAGTGATAGATAATATATTTTAAGGGTTATGGATGTACACCTACTGTTATTATAGCTTCAAATTAGCTAAGCTTAAAATATATTTAAAAAAAAGTCTAACTTTTAAATAATTGGAAAATAAATGGTTAATTAGGTATTATTATAAGCCTACTAAGATTGACGCCTATTTAAGTATAAATTGAAAATAAATATAATTTTGTATTCTAAACGAGTGTATTATTGCGAGAGTTTATTAAATCAAGATTATGATAAAACATCTCCTAGACCCTAGTTTACGATTGCTGTAAGAACAATGTCATGACTGCTAGCTCAACTTATGTAAGGAAATTAGTAAACATGACATTTACATAAGTAGCTATATTTTTAATTACATAACACCATACAGTTACAGTGGTTTGACAACAAAACAGGCGAAGAGACGGCACTTGGCGGGCTTATTTAGTGGGTGAGCGCCAGACACTACCCTGTCCGTTGCTACGAACGACACGTGTGAGGTTAGATAGATGTGACCCCGCCTTAAAAACAGTGGAAAACAGTTATAGATTTGATGTAGGCTTGAATTTAAATTCAATATAAATTTATAATAGAATTATTACAAGAGCTGCTGATGTGCTGTGTATGATGTATCTATTACGTCAATAGGCTCGCCCCCCTATTACGTGGGATTTAAAAATAGCTGGCGAATCGTGGGTGTGTAATACACCTCTGCCTACTCCTTCGGGGAATACAGGCGTGATGCTATGTTTTTTTTTGTTCCTATAATGGAGAAATATTTATGCGTTCCGAAAATTGTAATGCAATTCTAAATGGTTAGTCTGGGTGTATTTTGTGTCCGTTAATTGCCCTATGTTTCTAAAGTAATTTTGATGTCAGAATAACAGGTTTTTCTATTGAACCTATCTCTCAAGTTCATATACAATATATACACGAGTGTCTCAAAGTTGCTCGCCGGATATTGTTCAGGAGATTGCAGAACTCTGCTAAAAGCCCACTGGGGATTGTCATAGATATTTTGTTACTTTAAACGCCTATCCAAACATATTGCCATTTTATAGTGGCAATATAAAGTTAGGGATCGGATTAGGTACTCGTATCGGACATTTTATGTACACAATGTTATACATTTATAATAATTTAGAATTTTTAGTTCGGATTTTACTTAAATAATTAAATTTGTTGTTATTATGTAGGTACTTATAATCTAATAATTATACTTTGTGTTGCAACACTTTAAATATTCATATGTTATACAGTCCTGAGCTAGGCCTTAAGCCAACCAGCCTGCATAATTCAATTTATATAATAATTAACACTATGAACAATTCATTCATGTGTAAATATTTGAATTGATAAACAATGAACTTTAACTCATAAGATATTAGATATTTTCTAAATATTTGAATAAATGTTTTAACCCTTTTTCGTAAACATTACTTTTTTAACAAACATAAATACACCTAGCATCACGCCTGTATTCCCCGAAGAGGTAAGCAGAGGTGTATTACACACCCATGGTTCGCTAGCTATTTTTAGGTCCCAAGTAATAGGGGGCGAGCCTATTGACGTCTACCGGGTACATTTCCAAACTCCGGGCTGCTACTGAGAATTTTTATTTTTACGAAACAGCTCAACAGCTCTGTCCGATATCCAGGAATCGAACATCTCGTGTCATCATCAGCAGTCGCTTACACTACCGCTGCACCACAGGGGCAGTTAACATTACTTTTTATGTATTATAAACATTTAGATGGATATGGTTACGTCATCAGTGTTATCACGCTTATAATAGTGCACTGTGCTTTTAAGCTAAATTGTATCATCCATCCATCAGCCTTCGACGTCCACTGCTGGACATAGGCCTCCCCAAGAAAACGCCACAACGGGCGGTCCTGAGCCGACCGCATCCCTTTTTTTTGTGTGCTCATTATGGGAGATAATGCCGTAATCGCCTCGCTTGGCAGGCGGGTTGGCGATCGCAGTGGATGTTGTTAATACTCGAGAGAGTGCTGCTGCCCATTCATCCGGTATTCCTCAGTCGGCTCTTACAACTCCCGTGGGTAGAGAGGGGTGGGACAATTCTAAAGCCTTTAGGGTTTATCGTTCGCAGGTCTCTCGTAGGCAACGTGGAGAGGACTAAAAGAGTGTCGAGTAGGATAGCGTACCTTATACTTAGAATAACCAACCGGTATTCGTTGAGTCATACAGGTTTACGCACCGACCTCGACACACTCCGATGACGAGGTGGAGGCCCTATACGAGGATATCTCGAAGGCCATCCACTTGTCTAAAACCTATTTCACGGTGGTTATGGGACTTTAACGCAAAACTGGGCAAAAAGACAGACGATGAGCTGAAGGTGGAGCACTATGGATTTGGGCGGAGCAGAGGAACCAAAGGGGCCAGATGCTGGCTGATTTTCTGGAGAAGAAAGGCCTCTTTATGATGAATTCCTTCTTCAGGAAGCAGCCCCAGTGAAAATGGACCTGGATTAGCCCTGATGGTTCAGTAAAAAATGAGATTGACTTCATCCTGTCAGACAAACGACAAATATTTAATGATGTCTCAGTGATCAGCAGGATTAAAACTGGGAGTGATCACCGACTAGTCTAGTAGTAGTAGTAAGGGTATCTTGAACATTAAAACAAAAGTCGAGAGGTCGCGCTTGATGAAGTCTACGCTCCGACCAACACCTACCCAATACCAGAACCCCGAGAGCTTTCAGCTCGAACTACAAAATCGCTTCCAATGTCTAGATGAGTGTGAATCAGCGAGCAATATGAACAGCAGGTTCGTACAAACTGTCCACGCGTTCGGGTCGACTTACTTCAAGGCCCGTCGCGTCAGTAGAACCCGTAAACTCTCGGACCATACTCTCAAACTCATGGAGAGGAGAAAAGAAATGATAGTCCAGTTCTCAGCCGATGGTCCTGCCTAAGGCGGTTAAACAGACAGATCTCCAAGGCTGTGCGGCATGATATTCGCCAATTTAATACTACCCGTATTAAAGAAGCGATAGAGCGGAACCAAGGCTCGAAAGTTTTCGCAAGAGATCTGTCTGTTGGCCAAAGTCAGTTGACTAAACTGAGGACCAACAACGGCACTGTCATTTCTTCTCGATATGAGATCTTGGGAGAGGTCCAGCAGTTCTATGGACAGTTGTACAGATCCCAGAACCCTGCTGTTGGCTTGGTCCAAGACCCCAGATCTAATCTGACTCGGCACTTTACCGAAGATATCCCGGACGTCAGCCTGTACGAGATCAGAATGACTCTCAAACAACTAAAGAACGGAAAGGCACCGGGAGACGACGGAATCGCCACAGAGCTTTTGAGAGCAGGCGGAAAGCCGGTCTTAAAAGCTCTTCAGAGGCTGTTCAATTCCGTCGTTCTCGGAGGCGACGTTCCAGAGTCGTGGACCAGAAGCGTGATGGTCCTGTTCTTCAAGAAAGGTGACAGAACCTTCTTGAAGAACTATAGACCCATCTCGCTCTTGAGCCACGTCTATAAGTTGTTTATGAGGGTCATTACAAATTGACTCATGCGCAGGCTTGACGACTTCTAGCCTCCCGAACAAGCCGGTTTCCGAAAAGGCTATAGTACCATAGACCACATTCACACGCTACGCCAGATTATACAGAAAACCGAGGAATACAATCGGCCTCTATGTCTGGCGTTTGTCGACTATGAGAAAGCCTTCGATTCGATCGAAACTTGGGCGGTGCTGCAGTCCCTTCAGCGGTGCCAAATTGACAATCGGTATATCGAAGTGCTGAAGTGCTTGTATAGAAACGCCACCATGTCAGTCCGTGTTCAGGACAGGAGTACGAAACCAATCCAACTGCAGAGAGGTGTTAGACAGGGAGACGTTATGTCCCCGAAACTCTTCACCACTGCATTGGAAGATGTCTTCAAGCTCTTAGACTGGACCGGATTCGGCATCAACATCAATGGCGAATACATCGCTCACCTTCGATATGCCGACGACATCGTAGTCATGGCAGAATCGCTGGAAGACCTTGGCACCATGCTCGATGATCTCAGCAGGGTTTCCCGACTAGTGGGTCTCAAAATGAACATGGACAAGACGAAAGTCATGTCTAATGTCCATGTCATTTCAGCACCGGTCCTAGTCGGGAGTGCGCTTCTCGAAGATGTCGGCCATTATGTCTACCTGGGACAAACAGTCCAGTTAGGTAGGCACAACTTCAAGAAAGAGGTCAAACGACGAATCCAACTCGGCTGGGCAGCGTTCGGGAAGTTAAGGAAGATCTTCTCGTCCAATATTCCGCAGTGTCTGAAAACGAAGGTCTACGACCATTGTGTGTTACCAAAGATGACATACGGAACAGAGACATGGTCTCTGAATGTTGGCCTCATATCAAAGCTCAAAGTCGCTCAGCGGGCCATGGAGCGGGCTATGCTTGGTATTTCCCTACGTGATCGAATCCGTAATACGGAGATCCGTAGGAGAACGAGAGTGACCGACATAGCCCGCCGGGTTGCCATGCTGAAGTGGCAATGGGCAGGCCACATTGCTCGACGAACCGATAACCGTTGGGGACGAAAGGTGCTCGAGTGGCGACCATGTATCGGACGGCGCAGCATAGGACGGCCCCCCACCAGATGGACCGACGATCTGGTCAAAGCTGCGGGGAGCCGTTGGATACGGTCAGCACAAGACCGCTCGTTGTGGCGTTCTCTTGGGGAGGCCTATGTCCAGCAGTGGACGTTGAAAGGCTGATGGATGGATGGAAATTAATAAATTTCGAGCAATGTATTTTTTTTAATTTTTGCTGCTTGTGAATTCAAAATGGAATAGGTATAGAAAGCCTTTGAGTATCGTTTGAAATCGGCGAATACAAAGCCGTTCGTTTTTTAAACTAAGCTGTCACTGGCTTGCTTTTGGCGTCATAGATTGTTACAGGCAGCATACGATGGAGATTTATCTTTTTACAAAAATATAGATAGTTTGCTTTTAGGTTTGTTGAGTTGGTACGATGTTATTAGAAATTTTATTATCTGCATATCTAATCAAAACTCGGCTTTTATACTAATGAAACAATTAATTAAATAATGTTTAGACCAAAAAGAAAGATTGAATCTTTTCTATATATATTTTGTACCTATACTTGTGAAAACACAATGCCGATTTTTCTATGAGAGTTGGGTTATTGTTGCGTCTTAACCAAATTAACTGTCTTTAAATAAAAATATCATTGAGATATCTAATGGGAGTTTAGAGAAATATGACTTTTATTTTTTAGTATATAGGTTATACGAGTATGCATTGAAATCCATAACTTTTATTCTATTATAGTATAAAATGTAGTATCAATAGTATTTTAGAGTACCTATGTAAGAAATATAGATAGGATACTATTGCTACGGCTAACTACTCTGGATCTAGATTACATTCTAAGAGTCCTGGTCTTGTACCACTAAAAAGTCTATCTCACTCGACGTCACGCTCTTTTTTTTAATTACTCAACGGAGAATTTGCTGAACTCAACGTTAAAGTAAACACTGAACAATAATAAAAAAACCACTGCATTTCCACAAATGAAGCAATCAATAGTGTTATTCTTAATTATATACTCTTTCAGTGTTATATGCTCTTTGACATAAACGTACATAACACGTTATCTGCAATACAAATGTCAAATCATGACAAATTGTCAATCAAATTCAAATCAATAAGGGTTGCTAGTAAAATTACAATATATATCCTAAAATATTTTTAGAAATAGATAATAAATGTTATTATATTTTTAATTTAAAAACAAAACTTCATAATTATGATTTCATAAAATAATCTTCGACTAATACTAAGTAATATAACAGGAGCTCATGTGGGTTTTCTTTTATTTATTTCAAATCAATATTCTTACTATTTGGCTTTAAAAATGGGTATAGTAATAAACTGGCGATATTCACTATCCAAGCCTTCAAATAAATATGGCAGTTCCGCTTATATCGAATTTAATAATATGTATATCTTTTTTTTATAACTTCGAAACCCCACTTCGCTTATGACTAAAATAAATACAAATAACATCATTATTCAAAAGACGATTTTTTATGTTTAGATAGTTAGGACGCACGAAGGGCACAAAATAGCCTGGTTTTCGGCATTGTCTTTTGCACCTAATAGTGCATACCTGGTCTGGTGTCCACAAATAAGTGTCACTTCTTCGTCACCCCTCTGATTGCCAACCGAGTGAAAGTTGCTTAACCTTGCAGATCGTTCGAACTACAAATGCATAAGTAGGCTAAGACCTCCTCAAATTAGTTATAGAGATCGGCTTTTATTTCTGTCAATCCAAAAACCTATGATACTGCACTGTGAATGTATTTGAAAACTAGGAGTAGGTACGATTGGCCGTTCGTGGGCATGGCTATATGTTCATAATAATAGTAATGACAAAAAGTAATTTCCATCCATCCATCCACCCATCAGCCTTTCAAGGTCCACTGCTGGACATAGGCCTCCCCAAGAGAACGCCACAACGAGCGGTCCCGTCATGGGGGACAATGCCGTAATCGCCACGCTTGGCAGGTGGGTTGGCGATCGCAGTGGATGTTGTTACTAATACTCGAGGGAGTGCTACTGCCCACTCCCACGGTATTCCCTGAGTCGGCTCTTACGACTCCCGTGGGTAGAGAGGGGTGGGACAATTCTAAAGCCTAAAAGTAATTTAGTCAATAAGATTTTGAAAAAAAAATGTGAATAGACACACACTGAAACAAAACAAAATGCCAATTAAATTATTTACAAAATTTTATCACAGTAAAGATGTTCTACATTATAAAATACCTCGTCCACATACCTCGGCTCACAACTGCTTATACTACCCTAATATTTTAAATGGTATCGCTCGTACATCAACAGTGTCAATGAAATGTGTGAAATTGTAAATTTATGTAGCGAAGACGAACGCTGGTCAGATGGATTGATTTGATATTATTTATTATTATTTTATTATTATTATTATTGATATAGGGTATTATTTTATGTTCTTTTATCTCAGGGTGTAGTGATGCTCTGTACTTTAACTTAATTCAGATCTTATAATACTTACATGTAAATAGGTTGGGGTGGTAACAGTGTACAATATTACTGCCTTCATGGCTAGTCGTTGACGATATGGGACTACTACTGTTAGAGTAGACTCTAAAAACTAGATATTTAATTTTTTTCTCACGGAAATGTCAAGTAGGTGAAGATTAACAGTTATTTAGAGGATTAGGAGAACCACCTTCCCCACTTTCAATCGCCAAACGAAGTGTAACTGTTAAATTATTCACAATTACTATACCTTAATATTTTTCTGATAAAGTACCACTTCCCCGACCGAGAGTGCCAGCTCATTTGTCCCATCTATATCAACTTTTCAAAAATGAAGCACTTGTGACCGGTGAAGTCGGTACACAGTGTCTAAGACACCAATACCACGTTCTAAATTAGGGAGTTGAGAGTGTATATTTGAGCGTACATTTTCCACATTACAATTAAAGTTTAAAACACATAAAGACGTTTTAAATAACCTTTTATTCATGTAGCTGTGACTAAACAGGTGTGACACACCGTGACGTTGCTCTATAATTGCCACTTGGCGATCCCGTGTCATACCCGTGTCAAAGTCTCGCTATTTGCACTGAAATATTCCTTATAAATTGGCTTTGATAATGCTCTGACGACGGTTTATCAATAAACCCCTTGGGCCTCATCGAATGTATCAAATGGATAAATTGGATTTTTTATTCGCGTTGCTCTGTTTGGGTCAAGCATGACTGTCATTACATTAACGCTGATAATGGAAAATGGTCGAAACCATTTGCCGTTTAGGATACATTTTTGGCAATTGATAGACGTTATACAATGTCCATAATGTTACATGCAAATTGATGACACACAGGAATATGTAAGGTAATGTCTGTGCTATGGTGAGTTGTAAGTTTTACCTTTGTGTTTAATATCAGAGCACAGCTATGTGACGTCTTCAGAATATTTTTCTATTACGAGTGTGTATTTAGAACAACGAATATCTGATTAAGTTTTTTATTAGATGACTAGTTAGCTACTACACAATTATAACGCACATACGAGGGTACCACCGTCTTCTGTGTGACTGGTCATGAAGCACGTCAGTGTGTTTTGACTGTAGCAGAAGATAGCCGTTTATTCTTTTATTTCATATCTGAGAAATGAAATGTTGCACCGCGACAATACTCTTGGTAAAATTGAGTCCATGAGTGACGGTTACCACTTAGCATCAGGTGGGCCGTGGCTCGTCTGCCATCATCAGATATAAAAAAAAAACTATTTTTCATGGGATGTTCTAGGAATATAGCTTTGGGTATTATAGTTATTTAAATTTGCCGAGACTAAAATTGGGTGGGTGGCATACGCTCCACCTCGTGGTAAACAGTTACCGTAGTCTATGGACGTTATCGAGACCAGAGGCATCTCCAATGAAAGGGATAGGAGATGGAGAGAAAGGATAATAAAGACAGGATAGGAAGGATAGTAAGGAGAGACTGCTGACTGATTCTGTAAGTAGGTGGTACTTCCTTGATGGAGCGGGCCATTTATGCTGGGATAATGTAGGCTCTACCACTAGAAAATTCTTTCAGGATAAAAGCCATAGCTCCTTTTCTGGGTTCTGAATAATAAAATATGTATTTCTTGAGTAGTTATGATGTGAACGCATACCAAACAAACAAACGAAAGCACTTTTCCTAACTATTATAAAGGTGTAACAGAGCTGTGTATATGTAAGATATTTGAGAAAAGATTAGGCTATATAGGCGGCGTAATGTAATATGGTTCCGCTGGCCCGCCAATAAAAGCAGAGAGATGGCACACGGTGGGTTTCTTTAGTGGGTGAAGTCCCCACACTACCCTGTTCGTTGCCCCGAACGACGGGGTTGTGCGGTTAGGTACATTTTTTCCCGCCTAAATAAAAAAAAGGCTATATAGTGTTTGAACACAACTTAAAACCTAGTTTTAAGAGGATTGACGAAAAACTCAATGGAATATTTTAGGAAACCATAACTCGGGCTATTATTACTTTTCTAGTGAGTCTACTACTGCAAGTAAGGGACATATATTCATACAAATTTACCCATCCGTTTGTATTTACCCATTTTCCTTGACAGTACAACTGATTTGAATAGTGAGGTTGGCAATAAATTATACAGTTTATTATGAGATAAGGTCGTAAGAAACGTTCAAATAGAGATACAAAGAACTTATATGTAGCAAATAGGGGAAAAATAAATTCGTATATTATTGATCAATGAATAAGCTTGTGAAGTAATGCTAAACAGTAACAAACTGTTAATGCAGGCAGAGAGTCGACACATGGCAGGTTATTTTAGTGGGCAAAGGTCCACACTATTCTGGTAGTTGTCACGGAAGACAGGGTGTATGGTTAAGTATATTGGTTTCCGCCTTAACAAAACAAAAAGGTAGTTTGTTAAGGGGACATTTCACGGGGCATTTCGTTACGATATATTTGTTTTGAAATATCCTGGAATGAGGTTATGTGGTAAGTTCGAATGAAGTGAAAGTAGTTTGCAAAGATTGTACGGAGTCGAAAACAGCTGCAGGTATCTATCTGACGCCGCGTTTGTAAGTTTTTCTAATATATCTAATCTATACTGTTATAAAACTGTAACGTAGCTATGTCTGTACATTTAAGATATTTGAGAAAAAATTACTAATATATTTTTTTTAGATTTTTTGTCTGTGTCTGTTTATCTGTTTGTTTGTTTGTTCACGCATCACGCAAAAACTACTGAACGGATTTTGATGCATTTTTTTTTATTTGATAGCTTTCGATTAGATTTAACAGCTGGTATACATTTTATCACGCTACTATATCGGGAACCTGAGATATAATCTAAAAACTCGTTTTTGGCTGCGGTGGAGCTGCGGACGAAGGCTAGTACTATTATAAAGCTGTAACAGAGCTACGTCTGTACATTTAAGATATTTGAGAAAAAAATACTGTATTCGGCATATAGGCGTGTCTAAACACTTAAACGATTTTTTTATTTTTTTTGGCTTTTTACCTGTTTGTTTGTTCGCGCATCACACAAAACTACTAAACGGATTTTGATGCAATTTTTTTTATTTGATAGCTCTCGATTAGACTTAAAACCTGGTAACATTTTAACCCGCTACTATACCGGGAACCTGAGATATAACCTAAAACTAGCTTTTGGCTGCAGCGGAGCCGCGGGCAAAGGCTAGTATACAAATATACATCTTACTTTCTATTTGTCTACCACTTTGCTTATCCCAGCACGAATGGGCCCACTTGATCAAAGAAGTACCACCCTCTCACAAAAGGCCAGCGTGTCCTTATAATCCAGCCTATAAACCTCCTATCCCTTTCCTTGGAGAAGGTGACGCGTTAGTAATCTCTAGTGTTGCTAGAGTCTATAGTCTATGTTGCTAGAGTATGCTTGTTCGCCACTCAGGTAGTATAAAAAAATAACATCTATTATCTATTAATCTGATATATTTTTTTTTTGTCTGAAGACAAAATGTGATAAGTAAATTGGGATGATCGAAAGATCTGTACCATAGCTCAGTGGTTCAGAGCACTTCCACGGATTGGAAAAGGTGCGGGTTCGATTCCCGCTAGTACAAAACATCTATTTTTCTTTATTCACAAATAATTTGTACTGATATAATTTATTTTATCTTTAACCGACTTCAAAAAAGGAGGAGGTTTTTAATTCGTCGGAATATTTTTTTTATGTATGTTCACCGATTACTCAGACACCTGGACCGAATTGCAAAATTGTTTGTTTGTTTGATAGGGTATACTTTTCAGGTGGTCCCATAGTCATCAGGTAAGGATCTGATGATGGTATCCTTGAGAAATTGGTGGAATTCTCAAAATGTTATAGGCAATTTTCATTTGTTTTTTGTTTGAATAGAGAGACCTCCCCATCATGTACGACCTACTCTAAGCTATTTTATTAAAAATCACCATCATGCCAAGTCCAAAAGTATCAAAAACATTTCATAATAAATATCTACTTAGATAATATTAAAAACATTTTTGGCACCGGCTTCAAACACATCAGTAGGTATCTAGCACGGAAATCGTATCTAAATACCAATTATTTATTGCTTTTTAGTTCCTGGGTGCATTTGAAGGCGGATTTTTTTTTTTAATGTTTTATTTTTATTTGGAACAAAAAACAGTTGCACGTAACATACTTAGATTAAGTGTGTAACCCACAATATTGTCCATGTATACAATAAATACATTTAAATGCGGAGACAATACAAGACGTGTCTCGACACGTACGTGTATTGATATTCTAATTACTAAAGATCACTTCTATGTACGATACGGATATACATAATAATACATATCATTATTTAAGAATCGTCATTTAGACCTGTAAGTATATTGGTAGTCATTTTCCTAAATGTTGAGAAGGTAAGAGTAAAGATGTCTAAATCAGCACAGTACCTACGTATTATAAACTTCTAGCATACGGCGGATGGGTGCTCGTTCGCCTGCATTACTTTTGCACCTTTCCGTAGGTATAGATTAGACATGAAACTCGTACTTGGCGTCTCGTGACAGTTCTTGGTACAATGTAACATAGCTTATTAGTAAGTGGTATACAATCAAATTTGTTATTACACAATAAATGCTTAAATTATTTTTTTTGGTTCATGAGTTAATATTCTAACTGCCTCAGTGTTCTAGCATTAGCACATTTAACTGCAGAACATGAATTCTCACGTTCTTCAGCTTTGAGCAAATTTTTTTTTAATTATCCTTTTATCCGGGATAAAATATGACCTAAGATGGTGGAAAGAGGTAGATACAGGGAATACCGAAACTCACCTACCTAGACTAAATCGGTCATGTATTGAAGGGAGGTGGACTCAGGAGTCTCCGGAACCAGCAAAAATTTTGGGTTTCAATTCTCAATAGCAAAGCTCCACATTCCTAATAGTTTCAAAACATAACAAACAGCACAAACGCATTACGCTAAAGAATAATTGTAGGTACTAGTAATGCAAGTCACGATCTGTATTACCTAAGGATTTCTCACAGACAACTTTAAACAAAGTAATTATAATAACTTAAATGTACCTGCGAATCCTTAATGGGGTTTCGCAAAATCTCAGTTCATATCTGCGTTTAGAATTACAGTGTCATAAAGATAAAATATCTGGTCTATTTACACCGTTAACGGCTCCTATTTAAATAAACGGTTCATAGCAGTTGAAAACTGATTTTTGTTCGTTCATTTTATAGGTATCTGAATAGATTTTTCCAGCGATTTGGTCCACGTGGACAGAACTGCACAGATGGTGGAGTGGTTGGATACCGGCCTCGCCGCCGAGTTTTGTGGATTCGATTCCCACACAGAATAATTCTTTATGTGGTCTACAAGTGGTTGTTCTGAGTCTAAGTGTACTTTGTGTCCGTGAAATTGTATGTTTGTAAGGTTCCCCGCGATACAAGGGTAATTCTTCGGTGCAGGGTGTTGTTTTTATTTAAAAAACAAGAATACACCTATCATTCTAGGGCACAATAATGTTCGCCGGCGGACCACCGAAGAAATGTAACATAGTTCTAGTGGCCCGCCAATAAAGGCGGAGAGACGGCACATGGCGGGTTTCTTTAGTGGGTGAAGGCCCCACACTACCCTGTTCATTGCCCCGAACGACAGGGTGTGCAGTTAGGAACATTTTTTCCCGCCTTAATAAAAAAAAGGCCACAGTAATGTTGTTGAATTTCTGGGTCTTGGGCTATATATATGTATTCTATATTTCATTCACACATGATATGACGTAATCGATCTTAAGCGTGTTACTTGTCGGTATCATCCATCCATCTATGCATCAGCCTTTCGACGTCCACTGCTGGACATAGGCCTCCCCAAAGGGGGGATAGTACCGTAATCGCCACGCTTGGCAGGCGGGTTAGCGATCGCAGTGGTTATTGTTAATACTCGAGGGAGTGCTGCTGCACACTCCCCCGGCTTTCCTCAGTCGGCTCTTGCGACTCCCATGGGTGGAGAGGGGTGGGACAATTCCAAAGCCGGCCCCACACGGCCAACAGTTTATCGGTATAACAGATCTAATATGTGTCAATCTCACGATAATTTCAATCATAGATTTAATTTATACTATATTAAATCTATGATTTCAATATAAAAACCCAAACTGGTGGTAGGGTTGGGTACCCAGTCGGAGTATTCACTTGTTATCTGGCCCGTGTGGAATAGCACCACCGTCTCCCATATGATCGACCATGAAGTAAGTAGGTACCTCAAGAATTGTTATAGCGATAGCCGTCTATTCTATATTTCATTTCACATCCTTGAAATGGCAAGTAACGACTTGAGAGTATATGGATGGCTGTTACCAATTACCTCAAAAAATAAAATAATACATGCGCCTCATATGCTCGTAAAACGCGATGATTTAAGGTTTAAATAACATGCACTCTCTCATAATACAATACAAAAGTTTGGCTAAATTTATTTTTCGTTCAAAACCTTACTACGGTCTCACATACGTTGGACTTGGCAAGGTGCCCAATGGAACGGCAGTAACCTGACCACCCGTTCCATAAGATCGCTCGGTAGCCTCATATCACTGTCTCGGTTTTATGACAGCGTAGTACTTTACTTGGCATAGACCTGATTGCTAACAGTGAGATTTGGCTTCAGGGCTCTCCAATAACAGTTTGCATTGATGTAAGAGAGCCTCACGTAAATAAATAACGGCTTAGTATGTTTCCTCGCTTCGAAGGCTAAGGTGTGTGCTTTGTATTTCAGAAATCGTTTATCTGCTTATTTGTGAACATACTGATGTATGTTTACAAGTAATACGCAGTGTTACTTCCATAAAATATTCTATGCACTGATTCAATGAAAGTTAAGTTTATACATCACTTGTTTAGGATGATCTGGTACATAAAAAAAAAAATAATGTAAACAGTTGGTCATTCCACAAGAAACTTGCATTTTTGTCTGTGTGGTGACGGACTAAGGATACAAATGTCTCCACCCCATCCTTTCCCGCGGGTGTCATATAACGCGACCAAGGGAAGTAAGCAATTATCACCCATTGCATTATTGGTGGTAGCGCTGGGTACTAAGTGAGAGTACTAAATTGCTATCAGGCCCGAATGGGTCGGTACCATCATCTCCTGTGTGACCGGTCATGAAGCCACTTAGTGTGTTTTGGCTGTAGCGGGAGATACCCGTTTATTCTTTCATTTCATATCTGAGAAATGAAATGGTGCGCAGCGGTTTAACAATACTCTCGGTATAGTTGAGTCCATGAGCGACGGTTACAACTTACCATCAGGTGGGCTGTGGCTCGTCTGTCATCATAAGTAATTAAAAAAAAGGTAATAAAACTAATCATACGTTTCTTATTGCTAATATTAGTAAAGATTGTGCGAATTAATCAGAGTATATTAAATTGACGTACCTATAAATAAATCGTAATATTTATTCTTGCCCCTGTAATTTTATTCTTTTTTAATATGCTTATAACTAGACAAATCTTTATACTAGCAATATAACTCAATAGCGTCCCCTAGCTTATTTAAATAATAATAATAAATATTCATGGAAATTTTTCACACAACCTCCTCTGCTCCCAAACTAAGCTTAACGCTTGTGCTATGGGTACCAGATTACGGATATAATACATATACTACTTTTTTTTTAAATAAATACATATAATAGATACAAAATACCCAGATGCAGTACAAATATATGTGTTCTTCACACAAATAACTGTCCTGAGTGAGAATCGAACCCACGATCTCATGCACGGAAGTCGGTTACACTACCGACTACGCCAAAAGGGTCCGTCAAAAAATTAAATGTCCGTGCTTATCGTCCCTTACTAGAATTACCAATTTGGGTAACGTTACCCATTTGCCATTAAACTGCAATACTTTTCTTTGAACTATAAGTCTTAAGAATATTAACCTAAATTATATAAATGTTTCACAACCGCTAAGAGCATAACTAATATACCCAGAGAGAGTTGAATATTTACTATTTTTCCTTGTAAAGCACGCCATTACGACGTAAACTAGCAGAGAGGTCGGACATTATCCCCTGCTACTAATTATTTTGTCCCTCCCCTAGCTTCAATTCGCCATCTTCTCGGTCTTCTTACATTTTTCTTGAGACAAAAACCGAGCATTTTAATCCTACATTTATTTTGCCATTCGAATTAGTATATAAAACCCCCGACGCTATAATGCATACCCTCTTTATCTCATAATAGGTATTATGTATTCTAAAATTAAAATTTCACGAGAAATTTACGTTGTAATCTAACGAATTATGTCGCATTAAAAGTGCTGTTATGTCCGTGAACGTCTTGAAAATTATTTTGATATTTATTTTTGTTTTATTTTATGAAATTCCTACTAAAATCTGCCCGCGACTTCGTCCACGTGGACATCAGAAATAAATAAGTAATTCGTATCATTAATTACCTTTTTTAAAAATAGCTAAATTATTTTTTTTGCATGTACGCATAATTTCATGATGACTGGTGGTAGTAGTAGAAGTAGTTCAGATTTTAAGCGGGAAAGCGTAACGAACAAACAAACAAAAAAGAAAACTTACTCTCGCATTTATTATATTAGTAAGAAGAAAGAACTTGCTGGTACCAGCGACTTTGTCTTAACAGAAAACATACATCACAGAACATGTATTTCTTATAAAAATCATTGTTTCTCAAACTTCAGTAACGTTATATTCATAATAATAAAAATGATCTCGTAATTTCGACCACAGCAGCCAATACCAACAGACACTAGCCATGTACGCAGGAGCAGTGCTGTAACTAGCCTTTATGCGCCTGGTACGAGCTTGTATAAATGCACCCTTAAAAATGTTGTGACAATAAAATTTTATGTTTATAAAAAATCTATCACTTTGTAAAATAAAAATATTTGTGAATAAGGAAAAAGAGATTTTTTGTACTAGCGGGAATCAAACCCGCGTCTTTTCCAATCCAGTAAGTGCTCTAAGCCACTGAGCTATAGTATAGATCTTTCGATCATCCCAATCCCCTTATCACATTTGTCTTTACGACCAACGCTTTAAAAAGAAAAAAAAGCGAAAAAAAACTTTTTCTATACTCGATTATGAGTATTTGCACACAGCTGGGTGATACGGGTGTACTACGCTATAAATAATAGGTATTATTTGTCTAGTCATTTTTGCGCCCCTCCAGGGTCTGCGCCCTGTGCCTGGGCACCGCTGGCATCGCCCTAGTTACGCCACTGCGGCAGGAGATATTATAGTGCACGAGTGTGTGCGTACACAAGTGCACTCTCTCTTCCCTCAGTGTCATAGTACGGTGGGACGGCATTCCCACATGGCCGAAGAGAGAACAAGCGCCAGATTAATGGCTCTACGTAATTTTCGAGGCACGGGTATGAAACACCGCCAACTTCTTAACTCCAAGCTGCTATTGAGAATTTCTTTACGGAAAAACAACCAATACGTTTTTGTTGAACCGACCCCGGAATCAAACCCACAGTCACATATCGCTAGACCACCGAAGCAGCCGTTATATGAAGATATCACAATTTTTTTTTGTAAAGGCCAAGTGTATAAAAATAAAACTAATTTCTTTTGATTTTATTTTTATTTTTTTCTTTATAAGACAACAACCTGTATCGCAGGAGACTTTACAATGCAATTTCACGGACACAGACTCAGAACAACTATTTCTAAATCACACAGACTCAGAACAACTATTTCTAGATCACACAAAGAGTTGCCCTGTGAGAGAATCGAACCCACAAACGGGAGGCCAGTATATCCAGTAGTTTTTCCGTGATGAGCGCCCAAAGGACCGCTGTCATTTTATTTATATAGATGTATATGGAACTAAAAAGAAAAATTCTCAGTAGCAGCCCGGAGCTTGGAAATGTGCCCGGTAGACGTCAATAGGCTCGCCCCCTATTACTTGGGACTTAAACATAGCTGGCGAGTCGTGGGTGTGTAATACACCTCTGCCTACCCCTTCGGGGAATACAGGCGTGATGCTATGTATTTTTTATTTTTTTTTGTTTATATGGAACTAAATATGTTTGATAATCTGTTCTCGATTATAGAAGGCACACTATTCTCGATCTTTTGAAATTGTGTATATTCCCAAATCATTTCAAGCTGATGAAAAAGAACAAGATGAATCTTACATGCGAACGTTGCACTTTCTTGTGAAATCTGATGAGCCAGCGTGCTATAGTATGACCTAAATCACTCTCACTATAAGAAAACACTAAAACTTCAAAATAATTTTAAAAATAAATTAGGTAGTAGCTAAAGACGGTATCTACTCTCATTAGGCAATTTAAATGTTGGTAAACTTACTATCCCACACGTAAACGTTGACAGACAAACAGGAAATAACTGAAGTGATTCAGTCGTAATTGGATCAATGGATGCCGACACCAAACTTTAAACAGTTGGTTTCGTGTACATTCATATAGATTAGGTACTAGTAGTAGTGTTGTATCTTCTTACCCGAAAATGTTTCTAAATAAAAAAATTAAGGTACCTATTAAGCGATTTAGAATACGAGTCTTTCATTTGTTTCATTCTTGAACTCAGTAAATTCGCAGATTCTCTGTAACCGTATTACTATAAAAAAGTACTAATTAATATATTGCATACCTTTTTTTTATTTTGTTAAGGCGGGAAAAAATGTTCCTAACCACACACCCCGTCGTTCGGGGCAACGAACAGGGTAGTGTGGGGCCTGCACCCACTAAAGAAACCCGCCGTATGCCATCTCTCCGCCTTTATTGGCGGGCCACTGGAACTGGGTTATATTCCTTCGGAGGTCCGCCGGCGGCTTACCCTTTCGGGTACCCTCTACTGAGCGACGCTTCCGCAGAGGAGCGTCGCACCTTCGCGGGTGGTGGAAGTTCCCCGGTCCATCCACCCGCAGCCTCAGCTAGGGTGACATGAGGCGCAAGTACCTACGCCTGCGCCGCCCCGGTCGCTGGCGGCGGCTTGGGTCAGCGAAAGAATCCTCCTCCCTAGCCCTCTCCGCCGCTGCCTTCCGCGAGATAACCTCCCACAGAAGGCAGCGACCGCGGCCCAATTCCTGTCGCTGCCAAGCATCGCTCTGGCGACGCTCGTCAGCGAGAGGTCCCCCCTATTTCCGCGACGAGTTCATGGCGCTGCTCAGCCCAAGCCGGGCACGACTCGAGTGTGTGGCGCGCCGTGTCCTCGTCACAGCCGCAGTAGTGACAGCCCGGAGTCGCTTCCCTCCTTGCGACTATGTGCAGATATCTGCCGAAGCAACCGTGCCCCGACAGCACCTGCACCAGTTGGAAGGTAAGGACTCCGTGCCGTCGCCCCGCCCACTCCTCCAACACCGGCTAGAGCACCGCTACAGTCCAAAGACTGGCCCGGGGCGCCTTCAACCGTGCCCTCCATCTGACCATGGCAGCTCGGCGGGCGTCGCCCTGCCACCTGGCCACCTCCCTGAGTAGGGAGCGTCGGCCCCCCTCCCGCTCTCGCGACGCCCGCCGACACACCTCGGCGAGCACCTCCGCCTCCAAGTCCCACGAAGGGATTCCGGCCAACGCGTAGGCTGCCTCCGTCGACACCGTGCGGTATCCTCGTATGACCCTGGGCGCGACGACTCTCTGTGGCCTCCACATAAGAGCCCTGTTCAGTGCATCCAGGGACTCCGCCCACACGGGTACGGTACAGCGCCATCGACCGGACCACGCCCGCGTAAAGCCGTCGGTACGCATCCCGGTCGGTCGGTCCCTAATGTGGCCAAGAACGCCGCTTCCTCGAAGTTTCCACCCCGGGCCACGACCAGCGTTTCATCCGCATAGCAGATGACCGCAAGCCCGGGGAGGAGCCTACAGCGTAGCACCCAGTCGTAACCGATGTTCCACAGGAGCGGCCCAAGAACCGAACCCTGCGGGACACCGCACGACATGGGTCTCCTCACAACGTCCCCTATGCGGCTCTCATAAAGAACGCTACGGCCCTCAAGATAATCTGCCACTAGCCGCCTCAGGTATGCAGGCACCCCGTGATACCGGAGCGCCTCCCTGATGCAGCTGAATGGCAGACTGTTGAATGCGTTGGCGATGTCAATCGACACCGCCAACAGCACTCCACCGCCGGCGACGCCTGCCGCGGCCGCGGCCCTCAGGCGCATAATCGCGCCGACCGTCAAACGACCAGCTCGAAAACCAAACTGGGCTACCGACAAGTCGGGTCCAACGTCGCGCAGGTGCTGGGCGATGCGTGCAGCGAGGATTCTCTCCAACAGCTTACCCGCCTCATCCAGCATCACGATGGGCCTGAAGGCCCCGACCGAATCCAGCGTTCGCCCCGGCTTCGGCAGGAGTACCAGCCTCCTCTCCTTCCAGCAGTCAAGGAATCGTCCGGACGCCAGGCCAGGTCCCCTCAGGTGGGGCTCCAGGTGGTCCAGAGCCAGGGCCAGCACCCGGGCGGGTATCCCGTCCAGACCGGGGGCGGTGTTCTTGGAACGAATCCGCGAAACAGCCGCCCCCATTTCCGACGCAGTGACGGGCGATACACTGAGGTCAGCCTCCCGGTCGCTACCTGGCTGTGCCATGACCGTGACCACGGGGGGCGTGTACTCCGCCCGTCGTGGGAATAGGCCCTCAACCACCTCGGTGAGGAGGCTGGGCTGAAAGGTCACTGTGAGGGGGGGGGGCCTGAGTGCGAAGCTTGTTCAGCGCCGCTCGATATGGGCGACCCCAGGAGTCACAGTTGAGACCATCCAGCATCTCCTGCCTTTTCTCCGTTTTGGCGCAGCAGATGGCCAACCAATAGACGGCGCGGGAGGTGGGCCTTGAGAATTCCGGGGCACAGTTGCTGGGGCACGCGATGGCTGGCCAGCACGCGAGAGAGGAGGAAACTCCTCCCTGGGCCGGCCCTTGGGGCGCTGCTCAGCCTTCTGCGCCGCTTTCGTCTTCGCAGCTTTGCCCGGCACCTTGGGCGGCGCAGCTGCAGCCGCAGCCGCGGAGTAACCGGCCACACGCCCACCCTGGCAGGGCAGAGGCGTTGGGCCCGAAGGCGGCGCGACCTTCCTGTCCACGGCAAATGCTGGGTGGAGCCTTGGCTCCGGTGGCAGCCTAGCGCTTAAGGAGTCCATGCGCGTGTCTTCCATATGACCTGGCGCTGATGCTCCTCCGTCAGGAGACCAGGGGCCGGTGGCTACGCGCCGGCCATTGAAGCGGAGGCTCCCGGCCGTGCTGGGCTCGCTGGCTGGCGAGCTCCCTCCGTAGCTCCGCCACCTCAGCCTCGAAGCGTTTGCAGCGGCAGTGTGCCTCCGGCTTCCCGGTCCCCTCCGGCGCCAGGTTACGCCGGAGTGACTCCAGTGAAGTATTTACTACTTCGGAGGCCTTCCTGAGGGCCTAAGCGAAGTTGCCCTGAAGGCTCCACGAGCCATTAGCCACCGCAGAAACGATGGCTAGGGCATCGGAAACCTTCCGGGCAATCTGATCCGCTGTAGGCGGAACGTCCTTCTCCAGAGGCTCCTCTCGGAGCCTCGATGTGAGGAGGGTTACCCGCTCCTCCACCGAGAGCTCCGCTTCCAAATCTTCAATAGCGGCCTCGTCCGCCTTGGAAAAGGCGCGCGGCACTGTGCGCCTGTTGGCGCCTCTGCCCCTCTTCGCCAGCCTGCCCGGCTTTCCTGGCGGAGGCATCTCATTGGAGCTGCCCTCCGTCTCTGACGCATTCCCCTCCAGCGCAATTGAGCGTTTTCGAAGCCGTGAAGGCTGCTTCGCTGATCCATCTTCGATTGGTTGGGATCCCCTTGGTTTTGGAGATCGGGCCGCATCTAAGTTCTCGCTGCCATCCGTCTCCATCTCCGTCGCATCGGTGGCGGAGCCACTGCCTCCCGTCAAACTTACTGCAGGTGTTGGTATCCTGCCGCGGATACTCCTCCTCGCTCCTTTCTTCTCCACCTTCCTCTCCATCCTCTCTTCCTTCTTCTCCTCCTTTTTGTTTTTGGCGTTGGTTCCCCCCCTCAAATACACGGGGCTGACTGAGCCGGTCTTGTTACTCGGCTCTGTGAGGGATTCTCCAGGCGCGTTGCACCCGGTAGTAAAAATACAAAGATTCCTCAGGAGGGTCCTGAGGAATCTGTATTTTCACTTTCAGCCATGATGAGTTTAGAGTCCTTTGACTATAGTGCACACCCTCGCGACTGGACTCCCCTCCAGCCATTCATCCCTCGCCGGGTGGCAAAGCTTGGATTAGGGTTATTTTTTATAAGGGTTTTCTTCCCCGCGGTCCGAAGACCCCTGGTCCTGTCCGTTCAGGATTACGGGTCGGGCTGAACGGAGGTCTGTACCAGACCGTGACCACCGCTTGCAGCAGCAAGCGGTGAGCCCGTCGCCCCTCAGGCTCTAAAGCCCCTTCTCCTTCCCAGGGCCGGGGGGGTCACTCTTGCCCCGCTGGCCCTCCACGGCAGACATCCGGTCAACCGATAGCAGAAGCAAGCGGTGATTCAGTCGCCCTTCAGCCTGAGAAGCTCTGTCTCCGAGGACGGGAGGGTCATTGTGACTCTGCTGTCCCCCTCCCAGAGTCGGAGGGGCCACTATGGCCCCGCTGACCCTCCACGGCGGACGTTCGGCCTATCCACTGTGCCCTCTGCTAATCAGAGGGACACGCGGAGACCCGTCCCCTGCCGGGATTCAGCCGCCGGCACTAGAATGCCGACGTTGCCCGGGGTGCACCACGCGGAGGTATCCGGACCCGCACCCCAATATGCTGCATACCTAACCTACAGTCTAGTTTATTTTAATATCGTGTTGAATTTAGTGCAGGTATTAGCTCGCAGATGTGCTTGCCTGTAGGACGTTGTTGTTCTAGGTATGGTTTCTAAGAATTTCAGTAAATTTTTATATAATATATTACAAAATCTGATACAATGAAGGAAAGAGGTTTTTAAAAACGTGGGGATGAAAAAGAAATTATATTTAACTCTGTACAATTTTTATTTATTCTATTAAGACGTTTTTAAATATTTACTCATGAATTTATACTTGTGTTAATATGTACAATAAGGAGTAAATATTTATTCGTTTTAATCGATAAAACAAATCGATTAATTTCATTTAAATACTCAATTCATTATATATTATATAGAGCTAATATAAGCTATATAACATCATGATATGACAGGGCTACTAAGTATTTCTCTGATGTCGTAGCGTATGATTCTGCCTGCAAAATCTATGTTTATATCAAAATAAACATAGATTTTGCAGGCAGAATCATACACATGCAATGTCTAACTTAGCAAAGAAACAACACAGAAATCCTTTTGTTACATTCGACCAGCTGTTAGGACACAGTATTATCCAACTTGATCGGATGTGTAACTACTAGCAAGAGCTTTGAAGTGTATTACACTGTGGTAAGACATTCTCGTCCGAGTTTAAGGCTTACCACGTTCATTCCAAGAATCAAATTTTTGATTTAGCTATATTCTTATAAAACTAAAACAAAGCTATGTATGTTTCTACGTTAAAAAATTTTAAGAAAAAATTAAAGGTTAAGGCTATTTTTATTTATTAATACAAAGTTAAGTTAAGATGCTTTGCCAATTCATCTAGAACGGTATTCCAGGTGATGAAGGTTCAAATCCTGCTCGTGACTGTTATTTTCAATTACACATGTTCGCACTTTGTGTTAATTTATATGGCTAAATATGTCAAATGCTAAAAAATAATATCATTAACTATTTTAATTTGCTCAGAGCCAGGAAAAACATTTTGTTGAAGTGAATTTGATGCAAATGTTTTATGTGATAGATAACTATACTTCTCACTATTGTTTGAGGAACTAGATGTACCTATAATTGAATTAAGGTAATTCCATTCCACATTTCATATTTTCCACATCTACCGGCCATACAATCACTGTTCTATTTGCGTGAATTTTTCTTACTCATAACTTTTTCTACTTTGAAAACAACAGTAGTTTCACTTGGTTTTAATTTAACCACACAGTTCTACTGGCTGCTATAAACGTTTTGTTATAAAAGCCATCGCAGAATGAGCCGCTTCGCAAACAATACATAAAACGAAGTATGAACTCCGAAATGGGTTCACTTCTTTCATTTTTGTTGTGCTATTTCCAAATGCAATTTTCGTGTTTGTTTTGAAAGCTCATATTGGCTAATGTAAGGTATTTAGTTAAAGTAACTTCATTGATACTTCTTAGTTATTGAAATATATATAATACTAGCTGACCCGGCGAACTTCGTACCGCCATATATTTTTTCATGAATAAATATTGCAATTATAAATTGAAATATAAATCGTATCCTATCTCTTAAGTTGGAATAAAACACATATTAAAAAAAAAGAAAAGTTAAAATCTGTTCAGTAGTATCGGAGTTCATCCCGGACAAACATCGTGACACTGGAATTATATAATTATAATAATCTTTATTGACATATTTACAATGTGCATGATCTGTGAATACCCTGGTTCCCGCGCTAGTAAAGACTGTATTGCGGGAGCCAGTGTCTTCTCTTATAAATAGGTTACAAATTACATTATTATATCGATGTGGTGATTACTATGTACTTATTGATAAAAAGATTATGATAGTGATTAACTTTCAGTGTGTGTATGTGTGTGTTGGTGTAATGTGTGTGTGTGTGTGTGTGTGTAATGTGTGTGTGCATTTGTGAGTGTGTGCTACCCGCACGTGTGTGCAATATATAATAGATTGGCCTATGTCCAGCAGTGGATGTTGAAAGGCTGATGGATGGATGGATGATAAAATATTTACTGGTGGTAGGGATGGGTACCAAGTGAGAGTACTTACTTGCTATCGGGGCCGAACGGGTCGGACTCGGTACCACCATTTCCTGTGTGACTGGTCATGAAATACGTCAGTGTGTTTTGGCTGTAGCAGAAAAACTTCTTTCGTTTCATGTCTGAGAAGTGAAATGGTGCGCAGCGGCTTGACAATACCCTCGGTATAGTTGAATCCATGAGCGATGGTTACCACTTACCATCAGGTGGGCTGTGGCTGGTCTGGCATCATAAGCAATAAAAAAAATGTATATAGCTATCTATATAGCTACTAAATATAGTATTTTCTTCTTTTTACCAATGTTAAGCTATTCATATTGAGTGTATTAGCTTGTTAGCATGACTGTGGCTGTTGCGCTACTATTGATCGGAAAAGGACCCGATGGCACGACATTGATGTCACGATTTATTGAGTCTGAAATATCAATTTCTAGACAAGAGTGATCTGTCTATTTGGCTGGCGCAACGTCAAATAGGTAACCATATTGTGACGCAGCAAGCGCAAGTAATACGTATATTCAGTAAAAGCGGTTATTGATTAAGCGTCAAAGTTGATGCCCTCATTCAAATCCGTTTAAATCATTATCTATATCTTACTATGTGAAATTAGATTGAACCACATATTGATAGTTTGCCGTGTGGGGCCGGCTTTAGAATTGTCCCACCCCTCTACACCCATGGGAGTCATAAGAGCCGACTGAGGGAATACCGAGGGAGCGGGCAGCAGCACTCCTTCGAGTATTAACAACATCCACTGCGATCGCCAACCCGCATGCCAAGCGAGGCGATTACGGCACTATCCCCCATTCTTGGGGAGGCCTATGTCCAGCAGTGGACTTTAAAAGGCTGATGGATGGATGGATGAATTGATAGTAAATGGCGTCAACGATAAGCTAATAAAAATTGCTTTTGTTTAGCTACTTAAAATTAATAACTAAGTATAGTGAAGCTATTTAGTCTAATAACTATATTTGATATATTTTACTTGCCTTACCCGTTGTCCTAGGTGAATGACAAACGCGTTAATACGACGCGACGCGACGCGACACGAAAATGTCAAATAGAGGTTGTATTATATTATATACTTATGGCCTACGTTGTCGCCTATGCGACGCAAAGCGGTTAAAGTATTAGCTGCAATACGTCGCATCGCGTCGCGTCGCTTACCTGGGACAAAGGGTTATTATGGGTATTTTCTCATTTCTGCATTGGATATTTTTAATAACAATCGTCCCAATGGTTTGCTACCGTTGTTAGAAGTGGGCGATAGAAGGTCATTTTACGACTATTGGCAATCCGTTGTCTCTGCCTACCCCTCTCGTAAACAGACAAAAACCTATCTATTCATGTATGTATAAACTATTATATTATATTCATAACTTATAGGTATAAACCTACCATTTTATAACCCTAATCATCAAAATGTTACAGCTACATAACATAGATGATGATAAACACCAACATTTTGCTTTTTTAACTACCCCGAGCTCTCTATCGAACACATTAATAGACTACCCGAAATTTCCTAACAGAATATTATAACAAGTTTTACCCTTTTTGTTGATCGACTTTCAAATATTTATTGTCAAACTGTGTGTTAATTTGAGGTTAATTTATATGGCTCATGTCAAACGGAGTTTTTTTGGCGGGAAAACGAAGAAGATCATGTCGTCGCTCTGCATTATTTTCCTAAACTTGTGTTATTTCAAGTATTAATGTGTAAAAGTGGTGACCTTTTGCTTATTAACTATTTGTGTATGTGCATAAGTGTTGGCAAGTGATGTAGTGCGACATAACGTGTTTTTTCCTGTTGTCTCCAAAACTCCATAGAAGCTTCAGTAAGGTCGCCATCGTCTTACTGGGGCGAGGCTTTGATTTGACTGACTAATTTTATATGACTGACTTGGAAAAACAAATGCGGTCTAGATCACTTCCCCGGATTGGAAGGGATGCAGGTTTGAATCCCACTCGCAGTAAAGTTCTTATTTCCACATTCACAAAAAAAATGTTTATCTAAAGTCGCTGAACCATGTCAAGTGCTACAATACAGATCAAAATATTTAAAAGATCACGCCATCTAATACTATGAATTTTAATTGCAAAATTAAACTTACTATATTAGAATAATGCATGTAAATGCATCCGATATGTTGCGTGGGTCGTAAAGACAAATGTGGTGTGGAGATCGGAATGGCCGTCAGTCACTGCGATGGCTTCGCGGTCTAGAGCACTTCCTCAGAAGAGACGCAGGTTAGAATCTCGTGCGCAATAAAGTTCTCTTTTTTCACAATCATAAATAATTTGTTTCTGTGCTACAAGGAATTTAATTAATTTAAATATCGAATTGTTAAGAAACTAATGAACTTTAGCAACTGTTAAGTAACAACCACAGACTAAAGATTAACGTCAGTGAACATTTAAGCTTACAACTGAAAACATTACCAGCCGCTAATCCACTAACACCCACTAACGTTGAGTACTTCGATAATTCAAACAAAAGACATTGGAACGAGGCTGTTTGTGTTGTTTTAATGGGCAAATATTGACTTAAAGAGCACTATGAACGTGACTATGGCCACCACGAGGTGATACATTAGCTTGTTATTATGGCAATGAATCGTAATTGATATGTTTGAGCACATAAAACAGTCTGATGTTTAAGCATAACATAGTTCAATACTTGAATATCGAAAATCGAATGGATATTATAATTTTAACACGGTGCTGCACGGTAAAGGAAAATATTGTGCGGAGAAATAAACATCTGTATGCCTGAATAACGTAATACTATAACGTAAATAATTTTATGTTTTAGATAAAAACGCTCGTACTAAGATGCATTGAACAATATATGTCTATGACTTTTTTTTTGGATTTATAAAGACAACACCCTGCACTAAGGAAAAATCCTTATATCGCGGGGGAATTTACAAAACTACAATTTCACGGACTCAAAGTAAGTAGTATTTGTGGATCACACGAAGAGTTGTCCTGTGTGGGAATCGAACCCACAACACTCGAGCCAATCACTCCGATATCTGTCCAGTCAAGTGAAAATGATATATTCAAAATTTTAGAAAGTATGTATAGTGGTTGCTACTTGCAACCCAATAAGGCGCTAATTTGGCACCATTTGTAATATAAAAAATAACAAAGTCTTCTTAAGATTAAAAGGATATATGGGAATAAAGAAAGTGTCCGAAAAATATTCTTTTGAGTCGTCTGTCCCGGCAAATTAAGATTGATTGCCTTGCTTGCTACATTTACGACCTTAGGCGTAAATTTGTTATATTTTTTAAGTGGAAAAGGGATGTTCTCTTCCAGTTGACGTTTTAAAAATGCTTTAATAAGGTTTTATTATAGCAAAGAATAATATCGCACAAGATATAATACCTTGTTTTTAATCTTGGTAAAGATTTTACTCCGGGTGGACATGATAAAGTACTTTATATAGGCGTATTTTTAAGCATTGCCAGCCTTGTGGTAGGACCAAGTATTATAAAGAAAGAAGTATGTATAATAACTTCTAATATTTACGCGACAGAATCCGTAAACGTAGTTTTATTTCAAAAAGGAAGTATTTACTTCGATTGTCAGTTAGGTGGTACCAACCCGCTCGGGCACGATAATAATTGAATACTCCTACTTGGTACGCAGTCGCTTCGTACGACTCCCCCTCACCAGAGGAGTACCCATTCTTTCCGTGCAACTGAAACATCAAAATGTGTTACAACCGCATTGGATCAGCGTGGTGGACTATGGCCTAATCTCTCTCACCATGAGAGGGGACCCAGGCCCAATAGCGGAACAGAAAAAGGGTTGAAAAAAAGACCTTATTTTACCCCTCCACAACATTCCTCTATTATACTCATAACTTTGTCACTCCATCCACGATACATCCATCTCTTAATACTCATCTCGGTTATATAGGTGTTATATTTATAGTGGGTAGATGGTCGGCTTTAGGTGGTAGGCAATAGTAGGTACTCTATTTTCGTTGATTGTATTTTTTATGTTTTTGTATATTTTAATATTATTTCACTGTAATTAATGCCAATTGTAGATATTGGTTGGTATTCTGTTTTTTATTGTATATAATTTATATATTAGTACTGCTTATTTGACGTCCGTACGTCACTAATGCAGGCCGCATTGAAAATCAGCGTTGCAGTGTGTTTTAATATGATGCACTGTGACATAGTTGCTGAATGCGGGCCTTATTGTCACCTCGAAAATGTGTATAAATTTTGTTTTATCCTTTATTACTAGTGGCAATCAAATTATTTTCTTTCTTTCTTTATTTCTTTCTTATATAAATTGTTTTCACTGTCCCCTTTTTTATTTCATTAAACCCGCCGTGTGTGTCTCCCTTTATTGGCGGGCTACTGGTACTACATTAAATGTTTGTGCAACATTTTACAACTAAACTTTATTTGTTTCAATAACTCATTTTTAATCGACTTCAAAAAAGGAGGCTCTGTATGTATGTTTATAAGACCACAATTTTCTCAAAATTAGATCCGATCTGGATGAGATATTAGAAGCTTTTCTTTCAAATTTGTTTGTTAATTGTTATGGTCTGATGAAGAAAGACTTCTTCAAAAAAGTATATAATAGGTAGTTATTATTGGGGGTTTGTAATCATATTTTTTTTAAATCAAGGAAATGTGCCAATTTAATGAAATAATAACACTTTCGAGTTCGAGATTTTTAAAGGCGATTCCTTTTTTCTTAAAAAAATATAGAAGTATTCTGAATTAAAGTACGAGTATTTTCCATTAATTATGACAAATAGCAAATTTTTTTAAGATTCCATTAAAAAAATCATAGTGATCTTGTTTCATTATCTGACTTTTACTATTCCGCTATTTAATATAATTATAGTTAAAAAACTTTAGCAGACGTTATTGAACCCCAAACACACCGGCTTTCATCACAACTACTTAAAACAAAATAATGTTACCGTTCGAGTCTGGTAATGAGCCAGAACTTCCAAAGTTGAAAGCATCCCAGTATTTACTTAAACTAAACTAAACTGTAAATCCCATTGTTTGGTTACACCCTTGTCTAAGTTATTTAAAGTTCTGAAATTCTTTGTATAATTATTTTTCAAATGCTTGTAATTCGCATGCCTAACAAAAGCTTTGAAATAAAACCTAAACGTTTGAAGAATAAAAATGTAAATATATTCATAAATCGTCTTGTCAAACGCAAACAGTAAATTGAGAAAGTAGCCAAGGAAAAGTTACTAAAAGTTTGTCTAAATATACTGGAAGCGGTACTCACTTTGAACTCGGATTTCCCCTCAATTGTCCCTTACCAAACTTTAAGTGCAAAAATTTAAAGGAAAGTTTTATTCCACCATTTAACTCAACTTTTATTTATTCATTAAGTTATTTTGAACATTGGATAGAATTAGAAAGACTAACCATCCTACTAATATTATTAATGTAAAAGTTTGCGTAAAAGTTAGATGTATAAAAGTTAGATGTTTATTTATTATTGACAGCAATCACGTCTAAATTACTAAACGGATTTGGTTGAAATTTGGTAGATGGATTGAGACAATGGATTAACATACAGGCTACTTGAAAAATGAATAATTCCCACAGGATATCTAGCTATGATTGCCATATAGACCTTAAGACTAATCGGTTGAGGAGGAAATTTCACTGTTTTTTTTTCTTTTGGAAGTGGGGTCTACTTTGATGTCTACGTAGACACAGTCTGTTGGAGAAGTACTTGTTGAATTTTGCTGTCGTTATCCCAGAGGAAACATCAGGACTTGGAGTCCACTTTCATAAAAGAAAGAAGTAATGAATACACGTTTTATTTGGCACGCGTTAAAATATAGAAAGGCTTTAAATAAATATAGTTTTGCTAATTTTAATGTTTGTTATACAAGCAGGTCAGAAAAGCAGACAGCCGTCATTAACGGGTGGGCACGAGTGTTAGCTATGTCCATCTGAACCAGTTTTAGTACCCTAAGTTAATAGTTTAGGTTTAAACATTTTTGATCTGTATCTATGATCTCCACATCACATTTGTCTTTACGACCTACACCTGGATTGGAAGGGACGCAGTTTAGTTTTAGATTAAGTATGTAGTCTAATTATAATTAAACATTATTTTAGCACTATCCAACTTAAGGCAGCTTCTGTGCGGGACAATGAGCCAAAAAGAGTATCTCAGCATTATGCTGCAAAAGAAATACTCTAAGCTAGCTAACGTAATCAAACTTAATACCTATAGTTTATAATTACACATTAAGTATGTATAGTATTAGAATATTTAAACTTTATTAGCATTGCAATGTTAATAAAATTGGCTTTCAACTGAACGGAGCGCGAAATTGACTGGATACAGTAATGACATTAGTAGCATCAAAACTTATTCGAAATATTTTTTAAGGATTATTAATCTAAAGTTTCATCGAAATAGGCATTATAATATATATATAATAAACTAAGTTTTTGCGTGATGCACAAACAAACAAACTATCCCCAACAGCCCCAGTAACCCCTGTTTTTTCGAATCTTGAATATTTGATAGTAGGATGAAGTTTTGTGATTACATATCCTGATATATGCGAAGTATATACCATACAAATATTTAATAAATCAAATTTTCATTAATAATTCATAATAAAAATTCAACAACCATCAAAATTGGTCCAGCGGATTTGGACCAGTTTCGTGACATACACGCTTACTTACGTAAAGATTTAATATTCAAATATTTTTAAATTTTTTGAAGATTCCTTAATTTTGTAATTTATAAAGTGGTTTTATGAAGCACTAGCCTTATTAGGTAATTTTCAAGTCCCCGATATAGTAGCAGGACAAAATGTATGCCAGTTTTTAAATCTAATCAAGTGCTTTCAAATAAAAAAAGTTGTATCAAAATCCGTTTAGTAGTTTTTGTGTGATCGTGAACGAACAAACAGACAAAAAGTTTAAAATAAATATTTTGTGTTCAGACACGCCTAATACAGTATTTTTTCTCAAATATTTTAAATGTACAGACGCAGTTGTGTTGTGACGGACTAAGAATACAAGTGTCATCACCCCATTCTTTTCTAGGGGTGTCGTATGAGGCGACTAAGGGAAGTAAGCAATTATCATCCATTGCATAACTGGTGGTAGGGCTGGGTACCAAGTGGGAGTACTCACTTGGTATCGGGCCCGAGCAGGTTTGTACCACCATCTCCCGTGTGACCGGCCATGAAGCACATCGTTGCGTTTTGGCTGTAGCAGGAGATAGCCGTTTATTCTTTCATTTCATATCGGTGAAATGAAATGGTGAGCAGTGGCTTCACAATACTTTCGGTGTAGTTGAGTCCATGAGCGACGGTTACCATTTACCATCAGATGGGCCGTGGGTCGTCTGCCACAACATGCAATAAAATAAAACTTTAGCGTAACCAAAGCTAGCACGAAGTCTTAATACAACAGTTTATTTTTATTATAAAATATGAATATTTTCTATTACCTACTAGTATGAAATTTTACTACTACCGTTACGATAACCGGATTCTTGAGTCACGACCCTTAGAATCAGAGTGAAGATTGAATGTATGGCAGGAGGCGTGGATGGCCACACCAGAGGAAGGTTAATGGTTTCCACTGATAACAGACTTTCTTTAAATTACGCATTGCTTTTTTGATCTGTATTTTTGGCACTTGACATGCTCTGTCACTTTAACTTCGCTTAGCGGTTAGAGCACTTCCCCGGATTGGAAGGGACGCAGGTTCGTTTCCCGCTCGCACTAAAGTTCTATTTTTCTACATTTCACAAATAATTTGTTCTTTACACGATGCTGTTATTTACCGCTTCCATTGCGCTCAAATGGTTAAGTAATTTATAAAAGAAAGATACCTACATGTTTTTATTTTAAATTATATAGAAGTCAAAAGATAAACCTGAATTTCTCGCGCGCTCTTTGTTTGAAAATGTTCTACAAAAATCCTAAAGATTAATGGAAAAACATGTAAAATCCCACAATAATGAATTTTATTTAAATTCAACACGGCAAAACACAAAACGAATGGGTTCGGACGCAATTAGCGAGAGCGCAACATCCAAAGGGTTAACGTTAACGTAACGGGTTTCTTGATTCCATTCGTAATTTAGACTTAGCCGTGTTTGATGTCACGCTAAATCCGAATTCGTGTATTGGCGTAGATCGGAAAACTAATTTTGATAGGCCTTTCCATGAAAATATATCAGACAATATTATCGATATATTAAAATAGACTTTTAAATAAACTTTAGTAAGGGTGTAGTGATTAAGTAAATGACCTAATAGGATAATTATGCCTACAACAATTTCACACACAGGTACACAAATTGTAACACAATACCTACTTTTTTGTAATTTAATACAGTATCTTAAAATTTACCTTTTATATAGCTGCTATCTACTCAATTAATGTTTATCTCTTTTGTTTTCATAAATGTAAATGTCTCCATAATGCAGAGAGGACGCTGACTTCTGCACACACACAGTTATTACTAGCGCAGGCGACAGGGGTTTCTTAAAATAAGTGTAACATATTTATGACAATAAAGAATTATTATAATTTGTAATAAACAAGGATGTTAATTTTTGTAGCTTTAGATTATTGTTTTTATGCACATATAATTACCAGCGATAGAATTATACATACTGGTAGAAGGTGAAGATCTTTAGAGAACTCCAATAAATCCCGCTTCTACCCGCATACTCACAGATCGATTTTGGTAACGGCAGCTACTGTTAATAGTCACTAGCCATTTATGTATGCAGGTGTATAGTGCACGGGTTTGTGAGCATTTCCTGCACTTCCTGTTCCCTCACTCTCATAGTTTAATGGGACAAACAGTTTACGATCTTTCCAAGGAAAGGGGATGAAACATCGCCAACTTCTTTACTACTCTTATTAAAACTTCTACGAAAAACCTAATATAATAAAGAAATAAATAATTTATGTCTCTACCCGAGATTTGAACCTGAGACCTCCTGATCCGCTGTCGCATACACTTATGCTAAGCCACCGAGGCAATATCCTAATGAAAACTCTACAACTAAAACCCTAAAAGCTTTTTCATGAAAAGTTAATACTTTGAACTAGCAAGATATCGGAGAAAGTTTTTTTTTATAATATAATGTTTTAAGAAAATAAAGAACAGTCAACCAATACAATGAGAAAAAAACTTTTATTTTGTGTTTTTTTTAATAAAACTTAACCCCAAACCGCATGATTCGAAATAGAGATGTAATCTTATACAGTAAAGTGCTTTATCAGGTAGGTACATCCAAATTACTGCTTCCCAAAAAGTAGTATCATTACGCTTAAATAGAGGGGACAGATGATTACGGCTTCGCAGAAAATTACATTACTGTTCAATTACACTAAAAAGGGGCACCATTTTATTTTATTTTTCTTACGATAGGAATCCTTATAAGGAAACCCCTCCACCGGGTCGACTCCCAATGCGCACGGTATACTTGTTAAAAGATTTCGATGCCCCTTCAGACTACCTTACGTGTGCAAGATCTCCTCCACTCCTCGCAGCTCGTGCCCAGCATGTAAGCCCTCTCTGATTTTAAAGGCCTCCATCAATTACGAATAACAAGCAACTTTATTTTGTTTTTTTAAATATTGTTTTAGCATTTTGCATGCGTAGCCATATAAATGAACACAAAGTGTGAAAATGTGAAATCGAAAATCACGAGCAGGATTTGATCCTGCATCTCCTTGAATAACGTCCGTGATGCTTTGGCAATTGAGCCATCATGAAAATTGCTCGGGACTGCTAATTTCGATAACACATTAATTCTTAACGTCTTATATAAATGAATAATAATAAATATGACAACTGCGCCATCAGTCTGAAGTATTTGTATACATTATACCGCCAAGGTAAACTCAATTTCAAAATCATTCCATTGGCAAAGCATCTGGGAGGCTATTCCGGGAGGTAGAGGTTCGATTTCACATTTTCACACTTCGTGTTAACAATCAACTTATTAATAAAGTATTTACAATAGTTGGAAGATATATACGCGCGTATGTTAGGCTATTCCCTATTACAAGCTAGAGACATAATACAAAACAACACAAACTGCTAACGTAACACAACAACATTTTATCTATTTTAACTAACTATAAGAAATCTTACAGTTGTTTAAAGAAAATTAGTTAAATAACTAAATAAACTCGGCCCGTGACTTCACCTGCATGGACTTCAGAATATAAATACGTCACTCTATGACACACTAATAAAAACAGGAGCAGTCCATTTTTGGGACAAAAAGTAACCTATCCTGGATTCTGGACATGTATGCTAAATTTCGTGATTCTGGATATCTATGCTAAATTTCATGATTCTAAATATCTATGATAAATTTCATGATTCTGGATATCTATGCTAAATTTAATGATTCTGGATATCTATGCTAAATTTCGTAATCGTGATTCAGTAGTTATGCCATGAAAGTGTAACGCACTTTCGAATTTATAATATTACTAGCTGCTGCTAGCGACTTGGTCGGCGCAGCCCGAATGAGGTCTAGGTGTTACATATTAACGGCTGCAACGAGGATACGGCGCGGCACACGCTCGAGTCGTGCTCGGCTTGGGCCGAGCGGCGCCGTGAACTCGTCGCGGCGCCGTGAACTCGTCGCGGCAATAGGGGGAGACCTTTCGCTGCCAAGCGTCGTCAGAGCGATGCTCCGCAGCGATAGGAATTGGGCCGCGGTCGCTGCCTTCTGCGAGGAGGTCATCTCGCGGAAGGAAGCGGCGGAAAGGGCCAGGGAGGAGGACTCTTCCGCTGACCCAAACCGTCGCCAGCGACTGGGGCGGCGCAGGCGCGAGTACTTGCGCCTCATGCCGCCCTAGCTGAGGCTGCGGGTGGATGGACCGGGGAACGTCCGCCACCCGCAAGGCCTCCCGCGAAGTTGCGACGCTCCGTGTGCGGATGCGTCGCTCAGGAGAGAGTACCCGAACGGGTAAGTTGCCGGCGGACCACTGAAGTAATCCAAACAGTACCAGTGGCCCGTCAACACGGGTGGAGAGACGGCACACGGCGGGTTTCTTTAGTGGGTGAAGGCCCCACACTACCCTGTTCGTTGCCCCGAACGACGGGGTGTGCGATTAGGTACATTTTTTCCGCTAAAAAAAAAATGTGTTACATATTAAAAGTACGTTACCCAAAGTACACTTTAATTATCCTTATGCAAAAATAGCATCTCAAAGTAACCTTGTGTAATTTCAGGTAAAAACTATGTATGTGCCAAATTTCATCCAAGTTTTTTCACTAGTTTTTACTTGACTGAGTAACAAACATCCATACAAACAAACTTTCCCATTTATAACATTAGTGGGATATTAAGAAATTATTTTTTAAAGATTACTTAGAACGAATTTTCTTATGAGCAACTTTTTAACTGTGTCTTGGTGGTTCTTAAATCGATCAGCGGAGATTACAATCATGTATATTATGTAGATATACTGCTGATGTCATGACTCATACCAGCATTAGTAAACCTTAAAACTACTTTATTAAATAAATAATGTGTTCATTTTATTTTAATTTCTGCCTAACGACAAAAATCACGTCAGTTTTTTCTTTAATACATAAAATCGATAAGCATCAAAGGTCACCATAATGTCGCGTGAACAACCACTTTCACGAACGCACAATTATGTTTTCGTATTGTTCTATTTTATTATTACGTAGCTTATACCAAAATTAATGTTGCTAAGTGTTAAAGCTCTGCAATAAAACTTTTTTATGTATACTTGAGATGGTGGACGAGCAATTGCCCTGACGATATGTGGCATCCAGCGTTAATACTGTGTGCTACAGGCCTGTGATTTGTCTAGTAATTTTTACTTTTTCCCTAATCACATATGTTTTTGATATTGAACAAAGTATTATAAGTACAATTACACATTATTTCAATCTTCAATCTAATCATGGAGCGTAAGAGTGAGCAGAAACTACATTGCAAAAGAAGGAAATCTCGAAAAAAAATAGAAAAATGTAGGTGAACGCTCAAACGAATGCAAGGGGAGGCAAATGCTTAGTGTGCCTCACTATACAATCCGCCGTGCACCGTTTTGCCACCCGAATTAGGCACATAAGACAATACTCTATATCAGTCTGGCCAACGTGTCGTATTAATCCAATAAAATTCCATTCTGTTATGAAGGATGTGTGATGTAGAATCATGATCGACAGAAGAACTTATAATAAGTATAGGGCTGTCTTATTTATCGATAGAGTTGATCAAAAGAAATACGTAACGTTCTTTTTTACTTTATACTGGATGAAAATCTCAGTAATTCAGAAAAACATATATTTTATAGGAAATGAAAAGGCAGCCTATACATGCATCATACATCAAAACTAATAGTTTGCTAATTATTGTTTCAATCATAGACGTACGAAAAATACGTAATAACGTAGAATATACGAAAAGTCCTCGGCGACGGTTCCTTTGTATAATGCTTTTAAAAAACCGAATGAAAAATTATGACAACAATAAATAAATGAAATTAAATATTAGTCACAGCCAGAAATCCCAGGACTAATTATATTTAAAGTATTCCTAGCAATAACAACAAAATAATAAAGTAATATTTGTTTTGTTTATCCATCCATCAGCATTTCAAAGTCCACTGTAGGACATATGCCTCCCCAGAAGAACGCCACAACGAGCGGTCCCGTCGTGGGGGATAATGCCGTAATCGCCACGCTTGGCAGGCGGGTTGGCGATCGCAGTGGATGTTGTTAATACTCGAGGGAGTGCTGCTGCCCACTCCCCCGGTATTCCGTCAGTCGGCTCTTACGACTCCCGTGGGTAGAGAGGGGTGGGACAATTCTAAAGCCGGCCCCACACGGCGTTTTGTTTATATTTATGACATATTTATGTGAAGTATTTTATGGAGGTACAAATAATATTTATAAGTAAAGTAAAACATTAATATACGTTCCTCAATTAAACGTAAGTACTAAATGGTTTTGCAATAACCTCTGTAACTTTGTGAAACTACTTGAAAGAAAAAACACTAGACATCGCGGGACGTCTACCAGCCTATTTTGTAGAAATAAAATTATCATAACTTGTACAAAGTACTCCTTCAGACGAATCAAACGAGTATAAACTCGATGGGTTTGGGTTGTTTCATTACAGAGTTACTGTGGTCACCTTCCAGCTCCTTCATCAGACCCTGGATACCATCTAGAGAAAAAGTCAAGACGAATCATACGAGCCCATACTTTATGGAGCTACCTATGTCGTTTTATAACGGAGTTCCTATGGCCACCTTCTAACTCCATCATCAGACCCTGGATACCATCTAAAGACAAAGTACTCTTCAAGACGAATCAAACGATTCTAAACTCGTTGGGGTTGCGCATTTCATTACAGAGTTAATGTGGCCACCTTCCACCTCCATCATTTGAATTTGAATTTGAAAAGCGTCGCCACGCTAACAGCCGATTTTACCCTCCCTCCGCATTAGATGTTTCACATCAACAACCAAATATCTACTATAAATACTGTAATTGACACAGCCGAGTGTGCCGAGGTATAGTAGGGGTTTGAGAATGAAATAAGAACGCCGAAATTGTAGGAAGTATACACACGTATATACGATTGCAGTGGACGGAAGCAGCGCTAGCGCAACCCTCTCAATTAACTGTCCTCGGACGACTGACGGCCACACCTCACACCTGAGTAGCGATACATCGCAGCGCTGACGCGGACCCCGAGGGTCCGCCGCCCTCTCGCGCGCCGCTTCCCTCCATTACAAATCGTTGCAGTTTTTTAATAAATTCAAAATAAAGTACAAAAAGTTAATAAGTATACATACCACCGCAATCGTATATACGTGTGTGTACTTCCTATATAGAAATAGCTATACTATGGGCGCCATCCATATTTTAGGGAGCCTGTCCTATTCTGGATTCCAGACTATACGTAGCAATAAAATCGAAAATAACAGTCAGGAGCAGGATCCTGCTTCTCTCTATTTTCGATTTCACATTTTTCACTTTGTGTTTAATATATAGTGCTAAGTATGTCAAATGCTAAAAATATATATAAAAATATCTAAATATACGTAGCAACATTTTACGATGATTGACTTGATGGAAGTCGTACTAAATTTAACTCCTATTTCACTCACTTCAAGTGTCATATTTTAAAAAGTAGCGTATGTTTTTTCTAGAGGTCCCACCTGTCCCTATAGAAATGCAAATTCATACAAATTGGTTCAGCGACTTAGGCGTGAAAACTTAACCAACATGCAGAGTTACTTTCGCATTTATAATACTATACCTATATAGTAAGTATTTCACCTGTGGTTTCAACCAATTCAAGGCTATCGAATAACGTGGCAACTTTAGAACTCAAAATATATTTAAAGATCGAGTATAAGTCTGAAAACGAATTGTATGCTCCACGCAAACATGATTTAAAGTTAAGTCGTTGAAAATCGGCTATCAGTATTGAATTGGCATTTCGCTGGCCCCTTTCATATTTTTGAAGTAATGTTATGTGTATGTAAGGCGTAGATCTAAATTTTTAATTATAAATTGATTATGTATAAATAAAATATTTTTTGATATAAATAAAGATATATAAAAATATGAAGAAGAATAACTTGGAAAGTCAAACATCATTAAAAATATTTTTTTATCCGGATAACTATACGTGTACGTGTGTATATTGGCCCAAACTTACTGGAAAAATTATTCAGTGTCAGAACTGATAGATTATTAATTTCTTACCGAGGCTAACATTATGAATAAATCAGTGGCAATACGCGGTACGATGTTAAAATATGAATGTATATATTCGAGTGCTCACTTTTAATTAATTGAATACACATTTATAAAATATTTTCTAAGTACATTAATGCTTATATTATTAATTTTCTTTTTTACACAACTGAAAAAAGGAATTAGTGTAGTTTTTTTTTTTTTTTTTAACTATCCTTGTCCGTTTAGCTTGCAGATTATACTTTCTATGTGTAAAAAATATATTCTGGCAAATTTGGATAGAACGGAATGGAAAGTTGCCCACCCTTATGCGATTGAGAATAGATATTGTAGGAGGATAAGGGTCCCGTACCATAATGATGAGGAAAATTTTGTTTAGTGGTTTTATAATAGTTTTACCTACGTTCTGGTTTCTATAGATGTAGGATTAATGCAATTTTAGATAATGCTTATTACGTATTTTCAGCAAAACATTTTTGTTTTTTAATAATGGTATTTAAAAGCATACGGCGCGCCCGTTGGAAAGTGCTGACCACTAACGCGTTGCCAGTATTAAGTTCCTTTAGTGAGATATCATTTTCAGTCTACTAAACCCACAACCTCAAGAGGTATATACAGAAGTAAGATAAGGTCCATTACAATGTAACTCACTAAATCGTATCGACATCGTATCGTCTCGCTTGTGATTGGAAGCATATCGCAATAATCCCTCAGCCAATCACTGTGATCTCTCAACCAATCACAATAATACGATGCGATGTCGATACGATTTAGTAATGTAATGTATCTCACATTCTAACCCCTCTGAAGAGACCCGGAAGTAAGATTTCTGGGCCAGACGTGGCCAGGTGGTGACGTCGGGGCCCATGGAAAAGCAGGGCCTGCGACTTATCTAGGGCCACCCTAAGCCCCAGCGCCCCGATCCTCCTGATCACCTACGAGGTCCCTAAGGTGGCCTGGAACGCCGCTTCCTTGAAGTTTCCACATCTCCTGGATACCATCCAGATGCTTTGCCAATTCAGCCATCGTAACAACTACCCTTGACTGCCAATTTCGATAACACATTTATACTTAACGTCCTGGTTGACGCCTGCACCATCTGTCGGAAGTATTTACGTACATTATACCAACCAGGTAAACTTAATTTTACAATTAAGATTTTTACGTAGTAATGACGCAGCCCTATAAATATTTAGATATTTTTATATATATTTTTAGCATTTGACATGATTAGTCATATACATTAAACACAAAGTGGAAAATGTGAAATCGAAAATAACAGTCAGGAGCAGGATTTGAACCTGCATCTCCTGGATACCGTCCAGATGCTTTGCCAATTCAGCCATCATGACAACTGCTTTTGACTGCTAATTTCGATAACACATTCATATTTAACATTCTGGGTAATACTAACTAGGGTACTAATCCATCCATCCATCCATCAGCCTCTCAACGTCCACTGCTGGACATAGGCCTCCCCAAGAGAACGCCACAACGAGCGGTCCCGTCATGGGGGATAATGCCGTAATCATCACGCTTGGCAGGCGGGTTGGCATCGCAGTGGATGTTGTTAATACTCGAGGGAGTGCTTCTGCCCACTCCCCCGGTATACCCTCAGTCGGCTCTTACGACTCCCGTGGGTAGAGAGGGATAGGACAATTCTAAAGCCGGCCCCACACGGCAGTGTAGGGTAGTAATACCATCAGGTATTACTTTATTATAAGCTTTTATTTAACTTGCATGTTTTTATGTTAGTATATTTGTTAAGGTCAAATCTTGCAACTGAATTCTAATCTCAAGATGGCGGAGTAGTTATATTTTGCACTCCCACGGATAGTTTGGTGGTGCTCGAATAATGCTGTAGAGACTGACAAAGATGAACGGCTGGCAGTAAAAAAAACAACGAAAAAATCTCACCAAGTTCAGGGCTTTTGGTGTAGTACTCTCTCTGTTCTAATAATATTCATTGTTACCCCCTCAGAAGCCTATAATGGGCGGGGTGACAAGATGTATTTCAACGTTTAGCATTTATACATAGATCAATATATTAATTAATATAATAGTAATAAAAACCTTATATTTTTATATGTTTGTGAGACCCCTATAATAATAATCACCCCACAAAATGTATACCCACTTCTTAACTCTGTTGTGAACATATATTTTGTCTTACTTACAATGTTGAGCAGAACTTAATATACATACGCTTCAAGATGTTCTCATTTTATCAAGAGACCGCATATCGACTTTTGTGCTTTGCATAAATTTGCATGACAACATATTCGTACACACCACTTGTTTATGCTAAGTATGAACTCCTTAGTATTATGCAGTGTATCGTTAAGTACATCAAGTTTTCTGGGAGATTGATCTTGTGTTTATGCAGATTATGAAACTCATGCTGGGTCAACTGGTAATATATATTTTCTGGGTATTAGATTCAAAATTAAAACTGTCACGTTTGTAAAAACAATAATATCTTTAAGGATATTTTTTTCATTTTAATTGGGAGCTGGAATGAAAGGAATGCATAGGAAAAAATGTTTGTTGTCAATATTGATGCCATCTATTTACTCAATATTTTTTTTGTAACATTTCACGCAACATCCAGTTATGATCCATCCAAACAAAAACCAACCAGTTAAATTATAAACACCTAATACTACAATAATACTAAAACTACAAATAAAACAAGCTTATTGTTCATCCAAAAATTGAACAAATGTCAGTGTCTTTGTAACAAAAGCAAGTAAATGTATAGAAAAACATACGAATATAAAACAATAATGAAAACAACGATTTGATGAACGAAAAGGAAATAAATTGGATTCACGATGCAGGGTACAGCGAGACTATTACTACCAGCGAAACGTAGTTTGCCTCATCAGATTCTGTTCTTATGTACATCAATAGAATCATTCAAATTTCTAGTTGATATTGAGTCAATAATACAGACGCTTGCTTCCGCTCTAAGAAAAATCATTGATATTACAAAGTTTAACCCATTAGAAGTCACCGTACCCAATTGAGTACACCCACATCCCCAAGCATAAATTAAATATTTTAAATCGTTGATGGTCAATATCGTGTTATTTTACTTCATGGTAACACTGTTTATAATTACAGATAAAGAATTCGCAGGAAAATTGTGTTTTATTTAATAAAAGTGTAATTTGTAGTAGCCTCACGAAAACATTGCGCGGGTAAGTAAATTATTTTGTTAATATTTTAATAATTACTGGATGATTAGTTGTTTTTACATTTCGTTAATTCAAAATACATGTTAAAGTAAGATATATACAACAGCGTAACTAAATAAAAATAAAAATATGAAAACTACACATAGATAAACTTTGCAGTACTTGATTGAGTACAGTGACAACATAGATAAGTAAATTTTTATTTTTGCTTTAGATTCTAAACAATGAGTAAACAACAATTCACGGCTCAAACGAGCTGTAAAGGGCTTGAAGAGGCTATTGATGATATTTTACAAAATAGTGAGGATGATGAATTTGATATTGCAATCATACCACCTGATCCAAGTGCATTGACTGACGAAGAAGAAGGGCCTGAGGAAGACATGGTAACATCATGCTTACCGCATAACGTACCGGGTACTATTGAGATGTTTATGAACCAAGAGAATGGTAACGAAGACACTGATGATCAACGGCTGGCTTCGAAAACAATACAGACTGTGACCAATCCGTTGGGCTCTCGAGTTGTTAAAAATTTACTGGAGAAACTGAACTGTATCCCAGCAAACCACGAAATTTTTACTGACAACTTTTTCACAAGCTACGATCTTTTAGTTGACTTGGAAAACTTAGGATACCGTGCTACACGAACTGTGCGGGAAAATGGGACAAAAAACAAGAAAGGTCGTGCCTCTTATGATTACAGGTTTGATAAGGATACTGAGGTACTAATGATAAGATGGAAAGACAACAGTGTATGTACGATAGCAACCAACTACGATGCCATTGAACTACTAGGGACCGTCAAACTGGTGTCCGGTGAAGCGAGAGAAGACTGTCGTTTCAAAACCACGTGCTTTCCAAAATTATAATAAAAACATGGGTGTTGATAAACTTGATCAGTCCATCCCGCTGTATAGTTGCTATCCATGGTAAAAAGTGGTGGTGGGTGTAGTTTACATATATGGTGGACTTGCGTGAAAAAGTGGTGGTGGGTGTAGTTTACATATATGGTGGTTGCTGATAACATGTAAACGCCATGAATTTACAATAACCATGGTTATTGTAAATTCATGGCGTTTACATGTTATCAGCAATTGTACTCCCATGGATCAACTCATATTTCCTCAACATATCGCACGATACTATCTATGCCAAGACGAACTTAAAAAAACGCGATAATCGGTGTCAGTGATTGCAGTACTACCTTAGCATGGAATTGGGAACTATCCGGCTAAAATTAAAAAATAACTGCCATGTGTTATTTGTCACTCAAGAGTGCTCTGGCACTGCAAGAAGTGCCTCAAAACACTGCGTGGAAAAACCACGTTTTGAAATGTTTCACTCATAGGTGGTCAGTGTACTCATTTAAGTACACCCCCATAAATCCCAAAAAAAAAATGTTTTCTTGATTTTTTCTTTGATTTTACGTTTATTTATATAGATATTTTTATATATATTTTTAGCATTTGTAAACACAAATTCGATTTCACATTTTTCCCTTTGTGTTTAATGTATAGTGCTAAGCATGCCAAATGCTAAAAATATATATAAAAATATCTAAATATTTATAGGGTTTGCGTCATTATTAGGTAAAATCTTAATTGTAAAATTAAGTTTACCTGGTCGGTATATTGTATGAAAATACTTCCGACAGATGGCGCAGGCGTCACACAAAGACGTTAAGTATGAATGTGTTATCGAAATTAGCAGTCAGGAGCAATTGTCACGATGGCTGAATTGGCAAAGCATCTGGATGGATACCGTATCCAGGAGATGCAGGTTCAAATCCTGCTCGTGACTGTTACTCGTATTTTCGATTTCACATTTTTCCCTTTGTGTTTAATTATGTTTATTTGTTATTATTTTAGTATAAAAATAGATGTTTTCCAAAAAAATTATTGCTACTTTCCATTTGACCTCTAATGGGCTAATATAGAAATATCGAGATAAAATATTGAGGAACACTTCAACGATCTGTGCTATTGTTTAACAACAATATTTTATTTTAGCATATTCACAAATTAATTAAAACTGTTAAAGAAGTCTGTTATAAAATGCGATCTGTAGCAATTTATCAATATCCATAGTGTACTCACCATCAGCATAATGTAATGATTTAGGCGCAGCAAGAAAAATCATATGTGCATTGAGTTATGTAGTATTATGAGTACTAAAGAAAGTACAAGCAACTCAATGTGTGGTGTATAGGAGAATAAAATAACAAAACGTTCTTTTCTGAGTATATTGTTTGATATTCACAGAACGCAGAGCCTTAGAAATTAAACCCCTTCGTTTTGTTTGTTGTAGTGATCACAAAACACATGTGATATTTCAGTTTACACAAAATTGGCCAGAAGTGGCTAGTATTATAGACAGAAAAGACACTGGGAGAAGTATGTCAGGATCGTAACATAGAAATCTATGGTTTGTCTAGATCTTTTTGAAAGACGCGTACGTCTATACGTCTGTGTTTGATATTATACCATTATTTTAATTATTAGCAATATTCAAATATGCGTCTATATATATTAAATATATTCAATCTCAAGCAACCTCAGCCATTAATTTATTTTTTATTGCCAATAATCGAAAATAGGCAAATAGCATTTTCTTTGATATCCGAAGTAGAAATCGACGTCAATTTCAAATGTATTTGCTTTCTCGATATTAAATTATAGTTTGACATGATTTGATTATAGATATTGAGCCGACCTTATAGATATTGTACCTGACTGCTTCAGTTCCAAAGGCATAAACGATACAGAATTATGTTTTATAATAGGTATAGCTTTCACAATCCACTTACAGTAATAAGTCTTATAATCATTGTCTTATTATTCATGGTTCTGTGAATGTGGTCCACAATATATTTTAATCTATTATAATTATCAGCAGTAGCAAGGATAGCCTAGTGGTAAAGTAGAAGTGCAAAAACAATGCTATCGAGTTCGATCCCCCGTCTAAGATTGCGGCACACACACTTGACCTCACCTCTAACCTCTGAAAAAAAAAATGTATATTACTTACTTACTTATCACCACACCAGCTTGCAGGGTAGGCTGAGAGAACAGAGTGCCAAAGGCTCTATTCTTGCACACATCTCTCGCTTCCTCAACATTGATAATTCTCTTCATACACGCTTACCGGTTTTGGAGACTCCTGATTCCACCTTCCTTCAATACATGACTGATTTGGTCTAAGTAGGTGAGTCGTGGTCTTCCCCTATACACATCATTCCACTTTCATATTGTACCTATATTTTCTTAAACAATCACTTGTCCGGCATTCTTTTCACATGTCCGAACCTTGGAAGCATTATCTTTTGCATTTTTACACCAATGGTCTTTTTCATACCTTGTTACGATTGCGGTCAGTCAGTCTAACCCCACAGATTTTCCGCAGAGATCGCATTTAGACCGCATTGATTTTATCCTCATGCTCCTTTTTGCTTACCAAACTCTCGCTTCTATGTAATAATGTTGGGGCAAGCACTGCCTGCAAGATGTACAAATTCATCTAGATGCTCTAGCAGATCATTGTCTATTGATATTCTAACATCTGTTCTGGCTATTTTTTCCTTATTTACAAATAATTTGTACTTTAAAAAGTAGCGGAGCATATCAACTTCTAAAAAAAATATAGATCAAAAATGTGTTCTGGCTTTTGTTCTTTCAAAGACCATAATTTTGGTTTTGCTCACATTCACACGTAGGCCCTTTTTCTTACAAAATTCTATCATTACGTCGACTAGGCTTTGTAAGTCAGCTAATAGGACAGCATCGTCTGCTTATAGCAAAGAGAGAACTACAAACAACCACTGAGTCTCCTATTTGAACTCCCACATTCATTCCATTCAACCTTTGGAGACATTTGTCCAGATACATGATAGTCTAGCTTGGGAGTCTAGCTGGTAGAACGCAGCCAGTTTATCGTCGATATTTACATCAAACCAGTGGGCCTAGCTAAGTTGCATTCTATGATCGCCAACGCTATCAAAAAACTATTAAGATGTATGGGAATATGATATATTTACCGATATCTATAACGCTAAGTCACGTGACTTAACGTTAGAGATGTCAAAGTTTTCTATAGCGTTAGTGATCATAGAATGAAACTTGGCTAAAGCCCCCAGGCACCATCATCCAGTGGCACACGAAGCTGCTACTTTTTATCACTTACTACCTTTTACTCTGCTATGCTTCTTTTAGCTTCCACGTACTTCTTTCGTTGTATCTATCATATAATAATTTAAATACTCTCTAGCATTATTCTATGCCCAATTCCGGCTGAATTGCCATCGTTAGCCGTTCATGGACACCTTCTGCATACTTTGCTCTTACACTCTCTTCTTGCAACTTTACATCTTTATTTTTTCAATCCATCCGCTTCTATATGTGAATCCATGTTACAGGCAGGTGAGCCCTATTTCATCAATTTTTGCATAACTGAGTAATAATCATAAAAAAACATAAATTAACAAAATTTCTCACTTATTAATAGGATAATCGAGATACACCCCTATATATAGCGTGCAAGGCTAAGCAGTGGAAAGGGATCGAGGGTAGGTGCTTGAGGGAACTCAATTGGAAAGATCAACAAAAAGATGGCGTTATATTCAGCCACTTTAGATAACACAAAGTGCTCTCGACATTTCGTTTCGTTATCAACTTGTTAATTTGATGAAATATTATTTTTTATCATGTGACTGAGTTCTGAAATTAAATTAACTTGTCTAACTTTTAATGCCCAGTCTGTGAAAAGTTGTTTTAATTAGCGGATTTTTTTAACAAAGCAAATATTGGTCCGCGAATTCTATAAAAATTATGTTCTTTTTTGATAATAGAGGAAGATTACTATCATGTAAGAAAAATATTTTGAAATATATTTTTGTTAGTATTTAGTAGTTTTTTAATCAGATGAGTATCAAAGTATGATTTATAATCACCAATATTTCACTATCAAACCTCTACTATTGATTTTTTATTAAATTTCATCTCTAGATTTCATGAACAAGCTTATATTGCTTGTGATGGCACGAGCCACGGCTCACCCAAGCCTATCTTCAGTAATGTAACTCTTTTCTGTGTTAGTCGTCTCTGATTTTTTTACTATTCATAGAAGGTCTTCTGCCACGAAGCTATTTTGGAAAAGTCATTATGTCAAATAAAATTCTAGTTATTTTAGTGTTTTTTTTTTATATAGTTTCATATTGTATCTGATGATTATTTGCGGATTTTTATCACCATATTAAACTATGTACGTCAGTGGAATACTTCATTAGCCTTATAGGTACATTTCTGTGATTTTTCAGTAAATTAATAAATCTACTGGTACTGTGACAGGATTTCACCCACTCGTCATGACATTGCGCCAAAATCTTCCGTTTTTACATAGAAACCATATACCTTTATGTTTTCTCTTTTATCCAGCGTTACGTATTTGTTTAATAAAAAAAATATGCTGCTATTTTTGCAATCCCATAATGTGGCATTGAATAATTGACTCTTAGTTTGAAAAGCTAGATGATCCTTGTGTTGCTCAGACTCGGTCTGACTGGAAAGGTACTCATTTCGGGCTGGTGCTCTCACTCACCAAACAGAATACAACACATTAGGTACCTATATACATATATCTATACTATTGTAATAAACTGCAACAGAGCTATGGCTATACATTTAACATATTTGTGAAAAAATAATCTATTACCCGCAGTCCTAGGTGAGCGACGCGATGCGATGCTATGCGTTGCTACGCGATACGACGTATTGCGGCTAATCTGTTGTTCTTAGTGAGCGACAAACGCGTCAATACTACGCGACGCGACGTGACACGAAAATATGAAATAGAGGTTGTATGTACTTATGGCCTACGTTGTCGCCTATAATATGAATGCGACGCAAAACGATTAAAGTATTAGCCGCAATACGTCGCATCGCGTAGTAACGCGTAGAATCGTGTCGCGTTGCTCACCTAGAACAACGGGTAATACTTTAACCGCTTTTACGTCGCACTCAAATTAGGCGACAGCGTAGGCCATAAGTACATACAACCTCTATTTGATGTTTTCGTGTCGCGTCACGTCGCGTAGTATTGACGCGTTTGTCGCTCACCTAGGACAACGGGTTAGGCTATTGAGGCGTCACAAAACAGCAATTTTTTAAAAGTTTTGCCTAATTTTCTCTGAGTCTGTTTGTTTATTCGGCCATCTTGGAAAAACTACTAAAAGAATTGTGATGAAAGGTTCTTTTTTGATAGCTATTAATTACATTTAAAAACTGTGTATATATATTAACCGGTGTACCGGGAGCCTAAGATGTAATCTAAAAACTAGCTATTGGCTGCGGTGCAGCCATGTGCAAAGGATTACATATTTTTATTCTTTAATGCAACTTATTGTCTTATAAAAATTAATGTGTAAGCCATAGAAAATATTAGATAGGAGACAATAAAAATAAATATTTCACAAGATTACAATTCTTTATTAAAAACTGATTGAAACACCCAGTCGATACATATATGAGGACATTTAAAAATAACATTACATTTTTTAATTAAACTGCTACAAAATTTGCTACGAAACTCATTTATTTTATAACTATGTAATAATGAGGAGATGAACTGATTACATTATTATCGATGATTGACATATCTGTATAATGACAGTATATTGTCTATGGCATAGCATATAGATTGTATCATCATAGACTATGCATCTTAACATTCTATACCATGGTTTTCAACCAATTTCGCCACATACAAAAATGACTATCGAAGTACTGACTGTCGTAGCCCATTTATCAAGTTTCTCACCAAGCCGTTGTCGTTAGGTATGTTGATGAATCACTCCGCACCAGCTGTATTAATTAGTGACTATAATTATATATCAGTTAGTTCCTTATTTCTGCAGTAAAATAAAACAGACAAAGCATTTTAATTTACTTAATATCTAGTTGTTCCTCATTTACAATTGAAAAAATATTTACAGCGCGTAAGTTTTATAAAATTTGTCTATTAAATTTTAATTGTATATGGTTCTAGTGATATTAATTTACAAAGAAGTCCAATGCAGTTTAAGGAGAAAAAATAATTACATATCTAATAAACATATTTTCTACATTTCAATTTATATAGTAGTGTATTAAATCATCCTACCCGTCTTAAAAAAAAGTTAATTAATGATTAAATAATAAGCTTCAGAAATATATTATTATTTTAGACCAATAAATGGACAATCTTGCTAGAAAGTTCTGTCTTAAAAAAAATATTATGTCATTGCTCATTAGCTGCAATTAAATTTCAACTAGTCAACGATCAATTACAAACCTTAGATAACTACGCCTCCCGATGCTTAGACACAAATACCTACTTCTAGTTATTTACAAGTGATCAATAATAAGTTTATACCAAACATAATAAAAAATAGTCGATATATAATTAGAATGTGTTGCAATTATCAACTATATAATTTTATGCCGAAGAATTCGCAAATAATATTCTACTATTGAGTTTTTTAAGATATATTTCTTTTGGCGCGTTTGGAAATAGAATTTTTTATCAATGACTACGTAGAACTATGATTTCTTACGTGCATACAAGTGCATATATTTAGCTTACCAAACAATTGCTAAATATATTAGTTTGCTTCCTGAACACAAAGTACTAAAATTTGGAACAGAAAATAATATAGTCACATGCGAGTATCGAATACGTGGCTTCTGAACATCCTTCAAAAGCTCAGCCAACTAAGCTATCGTGACATTAACTCGAGGCCATCAATTAGCGTTACACATTCTTATTTAATGTAAAAAAAGTTTATTAAATGTAATTTTAAATAAAATAAATATTAGTGAGTAGCATAATAATTTAATCCAGTCTCTATTCTTATACATATCGTTTTATTAATTATGTTATATTAGACTAGTCTATCTAAGACATTTTCTTTTTATATAGTAACTAAATTTTATCCTATTCCACTTCACATATTCTCAAGCTTTATCACAAATACCATCTGAGCTTTCCCACTTTATTTTGCTCATTTATTAAACCTAATAATTATCGGATAATATTTATTATAATATTTTAGAAGCACATGTTATTTACATTTAAGAGAAATTAATTAAAATGTAAGCAAATAAATTACTATTTTGTAATATGCAATAAATAAATGTTACAAATAGCTAATATAAAATATTTTCTATTTTATAATAAAAAAACTAAAATGGAATGTATCAGTAAATATTATAAATAATTCTAAAAGGAGTGTGAGAAGTGAAATTGGAAAGAGCGGAAGAGCCCACGGGCACCGCTAACACGTTTCCTACAACCTTTGTGTCACGCTCCCAAGCACGTGTTCCAACGGAAATTCAAGTAATTTAAGCTTTCTTTGTGGCATCAACTTTGTTAGAATAAATTTATTACATTTTACAAAGAATGTTCTACCGTATTATACTCCCTGTTCATTTATAACAAAATTAAAACGTGCGTGCTAGCGTTGAGATGTAAAATTAGTTCCTTTTACAAACATGTTTATAAAACGATAGCATTCCAAAATAAAATATGAAATATTTAAAATATGAAATATTTTATTAACTGACTATTATAATAAGTCCTTTAATTTCACATATCTTTAAGTGTTCTTAACCAGATTGCTATATCTTAAATCATACGGGTTGGTACTATTTCCACAACAAAATCAACCCAATGTAATATATAGGTATTAATTTCAGGATTTTAAACATCGAATACGTGTTTAGACCTTGGTATACAATTAGTGTCAATTTATGCCAGTTTTATTCATAATTCTTATGAAAAATCAATGTAATAGTGTTCATTATCACAAAGCCAGATGTCTGATCAGATAAATGTGGAAATAAAGAAATGGCTATCTGTCAAACATTACCATACTTTCTTGATAATAATCTACAAAAATGATAAACAACTTACTTGTTTAAAAGCCAAAAAAAGCAAGAAGCATGGACATAGTAAGCAAAATTATTATGGCAGGGATGGATATCGTCGAGGCGTCACCAGCAGCTGCTAGTGCGCTCGCAGCTGCTTCTACACAATGTCGGTAAGACACGTGGTCTAAGCAGGTGATGGCACAGAAGTGTTGGTGGGCACACGCACCGTCGCAGGACTCTGAACTCTCATGTCGAACGTTGTAGGCGCGAATGTACCTGGACACGTGAAATGACAACCTTATATATCTAACCACCTCTACTCAAATTACAAAAATAAAGTCCGTCACACACGTAGCTATAATATAATATATTAATATATCATATTATATTAAAATATATAATATATTAATAAATATAAATTACGTTATAATTTCGTTATAAACGTCAATCTTTTTAGAAATATAAATCTTGCATGTGCGTACACTCCAAAATTTATAGATAAAATATATCGTAATATGACTTGCTATGCTATATTAATATATATTATAGCTATATGTGTGACGAGCTTAAACTGGGTAGTTTGTTTAAGAAATTTATAAATATATAAATTATAATTTGTGAATAAGGAAAAAGAGTATTTTAGTACGAGCGGGAATCTAACCTGCGTCCCTTCCTTTCCAGGGAAGTGCTCTAATCCATTGAGCTATCGTACCATTTCTAGAAATACCGAATTTCCTCATCACATTTGTCTTAACGATCAACGCCATCTATCGGCAATGCATTTACATGCATTGATCCAATGTAGTAAGTTTAATTTTGCAATCAAACGCCATCAAATAGTGTGAATTTTAATTTATACATCTCCTTTAAAAAAATAGATTTTAAATATGATAGTGAGTTTCTACTTAAGAGAGTTTTGACTTTTATTTATAAAAATAAACTTTATCACATCATTGACCCATTAAGATATTATTATAAATCCTTTAAAATCTTTTTAATTAATAATTATTTGAAACATTGTGGAGTAGAATAAGAAATCTTACTTGTGAAATATATTAGTTTCGTGCGGTGTGCCGATCTGGAGTTTTTCGGCCAGGTTATGGAACGACATGGCAGACACTTCGTGTAGCCCATAGTATTGAGTCAAGTTGTATTCTGCCGTCCACTCTGCCAGGTTAAGGTTCGCTCCTGCCAGGTCTAGAAAGTATTGTGTGTAGTCCAGCACCTTCAGAAACAACAGACGCAACTAAGTAATACTACAATAAATACTTACCAATATACAAAAAAATATTATTTAAGAATACAAAACCCCAGAGTTGACTATAAAACAACCGAAGGAATGTAACCCAGTTCCAGTGGCCCGCCAATAAAGGCGGAGAGACGGCACACGGCGGGTTTCTTTAGTGGGTGCAGGCCCCACACTACCCTGTTGGTTGCCCCGAACGACGAGGTGTACGGTTAGGAACGTTTTTTCCCGCCTTAATAAAAAAAAAAGGGTTGACTATAAAGAAATAGGTACTTTGAATAAAAATTGAGAAAACTTTTTTAATACCCCTTGTATCCTGAGGGATTTACAAACATACAATTAAAGGAAACAAAGTAAGTCCAGGCTCCAGAAATCCAACTTTGTGCATCACATAAATAATTTTGTCCGTGTGGTGACGGACTAAGAATACAAGTGTCACCACCCCATTTTTTCCCACGGGTGTCGTATGAGGCGACTAAGGGAAGTAAGAAATTATCATCCATTACATAACTGGTGGTAGGGCTGGGTACCAAGTGGGAGTACTCACTTGGTATCGGGCCCGAGCGGATTGGTACCACCATCTCCCGTGTGACCGACCATGAAGCACATCGTTACGTTTTGGCTGTAGCAGGAGATAGCTGCTTATATTTCTTTTCATATCTATGAAATGAATTGGTGAGCAGCGGCTTGCATGCAGGTTCAAATCCTGCACGTCACTGTTATTTTTGTTTTCACATTTTTCACTTAGTGTTTAATGTATAGTGCTAAGCATGTCAAGTGCTAAAAATATATATAAAAATATCTAAATATTTATAGGGTTTGCGTCATTATTAGGTAAAAATCTTAATTGTAAAATTAGGTTTACCTGGTCGGTATAATGTATGAAAATACTTCTGACAGATGGCGCGGGCGTCACCCAAATACGTTAAGTATGAATGTGTTATCGAAATTAGGAGTCAGGAGCAATTGTCACGATGGCTGAATTGGCAAAGCATCTGGACGGTATCCAGGAGATGCAGGTTCAAATCCTGCTCGTGACTGTTATTTTCGATTTCAGATTTTTCACTTTGTGTTTAAATTTAATCAATCTATATTCTCAGGTCACGTAATGCTTCCAAAGAAAGACCATATTTCATGACTTAACAGGCCTTAGCCATAAAGAAAGGTATAGATGGCGAAGTGGTTTAGATACTGACTTCCGATGCCTGTGTTGTTGATTCGATTTCAACACAGGCCTATTCGTAGTATGACCTACAAATGGTGTTTCTGAGATTGAGTGTCCTTTGTAACCGTGAAATTGTATGTTAGTAAAATCCCTCGTGATACAGGGATTGATTGAGGGTGATTAACGTGCATAAAGCCAGAAATAACTCGAAATCACCAAGAACAGCGTATAGGTACTACGAGAGTTCACCCCGCAAAGGAAAAAGGCCAGGGGATTTATTGTATAATCTAATTATAGTATTGGTGATATTTTAATGCTAAAGTATATTTTTCTGTGATTGTGATAATTTAATAAGGTTACTGTTTGAATTGTTTATAGATTCACAAATATTCCTATACTGACCATGGCACAGTTGCGTAACTTCTATTGCTTTATTTTAGGGTTAAATCTAAGGTCGTGAATTTTGGGGTTGAAAAGGAATGTGTCACTGTCACAAAGCTATATGAACATTTTGATCAGTATTTTAGCACTTGACATGCTCTGCTACTTTAAAGTACAAATTATTTGTGAATGTGGAAAAGGAGAATTTTAGTGCGAGCGGGAATCGAACTTGCGTCCCTTCCAATCCGAGGAAGTGCTCTAAGGCGCTGAGTTATCGCACTGACCTTCAGCCATACCCAATCTTCACATCACATTTGTCTTTACGATCCACGCCACCTAAAGGATGCATTTACATGCATTAATCCAATATATGCATCCGATTTCGATTCCCGCTCGCATTAAAGTTATCTTTTTGCACATTCACAAATTATTTGTACTATAAAGCTTTATGAAATTTAAAAAAAATACTTTAAATAAGTAAGTAGGTAGGTACTCATCGCACATGACCCCACTCTAATCTTAAAACCTTACGGTAGAATAAACGTTGTAATTAAGTGTAATAATGTTTTCAAACTGCGTTTAATTACACTGCTTCAGTTTTACAATATAACAGCTGTAACTGTAATATATTAAACAACGTTTTATGATTGTAATTTAGTCTTCGTTCTCGTTGTTGTATAATATATAATCGTAATTTAATAACAACATTTCAGATTTAAGATCAGTTACTTTGAAATAACACTAAAACTTACGTATTATTTTGCTATAAATTATCTTTCTACTACTAGATTTTTATTGGAATAACTGCCTCAGTGGTGCAGCGGTTGTGTAAGAGACTGCTGATCATGAGGACTCGGGTTCGATCCCTTTAGGGGGACGTTACTATTAAGCTTTTTCGTAAAAAGAAAATTTCTCAGTAGCAGCCCGGAGTTTGGAAATGTGCCCGTTAGACGACAATAGGCTCGCCCCCTATTATGTGGGACTTAAACATAGTTGGCGAACCGTGTGTGTGTAATACACCTCTGCGTACCCCTTCGGGGATACAGGCGTAATGCTATATATATTTTTAAAATAGCCAAAAAGCATATAGCCAACCTGATGGTTAGTGGTTACCATAACCTGTTGTTGTTAGCAATACTAGTAATAATAAAAAAAAACACCATCACGTGACCCAGGGATCGAACCCGAGATCTCAACATCAGCAGTCGCTCACACTACCGCTGCACCACTGAGACAGTCAGGAATATATATGGCGTATTACCAACCTTAGGGAAAAAGGACTTGGTTTAGAACTCTGATATGCAACACTGGCAAAATCCCCACTAAATGCCGATATTCTATGAGGAGATGGGAGTTACCCAGTTGATTGGGCCTATTCACGAAGTAATCGGCAATGCTCTAACGCCAGATCTTAATATAATCATACATGATTTGGTACTAGCATTATTCACCATGAAATTCCTACGCATTACTGGCAGTGATGCCCAGAAGGCTGGCAGCGTTGCTACCTTGAATGGCAATGCTAATATTATTTTATTTTGTTTTTTTAAAGTGTTAATGTGAAATTTATTACCATGTTTAGGCGTCAACGTACCTTGCCACTATTAGTGTCAAACTTGTACAGCCTAAGCCCAGGGTTGGAGGAGTCAGCTGGATCCCTGTGCGGACTTACTGAAGGCGCCATCAACGCCCAGGATACTGGTCGATCTAAACAAATAAACAAAACATACATAATATATCTCTGCTTATGTGCTATGCTATTTGTAAGTTTCACTACAGAACTAGATGTTAGTAGATATACGAGTATAGTAGGCTCAATTTTTTGTTACTTTGCGTTTTCAAGAAACCTCGAGGACTTAACTTATGGAGTAAAATAGATTACAAGTACACTTAAGATTCTAAGACAGACTATGTAGGAACACTGTAATGAGGTCATAATATGTACGTCAGCACTTTTGTACACAAACGAGGAGTATGAGAGACGCTCGCCCAGTTGCTGTACATTAAGTGACACGCGCGATCGTGTATATTAATTAGATATTTTTTATTTAAATTATAAAGTAGTAAGTCGGGAAATAAATGTTTAACTTTTAAAGTATCGCGAATTGTACACAATTAACATAAACGGGTCTTTTTTCGCGTTTAAATTAGGTCAAATTTTAACTACCTTTAGCCCGACATTTCAACCGCGTTGCAGCAGTCGTAGACGGTGAGTTGTCCCGTGACCATGCATACAGCCCACCTGATAGGACTAAGGAGAGGATAGGAAGGATAATAAGGAGAGGCTAGGGAGGGGATTTGGGCCTCCGGCACTCTCACTCACCATATGAAACATAACGGTAGGAGTACCTACGGTTGCCTCAAGCTGATCTTATGTGAGAGGGTGGAACTTCCCCAATCGAGCCAGCCTATTCGTTATTTTTTTTTTTATTGCATTTAGTGGCAGACGAGCCACGGCCCATCTGATGGTAAATGGTAACCGTCGCTCATGGACTCAACTATACCGAGAGTATCGTCAAGCCGCTGCTCACCATTTTATTTTAACGATATTAAATGAAAGGATAAACGGCTATCACCTGCTACAGCCAAAACGCAACAATGTGCTTCATGGCCGGTCACACGGGAGATGGTGGTACCAACCCGCTCCGGCCCGATACCAAGTGAGTACTCCCACTTAGCCTACCACCAGTCATGCAATGGATGATAATTGCTTACTTCCCTTAGTCGTCTCATACGACACCCGTGGGAACGAATAGGGTGGTGACACTTGTATTCTTATTCCGTCACCACACGGACAATCGTGCTGGGATAACCAAGGCTCTACCAGTAGATATTTATATTTTTTTTCACAGACCATTACTGTATATATATACGAGAGGTGTTAAGTGTTAAGGCTACAGTGCTCACAGTATCTTTCTTCGATGCATAGTGATAATTCGTAATGACGCCGTTCGTAAATTACGTCAAAATTCCGTGACCCTATTTCATCATGCTGCGTCACAATTTTTGCAACTCCCCTCTAAATATTACGTCAGCTAAGCTAGACTTTATCTCTTTTCATAACATTGTAATAAATTAATTTTCTTTTCAAAAACTGAAGTAAACTGAGAACGATGAGAGGGTTGTACTTCCCGATCGAGCCAGCCCATTCATGCCAGGATAAGCGAGTCTCTGCCACTAGATTATATAATTTCTTAGACCTCTTGAAACAAGATCAAACCATGCAATATACTTCCTCACACAATACTTTCGTCGATTTTTTTTTAATGCGAATGTAATATTTGCACGGCCTTTCGAAATATAAACTTCATATTGCATTCAACAATAGGTCAATGTGTTATAAATACATAAACCTAAGTCCGTATTCAAGTGATGATCTTAGTTAAGCTAGTTATCAAGTACTTGCCATCCGTAGCTGAAACTTTGTCGATGTAGGCAATATACTAATGCAATCTTTAGTACGTAATAATGATTAGGTTAACTCGACAATACTTCGACTGTTATTGGCACGAGTTCTACCAGCGTTATATGGCGCCGACGTTATTTAGTAATACGTCGTTCACAGCAGCACGAATTGGCTCTATGGATCTACACGCAACAACACTTATTTTTCTCTAGTTTCTGCACGCAACTTTCTCTGCGTGAACATTAGATTTGATATAGAAAGATAAAATCCTCACTATTGTTTCATACATTATAAACATGCCTTTTCCGCAGACAAAAGCTAGTTTTTAAAAGTTTGACCGTAATCCGTTCAATTGTTTTTGCGTGATTAACAAACAAACAGATAAAACGACAAACAGTCAAAAATTCTCAAAAAATGTTATGTTTTCAAAGAGGCCTATTTAACCAAATACAGTCTTTTTTTCTTTGTCAAATGTATGTGTTATAGCAGTACAAGCCCGCGGCTAAATAAAAATCCGATCCGTTTTTGCGTGATCTGCAAAAAAGCAAACAGACAGAAATTCGAAAAAGTAATTTTTGTTTACAGAGACGCTTTAGTAGGCTAATAATTTTTTTTTTAAATCATCTTAATACCTATTAGTATAAGTGACTTTGTATTTTTGATACGAATGACATCAGGAATAATAATCTAAATATTTTTTCGACCGACTTCCGAAAAGGAGGTGGTTCTGAATTCGGCTGTATGTTTTTTTGATTTTTGTGTGTTTTTGTTACGCGATTATTCCGCCAATTATGAATCGATTTCAATGATTTTTTTTTCGTAGGTTCTATATGCTCGTGGTCCTATTTAAATTTTATCAAAATCGGTCCAGCGGTTTGTAAAAAAACAACAAAATTCTAAAAAATTGCATCTGTTCATACATCGATGATATTTTCAACCGACTCTCTGGCTCATAGCAGTGCGTTTAGTTGCCATAGCATCACGCCTGTATGCCCGAAGGGGTAGGCAGAGGTGTATTACACACTCACGGTTCGCCAGCTGTTTAAGTCCCACGTAATAGGGGGCGTGCCTATTGCCGTACATGGCCTAGAATTTTTCTTTTTACGAAAAAGCTCAATGACACTGCCCGACCCGGGGATCGAAGCCGAGAGCTCATGGTCAGCAGTTGCACACACTACCGCTGCACCACCGAGGCAGTTTAGTTGGCGTACCCATATTATATGTATATGGGTACGCCAATCTTTCTTCACGGTCTTCGGAAGACTCTCGCTGTTTCCTATCGCACGCCTCATAAGCGAAGCGTTGAGGTGGGTACTACTCTCGCTTCACTAAGAACAACAGATTTTTCAAACTTAAAATATCTCTATTTATTATATATTGCACTTGTAAAATAATATATACACACACACATATCAAGAAAAAAACACTATTTTTAACACTCATGATATTTTTGATGCCATTTTTGTTATTTAAACTAGTTAAAAACTGTTTAAAAAAGTTCTGTCTTGGACGTCCGTGTGTTGTAGGTAATGTATGTTAACACGATAACGACCGGAATATTTTACTAATCGAGTCTTTTTTTTCTCTTACGATTCAGTATAATTACGAATAGAACCCTATCACTTTTCACGGTCTGATTCGATGTGGTCTAATTGTTATTAAATAAACAAAAAAATAGTTGGCTTCAAACACATCAGTAGGTGTCTAGCACGGAAATCGTATGTAAATACTAAATTATTTTTTGGTTATTAGTTCAAGGTGTCGTTTAAAGGCGGGTCTTTTTTAATTTAAAAATAATTTATTGTAATACCTAACTGACTTCAAAATATTAGTAGGCACCACCTCATTCTTTCTTACGGGTATCATACGAAGTGACTATGGGAAGTAAGCACTTATCACCCATTGCACTACTGGTGGTAGGGCTGATTACCAAATGGTACTCGCTTGTTTTTGGGCCCAAGCGTGCGCCCATGAACAATGCGACAGATGAAAATGCTAATGGATTTAAAAATACTGGAATGTGTAGTACTATTCCAGTGTTGTTGAGTCTATTGGTGGTAGTTACTGCTCACCATCAGGTGAGCCATGGCCCGTCTGCTATTATAAGTAAAAGAAAACAGACTCAAAACAACTATTTATGAATTGTCATGTGCGACTGGGCACAGGTCGACTAAAGTCTACTCACACTGGCACCTGCACCGCTGCACTACGGACTACCTGTGTGGTGCAGCGGTAACGTGAGCAACTGCTGAACATGAGGTCACGGGTTCGATCCCTGGGTCGGGCAGTGTTATAGATCTTTTTCGTAAAAAAAAATCTCATTAGCCCGGAGTTTGGAATTGTGCCCGGTAGACGGCAATAGGATCGCTTCCTATTACGTAGGATTTAGTGGGTGAGGGCCTCACACTACCCTGGTCGTTGCCCCAAACGACGGGGTGTGTGGTTAGAAACATTTTTTCCCGTATAAACTAGCTTTTGGAAAAGGGGAAGAGGCGAAACCGCGGAAAATCGCACAAAGGCTTTAAATAAAAACATTAAAAACATATATATCCTTTTGTAATTGTTCCATTTTAGGCAATATTCTTAATTAAAATGAACTCATTCAGAACTAATGAGGGAAAGGCGAGTAAATAAAATGTAATATCCGGTTTTGTTCGAATTTTATGTTCACATCAACGCATTTTTGTATTTTTACGAAAATAATTAGATACATATCGGCCCACTGGACAATGGAGTGGTTTTACGTTTACAAAATCATTTTTAATTTATTCTTAGCCGATAAAGATCTTGAGTCAAATACCTGCCACGCAGTGATTTTTTAAGTGTGTTTATAAGAGGTACCGACGGCTCCCACCAATATCAAATGCCATTTTGAACGTCAGCAATGGACCCATTCGTGGAATGTGCCACATACTAAAACATAGCCTCTATTCACCCTGTATTCCCCGAAGGGGTAGGCAGAGGTGTATTACACACCCACGACTCGCCAGCTATGTTTAAGTCCCACGTAGGGGCGAGCCTATTGAGGTCTACCGGGCACATTTTCAAACTCCGCGCTGTTATTGAGATTTTTTCTTATTAGGAAAAAGCTCAATAACATTGGCCGACCCGGGGATCGAACCCGAGACCTCATGATTAGCAGTCGCATACACCACCGCTACACCACCGAGCAGCCACATACTGGTTTCATAATTATACCATCCATCAAATTTTTTTTATACTATATGTGTGGCAAACAAGCATACCGCTCACCTGATGGTAAGCGGTTCCTGCAGCCTATAGACGCTAGCAACACCAGAGGCATAACTCGCGTCGTCATCTCCAAGGAAAGGGATAGTAGGTGGATAATATGGAGAGTATTGGCATGATACGTACTAAGGACATGATTGGAAAGATAATAAGGAGAGAATAGGGAGGGAGCTTGGGACTACGACGCTCTCACTCACCAAACGAAACACAACGCTAGGAGTACCTACCATTGTTTCACAATGATCTTCTGTGAGAGGACGGTACTTCCCCGATAGAGTCAGCCCATTCAATGCTGGGAGGCTATGAATGGTGCAAGGTGTAGAGCCTTGCATATCCCTTTCTTTTTTGTTAAGGCGGGAAAATATGTTCCTAACCACACACCCCGTCGTTCGGGGCAATGAACAGGGTAGTGTGGGGCCCTCACCCACTAAAGAAACCCACCGTGTGCCGTTTCTCCGCCTTTATTGGTGGGCCACCGGGGCCTTGCATATACTCTAGAAAAACTTTTTTACTATTAAACTAACCGTTATCATAAATAACTCTGAAGGTGTCAGCGTGTAGGTGACCAAAGAACTGCCCAGCAATGATCTTGGCATGACGCCGCACCATACGTAGGTACTTGGCGTTGGCTTGAGCTGAAGCAGCTGATGTGTCGTGAGGATGCCGTGAATCTGACCCTGGCGCTGCGTGGCCCACTATGTACACCTGTACAAACAAAAAAATCATTACTGACTGATTTATCATCAGTTCTTATTTTGATATTTTTATATATTTTTTGGGCAGTTGACATGCTTATCCATATAAAAATGCTGTGTGACGGGACTGTGAATTTCGTCAAGATGGCTCAATTGGCAAAGCATCTTGGACGGTATTCCAGGAGATGCTTCAAATCCTGCTTGTCACTGTTGTTTTAGATTTCACATTTTCACCTCATTGTCTGTGTGGTGACGGACTAAGAATACAAGCGTCACGACCCTATTCTTTCCCACGGGTGTCGTACGAGGCGACTAAGAGAAGTAAGCAACTATCATCATTGCATTAAGACTTTATCTATCAGTTATACTTTGACGGCTAAACCACTAAATCGATTTTGATGAATTGTAATGGGATAAGCATTATCCTCTAGACAAGACATTTTCTTTTTTCAATTATAAATGTTTATTTGGCACATTATTCATATTATGTGGGTGAAAATTTAAGTCTCTCTCTAACTAACTTAACAATTTAAAATAACTTTATCAATTTGTACTTTACGTAGATGAAACCACAGTTATAACTGGTATAAAATAAAAAAAACAGGAGCATGAGAGCAAAATCAATGCGGTCGAAATGCGATCTCTGCGGAGAATCTGTGGAGTGAGGCTGACTGACCGCATTCGTAACAATGACGTAAGAGAGCGAGTAAGTATGAAAGAGAGTATTGGTGTAAAGATGCGAAAGGGAATGCTCCGATGGTTCGGACATATGGAAAGAATGCCGGACGATCGACTGGCTAAGAAGATATACAATGCGAAAGTGGAAGGATGTAGGTACAGGGGGAGACCGAGACTTACCTACCTAGACCAAATTGGTCATGTATTGAAGGAAGGTGGAGTCAGGAGTCTCCGAAACCGGCGAGCGTGTATGAAGAGAGTTATGAATGTTGAGGAAGCGAGAGATGTATGCAAGAATAGAGCCTCTTGGCACTCTGTTCTCTCTGCCTACCCCGCAAGGGAAATGGCGTGATGATAAGTAAATAAGTAAGTAAAATATACATGTAAAAGTTCAATAAATAGCTTTTCATTTTAACTTTATCAGAGTTGATTGTCCAATTAACTTTATAACAAAATGTAGTCACTGCAGTTATTCATTTGTTTGGCAATCTGTCTCAATATAGGTAAGTAACTTTGGATAATATTAACTAGTCTAATTAATGCAAGTCGCAAGTAGTTTTGACTAATTGAGGCACTTCAAAGTGTAATACTCTCTAGTAAAGTCAGGGGCGATGAACTATAGGAACCTTAATTGACTCTCCGCGCTCGGAGTATTAAAAGTTACGCTTATCCTTCAATTTGAACATAGTATAAATTATATTGAAATTCTTTTAGTTAGTATATATATATATATATATATATATAATATATGCTATGTATATTGCTAAATAATTATGACGTGTTTTTAATTATGACGTGTTTAGAAACAAATATTAGATTTTAGTTTTTAGTGTGTGAGGAAACTGTGAGCGCAGATGTTTTTTTTTTATTAATTTATTACTCATTAAGGTACGCAATAATTATAGTATTCGTATGATGACTGGATAAAATACGAATACGGGATAGGTTATTATATATTTCTAATATACGAGCAGCCGCAACGCCCGCAACGTATCAAAATGCTATACTCTAAATCTCGTTTGAAAAACTCATTGACTGTCTCTTTTTCTCTGGTTATTTCTGAATAGTGTCATTACACTCCCGCACGCAGTTAAAAATTGTTACTATTTTATAAAATTAATGCGATTTGAATGCTATACATTTATGTAAGATTATATATACGACTCATCGAAATCAAGGCAAAGATTTAAACACAATTCATAATTTATAGATCAATGCCATGACTGAACTTTTTTTAATTATTATATTAATAATATTTTTTGATGTAGGAATCCAATCCATAACAATGATGTCTCGATAACAATGAGGACAATCATCCGTTACTTAAGTCAATACATAAACAGTGCTCTTAATTTTTATACCTGTTAGCCTACTTATAATTAATAAATTATCCTTATTATTACTTTGAATACGAAAGTCAGTTTGTTTGTTTGTATGTTACGCTTTCTCGTCTTAACTACTCCATCCATCCATCCATCCATCAGCCTTTCGACGTCCACTGCTGGACATAGGCCTCCCCAAATTGGGGGTATAGTGCCGTAATCGCCACGCTTGGCAGGCGGGTTGGCGATCGCAGTGGATGTTGTTAATACTCGAGGGAGTGCTGCTGCCCACTCCCCCCGGTATTCCCTCAGTCGGCTCTTACGACTCCCATGTGTGGAGAGGGGTTGACAATTCTAAAGCCGGCCCTACACGGCCGAAACTTAACTACTCAACCGTTCATAATGAAATTTTGCGTTACCTAAAACCAAGAAAAGCATATAATGTTTGAGATTTCTACCATGTATTTTACTTACCAGTTTCCGATATTTCAGCACTGTTGCAAGCGCCTTGAATACGGAGCAACCGAAGTGCTTGGTGGAACAGTTCTTTATTCTACGGTTAGACAAATCTATCTACCCGCTTTCTCACTCGTTTATGACACGCAACACTATCACTGTAACCACTACCAATGATCTTACTACCGTATCGAGCTCGATCACAATATACAGCATTTACGGTATCCAGTTTTTGAGAACTTTTTATTTGTGCATAGACGGATTACTTGACTCCAGATGCTAGATAATTGAAAGCTATCTTTACGGTATTTCGTTATTTCAATAGCTTCTCTCATCAATCTGGATATGTAATGGCGCTCCGTCGAGAGTATCTGAGAGTTCAGGTTCTCAATAATGTAATGATTAATCCCTGCCTCCAAAAGGTCTTGTGCTATGGCACATTTTCTTAGGTCATTGTTTTTATTTATATAATAATATGTTCTTTTGTACGGCATGCCACGGTTTTGTTTGACGGGCCTCGTGGCGTAGTCAGTAGTGTAACCGACTTCACACTCAGGACAAATATTTTTGTGATGAACACAGATATTTGTACTGCATTTGGGTGTTTTCTATCTATTATATGTATGTATTTACAACAAAAAAGTAATATATATTATGTATTATATCCGTAATCTGATGATGTTGTTGGTGACCCATAGCTCAAGCGTTAAGCTTAGTTTGGGACCAGAGGACGTTGTGTGAAATGTCCGTAAATATTTATTTATTTATTTTGTTTGGCCAATGTATGAACTTCGACAGCTGCAATCCACTTTGTAAACCCGGGCTTTCTAAGAGAAAATAGTATTTCGGCGTGGGTAAAAGCTGGGATGTCTTTTTGAAGGGAGTGATGATAGTTTTTACCGAATACTTGTGAAGAATATTTGCATGCTTATCTGTAACTCCTTTTATGGTATAATGGTAAATACACCGGCTGTCGTTTTGCCTCACTGTGCCTTGACATCGCTTCTCGTAGTGGTAGAGGAAGCTTCCCTTCTGTAGCACTGCGCTTACATGTTGTAGTTAGAGATAGAAATCCCGTCAACAAGTCTAGTATTATTTAGTGACTATAAGAGTTTGAAATCCTATATTTTGCACTTAATGTTAGTATAGTACTTATGTATAATTATTAAGTACACGCTGACAAAATCGTCAGCAGATTGTAGTTACACATTGACGTAAATAAACAAATAATATTATATTTTATCCTTTGAAGATACGCTTGTACCTTTTAGTAGATGGAATTGCAAAACTGAAAGGACGAGAAAATCTTTGTAAATACATCTTTTAAGATGTTTTCATTTAAAAAGTTGATTAAACTGTTAAAAGCAACTGAGGGATGATCAAGGTTTAATTTTAAAGTATTTAGATAAAAATATCTTAATTGGTATTCTGATACCTGATGATGATGATAATATTTCATTAGCAAGTAATGAAATATTTACCTTTAAAATATTTTTTTTTTGTTTACGTGTAGTTGCAAGGTAACTAATAGAGACCGGAAAGTTATTAACACACATTTTTTGTGTTCCATTCGATTTTTAAATTCGCAGGCAAGTTTCACCGTAAATAACTCAAAACTATCCATAAGCAGGTCATCCAGAACACTTTGGTAATCCGAATAATAAGAATCGCGTTTTGTTTTACAATTTCCTCATTATTTTAGGTAGGTAGTGAATGAAATGTGTTTTCTCTTGCAGAAAAAGGAATTAAATAATATTTATATAAATATATTTTTATGTCAGTATAAGAGCATATTTATGAGGCTGTGTAGAGGGAAGATTACCAAAGGACGAGTATAGAAACCACTGTACAGTCCTAAGCGCGCTACATATCTAATGTGCATTATTTTATATATTATACTGGTGGTAGGGCTGGGTATCAAATGGGAGTGCTCAATTGCTATCGGGCCGAGCGGGTTGGTACCACCATCTCCCATGTGACTAGCCATAAACCACAGTGTTTTTTGGTTGTAGCAGGAGACAGACTTTTATTCTATTCTTTCATCTGTGTAATAAAATGCTGAGCAGTGGCTTAACAATACTTTCGGTATAGTTGAGTTCATGAGCGACGGTTACCATTTACCATCAGATGGGACTTGGCTCGTCACAAAAAATATTAATGGATTTTCAAATTCATTTTATATACCAAAATATGACATAGGTACATTGAAATTCATATAATATTAAGGATCCCTTTCAAGAACATTATATAAACATCACTGAAAGGGTTGCTCGTCACCACCATATACCCAACAAAGGGAATATACATTTTTACGTATGAAATTGACTTTAAATCCCCGGCTCCGGGTGTATTGACAGTATGAATAAGAATAAATTGAATTTCCTGATACGGTGCGAGTTTTGATACATTGCATGCACACTTATAATATATTTATTACAGTGTTCTTTATATTTTATATCTAACATTTGATATTGAAATGAATACACACATAATACACGCCTGCATATACTGTAGTGTAATGTTTTCATGGTTCATGGATTTATATACTAGGTACTCTGTCAAGAAAGTATCGGGAATGGCTGATTTGTTTATGGTTCCAAATATATATTTTTTATGTTAGATTAGCACAACTGTTATCCATTTTGGCGCGGAGTTTGAGTTGCTTCTGTTATTTATATTAAATACAGTGCTGTTTTTAGTTATATCATATCTAGTGTGTATTGCGAATTTTAAAATGGACTCCTTTGCCAGCGGCTTCGCCGCAGCCAAAAGCTAGTTTTTCGGTTATATCTCAGGTTCCCGATATAGTAGCGGGATAAAATGTCTACCAGTTTTTAAGTCTAATCAAGGCCTTTAAATTAAAAAAAGTTGCATCAAAATCCGTTCAGTAGTTTTTGTGTGATGCGCGAACAAACAAACAGACAAACAGATAGACAAACAGACAAAAAATCTAAAAAAAATTGTTTTGTGTTTAGACACGCCTACATAGGCTATAACAGTATTTTTTTCTCAAATATCTTGAATGTACAGACACAGCTCTGTTACAGTTTTATAATAGTAATATTGGCAAAAACATCGAACAAAGAATTTGTCTTGAATTTTGTATGGCCAATGGAATTTCGTGTTCGGAGTCACTGAAAATGTTATAGAAGGCTTACGAATCGACTTTATCAAACACGTGCTTATGAGTGGTACAAAGCGTTTAAAAGCGGTCGAGATGTGATGGAAGATTTGCCTCGCTCTGGTAGGCCATCAACGTCTGCAACTAAAGTTAACATTGCAAAAGTGAAGGAAATAGTGACTGAAAATCCTCCTTCAAATTTGAGAGAGATGGCCGCCAAACTTTCTGTGTCTCACGACTCAATCTGTACCATTTTAAATAATCACTTGGGTATGAAACATGTTTCCGCTGGGCTATTCCCAAAAGACCTGACTTTTCTCCAAAAACTCAATCGCATGAGTCGCTGAGGACATGCTAGAACGAGTAAATTCCGACCCAACATTCATGAAACGCATTGTTACTGGTAACGAGACGTAGGTTTACGAGTTTGACATGCAAACTAGTCAACAAGCTTCGGAGTGGCGACTTCCAACTGAACCGAAACCGAAAAAACCATGCCAAAGTCGATCAAAAGTCAAAGTCATGTTGACTGTTTTTTTTGACTATCGCATGTTGTGCACTCGGAATTCTTGCCAGAAGGTCAAACGGTAAATAAAGAATATTATTTGAGCATTATGCGGCGTTTAAGAAAGCAAATTCGGCAAAAAAGGCCAGATTTGTGGAAAGAAAATTCTTGGATTTTGCCCCGATAATGCGCCTTTGCACAAGGCCATCATTGTGAATGATTTTTTGTCCATTTTTGAACACTCAACAAATACCATCGAGCAACCACCATATTCACCAGATATGGCTCCAGCCGACCTTTTTCTTGTTCCTAAACTCAAATTACCACTTCGTGGCACCCGTTTTCAATCGGTAGAAGAGGAGAATTCGCCGCGAGAACTGAACTCAATTCCGGAATCAGCGTTTAAAAAATGTTTTGATGATTGGATTATTCGTTGGCGTAAGTCGTTTCTGAAGGAGCATGCATACTTTGAAGGTGATAAAATAAATTTGGATGAATAACAAAAATTTTGTGTATTATTGATCTTTTCCCGAGACGCCTGTAATCCTCGAAGGGGTAGGCAAAGGTGTATTACACACCCACGACTCACCAGCTATGTTTGAGTCCCACGTAATAGGGGGCAAGCCTATTGACGTCTACCGGGCACATTTCCAAACTCCGGGCTGCTACTGAGAATTTTCTTTTAGGAAAAAGCTCAATAACATTGCCCAACCCGGGGACCGAACCCGAGACCTCATGATTAGCAGTCGCATACACTACCGCTACACCACCGAGGCAGTTAGCAAAATTAAACTAAATTTACTTATTTGTGCTGAATTCTTATAATATACTTTTAAAATATTGAAATGACGATATCAGTGAGTTGTGGTCAGAACGCAACTTACCGACGACGTCTCTTTGTAATGAAAGAAGAAAATGTGTTTTAAAATGCATATATTTACAAATTTAAACTACTGACACATAAAATGTTATTCCATTTTGTTTTAAGCTTGATCCTGAGCCATTTCTACACCCATCAAGAGCGCACTTCATGGTTAAAAGAATTTAATACTTATTTTAAGATCCGTCCGAACCGAACGCAATGACGGTTCACTCGAAACTGCGGTTTGAGGCCCCGCCCACTGTGACGTCACTGACCTACTTGAAGGCGACATGACCTAGTCGGCTTGCGGCATCTCCGCTATTTTTCCGTACTCCGTGGCCTCACTCCACAGATTCTCCGCAGAGATCGCATTTCAACCGCATTGATTTTACTCTCATGCTCTTTTTAGCATACCCAACTCTTACTTCCATATAATGATGTTCCCAGTTGTTTTTCACAACGAAAAAAATACTTTCCGGGAATCAGTACAAAATTTATTTTGCGGACTATACACAGTTTGTGGAGTTCAGGTCCACAAAAATTAATCAGAAAGGTAAATTATCTGCCTATTAGGCGACAGAAATTTGTAAACAATGAGAGTAGAAACTTCGATTATATTTTACAAAAAAATATTTTTATGTTTTCATTACCAAAATGCAATTTCATACTTACCCCTAATATTAAACACACTTAAATGTCGTAATGACATAAATAAAACAGGTTAGAAGCAGTACGTAAGTTATTTTTGAAGTGAAACCTTCTTTAGGCGCGTTGAGTACTTTATGGGTGAACAAAAATCATGGAACTCGCATCATCGTCACCGAACGCTCCGATCTTCTTTAGGCGCGTTGAATACTTTTTGGGTGAACAAAAATCATGGAATTCGCGTCATCGTCACCAAACGCTCCTACAAGTGAAAACTAAGTTACTTGTGAATTGTATCGTCCTGCTATTAGATTATTATTTTTGGTTTGTAAAGAAGCTCGACAATACAATTCACAAGTTACTTAATTTTCACTTCTATCGGCAGTACCCAATGACTGCCCCGCAATTTTTTTTTTTACTAAACTAGTAGCTAACAACCGTACGGCCCACCTGATGGTAAGTGGTTATCGCCTATAGATACCAGCAACACCAGAGGCATCACTTGCGGGTCACCATCTTCAAGGAAAGGGATTAGAGGTGGATAGGTAGAATAATAGGTAGGATACTAAGGAGATGATAGAAAGGATAATAAGAACAGGATAGGGAGGAGGTTTGGGCCTCCAGCACTCTCACTCACCATACGAAACACAACGGTAATAGTAACTACCGTCGTTACACGCTGATCTTATGTGAGAGGTTGGTACTTCCCCGATCGAGCCGGCCCATTCGTGCTGGGATGAGCGAGGCTCTACCATTAGAAACACTTTACTAATATTCTAAGTTCTATAACTAAGGCGGACCACTGAATTAAATAGCTAGTTGAACTAAAAAGTAGTAAATAATATTACAATAAATAATGATTGTAAAAAAGTGTGAGGTGTATAATCAAATGTTACAAATAGTTCACCTATATAGCAAAAAGCACCCCACACACATTCAACAACTACGGAACCCTAAAAACCGACAAATACCGAATAATTTTATCAAGTTAGTGTATTGTCATCGGTCCTCGATAAATCTACAAAGTTTGAACAAAATCTGGCCGTTTAAAGTGGGTCAAAATCGCGTCCAAAGGAGTCGGATACAAGCATACAACTATACAAACATACAGGTGAAGCTAATAAAAAGCGTGTAAAAAAATAGTTCTATAACTTAAGGAACATCAATTACAATGTACTTTATAAAACTTTCATTCAAAACATATTGATTAGATTTACTATTTGCGTTCCGTGTTTCTTTTTAACCATTCAAAGCGACAAGTTATTACTAGTAACATCAAAATTACCTATAATAAATGTAACTGCCTCTTAACAATTTAGCTTCACACCAAATTCACTACTCCAACATCAAAATTATTCTTTCACAGTCAGAATATATTAACATAGTCACATGATTTATATGAAGAATGGGTTTTTTGACAGTAATAACAGGACAAGGATTGATGTTTATGTATTTACTCGTAACATAGCATAATACGATGGCTCTCCATCAGTAGGTACTATTGTATTTTCCTACAGTATCATATTATTATAATCACGATGCTGTTTGTAACGTTATCTATCTATACTTTTAAAAAGCTGTAACAGAGCTATGTCTGTACATTTAAGATATTTGAGAAAAAAATACTGTATTAGGCTATACATGCGTGTCTAAACACAAAATGATTTTCTACATTTTTTGTATGTTCGTCTGTCTGTTCGTTCGCGTATCACGCAAAAACTACTGAAACTATTTTAATGCAACTTTTTTATTTGACAGCTCTTGATTAGACTTAAATATTGGTGTACATTTTATCCCGCTACTACATCAGGAACCTGAGATATGACCTAAAAACTAGCAAAAGCTGCGGCGGAGCGGCCGGCACAGGCTAGAAATATTGTAATTGTTTAAATTTAAGCACTGTACAGAGCGGTCAGTGTATATTACAAGTATATTCAAATCACTAAGCACGCCATCGGTTGATTTACTGTATCCTCTGCCCTATAACAAAGGGCGTTAGCATGTACAACAGTTGTAAGTGTAAATTACAGCCACCCTATTGTAATGATTCATAATTGTGGACGCGGAAATTTATATCAGCTTCACAGAACATACTTTACTGGGCTTTGTTATTACATGACATACAACGTAGAGTATGATAATAATATTACGAATTACCATTTGTATGTGAATAATTATTGTTCGTGAAATTACGACGTTACGCGTGCTAGGGTAATAAATGTATGCGTGGCGAGTTCGTCGACGTTTTAAAAACAACATTCATAGCCACACGCACTCTCAGAACTGCTTACAATTTTATAGACTATTTTACTATCGACTTATCTTAATCTATACTATTATAAAGCTGTAACAGAGCTGTGTCTGTATATTTAAGATATTTGAGAAAAAATGACGTGTCTGAACACCAAACTTTTTTTTTAGTTTTTTTATCTGTTTATCTGTTTGTTTGTTCGCGCATCACGCAAAAACTACTGAACGGATTTTAATGCAACTTTTTCTATTTGATAGATCTCAATTAGCCTTAACAACTGGTATACATTTGATCCCGCTACTATATCGGGAACCTGAGATACAACCTAAAAATTAGCTTTTGGTTGCGGCGGAGCCGCAGGCAAGGGCTAGTAATATTATAAATTAGCTTATGTCCGCGGCCAAAAGAGAGCACCTCTAATATAAATACCTTCGTCATCTTCTGCACAAGAACAATCTCTTCACAAAAATAGTTATCCCACAGAACTCTCAATTTATCCGGGATTTTTTATATTTAAACTACATGGATGGCAAACAAGCATACGGCCCACCAGAAGGTAAGCGGTTACCGTAGCCTATAGACATTAGCAACACCAGAGGTGTCAATCACGGGTTACCATTCCGAAAGAAAGGGATAAGAGGTGTATAGGCAGAGGATAATAATAAGGAGAAGATATGTAGTAAAGGATAGAAAAAATAATAAGGAGAGGTCTCACTCAACATCGACAACTGCCTCGGTGGTGTAGCGGTAGTGTATGCGCCTGCTAATCATGAGGTCTCGGGTTCAATCCCCGGGTTGGGCAATGTTATTGAGCTTTTTCCTAAACAAAAATTCTCAGTAGCAGCCCGGAGTTTGGAAATGTGCCCGGTAGACGTCAATAGGCTCGCCCCGTATTACGTGGGACTTAAACATAGCTGGGGAGTCGTGGATGTGTAATACACTTCTGCCTACCCCTTCGGGGAATACAGACGTAATGCTATGTGTTATGTCTCACTCAACATACGCATCACAAGGCAGGAGTACCTATATTGTGTTGTTACACGCTGATCTTTTGTGAGAGGGTGGTACTTCCCTGATCGAGCCGGCCCATTCGTGCTGGGATAAACAAAGCTCTACCACTAAAACATAAACAGTAATCTATGTCTTTTTCTATATGAATTCCAAGTTTCGTGATGATTGGCTAAGCAGTTAGGGCATCAAGAGGTAACAACACTTTCACGTTTTAAATCTATTTCTTTTAGCAATTGACATGCTCCGCTACTTTTTAAAGTACAAATTATTTGTGAATAAAGAAAAAGAGATTTTTAGTAGGGGCGGGAATCGAACCACGCATCTTTTCCAATCCGGGGAAGTGCTCTAAGCCACTGAGCTACCCTATATAATCTGAATATAATCGGAACAATGTGCGCAAATAGATAGCTTGGATTCTCCCAATAAGACAATAAAAGCCATCTTATAATCATTGATTAATTAATATCCATCCATCAGCCTTTTAAAGTCCACTGCTGGACATAGGCCTCCCCAAGAATGGGGGATAGTGCCATAATCGCCACACATCGCAGTGGATGTTGTTAATACTCGAAGGAGTGCTGCTGCTCACTCCCCCGGTATTCCCTCAATCGGCTCTTACGACTCCCATTACAATTCTAAAGCCGGCCCCACACGGCATTAATTAATATATCAATGCTTATAATAAAATTTATCACTACAAGTACAATCTGCTAGCTTAACGGTTAAAGCGTGTGAACCAGCAAACTATATACGAGTCGCAGATTCAAATCCCGGTTGCATTTTTTGCCTTTTTATTTTCGCTTTTGTTATAATAAAGTTTCAGAAATGTAATCACCGACGTGGGTGGCCTTCCATCACGTCTCGCGAAAGGGCATTTTAGAAGAAGTGTTAATCCGTTGTCTCTGTTAACCCTTTGGAAAACACGCGTGATTCTGTGTACTTATGTTTATATGTGGTATGTGAAGAGTCGTTGAACTTTATGTAACAAATACTCATTATGTTCCAAAGTTACTAAATTGAATAATTAAATACGATGCCGATACGAAATCTCTTTTTGAAGTCGTTTAAATTCGGAATGCTATACTAAAGAAACATGGACTCTCGGAAACACATTTGCATCGCTATTCCGATGGAAGCGATTACATTAACGAATTTCTAATCTGTAATTTATTATACCGGGTACGGGACGGCCGTTGTCCGGATTTCCTAGTTCCGGCCAGCACCGGTCCGATGTAGTTCAACCACTTCTTGTTAATAAACTACCTGTTTTGAGTCCGACTCATATCGTCTAGAATATTTATTTGTGAACCCACTTGTTACTACAGATAGAACATAAGCTCTCTTGAAAATCTTTTTTGAGCGATGACCTTGACATGCACAAATACAATCTCTATATATGCGAAAATGTTTGTTACTATCAAAAATTAAATACCATGAAGCATATTACATCAATACAGATTACAAATCGTACTGGATGCCTAAGATGTATCGTATGATAAACTGTTTTAAATAGTCATTTATAATAAAATATAGCTTTATTTTATGGTTCAAACATACACAGCACACATATATTTTGTTTGTTGTACATAATCGTAAAATCAGTGCTTCGATAGAAATTTTCTTCAAACGTTCAATGGTTCCAACATTTTGTTGCTTTTTTGTTTAAAATCGTTTTTGTATATGTAAACTCAGCTTGTGAGACATAGCTTGTTACTTAGTTAAACCCACAGACGTAGTACTTTTATTTTTAATAGAAACTAATGAATTAAATAATATATTTATTAAGTTCATTATAATATTGAAACACCTACAAATGGCTGATTCTAAATATGAGAATTCCTTGCGCATCATACAATTCAAGTTTTTAGTATATTAAAAGTCTGCTATCGTCATGGATGTAATTTTAGCCATACTGGTTTGCTCAAGATGTTGTTATTCACCGTTTTAAAATCATAGATTTTCTTAATTAATAAATTGCACCCGTGGAAAATTAGAGTGGGTTGCTATTCTGGGATAAATAATATATCAATTACAATTTTTTCATAAATTCTCGTACACATACATAATAATATCATAGTATGGTGTACGTACGTGTTTATATTCATAAATGGGGTTGCCAGATATAAAACAAATTCTATAATAATATATTAGCATGACGCCGTGACTGTGGCGCCACTGTTGATCGATAATAAAGTCTCCGACAGCACGACTGTCACACCACAACTCATTGATTATGAACTATCAATTTCTATTTTAATTATAATCTATTACGTGGAATGAGGTTGATGCGCCTATTGACAGTAGACAGATTTCGAGGACAAGAATAATATGGAAATTGTTTTATATATAATATGATGGCGAGTAGACTTGATTGCAATTATATTAGTCACTGTTGTAGGGTGTCAGCCGGACCCACGAGTCTGGTAATCCTGCGGTAGTTAGAAGTGTATGTACTAACATATATAAGCAAATTGTTACTAACCAAACTATGAGTCTTGGTACTTGAAAATAAAGGTTTATTATTATTATAAATAGAAAGAAAAAAATAATACAAAGTTGAAAACAAAATTGAGACTTACCATATCCTTATTAATGGTTGCTTTATCTAGAACAGTATCTAACCACTCCCATTGTCGCCTGGCATCGCCGCTTGAATCCCGCACGCTGAATAGGTTTGTGTTCAACACAACTATTCGCAGCTTGCTTTGTTTCTGCTCTATTGTGTAGTAGCCACCTGTTTATAAAGACTATGTAGTTTTAATTTATTTAAATTACCAACTAACATTTGGGATACAGCTTTGTGATCGGGCTCTGTATTTATTTTATAGCAATTGTCTTTTAGGACTCATTATTTTTTTACAGCAGTGGTTGTAGTTAGCCGTAGTTGCTTACGAGTCTTACGCTAAGCCATAATTAGCACGCTGGTTCATTTTAGGCTTGTTTAATTCACAACATCTTTCAGGTATGCAAGTTTCATGAAGATGTTTAACAGTGATAATTCGTATATAAATACACAAATATAATTTTCGAAATGTCAGTTCAGAAATCTAAAGTACGGATCAGGTATCAAACTTTAAACTTTCTTTCTCGATCTTACCACAAACTTATTGATACTATTATTAATTATATTCGTGGCAGAAATATTTGATCTCTTCAAAATATTTTTCCAAATTTCAAATGCCTCTGTGGTGCAGCGGTAGTTCAGTTTTTAGTCGCTTACACTGCTGATCATGACGTCTCAGGTTCAATTCCCGGGTCGGGCAGTGTTATTAAGTTTTTTCTTAAGAATAAATATTCTCAGTAGCAGCCCGGAATTTGGAACTGTGGCCGGTAGACGTCAATAGGCTTGCCCCCTATTACGTGGGACTTAAATATAGCTGGCGAACCGTGGGTGTGTAATACACCTCTGCCTACAGGCGTGATGCTATGCTTCTTTTTCAAAATATTTTGATCAACAGCACTACACTTCAACAAAAATATAAAAAACAAAACAAAGCAAGTGCATAAAAGTTTGTGTTTCTTACTTTCGTACTCGAATTTTAGAAACTTTAACTTTTATAAAACGGACTAAAGCACTAACTCAGACTTGTGCTGTAGCGAAAACAATCACCATATTTAAAAGTCTACAAAGCTCGTTGTATAGGTGTACAACAACAAAGTAGTTCGTGAGCTGAATTTTAAGATATCTTTTATCTTAAAATTGACGTCGTAAGCTGCAAGAAAAATATATTAAATCACTGCTCACTCAGTAAAAAAAAGTTAAAAATAAACTTCTCTATTTGAAATTTAAATAGAGAAGTTTATTTTCAACTTTTATTATTTAAATTTTAAATACATTTTCAAATAAAACTCTTACCATGTTTAAAAGTTTGTAAGGCTTCTAGAGGCAACCAGTGCATCCACAAAGTAGTTAGACTCTCTGATGGAGCTGGGTCCAAGTGACCCAATACTGGAAATACGAAATGTGAGCTGAACGTTCTACTAAGTAGATCTGTCATGTTTCTGATGGCCTGAAACTTGTCGTCATCGTTCATGGCGTGGGCTGTTATAATGTCGCTGAAAGAGAAATAATTTATTTAATATTTTTTTTTAGGTTCGTACTCTTTAGAACATAATTGTAAGATCCACTCTTACGCAGTTTTTTTTTATAATGGAAAGTAATTTGGGCTATTACGCCACACTGGGTGATATGGTTGTGCATGGGATTTTATTTCATATTTCTATAATCGGATTAGACTTTATAATCCCCACCAAAATAAAAAAGTATTCTTTTTTGTTACAAATACTATTGGGTTAGAGTGGAGTGCTCAGTACAATGTCCGCCATTGTTGCAATATTTAATCTGGTTTTGATGCGTTGTTGTAGTGATTCATTAACGACGTGGATGCGAGTCAAAGTTATTGAATGAAAAAATCTCATGCTCTTCTAACATTGATGCTCTTCCAACAGACCCATCTTTTCTCACGAATGTTTTCAATAAAAATGAACTATGTACCATATTTTTTGGGAAAGACGTATTCTTTATGATAGATAGTTTAAGGTTGGAAAGAAATATAGATATTATACTATTTACCCAGTCCACAGCACAAATTCGACGTTCTCAGAATGCCGCGTGCGCATGTATCGCGCGGCAGATTCTATCAGCTCCAGTGAACTGTCACAGGAATAGTCGCCAAAGCGACCCAATGCCCGGTGATGGCCTGAGCTGCCTCGTTCATCTGCTCTCCGACAATCTACGGCAATTTTTAATTTTAATATTGGCGTTTTTACGGATTGGAGTACATATAAATAAAAATTAAATATATGATGTATATTAAATACAAAGTGAAAAATGTGAAATCGAAAATAACATATAAGGATACCGTCCAGATACTTCCCACAGATGGCGCAGGCGTCACCCAAGACGTTGGGAATTAATGTGTTATCGAAATTAGCAGTCAGGAGCAAGTGTCACGATGGCTGAATTGGCAAAGCATCTGGACGGTAGAGGAGGAGGAGGTCCAGGAGATGCAGGTTCAAATCCTGCTCGTGACTGTTATTTTCGATTTCACATTTTTCACTTTGTGTTTAATGTACCTATATGCCTAAGCATGACTAATGCTAAAAAAGTATATAAAAATATCTAGATATATAATGTATATTTCAAGTATGTGCGTTTGACATTTTGATCTATATTTTAGCACTTGACATGCTCAGCTACTCTTAAAGTACAAATTATAATTTGTGAATAAGGAAAAAGAGTATTTTAGTACAGGCGGGAATCGAACCTGCGTCCCTTCCTATCCGGGGAAGAGCTCTAATCCACTGAGCTACAGTACTATCTTTTAGACATACCCATTCTCCTTATCACATTTGTCTTAACATACACAAACTTATAACACCTTTTCGTTTACGTCGGCGGTTAATTTATATTTTTCTCATCTAGCGAGACTAGTCCACCACTCTGAATATAAATTCTCTCTGTGAGAGACTTAAAATACAAGTGTCACTACCCCATTATTACTCACAGGTGTGGTACGAGGCGACTAAAAGAATTAAGCAAGTATCCCCCATTGCATTACTGGTGGTAGGGCTGGGTACCAGGTGGGAGTACTCACTTGTTATCAGGCCCGAGCGAATTGGTACTACTATCTCCCATGTGACCGGTCATAAAGCACATCAGATTGTTTTGATTGTAGTAGGAGATAGCCGTTAATTCGTTCATTTCATATATATCTGTGAAATGAAACGGTGAGCAGCGGCTTGACAACACCTTTGGTACAAATGATTCCATAAGCCACGGTTACCATTTTCTATCAGGTGGGCCGTGACTCATCTGTCACCATATACCTATGCAATAAAAAAAATGGAAACAATAATGTTTTGTTATATTGTGCATGGAAACGTAAATCAAACGAGAGTGTACGATCAAGACTGACATTTATTTCTCTTAACGCGGCCGGCCCACCGCGCCATCCTTCCTACCTACCTACATGCATTAATCTTTAATAATACAAATACCTACAACCCCTTTATTAATTAAATTTATTTCGTTTAGGTATATAACAATTAATCAATATCCCCCTATCAAAAATTATAATAATCATAATATTGCAAAATGCTACATTTTTAATTGTGACTAACTACAAACTATCACATAACAAATAGTTTGACTTATTTATATTAAAGAAGTACATACTTATAATCTAAAAACACGGTGATGTAATATGTACATATTAACTGTAGAAATATATAATTAATTTAGACACATAATATATTATAATTAATTACATTCAGTACTCACCATTGGTTAAATATAAGATATTTATTTCAGTGATTCATTACATTAGTTATAATTCATCATACTAATTATCTGTGCTGTATTTGAGATCTGACACATCTTAGGTATAATATACCCGGTATACGAATCATGTAGGTAGTACCTATAGTTCATGATTGTATACGATTATTGACGCCACTGTTACAGTAATATATATTTTCTTTTTATGTTGTTTTTATTAAGTTTGATCACTCATTCATTCATTTTAGGGTATAACTTAATTCAGAAAGTTACAACAAAAGTTCATTACATTACATAGATATATGTTAGTAACATACAATAACAAAACATATTCATAACAAAACTATTATCTATGTACGATGCGCTAGCTCACAGTTTTAAATTACGTTGCACTTACAGATTTTCGTTCATTGAGTAACCCCACCGATCAGGAGGCCGCACTATCCTGCCGAATCGAGTACGATATACATTAGAATTGTCATCAGCTGATTGCAAAACCGGTTCACTGGAGCCGACTGCCGCGGGTTCAGCTGTTTCTATGTCGTCATATAAGTAATTGTATTGATTTAGCGGTGATAAGCAAGTACGATATGAATCTGTGATCAAGTGTTTTCTATTACGTCGCAAAACAGTCCCGTTATTCATTAACACATTATATGATCTTTCTGAAAACCTGTTTGTTACCGTCCCCGATTGCCAAGTATTGTTTATTCTAACTTTTACCTTCTGTCCTACACATAAGGGTTTCAAATTCTTAGATCCTCTATCGTAATAATGTTTTTGCATTTGCTGGCGAGTCTTTAATTTTTTTAAAGTGTTATTATGTAATGTAGGCTTTAGTAAAATAGGGTTACAGGGCAATATGCTACGTAGCTTCCTATTATATAATAACTCTGCAGGCGATGGTATTTCTTTACTAATGGGTGTGTTTAAGTATTCTAAAAATGCTAAATTAAAATCTGATCGATCATGTGTCGTCTTTTTCATTATATTTTTTATAGTCTGAATAGTCCGCTCGACCTGACCATTAGACTGTGAGTATCTCGGTGACGATGTTATGTGCCTAAACTTCCAGTGGTTTGCAAATTCTGCAAACACCATAGATGAAAACTCGGGTCCATTATCAGACATAACCGTCTCTGGAATCCCTTGCCTACTGAATATTATTTTTAAATTCTTAATAACATTTTCTGAGGTCAATGAATTTATTTGTACCAATTCAACAAATTTGCTATGATAATCCACTACTATTACATAGGATTTGGAACCTAGATGAAAAATGTCTACGCCTACTTTGCACCACGGCCTATCAGGTATTTCATGAGGAATTAAAGGTTCTTTCGCATTTTGTCTTCTGTAGCTTAAGCATGCCTGACAGTGTGACAAATAGTCTAGTAATTGTGTGTTCATGTTGGGCCAAAAGATTATCTCACGGGCTCTAAGCTTGCATTTTTCTATACCTAAATGACTGCTATGTATGTATTTTAACATTTTGTTACGCATTACCTTAGGAATGACAACCCTACTGCCTCTCCATATTATTCCAAAGTTAACTACTAACTCATCCTTGCACTCCCAGAAGGGTTTTAATTGATCGTCTAGTTTACTTTTATGTATTGGCCAACCACGTTTTATTGTTTTGATTAATCTTTGCATATCTTCATCTTCAGAAGTACATTTCTGTATTTCTAAAAAGTGCGTGTCTGTCAATTCATTATTTGCGCTGACCGAGCACACCTGCGCCTGCGCGTCATAGTGCTCACGCGGAGAGAGATCGACTGGTTCTGAACTGGGTGCAACCGCACGCGATAATGTATCTGCTATGTATAAATATTTACCGGGCTTGTAAACTAATGTAAATGTATATGGCTGTAATCTCATTAACATTCTTTGTAGCCGCGCAGGTGCATTGTATAAGGGTTTATTTATAATATTTACTAACGGTTTATGGTCCGTTTCGACAGTTATATCTGTCCTTCCATAGATGTATGTATAGAATTTTTCACAAGCGAATACACACGCATACAATTCTTTTTCTATTTGAGCATATGACTGTTCAGTTTTTGTAAGTGCCTTTGAAGCGTAACATACAGGTAAATTACTTTGTAGTAAACAAGCCCCTAATCCAGTTTTGCTTGCGTCTACCGATATTACAACCGGTTTTAATGGATCGTAAAACTGTAGTACTGGTGAATTAATAAGACATTTTTTTATATCACTGAAACACTGATCATGTTTGTTAGTCCAGTGCCATTCTATCTCTTTTTTGAGTAACTCTCTTAAAACACATGTCCTGTCTGACAAGTTAGGTATAAAATTGCCAACATAAGTAACTAGACCTAAAAATCTCTCTACGTCTTTTACATTGGTAGGAGTGGGCATGTCTTTTATAGCTTTCACATGTGAATCATCCGGACTTACACCGTCTTTGGAAATTATGTGTCCTAAGTACTTTATCGTGGTTAAACCGATCTTACATTTTTCTTTATTTAATTTTATGTTAATAATCTCACATCTTTTAAGGACGGCACGTAACCGCTGATCATGAATTTCTTTAGTAGGACCGTAAATTAAAATATCATCAATGAATTGAATTACCCCTTCAATATCATCTAAATGTTCATATAAACGCTTATGAAATATTTCTGAAGCTGAAGAGATGCCGTATGGCATACGTAAATACTTATATCTACCAAATGCAGTATTGAACGTGCATAAGTCTGTGCTATCGTTATGTAATTTTATCTGCCAGAAACTTTGTTTGGCATCTAGCGAGCTAAAGCATTTTGCACCTGCCAGTTTGGTTTTTATATCCTCAAACGTAGGTAGTTTAAAATGCTCCCGCTTGATCGCACTATTAAGATCGCGGGGGTCCAGACATATGCGTAAACTCCCGTTGGGTTTTTTAACCACCGTCATGCTATTAACCCAGTCTGTCGGCCTATCAACTTTAGCAATTATACCTTCTCTTTCCATCTCTGCTAACTTAATTTTTACTTGGTCTCTTATGGTTACTGGTAACTTTCTAGGAGCATGTACGACTGGTGTGGCACCGTCTCTTAACTGTATTTTATATTCTCCAGGTAAACAGCCCATGCCCACAAAAACATTCGGAAACTCATTCAAAATATTACTACTACTTTGCATATCTAGGCTAATTGACATAACTCTTTTAATTAATTGTAATTCCTCGCAGGCATTTCTACTCAAAATTGGAGGTGAAAATGCATCAACAATAATAAACTGCAAAATAAAAATATTGTTTTTGTATTTTACTTTTAAATAACACTTGCCTATCACCGATATACTGCTGCCAGAGTAGCCATGCAATTTTATTGATGTTTTAGATAAATTACGTTCTAAAATATTAATTTTATTTAGAAATCTACGAGGTAAGACGTTTACATCAGCTCCAGTGTCCAATTTAAAACTTATACTAGCCCCATTTATTTGCAGTTCTACCACCCAATCGCTACATTTATTAATGTTTTTGTGTATTACCTGATCAGTGGAGTCCTCATGTACCGCATAAACCCTGCACATTCTCGCATAGTGATTCATGCGATCACACTTCACACACCTTTGTCCAAACGCCGGGCACTCATTCCTTCTGTGTAGTCGCCCGCATCTTCCACATCTCTTGTTTATGTGCTGATAACGCTGAACAATGTGTTTATCTGTATCCGTTGACTGTGATTGACCCGCAACTAGTGGGCTTTTTTCTACACGATGACGATGTGGTGTGGTAGTTTCGTGCTTCAGCTGATGGTGGAAATGCGAACGGCTGGCCGCTAATTCTCGGGACGAACGTGACGGCTGCCTGGGCTTCCCCCTTCGCTGCATCCAATTGACCTCGTACTCATCTGTCGTACTAACCTCTTGCACGTGATTTTTGTGTTCTTGATTTTCAACTTTCATGTTTTTTGCCTGCATGCGTGACATTTCCGCTAATCTGCAGATATCTAGTGCTTTTTCTAATTTAATCTCAGGTTCACGTAGTAATCGTTCTGATAGGGCTATGTCCCTTACACCACATATCAATCTACTGCACACAAGATCGTCACGTAAATCTTTGAATTCGCACTTGACCGCCATTTTGTTCAACTCAAACACATATTGTTCTGTTGATTCTAACTCTTTTTGGTCCCTCTTGAAAAATCTATGTCGCTCCACTGCCAGATTTTTCTTTGGAATAAAAAAGCCATCAAACTTTGTCAGCAACTCGTTTATCGTATTAAATTCATCGTTAAATTGTGCCGCCACTTCACGACATTTCTCACCAATGACATGTAATAATATGTTAATTTGCGTTTTTTTACTTTTATTCGCCAACTCACAGGCTTCGTAATATATTTTAAATGCACTTTTCCATTTTTGCCATTCTGTGCTTAGATTACCAGACGTAATATTACACAAACTATTTTCAAATTCAAATGGCTTCGGCGGCTGGAGAATAGATTCCATTATCAGTCTTGCACCTAGCACCTACGTAATTTCACTTTATATTTATACTTTAACGAAGATTTGTTTTCATTTGAACTCTAATGTACATACATGTAATAAACGAATAATACGAATTTGTATCCTACCGACTGCGCCATGTTTTGTTATATTGTGCATGGAAACGTAAATCAAACGAGAGTGTACGATCAAGACTGACATTTATTTCTCTTAACGCGGCCGGCCCACCGCGCCATCCTTCCTACCTACCTACATGCATTAATCTTTAATAATACAAATACCTACAAATAAAGGCTAGAAAGATGAAAATTATTTCTACGATTCTTTTATTTTATTTATAGCTGTTTTATGTACAGTACTTTAAAGAACGAGTTGAAAGCTGATTTCGTTATAATAACTAGTTATTAGTGATGTACTCGTATTTTCTTTAATCGTACTTATAAAAAAAAACTCCCTAATAAGAATCTGTTACAAGAACTTCCTAATAAGAGTCTGTTACAAGAAGCTTGCTCTAACAAACAATGTAATTTTCGTAGAAATAGCAAAAACGCGTTGAGCTAAAAGTGAGTTTGTTTTTCTTATAAATAGATGCTTGTTGCTTACACGCTATAAGTATTGCTATTAATTTACTTGCAAATTTGAAATCTATACTATTATGAAGCTGTAACAGAGCTATGTCTGTACATATTTTTGATCTATATTTTTTAGCATTTGACATGATCCGCCAGTTTTTAAAGTACAAATTATTTGCAAATAAGGAAAAAGAGATTTTTTGTACTAGCGGGGATCGAACCCGCGTCTTTTCCAATCCGGGGAAGTGCTCTAAGCCACTGAGCTATAGCACAGGTCTTTCGACCATCCCAATCTCCTTATCACATTTGTCTTTACGACCAACGCCATCTATCGGAAGCATTTACATGCATTAAACCGATATAGTAAGTTTAATTTTGCAATTAAAATTCATACTATTTGACCTGTACTATAGCTCAGTGGCTTAGAGCACTTCCCCGGATTGGAAAAGACGCGGGTTCGATTCCCGCTAGTATAAAAAATCTCTTTTTCCTTATTTGCAAATAATTTGTACTTTATATGTCTGTACATTTAAGATATTTGAGAAAAAATACTGTAATAGGCTATATAGGCGTGTCTAAAGGCAAAACGTTTTTTTTTTAGATTTTTTGTCTGTTTGTTTGTTCGCGCATCGCGCAAAAACTACTGAATGGATTTTGATGCATCTTTTTCTATTTGGTTTAAGATATTTGAAAAAAAAATTACTGAATTAGGCTATATAGGCGTGTCTAAACATAAAACGATTTTTTTTTTAGATTTTTCGTCTGTTTATCTGTTTGTTTGTTAGCGCATCACGCAAAAACTACTGAATGGATTTTGATGCTACTTTTTTTTGTTTGATAGCTCAAGAGACTTTAAGATTAGACTTAAAAACTGGTATACATTTTATCCCGTTACCGAACCTGAGATATAACCTAAAAACTAGCTATTGGCTGCGGCGTAGCCGCGGGCAAAGGCTAATAGAACATAAAATATTTTGAAACATGTTCATTAATAAAATAAAATGTAACAGGTACAAAACTTTCATGTACATCGTAAATTGAACCTATTTGCGGTTAATATTTATCAAAATTATTATTTTTTAATTAAACTCGTCCAGTTCGGCGAAAGCATTGAAGGGTTATTAATAAATTATTTTTGTGTTATACGTAAATAGAATCGCAATATACTGTACTAATATAAATATTAAGCTGTATGTTTATTTTTTATTTGATTTGCGTTAATATCTGCGTTAATTGGATTTATTTTATTCTAACTTGTAACTGCCTCGGTGGTGTAGCGGTAGTGTATGCGACTGCTAATCATGAGGTCTCGGGTTCGATCCCCGGGTCTGACAATGTTATTGAGCTTTTTCCTAAAAAGAAAAATTTCTCAGTAGCAGCCCAGAGTTTGGAAATGTGCCCGGTAGGCTCGCCCCCTATTACGTGGGACTCAAACATAGCTGGCGAGTCGTGGGTGTGTAATACACCTCTGCCTACCCCTTCGGGGAATACAGGCGTGATGCTATATGTTATTTTATTCTATATAAGTTTTTAGATATCTAATCTATATATAATTAGGTATAATGAACAAGAGAGTACCCGAAAGGGCACAACACTGAAACAATATAACATATTTGGCTCGCCAATGAAGGCGGAGAGACGGCACACGGCGAGTTTATTTAGTAGGTGAAGGCCCCACACTGCCCTGTTCGTTGCCCCAAATGACGTAGTGTGCGGTTAGGTACAAAAAAGAAGGTATAATGACCAATTATTGCACGCCTCATAAGGGAAGCGTTGAGGTGTGTTCTACTCCCGGTTTACACGGCACAGCTGATTTTTCAAACTTAAAATGTCTCTATTTATCATATATTGCACTTGTAAAATAATATCTACACACACATATAAAGAACAAACACTATTTTTAACACTCATGATATTTTTGATGCCATTTTTGTTATTTAAACTAGTTAAAAAACTGTTTGAAAAAAATCTGGCTTGGACGTCCGTGAGTTGTAGGTAATGTATGTTAACACGATAACGACCACAATACTTTGCTAATCGAGTCTTGTTTTTTCGTTTACGAATTTATTATGACTAGGAATAGAGCCCTATTACTTTTCACGTTCTGATTCGATGTGGTTTAATTGTTATTAAATAAACAAAAATATAGTGAATATTTACGCCATTTACGCTCGACGCGACACTAAAACCAGCGCCTTTCATGAGAACTACCTTTTTACGTACGCATAGCCACCGGTGGTTTTACTATCGTCAACAGAACGCCGTTCGCCTGGCTGGTACATTGTTTTTTGTTAAAAGAAAGTTCTTACCTATGCTTGACGAACTATCATCAGTTTTTGTGTATCATCTGTGTTGTCACTTAGAACAAAGTATAAAATTATAAGGCAACCAAGTTAGGAAGATAAATGGTTTAGAGATTTCTTGTTGAACTCATTGATTTTTAAATAAGTCGTATAATATTGTCCAAAGTTCCAATTTTCTATTGATAGATGTCGCTGTTTTAAAGTAAAAGAGATATTGACAAATGCAGCCCTAGATGTCGCTAGTGGCAATTTTAGATGTCGATATCATTGTATTCAGTTGCTGTTGTATATATATGTCTTTTTGTTTTCTTAAATAGTATTTGTTTACAGTTTAATAAATTATTAAATTTTACATGTTTATATATATGAACTTATGCAGGTAATGTACACTCATGGATTGTTGTTCTTACTAATTGCCAGATGGCGCCATGCAAAACGACTGAGAGGTAGACCAATATAGAAGTACTTCTTAAAATTAGCGCTAGATGGCGTATAAGACATGAAACCCACATTAGTACGTTTTGAAATTAGCGCTATCTATGTGATTTATTGAATAATACTTAGTAAGACCAATACATTATTAGTTAGGTACTTATCAAATAATCAATTTTATTGTGAAAAATGAAGATTATGAGGCGTGCAGTTTTGTATTTTCCAGAGTATTTTTATTTTTTATTGCATATGATGGCAGGCGGGCTGCAACCCACCGAATGGTAAGTGGTAACTGCCACCACTGTTTTAGTAACGGGAATGAGTTTATAAACAGCTACCTCCTGCTACAACCAAAACACACCGAGATATTTCATAATCGGTCGCATGGAAGATCCGACTTATTTGACACACGCGGAAATAATGTGGTATTGCCACTTATATTATTAATGTATTGCTATACGAACACGTTGTTATAAAGACAATTAGCAATTAAGTGCTTAGAAAGTCGCAATTTTTTTTTATTGCTAATGATGGCATAGCAGCAGTAGTCCACCTAAGTGGTAACCGTCGCTCATGGACTCAACTATACCCAGACTATTGTCAAGCCGCTGCGCACCATGTCATTTCTCAGATATGAAATGAAAGAATAAACAGTTATATTCTTCTACAGCCAAAACATAATGACGTGCTTCATGACCGGTCACACAGGAGACGGTGGCACCGACCCGTTCGGGCCCGATAATAGCAACTGAGTACTTCACTTGATACCCAGGCCTACCACCAGTAATGCAGTGGGTGATTACGTTAGTTAGTTGCCTTGTGAGAAAGGATGGGGTATACATACAAATATCTCTAGACTTTTCGATCTATACTTTTAGCACTTGACATGCTCAGCTACTCTTAAAGTACAAATTATAATTTGGGAATAAGAAAAAAGAATATTTTAGTACGAGCGGGAATCGAACCTGCGTCCCTTCCTATCCGGGGAAGTGTTCTAATCCACTGAGCTACCGTACTTTTTTTAGAAATACCCAATCTCCTCATCACATTTATCTTAACGACCAACGCCATCTATCGGAATGCATTTACATGCATTAATCCAATATAGAAAGTTTATTTTTGGAATTAAATTTCATACTATTTGATGGCGTGATTTTTTTTAAACATTTTGATCTATAGTTTTAGCACTGGACATGCTTAGTAACTACTACTCTTAATTTGTACTAAATTATATCTAGACTTAACTATTCATACATAGAGTATTATAATTTTTTAATGATTCGTTATCACAACCAATTTAATATTTGCCACCACATAAGATCGTACCTTTATATTTAATTTGCGGTTACGAATACTTAAAGCCTATAAAACAGCATCCATAAAAAGATATACAAAAGTACCTATACTTTATAATTAATGTAAAATATTAATTTATTTTGTATAACATTTTATACCTACGTCTTCTAGTGTCGCCTTGTGACGTGTAGAGTGGATCATAGTGGAAGTCTGTTATATGCCAAAAGTATCCTGAAACAAGGAAACATATCATGTGAAACAAATCCTCTATATTCTACTCATATTATAGATATCCTCCTCCACCTCCATCAGCCTTTCGACGTCCACTGCTGGAGATAGGCCTCCCCGAAATGAGGGATAGTGTAATCGCCACGCTTGGCAGGCGGGTTGGCGATCGCAGTGGATGTTGTTAATACTCGAGGGAGTGCTGCCCCCTGTCGGCTCTTACGACTCCCGTGGGTGGAGAGGGGTGGGAAAATTCTAAAGCCGGCCCCACTCGGCGGATTATAGATATATCATATATTATTCTATATGTATATAAAAGAATAACTGACTGACTGACATATCAACGCACAGCCCAAACTCCTGGGGCTAAGACCGGGAAAATTTACATGTGAGTTTCAAAAGGGATAGGAGGTGGATAGGAATAATAGGGTCATATCCGAAGGGGGTTTGGGCCTCCAGCACTCTCACTCACCATACGAAACACAATGGTACTAGTAATATGGGATAAGCAAGGCTCTACTACTAGAGGTGGATAGAAGGTGATTACTAAGAAAGGATTTTATGAAAATACTAGATATCCAAAGTGGTTTTTATCTACCATTGTATATAGGACAGTACTATGACACTAGTGAAGCCGCGGGTAATGCGTGAGTATATAACATTTGTATTTACATAAATAACTTTTACAATAGTGATTAGATTTTGACAATTAAATATTTTTGCAAATGGCCAAGCTTACGTGGCATCAAGCAAAATATTAATAAATACCTATATTATTAATAGATGTAGTCCACGAATTACAAAAAAAAACTGCCTCTGTGGTGCAGCGGTAATCTGAGCTACTGCTGATTGTGAGGTCTCGGGTTCAATCCCCGGGTCGGGCAGTGTTATTGAGCTTTTTCGTAAAAATAAGAAATCGCAGTAGAAGCCCGGAGTTTGGAAATGTGCCCGGTAGACGGCAATAGGCTCGCCCCCTATAACGTGGGACTCAAACATAGCTGGCGAACCGTGGGTATGTAATACACCTCTGCCTACACCTTTGGGGAATACAGGCGTAATGCTATGTTTAAAGTTTTTTAGTTCGTCTGAGTGTAAAATTTCATGATGATTGGTTAAGTACCAAAAAAATCGTCATATTTATAACATTAGTTCAGATTATCATTGGTCACATTTAGTCGGGCTCTGTCTCAATCTTGGCTAAAAAAGGACGGCTAATGTCTCCAATTAAAGAGTCGATCACTAGGAAAGTAAGTAGGTACTCTTAATTCGCGACACTCAAACAAATTAAATTGTTACATTTATTTAGATAACTTGATTGGTTCTTTTAGATAATCTAACGAAAATAATAGTTCTGTGCACGTATAGTGACAGACTAAAAATTGGTAGTATTACCATCCCATTCTATTCAAGTGATGTTTTAAGAGACCACAGAGGAAGTCATTCTAAACAGACAATATCACTGCAGGAGAAAGGAGGAAATCTTGTAATAAAATTCTATGCCAACTCGTTTACGCTCAACACAGCAAAGTAGAGCAATTTCCCTTGCATTAAACAGGATTCCCACTTTCAGAAGTGGGATCTTTAATGAGTTGTGACGAAAAAGAAGAAAGATATTGCATATACGTAAATACTATCCAATATATTGATAGAATTTATTGATATATAATAGAATGTATTATCTATAAACTATACACACATTATATCGTAAATAATAAACACACAAATACACACAAAGTGCCAGTTTTTCTTAGTAAACGTACATTTTCTAAAAATAAAAGAACTCCATTCCCTCTTCACAAATTAAATGAGAAACCAGTATTAAAAAGCCAAATTGGTTCTTTACAAGTCTAACGCAATTTAAACACAAAACAATTAAACTGAAACCCAACGTCGAAAGCATTCTCAACTTTTTCAGCATTTCTCGAGGATTCAAAAAGAAAATTATGTTGTATTTCGTTAAAATTTTTCTGGAGACCTCACTGAGCCATACGATTAATGATGTTCGCAGTGAACTGATGAACATGTTGCGTATTCAAATGTCGTGCTTGGATTTAAACTTACTAGATGTGACTCTTACATGTTACCTAATATTATGTTATATAGTACAAATTATTTGTGAATAAGGAAAAAAGATATTTTTTGTACCAGCGGGAAACGAACCCGCATCTTTTCCAATCCGGGGAAGTGCTCTAAGCCATTGAGCTATCGTACAGACCTATTCGGTCATCCCGATTTCCTCATCACATTTGTGTTTACGACCAACGCCATCTATCGGAATGCATTTACATGCATCAATCCAATATAGTAAGTTTAATTTTGCAATGTCAAATTGAAACTACTGCCGACAGATGGCGTAGGCGTCACCCTAAGACGTTAAGTATGAATGTGTTATCGAAATTAGCAGTCAGGAGCAATTGTCACGATGGCTGATTGGCAAAGCATCTGGACGGTATCCAGGAGATGCAGGTTCAAATCCTGCTCGTGACTGTTATTTTCGATTTCGGATTTTTCACTTTGTGTTTAAGAATTGTTCAGTAATATGTGAGTAATTTAGTTTAATTAAATTTCTAAGGAATACCTATTTCTACATTTTGTCCAATGGTATATGGGAATGGGATATTATTAATTAAAGTTAGTTTGTGATAAGAAGTAAAGATTTTATTTTACTGAAAATGAAATAATACGCCTATGAATATGATTCGTAGATACCAAATGCATCCAAGGAAACGTACTAAGGCACATCTCTGGTGGAAAAACACCTATAATGTAGTGAGACGCTCAATTTGGTTTTAGTGATAGTTCAACTGCAAGGCAACATGTAACAAAAGTTTATAAATGTATGGCTAAACGTGGATTAACATAAATATTTACCATCAAACGTTGACATTTAAACGATATGCCCCCTTTTTTATTTTTTTTTTGTTAAGGCGGGAAAAAATATTCCTAACTGCACCCGTCGTTCGGGGCAACGAACAGGGTAGTGTGGGGCCTGCACCTACTAAAGAAACCCGCCGTGTGCCGTCTCTCTGCCTTTATTGGCGGGCCACTGGAACTATGTTACATTCCTTCTGTGGTCCGCCGGCGGCTTACCCATTCGGTTATCGCATCCGAGCACGGAGCATCGCACCTTCTCGGGAGGCCTTGCGGGTGGCCGACGTTCTCCGGTCCATCCACCTGCAGCCTCAGCTAGGGCGGCATGAGGCGCAAGTACTTGCGCCTGCGCCGCCCGGTCGCTGGCGGCGGTTCAGGTCAACGGAAGAATCCTCCTCCCTGGCTCTCTCCATCGATTCCTTCCGCGAGATAGCCTCCTCGCAGAAGGCAGCGACCGTGACCCAGTTCCTGTCGCTGCCAAGCATCGCTCTAACGATGCTCGGTAGCGAGAGGTCCCTCCCTATTTCCGCGACGAGTTCACGGCACTGCTCGGCCCAAGCCGGACACGACTCGAGCGTGTGCCATGCCGTGTCCTCGTCACAGCCGCAGTGGTGGCAGCCCGGAGTCGCTTCCCGTTCCGATTCCGGCCAACGCGCAGGCCGCCTCCGTCGACACCATGTGGTATCCGCATATGACCCTGGACGCAACGACTCTCTGTGGTCTCCACAGAAGAGCTCTGTTCAGTGCGTCCAGGAACCCCGCCCACACGGGTGCGCCGTACGGCGCCATCGACCGGACCACCCCCGCGAAAATTCGTCGGCACGCGTTGTTGGGTCCACCCATATTCGGCATAATTCATCTGGTCATATTATGAAATTGTGGACTATATCATGTAGTCATCAATTCTATGATGTAGCCACGACACATACGTGAGATTTGAACTATAATAAGTGAAAATTCAAAAAAAGATGACAAGGGTTCAAATTAATGGTATCGCACTTTTTAAAACATTTGCTCTAAATGACGCAAATCTGGTAGATTATATTAATCTTTTATTGTACTCGTATATGTACATAGTACCTACATAGTGGGTTTCTACAAACATTTTTTTTTTTAATTTCATGTAGTTGCAGGCCAGCCACAGCCCATCTGATGGTAAATGGTAACCGTCACTCATGGACTCAAGTATACCGAGAGTATTGTCAAGCTGCTGCTCACCATTTCATTTCACCGATATGAAATGAAAGAATAAATGGCTATCTCCTGCTACAGCTAAAACGCAACGATGTGCTTCATGGACGGTCACACGGGAGATGATGGTACCAACCCGCTCGGGCCCAATATAAAGTGAGTACTCCCACTTGGTACCCAGCCCTACCACCAGTCATGCAGTGGATGATAATTGCTTACTTCCCTTAGTCGCCTCATACGACACTCGTGGGAAAGAATGGGGTGGTGACACTTGTATTCTTAGTCCATCACCACACGGACAGACCACGGAGTTCAGGGTATAGTAGAAAGAGTGGGAAGTAGGATCTTCATACAAACACACCAGGCGCGGCTTGTATGGGTGCGCCACAGTATCGTACGCACACTCTAACAAAATCTCGACCCGTTTCTCAGTACGCTAGTTGGGGCTAACGCCACACAAGGTTCGCGCTTCACGGGTTTTTCGGCACCGCTAAATAAATAAAAAATGTGTGATAATCGCAGGAGAACTTATTGCTGTGTGTTTGGCTGTCTAAATGTCATGTCATGTCGATTTCTCAGTATTGTAGGTGACTAAGTAATAATAGTAATAATCGTAAGTTAAAATAAGCCGCCCCTCGCCGAGCGCAATCTCATCGTGGCAGGAAGATGCCCGCCGCGCCACCGTCCTAAAGTGGAAGTCTCGGCTGGAGACGCCCCGGGCTGGTCTCTGGACCGTGGGAGCGCTCCAGCCGATCTTGGAAGAATGGGCAGGGTGGCAGCACGGGGTCCTCACCTTCCGGTTGGTGCAGGTTTTGTCGGGGCATGGTTGCTTCGGCAAATACCTGCACATGATCGCTAGGAGGGAGACGACCTCAGGCTGTCACCACAGCGGCTCCGACGAGGTCTCGGCGCAGCACACGCTCGAGTCGTGCCCGGCCTGGGATGTGCAGCGCCGGGAACTCGTTGCAGTCATAGGCGTGGACCTGTCGCTGCCAGCCGTTGCGCGAGCGATGGTTGGCAGTGACAGGGCCTGGACCGCGGTCGCCGCCTTCTGCGAGGCTGTCATCTCGCGGAAGGAGGCGGCGGAGAGGGCCCGGGAGGAATCCTCCTTCGCGGACCCGATTCGCCGCCAGCGCGGGGGCGGCGTGCGCGCGCTTACCTGCGCCTGATGCCGCCCTAGCCGAGGCTGCAGACGGTGGGGTCGGGGAGTACCCTGCCGTCCGCGGAAGCCTATCGTGAAGGTGTGACGCCCAAGTGCGCGGGGCGTCGCACATGAGAGGGTGCCCGAAGGGGCTGCCGCCTGCGGATCGCGGAGAAACAACGCGGTTCCCGTTATCCGCCGTAGCAAGGGCGGGTGAGTAACAAAAAAAAAAAAAAAGGCACTTAATTAAAATTTAGCTACAAGTGACAACCCTGAGACAGACAAGTATGGTAGGTAATTATATCGCGGTATGGGCCGGAGATAGCCTACTTCCCCACTCTTTCTACTATGTTCAGGGGTTGATCAAAACAGAGATAAAACATTAAAGAAGTGGTCATATGCAATTTGTCACGTGTCCTTTTAGCTGTATTAGAGCAAAACAGCTGCAGTGCAAGGGAGCCTCTTCTAGTATTGAAGTGCTGAATTCATTAATGATTTTAACATGATTTACTAACAGTTGTTACCTTACTTAAATCATTTACCAGGATTTAAAATATTTTATAAGCTAATCCAGGCTATAAGCTCTCTGTAGCTCGACCATGAGTTTATGCTATAAAGATACGATAGGTAATTAGAGTCGCTAGCGTTTATACGTGTATAGGATAGATTTCGATAGTACTCGTACCATGAGTTAAGTTGCCGCTTACGTCACTTGCTCAAGTAAGCTCGACAGTAGATTTACGTAGCATGTCGTTATGTTGGTACAGTGTAAACTTACAGCTAGCTTCAGGCTTGTTATTGTTCTCCTTTTCTATCTTAGTATAAACGAAAGAGAAAAATGCTAAAGTTCAATTCCGTGCTGTTATCCGACTAAATAGATGGGTCGCTTTTGTTTGAGTGTGTATTCGTAATAGTTCGATTTCGAATTTTGCCTCTTTAATGTAAACAAATGTTAGTGGCTAATGTCAACAAAATATTGCCAAGTCAATCAATCTCACATCTGACTTATATGCCCATTGTATTTATTGTAGATCGCGATCGATAATGTGCGGTATTGTTGTTGTGAAACTTTTTTGTATTAATATTATGAGAACCAGTGCCTCTCCATTTCAATTACTAGTGGAGTGTATGATGGTGGTCGCCGGCGGGTTGTAACATACCCAACCCAACAATATTTTATTGTGACATCATAACTTACCTTTGATTCCAATGAAACCCTTTGTGAAGACTTTATTTCTATAAACTGAGGTAAAATTGCACAAATAATCTTAAAAAGACTTTTTCGTTAAGCCTGTAAAGTTTTGCAAACGTATTCTCACAAATATTTTCTAATGAACATCCAACTAGAATTCTCATATTAGCTTGAGTTTTTCTTTATTCCCAGCGATTATCCTCATATTCAGCCACCACTAACATATTCCATGCTAAATATGCTCTCTTTCAGGCATTTACACCAAAACTTGAGTAAGTATTATAGATAAACTAAGTCTTTCCCTACACAATAATGCAGTGAGTTACGTAACTACAATCGAAACGGTTTTGTTCGATAGCGTAAGACAAATTCATAACTCATGGTACCAAATTTGTATACAAACTATACAAATGCCAAGTCGCTATCGAATTCCTTTCGATAGGTATTTTACGCATCGAAATATTAAGTTACTCATACTACCGAATTTAATTCCCTACGTAACCGCCAGAGGCGCTGTAAGGTTGGTCATACAAATATTTTAGCTAGCGAGTTTACGTGAGCTAAACTCATAGTTGAGCTACTGAGTACTATGTTTCACCCCAATGAATTCCGCCGTTTTGGACGTGATTGAGACAAATATATAAACATTCATATTTATCGTATTAGTAGGATTGAAGGCATAAGAAACCCTTTCTTTTTAATTGCTCAGGTTTATAGATTCAGTGCACACCATAGAAATTTTATCTATACTATTATAAAGCTGTAACAGAGCTATGTCTGTCCATTTAAGATATTTGAGAAAAAAATACTGAATTAGGCTATATAGGCGTATCTAAACACAAAACGATTTTTTTAGATTTTTTGTCTGTTTGTCTGTTTATCTGTTTGTTTGTTCGCGCATCACGCAAAAACTACTGAACGGATTTTGATGCAACTTTTATTTGATAGCTCTTGATTTGACTTTACAACTGGTATAGATCTCATCCCGCTACTATATCAAGAACCTGAGATATTGCCTGCCATATATGTATATACATAAACTTATAGTTTATTATAAATGTACTCTTAGTTTATTACATTAATAACATGACAAATGAAGATACATAAAAAGACCCATATTGTATTGCGAAGTAGCCGAGATCAAATTTCACGGCAGTACGCTATTGTATCCAATAAGTATGTCTCTATTTAACGTTGAGTATAAAAGGGTAAGAAGGATATAATGCTATTGGGGTAAGTACATATTAGCTTCGTATTTAACCACAAGAAATACAAATACAGAAATATCGAATTCGATACTCAAGCACGATATCAGAAGTATCATAATTGTCTAAATTATTAAGAAGATATACAATGCGAAAGTCGAAGGATGTAGGTACAGGGGGAGACCGAGACTCACCTACCTAGACCAAATCGGTCATGTATTGAGGGAAGGTCGAGTCAGGAGTCTCCGAAACCGGCGAGCATGTATGAAGAGAATAATGAATGTTGAGGAAGCAAGAGATGTATGCAAGAATAGACTTTTGGCGCTCTGTTCTCTTTGCCTGCCCCGCAAGGGAGATGGCGTGTTTTTAGAAAGTAAGTAAATTATGGGGTATTTATTAAGATGACAAGAGAATCTTTTTTAACACCTTTATGTAGATATGATGATCTATCTATACCATAATTTCAGTCACGGTGGACTGTGAACATATTATGCTAGTCATGTAAGCAGAATATATTATAATGCATGAGCCTGTGTGCCAACACAATTGCACTCTCTGTGCTCTACTCCGATGGGATAGTATTCCGACACGACCGTGGAAAGATCAGGTACAGTATGAACGACGTTACATGTTTACCAAGATACGGGGAACATAACTCCAGGTTAATAAATTAAAATTTCTTGGCGGAGAAACTCAATGATTTTTTGTTGACCCGTCCGACAAATCGAACCCGAGACCTTTTTATTATTATTTATTATGATTGAAAAGATGGTATCCAAATGGTACACTGTGAAACACCCTAATTCACGGACTCAACTATACCAAGAGTATTATCAAGCCACTTCGTACCATTTCATTTTTCAGTTAAGAACTGGAAGAATAAACGGTTATCTTCTGTTACCATCAAAAGACACTGACGTACGTCATGAACGGTCACACAGGAGACGGTGGTACCGACCCATGCGGACCCGATAGCAAGTGAGTTCTCTCATTTAGTACCCAGCCCTACCACCTTTAATGCAATGAGTGACAACTGCTTACTTCCCTTAGTCACCTTGTACGTAGTCTGTCACCATACGGTTAGTTAATTAATATAAATATAAATATTCACGGAAATTTTGACACAACGTCCTCTGGTCCCAAACTAAGCTTAACGCTTGTGCTATGGGTACCAGATTACGGATATAATACATATACTACTTTTTCTTTGTAAATAAAAAAAAAAAAACGAACCCACGACCTCGTGCACGGAAGTCGGTTACACTACCGACCACGCTACGAGGCCCGGAGTAGTTCTAATAGTTCATTAAATGCAACAAACACTTGAAGATCTTCTTCTACCTTCGCTGCTATGTGAGAACAATTCTAAACATCGATTGGCTATTGAATGCTCATCTATAATAATATGCACTTGGTATGAAATTTCGAGCCCCATCGATCGCGGGGCCTTGAGTTCTTGCCCAGAGTTACTTAGTCAGTGGAAAAATTAGATTTTGATGATTATATTTTATATTTTTAAATGGGTTTCTGGTTGGTTTTTAGTTTTGATTTTTGACGAAAATTAGTAATATTTTTATTTTTCACACTGAAAATAAAATATAACCATAAAAATTCACCAAACCTCTTTTTATATACAATATCTTTGCCCAAACCGCTTAATATCGAAAGTTTTCGCATGACAACTTCTGTCGAATCCAATAGGTAGTGTATTATAATTTCCTACTTATAATGATCGTGGTCTCTGAATGTTGGCCTTGTATCAAGGCTCAAAGTCGCTCAGCAGGCCATGGAGCGGGCTATGCTTGGTATTTCCCTACGTGATCGAATCCGTAATACGGAGATCCGTAGGAGAATGAGAGTAACAGACATGGCCCGCCGGGGCCACGCAGAATTGGCAATGGGTAGGCCACATGTCTCGACGAACCGACAACCGTTGGGGAAGAAAGGTTCTCGAGTGGCAACCACGTATCGGACGGCGCAACGTAAGACGGCCCCCCAATAGATGGACCGACAATCTTGTCTGGTATGGATGGACTTATAACGATATTTAATCATGACCTATAACTATTCATAAAAGAAAATATAACCTTTCTTCTTATAAGTCTTTTAAATAAAAATACATAGGTATATAATTATTAATAACGCATTCCTAAAGTTATATTATTCCACCTTTATATATTCAAAACATATTTCAATATCATATCATCGGTTCAATATCAAAGCGTTTCTCCCTCGAATATACATTTTCTAAGAAGGTTAGATTACGATAATCGATTTTATGAAAGTTTCTGGAACTTTCCATCTTTGACAGCTCACATCTTGATAAGGTTGTGAACGCCATGGAGTTTTTATATTCGTCTATGATTTATTATTCACGCTCGGAATGATTTGGGCGTAAATTTTATATTGTTGTAAAAATAATAACTTCTATAGAATTCGATGTGCCGCTTTTGTAAAGTTTTAGATCGATATTAATCAGAACTTTTTACCAGATATTTACCACATTTAGGTAAAATCGTATGCTGCGGCCGAAAACCATTTAAAAATGATGTTCCTATAGAAAATAAAGGATCTTTCAATACATTTCAAGGTATAAATCTAGTAATCAAAATAAACACAGAGCACTTACTCCCGCAAAATCAAAACACCTTATACTTCATAGTTATATTGGCATCATTTTACAGCGAGTTAAGATTCTTGGGTCGGATTTTTATTATTAGTTTCTGTAGTGAATAGTAACACTGTCTATCGTTTAAAATTATTTAACAATGTCATCAATTGAACTACATTTTTTGCGCATGAATGAGCTACCTTATCTGCTTAGCCTCAGATAACACGAGATAGTAAAGACAGCTCACTGAAATAATACCTCACGTACATCTTGCACAGTGACCTGGGTCGGAGAGACAAAGTAACCTTTCTACATTCCCACCTTTCTAGGGTTCCGTACACGAAGGGTGAAAACGGGACCCTATTACTAAGACTTCACTGTCTGTCTGTTTGTCCGTCCGTCTGTCACCAGGCTGTATCTCAAGAACAGCGATAGCTAGACAGTTGAAATTTTCAGAAATGATGTATTTCTGTTGCCGCTATAACAAAAAATACTAAAAATGAAAAAATAATAATAGGGGGGCTCCCATACAACAAACGTGATTTTTTTCCAATTTTTTTCTTTACCAGGATGTATCTCAAGAACGGCTATAGTTAGACAGTTGAAATTTTCAGAAATTAAGTATTTCTGTTGCCGCTATAACAACAAAATATTAAAAACAAAAAATAATAATATTTAAGGGGGCTCCCATACAACAAACGTGATTTTTTTCCAATTTTTTTCTCGTACCTGATATAAATGTACGGAACCCTTCGTGCGAGGGTCTGACTCGCACTTGGCCGGTTTTTTATATTATGAAGGTGATAATTTAGATTACAGCCCTCCTTGTAAGCCCTTAGACGCTAGGATCACCAGAGGCAGTCGCGCATTGCCAATCCTCTTGGTATTATAAGACAAAAATAATATAATAAACAAAATGCCAACAGTATTCTTTACATCTACGTAAAATATCCTGAGAGAGTTTGCAAATCTCGTGGAATTCAACGGGCGAAATAAATTAGGCAAGCCATTTGTATTTCTAGCGGATTAAATTGTCTTCATTTATTAGTCTCTGCTAGGGGCAATGGATGTCGTTAATTTGTTATGTTTTACGTCTAACTTAGTACGATTTTTTGCCGTTTGCCACAACATGTAAAACACATTAATCATTTTAAGTTCGTGGTGACAAACAATTTGTGAGTGCTTATGAATTATTAAATTGTTTGTGAAGTAGGTTGATCACGATAGACGTAAAACAAGCTTGATTACACATACGACAATAAAATAAAGATTTGTGTATATAGTAGATACTACCTACAATTATATGTTTTTCCGCGTGATGATATGAAATTACACCACCGTATATTTTCTAGGGAGCTTCACACATGGGTGAAGACATACTGGTCATAGAGATTAGTAGGTACTGGGTGAGTTCCATAAATTAATATTTATTATGGTACGGGGTGGCTACTAAACATACGGCCCACCTGATGGTAAGCGGCCACCGTAGCCTATAGACACACCTTAATATTCCCAATATCTAGACCAAATATCTTGTCTGTGTATTGTCCGTGTGGTGACGGACTAAGAATAGAAGTGTGTCCACCCCATTCTTTCCCACGGGTGTTGTATGAGGCCACTAAGGGAGGTAAGCAATTATCATCCATTGCATAACTGGTGGTAGGGCTGGATACCAAGTGGGAGTACTCACTTGGTATCGGGCCCGAGCGGGGTGGTACCACCATCTCCCGTATGACCGGCCATGAAGCACACCGTTGAGTTTTGGCTGTAACTTAAGACCATTGTGATGAACTGTATTCTAGCAAATAAATTGATTTGATTTGATTTAGCAGGAGATAGCCGTTTATTCTTTCATTTCATATCGGTTAAATGAAATGGTGAGCAGCGGCTTGACAATACTTTCGGTATAGTTGAGTCCGTGACCGATGGTTACCATTTACCATCAGATGGGCCGTGACTCGTCTGCCACTACATGTAATAAAAAAAAAGATTACTAACAAATTATGTGAAAATACATATAGAGATATCTACGAGCGGGAACCAAACCTGCGACTTTCCTATTAACGGCGGGAATGTTTCAGACTAGCTGTCTGCTATTGCAGATTCTTATCTGCACCTCATATTTGTTTTTATTAAGGCCCACACTACCGAATGTATTTCCATATATTTTATTCTGATGAGGTAAGATTTTCCTCTATCCGCAGATGAAAGGAGAACAGATCATCTCAATTTGTTTTTTGTATGCTACCTAAGGTCGCTGTCTCTGCTGACAGGAGGGCAAAAGATAAACTGCCTTTTTTGCCCGTTAAGGCGGAAAAAAATGTACCTAACCACACCTCGTCATTTAGGGCAACGGAAATAAACGATTGGCCTAAAACAATGAATAGGTATTTCGTTAGTTCTTTGTCAATTCTGTTTCCACCCCCCAAGATTTCATCGCTTTGGATTTAAGGAAACTCAAAACACGATAAATAATAATAATAATTTACATTAAATTTCAAATAGATATGCAGTAGGTACCTATAATTATATTTTAGGTATCATAAGTGTACTTGAATTCAATTGAATTAATTAGTTGTTGGCTATTGCAGAGATTTGTACGTTTTCACCAAGACTACAGGCAAAACTGATGAGAAATTTTAATATTACATCTAATTTACGTTAAGTATGGCTTCATAAGAGTTCTGTTTAAATTGAACAGTCGGTCTCAAATTCATTAAAAGGGGCTCAATATTATTATTTTATAAATGGCGACCACCAAACAATTTTCAGTGAGATAATTTCAATTTGACAGTAAGCTATGGCCTCAGAAAACCTAATTAATTTAAATTATGCAAGTCAGCAAATGTAAACTGTATTCAAAAAGGTGTATCCTTGAGATTTTTTTTTGTGTTTTATGTTTTCAAAACCCGTTTGAAGATTTATCTGTAGGAAAAAAAAACATAGCATTACGCATATATTTAGGGGTAGGTAGAGATGTATTACACACTAACGGTTTGCCAGCTATGTTACGTCTCACGTAATAGGGGGCGAGCCTATTGCCGTCTGCCGGGCACATTTCCAGACTTCGGGCTGCTACTGAGTATTTTTTTTTGATAATGCTCAATGCCATTGCCCGACCCCGTGATCGAGCCCGAGACCTCATGATCAGCAATCGCTCACGCTACCGCTGTTATTTATTCATCTGTACTATTTGTACTGTAACATTTGATCAATTCGGTATTTGTTACTTCAAGGATATTACATGAACAAACCAAACTGTATCATTATCTAGAATTTGCAGAATAAATCAACTGCCTCACCAAGTTACAACCTCATTGGAATAGTTTTAATGAATAGGCTATATATAAGCAGTGATCGGGGTCTGATGATAATGAAATGATGATGATGGTAGAAAAAAGCGAGTACAATTTATTAACCAAATATTAGACGTACTTCATGGCGTGATCGGTAGTGTAACCGACTTCCGTGTACGAAGTTGCGGGTTCGATTCCCACACAAGACAATTATTAGTGTGATGAATATATTTGTACTGCGTTTGGGTGGTTTCTATCTATTATATGTACCTATGTATCTACAAAAAAATAGTATTATATCCGTAATCTGGTACCCATAGCACAAGCATTAAACTTAATTTGGGACCAAAGGACGATGTGTGAAAATGTCCGTGAATATTTATATTTATTTATTACTAGCTGATACTCGCGATTTCATCCGCGAAGAATTTCATAAAAATAAATAAAGCAATCCCTCAAATTGAAGTCTTGTATTTAAAGGGAAAATTTTGAAGTGACCGTCGGCAATACAGTGCCACATTATTACAGTACTCAGGGTTGGAACTTCATTACTGGAATGCTAGATGGCGTTGAAGTAGCTAGATTTAGAAATATTTTGACAAACATTTTTTTTATCTTTCGTAAAATATATTTTTTTAATAAAAAGTATTCTATGTTACTTCTAATACCTCCAAGAATATGAATACAAAGTTTCATGATGATCGGTTAAGTAGTTTTTGCGTGAAAGCGTAACAAACAAACTTACATTCACATTTATAATATTATAGTAGGATTTCAGATGGTTTATATGGGATAGCTATTTTTACGTAAAGATAATTAATAAGCCGTAGGATAAGGATTTTACATTCTGAAGTCCTCGTGGAGGAACTCGCCGGTACAATGAAGTATAACATAAATATTTGATGAAATTATTATATTATTAAACACAAAGTGAAAAATGTGAAATGGAAAATAATAGGCACGAGCAGGATTTGAACCTGCATCTCCTGGATACCGTCCAGATGCTTTGTCAATTCAGCCATCGTGACAATTGCTTCTGACTGCTGAATTCGATAACACATTCATACTTAACGTCTTTAGGTGACGCCTGCGCCATCTGTCGGCAGTATTTTCATACATTGTACCGACCAGGTAAACTTACGGTTAAAGACATTTATTTTCTCAAAAGATTACAATAATCACTTACAGAGAAAAAAACAATAATAATTTAGGTATTAAAAATACCAATTAGCGTAGTTAGTAGGATAGTAGAAAAAAAATATAATTATGATATAAACTGTGTGTGGTGTTCACGGGTAAGATAGAAAAAGTGTTAATTCAAAGACAATACATGTTTACTAAGGCTATAGTGTTGTGTAGCCGTTAGTTAAGTTATAATATAATACTTATATATTTTCTAAAGGTATACATTATTCATACTAATATTACAAAAAGAGAATATCTATATTATTTATTTGTATGTCAATTTGTAATGACAAACTCTATGACTAAAGTACCTAACGATTTTATAAATTCCTTCACCAACGGCAAGCCGATTTTATATCATACAGCAACATAGGATGTATTTAATATAGGTATATTTATAAGATGTATTTATGTACCTATAAGGTACATAAACTAGTCGTCCGGCCATACATATGAAATAGTTATATTTTTCCTAATGTTTTGTAATATATTTAAGCTACAGCTTAGATTATGATTTTATTATGTAAAATATAGGATGTAACAAGCTGTACAGTGCTTGTTAGTATTTACATGATGTTATTACTGAAGAATCCTTCAAAATATGGCGTTTTAGTAACTTTTAAATGTTAGTGATGTTTTAGCTTCTTTTATATCTTTAGGCAATTTATTATAGGTTTGGGCCATACATAATGCTTTTTTTACCATAATTTGTCCTCGGTGGTCTTAGACAGATGTTGTTTGCTTGCCTAGTCAAACGTTTATAGCAGTCCATCTTTTTTGTAAATATCAGTTGCGAATGGATATCCCTTGTTAAGATTTTCCTGATTACGATGCAGGTTTTATATTTATAGGTTTGAGCAAGGTTCATTAGTCCAGTTTCTTTGTAGATTTTTAAAGTGGGTGTTAGATATTTATATCGAAAAATTATTTTGATTTGTTTATTTTGTGCAGTTTGTAATGTTTTTAAATTACTATTAGCTGCTGATCCCCAAACTTCAATTAAGTTCTCAATGTGAGATTTCACCAATGAATTATATATGGTATATTTTACGTTTTTAGGTAGGCAATAAACTATGGGTCGCAGGGCACCTGATAGTGATGTAATTTTGTTGCTAATTTCTAATACTAGGCCCAAATATTTCTCTTCACTTACTTGACTAATTCTTTCGTTGTTAATGATTAAGGGACTATAGTTACCAATGTTTTTATTTTTAGAATAAAATATAATGTAATTTCGCATCAAAAACTGATGCGTTGATAGTCAATAAATTTGACTGGGACCAGTTGTGCAAGATATCCAGATCATGCTGTGCCTGGCTTACCATAACATCTGCGGATCCACCAAAGTAAAATAATCTGGTATCATCAGTATATAAGGTAATTTCACCTCTAAGTCCAATCTCATGTATGCTATTAATGTAAATTAGAAAAAGTAATGGGCCCAATATTGATCTCTGAGGTACACCACAAGCAATTGATCTTTGTTGGCTTTGATAGTTACCAATTTTTACTACTTGAGACCTTTCTGCTAGATAAGATTTAAATATATCATAAGCGATATCTGTAATACCTGTATCTTAAATAATAGTATTTCATGACTCACGGTGTCAAACGCCTTTTTCAAATCAATAAATACCCCTAAAGCGATTTTACCCTGCTCAATATTCCGTCTTATTTTAGTAACTAGGTCTACAACCGCAGAAATAGTACTGGACTTAGGTCTGAAACCATATTGTTTCTCAAATAAAAAGTTATTAGATGTTAAGAACTGATACAAACGGTTATATTCTTTCGAATACTTTCGATAGTACCGGCAGTACAGATATAGGTCTATAGTTGCTAGAATCTATTCTATTACCTGATTTAAATATCGGACTAACTTATGCAATTTTAAGTGAGTTAGGAAAATAACCTTCGTTTACACATTTGCTAATACAGTTTTCAAGGCTTTCTGTTATGATCTTGAGCACATTTAACAACCTTCGTGTTAATTCCATCTATGCCTGAACTGGTGTTTGTTTTGAGGCTATGTAACGTTTTATTTATTTCACATGGAGTAGTTGGTTTTAGTTTCGACAGTTGATTACAGTAGTGTTTATTAGATGCATGTGATAGATGAGGGGTATGTAAGTTTTTGGGTATTTTGCTAGCTAGTTCACTGCCTATTGTAGAGAAGAATAAATTGAAATATTCACAAATTTCTTTGATATCTGTAATTTGACTGGAGCTACTATTAATTTTAAGGTCCCTACTACTAGTTTCGTTTTTGTTATTCGATAATTTATTAATAAGTTGCCACATTTTTAAAGGATTTTTCTTACAATTTTTAAAAGAATCGTAATAGTGTATTTTTTTTGCAGTTTGTATTGATGTATACGTAATGTTTATTTTTTTGTAAAATCACTTCTCAATCGGTCATCATTGGGCTTTTCTTTTAAGTCTTGCCATAGCTGGTTTCTTTCATCAATTAAGGATATGAGATTGTTATTTATCCATTCCTTGCGAGGTGGATTCAGTACCTTAGTTTTTCTAACTTTGTTTGTGGATATTGAGTTTAGTAATAATTCTTCAAGATCAGGGAAATCAGAGATCCCCTTTGAGGCAATAACATCCTTTACAGTCGCATATAGGGTAGTAAAGTTTATAGCTTCGTATTGTATTCGCTGTATTCGTGCTGGTTTAGGCCGGTTTATCTAGAAATATATCTGTTTATGGTCTGAAAGGGAAGAATCAATAATGGCCATATGAAAAGTATTGTCTTGTAAATTTGTACCCACGTGATCTAGGATAGTTTTGGTTGAAGCTGTTTCACGTGTGCTGTAATCCAGTCTCTTTCCTTGGCACGTAAATTAATATTAAGGTCACCAAAGATGATAGATCGTTTTTTTTAAAGACTCTGGTTATAGTATTCCAGAAATTTGTTCGTGCTTGACGCCGGTTGTTTATATATTACTCCTATATCCAAAGACATGGTATCCAGGTGTACCCACAAGAAGTGGGTTTTCCCTGTAATTGTAGTAGTGTACAAAGTTAGGTAATTTGAGTCTAAGAGCTTCCTCTTCATCTTTAATCCATGTCTTGGTCAACACTATCACATGCACAGTAGTCTCAAAAAATTCGATGATGCATCTTATTTCATCTAATTTTTCTGGTTAATGTGCGTAACATTTGCATAAAGGAATTTAAGTGATTTATTACTTATTGTTAAATTAGCATACTTATTGCAGACCTCATAGGTAATAAAATTGTTTTCATCTACTTTTATGCCTGCTGTTTTATTATTTTAGGTACTCCTTTTTGATATTTTATAGTTAGGTCCTTTTCGCCTTTTTCAGTGCATTGACGTAGCTCTTCTCGTAATTTCAACATAGCCTGTTGCTGGTTTGGCGTTCGATCAGAATACATACGAATAGCCTTGTCATGAACATCATATCTTCTTCTTTATATATGTTGAGCAGTATCCTGTGATACGAAGCAGACTTTGATAGGACGTATTTTATTCTCTTTAAACTTGTCTAGCCGTATAATTTTACCTGGTTCAGGACACGCTGGATAAATAGCAGATATTATACTTTTAGTTCAGTTTTTATCCATTTCTCTCTTTTTATCTATGTTGTCCGAGCATGGTTCAGCAATACCCGTCATAATCACGTTTTTGCTGCGTTTTGTGCGCTCTTTAACTTCAGTCACAATTTTTTCACATAAAGTTATTGATGTGGTGTTCTCTAGCGATGTTGATGGAAAATTCGAATTGCATTGCAGCACATGAACATCATTCTCTAGAGACTTAACTTTTACCTGAGTTTGGTTAATAGCAGTTGCCAGATTTTCGATTTTTGTATTGAAGCCAACATTCTCAGCAATCAATCTCTCTGTTGTAGTTTTAATGTATTTCAACTGTTATTGTATAGTTGAAATATCTTGCCTTATAGCATCAAAGCCCTCGGCTTGAGGTCTTCCAAAATCTTTAAACATGCCAAAAATGTCTTTCCTAAATTCATTAAATTGCTGTGAGAAATCATCATCAGGTGTCTTACGTTTCCGCACTGATATGTTCTATGACTCCAGTTCAGTGACCCCGATATTTGAGAGGTTGGGTTGAGAACTACTGATTCCAGCAGTGTTAGGAGGTGACAGCATGATATTTATTCATGGTATACCAATAGTCAAACAACAGATTAATAACCAATAATCTCAGTAAATAATAACAAGCAAGTGTATTACCCGCTACGCTTATCGCTCCGCTTATTTAATACGCACGCTGTCCATATGATGCGTATGCACACAGCAGTCTGTTGCGTTGTTGCGCTGAGCATGCGCACACTGACACATGCTAGGCGCTCACTGCTGTTAAATTTTAAGTTGCTTCGCCGGCTACTTTATGTTTAAAATAGAATGATACTGAATTTACTTTATCTAATATATTTAAACGAGCAATTCTTGTATATATATATATAATCTGAATCTCGGAAACGGCTCCAACGATTTTCATGAAATTTAGTATACAGGAGGTTTCGGGGGCGATAAATCGATCTAGCTAGACATTAAACACAAAGTGAAAAATGTGAAATCGAAAATAACAGTCAGGAGCAGGATTTGAACCTGCATCTTCTGGATACCGTCCAGATGCTCCTGACTGTTATTTTCGATTTCACATTTTTCACTTTGTGTTTAATGTATAGTGCTAAGCATGTCAAATGCTAAAAAATATATATAAAAATATCTAAATACGATCTAGCTAGGTTTCATTTTTAGAAAACGTCGTTTTATCCGGGTTTTCAGGCAATGAAAAAACTGCTACAATATTATTAGAATACGAAGGTAAATTTCGCCACCATCTACAAGGTTATAATAGCTCAGGTGGGAAATCGAGCGGTCCCAAAACCAGAAAACCCCGGTTTGAGTCTAGATGTCTCCAGTGCGACGTTTTCCCCCCTTTTTTTTCAATTCTTTCTTTTGTGAGAAAAACTCTCAATTTACCAAAACAAAAATACAGAGCAAAGCTCGGTCATCCAGGTACTTTTATTAAAAGTAGACACGTTCACTCGCTACGCTAGTTGGACTTAATTTTACAATTAAGATGTTTACCTAATAATGACGCGTGACTTTTATTTTCGATTTCACATTTTTCACTTTGTGTTTAATGTATAGTGCTAAGCATGTCAAATGCTAAAAATATATATAAAAATTACTAAATATTATTATAGCAAGAAATTTATAACGACATCAATCGTATCATTAAGTGTACTCAGTCACTTTATATACCATCAAGTGGCCGCATCCATTCAAGAACCGATGAGGAATTCATTGATAAGAATGATAAATGAGCGAAACCGTGGGAGATTATTAATATCTTATAAATAGCACTTTTTTCTTTTCTGCGAGAGAGCTTTAATTTATTGCTTGTTTATCTTACCAAATAAAGCAAATCTTTGACGAAATGGTCTTAACTATGAGATTTGTAATCAGAATTTAATATTAGACGGGCCTCGTGGCGTAGTCGGTAGTGTAACCGACTTCCGTGCACGAGGTCGTGGGATCGATTCCCACTCAGGACAATTATTTGTGTGATGAACACAGATATTTGTACTGCGTCTGGGTGTTTTCTATCTACTATATGTAAGTATTTTCAAAAAAAAGTAGTATATGTACTATATCCGTATTCTGGTACCCATAGCACAACCGTTAAGCTTAGTTTGGGACCAGAGGACGTTGTGTGAAAAATGTCCGCGAATATTTAATATCACAGCCATTTTATTAGAATATTTTTTAAATAAAACTTCTTTAGCAGCAACTTAAAAGTAACTCAGATCTTTTTCCGGACGGAAGTAACGGTTTAAACGGAAGTGACGTTCAGTAAAATAATTTCTCTTACGGTGTGCACGTAGTAAGGTAATCGATTGTCAATATAATAAACACAATTTCTACGAAGTATTTGTACTATTTATACAAGTTTAGGGTGCGAAGAAAAAAGCATAACGCAACTCGCTCGCGTCATTTTGTAGTAGCAGAGTGCGAGTGAGTCAGTACGTAAAAATATTTGAAAAATTCAAAGTTTTATTTCAACCGCGCGTTAAGGCTACTCGCACTCATTTATTTTTTGTGAAAGTGGAAAAGGGGATATTTACTGCAAGAAGAATTACAGCCTACCTACCTATCCATAGCCGTGTGGGGCCGGCAGCAGAATTGTTCCACCCCTCTCTACCCACGGGAGTCGTAAGAGCCGACTGAGGGAAACCCGGGGGAGTCGGCAGCAGCACTTCCTCGAGTATTAACAAAATCCACTGCGATCGCCAACCCGCCTGCCAAGCGTGGCGATTACGGCATTATCCTGCTCGTGACTGTTATTTTCGATTTCACATTTTTCACTTTGTGTTTAATGTATGTTGCTAAGTATGTCAAATGCTAAAAATATATATAAAAATATCTAAATACGGCATTATCCCCCATCTTTTGGCCTATGTCCAGCAGTGGACGTTGAAAGGCTGATGGATGGATGGACCTTTCCATAGATCTTACATCTAAAAATAAACATTAAGCGGAGAATGGAAGTCACTAGTCTAGCTGTTCAATCCACTCCTGAATGCACAAACACAGGTTCACTCTCTCATACTCATAATCCAATGGCATTTCAACACAACTGGATTATGACATGACCCGGAAGACTAACGGCTTTACGTGGCTTCCGAGACACGGGGGTGAAACACCGCCATCTTCCTAGCTCCGAAGTGCTATTGAGAACTTTTTGAGTGAACCCGAAACCTCATGATCAGCAGTGACATACAACTAGCTAGACCACCGAGTTGGTCTTGTTATATACAATTAGATGGCTGTGTTTTAGCCATTTTGTTTTTGTTTTCAAATTCATTGGATAGTATCCATCCATCCATCAGCCTTTCGAAGTCCACTGCTGGACATAGGCCTCCCCAAGAGAACGCCACAACATTTGTTTTGCTCATATGGGGGATAGTGCCGTAATCGCCACGCTTGGCAGGCGGGTTGGCGATCGCAGTGGATGTTGTTAATACTCGAGGGAGTGCTGCTGCCCACTCCCCCGGTATTCCCTCAGTCGGCTCTTACGACTCCCATGGGAGGGGTGGGACAATTCTAAAGCCGGCCCCACACGGCATTGGATAGTATAAATGTTAAAATCTATAGTATTATAAAACTGTAACAGAGCTGTGTCTGTACGTTTAATATATTTCAGAGAAAAATATCTGTATAAGGCTATCTAGGAATATCTGAACACAAAACATGTTTTTCAGATTTTTTTGTCTGTTTGTTCGTTCGCACATCACACAAAAATAACAGAACGGATTTTGATACAACTTTTCTTTATTTCATAGGTCTTGATTAGACTTAAATACTGGTATACAATTTCCCTTGAACTTGAACTTTTAAACCTGAGATATAACTAAGCCACGGACAAAGGCTAGTACTTTATATTTATGTCACAGACTAAATATCGGTACACATTAAAATGGGTAATATTCAGGAAGTATCAGCGTATGATTTAAATGTCATATCTTAGCACTTTATATGCACATTCTCATGGTACCTAAAACTGTATCTTTTATCACTGTATCTATTGTGTATTGCCGTTCTTGTGCGTGTCTCTCCCTGTGGTCAGCAAAATACCAGCGTCAGGTGGTTTGCAATCTTGCTTCTGCCTGGCCTGGTACTATGCTGAGCCGTCAACTATTTGGCAATAGACTTAATTTAAACGATGTTCTATTTTTTTACCTTTTGTGTTAAATAGGCTAATAAACTATTTTTCTTTCTTTATTTATATGAAATATGCTGTATTAATCTTAATTGTGATAATTAAGCTTACCTGTTCAGAATAATGTATGCAAATACATCCGACAGACGGCACAGGCGTCACAAGACATTAAGAAGCAATGTGTTATTGAAATTAGCAGTCCCAAGCAATTGTCATGATGGCTGATTTGGCAAAGTATCTCATCATCAGGGGCGGTATTCCAGGAGGTGCAGGTTTAAATCCTGCTCGCGACTGTTATTTTTAATGTCACATTTTCTTATCACTTTGTTAGTTTATATGGATAAGCATGTCAAATACTTAAAAATATATAAATATATCATAACCTGCTGTACTGTTTTTTCTTTCATTATAAATTATTTATTTAAATCTATTCAGTAAGTATACTATTTTTTATTAATATTCCAATTAATCATGTTAGTAGTTACCGGTTAGTTCCTAAACGTGCGACTGATTAAGAAGATATACAATGCAGAAGTGGAAGGATGTAGGTACAGGGGGAGACCGAGACTCACATAACTAGACCAAATCGGTCATGTATTGAAGGAAGGTGGAGTGTGGAGTCTCCGAAATCGGCGAGCATGTATAAAGAGAATTATGAATGCTGAGGAAGCGAACGATGTATGAGAGAGCATTCTGGCACTCGGTTCTGTCTGCCTACCCTGCAAGGGAGATGGCGTGATGATAAGTAAGTAAGTAGTTACATTAAATTTCTTTATTAAGGAATGCTTGTAACAAAAAATAATATGAATTATTTATTCTTTGTTAGTCAAATGCTTTGCATATACGAGTATTGAAAAGGATTAATAACGCAGAACTTTAAAGCATACAATATGTATGTAAGGTAACATTAAAAGAGAAGAGACGATACTAATTGCAAGGCACGTGAAGTGCCAACCCTAGCGACGTACGTGAGAGGAATTTTGAAGATTTTTTGCTCATTATGTAACAAAAACCTTTGGATATCCTTTTGGAATAAAACTGTGCTTTTTAAGTTTTCCTTTGTGTTATTTCCTCTTTGGATCGAGTTTCCTTTTAGTTCGAATAATGTTATGAATATTATGTTACTGTGTTATGGTCTTATCCCGTTATTTTTATAGAGGTTATTTTATATAATAAAATGTTATGATATTACTTAAATAATGCTTGTTGTTATTTTGATGTTTTTATTTAAATATTAAGCACTTGACACGTTTGAAGATTTACCAGAATACAAAGTGCGAAAATGTGAAATCGCAAATGATAGCCACGAGTAAGCTTCTAACGGTTATCGAGGAGATGCAGGTTTTTATTCTACTCGTGCCTATAATTATCGATTTCTTCTGAATGCTCGTTGTTATTTTAAATGAAGGTACACATATTTATATACGTAATTCAACCTTTTAGTAATTGACAGTAATGGTAGAGCCTTCCTTATCCCAGCATAAATGGGCTGGCTTGATTGGTGACGTACCACCCTCTCACTAAAGATCAGCGTGATCCAACAGTAGTGGTACCTACCATTGTGTTTCGTATGGTGAGTGAGAGTGCCGGAGACCCGAGCCCTCTCGTTATCCTTCCTATCCTCTCCTTAATATACTTTCTATCCACCTCCTATCCCTTTCCTTGGAGATGGCGACGCGCGACTGATGCCTCTGATGTTGCTAGCGTCTATAAGCTTCGGTAACCACTTACCATCAGGTGGGCCGTATGCGTGTTTGCCACCCAAGTATGGAAAAAAGCGAGTCTGCCACAAATCATTAAATTAATAAAAAATGTATATCATGTTATAGGTATTATAACCTACGATGGAGATACCATATCACGCTTAACTAATAGTAGAGAGAACATCATGTATATTTTCCTAAAGACTGTAATTCATCAAGATAAATTATGACAGGCTAAGATCTTAATACCTACTTAGATTAGACAGAAAACTATTATTCAGCACCAAATAGCACTTCCAGCAAGAGCCCGATTTGAGTATTCACTTGAATTACTCAGAACCGTTACTAAATAAATTATTGAATATGTTGTTCTTTTTACATATTTTTAATCACTTGACAAGCTATCATTTACAAAACCACAAAGCCCAAAACTGTGAAATAGAAAAAGATTACGTGAGTCCGCAACGGTGATCTACAAGGCACCACTGAATCTGATCTTTGAAGTTTCAGTAGTCCGCGCCAGGACAGGCGGAGAGATGGTACACGGCGGATTCATTTAGTGGGTGGGGGCCCGCACTACCCTGTTCGTTGCCCCGAATAACGGGGTGTGTGATGAGCTAAATTTTTTACCACCGTTGAAACCCTACTCGTGGCTAACATTTTCTATTCAAAATATTCGCACATTGTGTTCCATCCATCCATCCATCAGCCTTTTAAAGTCCACTGCTGGACATAGGCCTCCCCAAGAATAGGGGATAGTGCCGTAATCGCCACGCTTGGCAGGCGGGTTGGCGATTGCAGTGGATATTGTTAATACTCGAAGGAGTGCTGCTGCCCACTCCCCCGGTATTCCCTCAGTCGGCTCTTACAACTCCCATGGGTGGAGAGGGAGTGGAACAATTCTAAAGCCGGCCCCCCACGGCCACGGGATTGTGTTCCGGTAAATTATTGATTCAAACAACAATTACTCTAAAATTGTACTATTATATAGGCACGTTATAGGCAATAAAACTACACTATAGGCACGCTATAGTTACCTTATAGCCACTAAAATCGCATTATAAGTCCTATAGGCACTAAAATCGTTTAGCGCGTTGTAAGTTGAACGCGACGTAGGATTGGACTTGATATTTGCATAGTAGCACAAAGCTATCACTAATGTATATTATATAGAAGAAAATAAAACCAGAATATGACCTATGTCATACTTTCACGAGAATATTAAAGGTAGTAAAACGATATTTTACCGAGAACCATCATAAAATATCACCCAAATTTCTCCATTTTCGCTCACACCAAGAGGAAATAATCAACGAAAAAACTCATTCGTCATTGCGAATAAAGATTTAATACAATGCTGCGGGCGTGAGTTGCGTGTTTACCGTGTTTCGTACTTACACGCCTATGCATACCCACGAGCTTACGATATAATAACCCAGTTTGATTGATGAATACGTTTCAAGTTTACGGATTTTACGATATGTCAAAGTTTGCTCAAGTCGGGGAATTAGTCCGTGTATTCACGAGTGAGATATGAAGTATATTACTGTGCTTGGTTAAAACATATTTTCGAGATTGAGAGAGACATTATTATACTGTTATGCGAGTCAATTGATAAATTTGATGTTAAAAGAATGACACAATAATCTTTAACCACCCACACTACCTTGGTCGTTTGCCACGAACGAACGGTGTGCGGTTAGGATCATTATTTCTCGCCTTAACAAAAAAAAAGACATGCAGACAGTAAATTTAAATTTGGTTCTAGTATTTCTTTCAATATAACATCAAAGATTAGTATTCCACGCTCATAACTCTCACTGACGTAATAAAAAATGTAGCTATTACTTTTCCTCCTTAATACAATGTCAAGCTTGTCAATGTCACATATACGAGACAATGTCTACGTGATTTCACGACGCTTGGTAGCAAGCTGATAAGACTGAAGAGAAAGAAATAAGTTGTCACGAAGAACAAGAAATGTAATATATTTTAATGAATACGTTAAAGTATTTTTGTAATGAATATTGAGTGTGCAGATGGCGTAGCAATATAATACTTACGCCATAAGTCAAGAGTAGCGAGTTCTACATACATCTGTATAATTAAATTTACTGTTTGTTTTGCCAAATAATAGCTGTTTATTAAATGCATAATGAAAGAATATAAGTACGTGACCTATAACAAAATAACATTTTTTAAAGATTTTGTCTCTCGGTTTATTTTGGCTAATTAAAGAGCTAGGCCTATTCGGACTTACCACCGAAGGAATGTAACATAGTTCCAGTGGCCCGCCAATAAAGGCGGAGAGACGGCACACGGTGGGTTTCTTTAGTGGGTGAGGGCCCCACACTACCCTGTTCGTTGCCCCGAACGACGGGGTGTGCGGTTAGGTACATTTTTTCCCGCCTAAACAAAAAAAAAAAGCCTATTTGGACTTGACTTCCCCTGGTAGATAGCTGATATTATAAGGAGTAACTTAGGATACTTTTATTTTAATATTTTTGTTAAAATATAGGGTACCGCACAAAAAAGAAAATAAATTGCAAGTGCACGAAAACGCGGATAGCAGCTAGTAAGATTACTTATTTGCAACTCATTCTTTCTTATTAATATCAACGCTGCCAAAACTGTCAGCACTCTCCGTGATGGTAACTGCTGCTTATGGACTATCAACACCAGGGGCACAACTAAGCCACCGATTCCTATGAGCAAAGTGCTTTTCTCAAATCATAGACATCTCTAAGGTTAGCGCTGAAATACTACTACTTTGTATCTGTGAATTGTATGTTTATAAAGTACTCATGTCACTATGATTTATTCCCTTTTATAATAAAGTTATAGTAAAAATAGCTTAGAATTAATGTTAAAGGTAGTTTTTTACATATCTTAAGTCCGTTCCTATGATCTTTGCGATAGTTTCCGAACGAACTTAAGAGTACCTACTCTGTAGTGCTCAAACATTATTATGTTCAGTGCAAACTGTGAAAACTTTTATTCGTTTGAAAAAAAAACAACACAAAATAGCAGCCAGTGATTAAAAAAAATGGACGTCTCGGGACATCTGTCAGTTGTGAAAACATCGAAAAACAAATGATCACAACTTTATCAATGTGTGCATGTTTAAAATTATGACATGTGTAAAATAATGGAAATGGACAAAGGCAATGAACTTAAAAGTAAGTGTTAATGTATTCTATTATTATAATAAATGAGAATATTGTTTGAGTCTTATATAACTTTTGGTAAGCGATTTCTCGAAAGCTCGTTATCCATAGACAAAAACTGTTATTAGTTTATTGATTCACGTTATGCTTCCAAGTTACATGCTTATGTCAACAGATGGCCAGCCGGTTTTACCCTCCCTCCGCATTAGATGTTTTCACATTAAAAACAGTATATTGTAAAACAATTGCTAGTGATTTAAATATAAAATATGGTCTTGGTATTTTTGTCAAATAAGCGAAAGTGATATAACTTTAACAGTAACGTTCATTTTATTATTTGAGCTGTAATATTTCACAGCATATATATCCATAAGTATCTAAATAAACTGTCTAAATGCTGTCTCATTTAAAATTTATCATTATTTATTATTAGCTTCTGCACATGAATTATTTCTTTGTAAAAATAGCTATCCTACGGAAGCCATTCATTTTTCCAGGATGAACAGTCTAGTCGTCTCCACGTTCTATATGTATGCATTTCATGATAATTGGTTCTGTAGTTACGGCGTGAAAGTTTAACAAACAAACAAATTCACTTTTGCATTTATAAATAAGGATAATGTATCCACCACTTTACATAATTAGATAATAAGAGAGCTCATCAATCGATAATATTGGTAAAACACTATTATTTAGTACATCCCTACTACATACACGATACCTATCGAAAGTTTTCACCTCACTCACGTATATATACGGGGTGTTGCTTGAAGATTAACCCGACAACGGCAAAGTCGGATCATCAATCAAGCCTTACCCTCGACAAAGAGAACGGGCAGGCTGTGATTAGCGAATCTAAATTATCTATCGTATATGGAGCACGCACACTATCATAAAAATACTTTTGTAGTGATTTTACTGTGATAAATAAAAGCAGTTTGGTGTTAAGTTCTGAAATTGAGTGTGAAATGCGGGAATGTTATCGTTCTGATCACCTGATGGTAAGTCTGTGTGGTGACGCACTAAGAATACAAGTGCCACCACACCATTCTTTCCCACGGATATCAACGAAACGCAATAAATAAAGTAGTTATCGTAGTCTATAGAAGCTAGCAACACCAGAGACTCGCGCATCGCCATTTCCAAGGAAAGGAAGAAGGTAGAGAGAAATTGGGAATATTTGGGAGAGGATTAAAAGGTGGTTTGGTCCTCCGACGCCCTCACTCACCATACGAAACACCACGGTAGGGATACCTATAGTTGTTTCACGCTGATCTCCTGTGAGAGGGTGGAACTTCCCCGATTGAGCCAGCCCATTTATGGATAATCAAGGCTGGGCTCTACCATTAGAAAATCTCTTTTCTCTTGTTTTTCTGAATTGTAAAAGCTAGTTTACCGGTGGAAAATTACTTAAGCTGTTTATAACATAACTACGAGTAATTCGTGATAACTTATTTGCTTTTATTCTGAAGTAATGTAGTATAAAAAATTGTGAAGAGAATTTTTTTAGATATAACTAGCAGACCAACAAAAAAGAAACATTCGCAAAAAGTTACAAACTTTATATTATTTGCTTCGTATTTTCTGCTTATTTTCTTGAGAAAAACCGGCCGATCCCTCACACAAGTTTTAGATACAATAATCTTGACCTTTCTTTGGCTAAATATCTTGAAGACCGCAAATATTTTACCCTACAAGAGGTACATATTTGGAGAATTATCAGAATCTCGGAACACAATGGTGAGGCAAATATATTTTGTGTATTTTGCTCACATTACTAAAGTGCTTCAAATATATTGTATTATAATTACGACGAGTGGAGTAATGTCTGTATTGATCTTTGTTTTCTGTGATATAAAAATATCGTAATTAAAGTTGAAACTGAAAGTGTTCAGTTTTTTTTTTATTTTTCATGGGTGGCGAACAAGCATTCGGCCCACCTGATGGTAAGCGATAGCCTACAAACGATAGCAACACCAGAAGCATCACTCGCGTGTCGCCATCTCCAAAGAAAGTGATAGGAGGTAGATAGGAAGAACAATAAGCAGAGGATAGGTAGGATTCTAAGGAGAGGATAGGAAAGGGTAATGAGGGGGTTTGGGCTTCCGGCGCTCTCACTCACCATACGAAACACAACGTTAACAGTAACTACAGTTGTTACACGCTGAACTTGTGCGAGAGGGTAGTACTTCCACGATCGAGCTGGCCCATTCGTGCTGGGATAAGAAAGGTTTATATTAGTGGGTATCGCAATCGCTTTTACAAACGAAATTAGTTATAGTATCTCAACGGATATTAACCTTTTTAGATTTTACTATACGCCCAACAAACTTGTCACTCATGATGAATCCTCATAATTGTGAGCGACTTTTATATTTTTTTAAATTGATCGTTAAAAAGCATTAATCTTCTGTGCTAATGACGTTTATTTCAATCATTGATAGGCTTTTAGCGTCTGGGTAACGGAGTATTTTATGAGAACACTAGCGCATTTAACACGGCTTCGCGAGCGTCATAGTGACTAATCCATTTGGGATAGAATTTGTGTAAATACTTTCTTAGTGCTTTTGTGTGCTAGTTTCTTAGCTTGCACCTTTTTTTTTGTTATGGCGGGAAAAAATGTTCCTAACCGCACACCCCGTCGTTCGGGGTAACGAACAGGGTAGTGTGGTTCTTAGTTTGCACCTACAGTATCAAAAAACCCATTTGTAAATTTTCCCGGTTCTAGACCTTTTTTATTGTTAAGGCGGGAAAAATGTACCTAACCGCACACCTCGTCGTTCAGGGCAACGAACAGGGTAGTGTGGGGTCCTCACCCACTAAACAAACCCGCCGTGTGCCGTCTCTCCATCTTTATTGGCGGGCCACTGGAACTATGTTACATTCCTTCGGTGGTTCACAGTTCTAGCCCAAGGAGTTTCGGCTGTGCGTTGATATGTCAGTTATGTATTCTTTTATACATAGTGTGGGTAAAGAGTAGAAAATATTTTACCCACAGCTTATCGCAACTGTTCGGAAAATGACAATTCTTATTCGGTAAAAGTGTCATGATTTCTGAGTTTTTTTTTCTAAGCAGATTTTTTTAGCAGCTAGATTTTTTTTGAAATAGTTGGACTTTCAAATTTACAATTTATATAATTTTCTGTCTGTTTTCTGAATAGCATTCCTAGATAGTGGGGCTATCAAACGTAAACTACTAACTTTGTACGATGGCCATAGTTATTTATTTTAAACGCAAAATTTGTGCTGTTTTTTGTTTTTCTTTTCTCTGAGTTTGGTATCTCGTGGTGTAACAAAAACTTACGGTGACACGAGTGCCCAATTAACTAATAAATAGCCTATTTCATTCAGTTTATAAAATCGTAAAACTCACGGTATTTCTAGGTCTGAATTAACAAAATATATTGTTCTTAAGATGAATCAACTGTGTATGTGTAGTTTTGTGAAGCTTTGTTCTAGTTCATAAGTTAAAACTGTAATTGTTTTTTAATAACAATAATAAATAAATAACTTATAAGGTTATTTTTGGCAAAATTATTATTTTTCTGTTTTAGCTTACTTCATCTGCCCTTATGTTTACAAAACCCTAAATTCTTATTAAAAAAAAAACAAAAAAACGTACCATCATGCCTGTATTTCCCGAAGGGGTAGTATATTACACACCCACGATTCACCAGGTATGTTTAAGTCCCACGTAATAGGGGGCGAGCCTATTGCCGTCTACCGGGCACATTTCCAAACTCCGGGCTGCTACTGAGAATTTTTCTTTTTACGAAAAAACTCAATAATACTGCCCGACCCGGAGATCAAACCCAAGACCTCATGTTCAGCAGTCGCTTACACTGCCGCTGCACTACCGTGGCAGTTAAAGTTAAGTTCTAATAATAGGCAATGAGTAAATTACAAACAATGTAAAGAAAATGGGCATTTCTAGTTTTAAATACGCAGATGCCTCTGTGGTGCAGCGGTAGTGTAAGTGACTGCTGATCGTAAGATCTCGGGTTCTATCCCCGGGTCGGGCAGTGTTATTGAGATTTTTCGTAAAAAGAAAAAAATATCAGTAGCACCCAGAGTTTGGAAATGTGCCCGGTAGACGTTAATAGGCTCGCCCCCTATTACGTGGGACTTAAACATAGCTGGCGAATCGTGGGTGTATAATATTATACATCTCTGCCTACCCCTTCGGGGAATACAGGCATGATGGTACGTGATGCTATTTTTTTTTTGTAGGTACATTTTTGGACAGTCCAATGATGAGCAATAGATGCTGAAAGCGCGATCATAGAAAAGGTGGATCTAGACAATTAAGCAAGGAAAAATATTGGTGCACTCTACTAACTAATAACAGTAGTGAGGAATTCTAGTAACTTTGTATAACGTTCATACGTTATAGTTGAGTAACTATCTTGAGGACGCAGCACTTTGGGTAAAGGGTCGTGACGTTACACATATAAGTAAAATCCAGATGGATTTTGCATGTACCAGATAAAAGCTATAGGTGATATACATAATATGTACGAGTATATATATAAAAACAGTACTTTACTAAGGGTGAAAATATGTTTAGTGATTCAACCTACCCTATGGAAGCTACTTTAACCTGGAGATTTACTAGTAAATGTAGATTTCTTGTCCCCAAATATTAAGGTGTCTAACAAACATACAATTATTGATATTTAACAGTTATTGTATTGATACTGATAAAGTAGCTGCCTCGGTGGTCTAAACTCTCGGGTTCGAATATCGGGTCGAGCCAGTAGTAGCAGTAATTGAGTTTTTCCGTTAACAAATGTAGAAAAGTTTCGTCAAAAAATGTAGTAAATATGTGTAAAGCTAGCGTAGTAAGGAAATAAATTGTTCATATTTCACATATTTGCCTAAAAAACCTAAAACTGCTGGTTTTGCACCTAATCTAGCAAGTCCAGTCAAGTCTTCTCTGTCGGAATGTCTCTTAAATAAAAAATGCTGAAGTAATGATATATAGGTAATAAATACTATAATTATTATGTAAAGTAATTATAATAAAAATAACAAAGAAATTTTCGAATAATTTATCGAAATTAAAAGTCTAATAGTAATAATAAGATAAAAAAAAATATTATGATGACAGGGTCGCTTCATTTTTACACAACTGCCCAAAAATATTTATGAGTATGGGATATGAGTTTCTTTTTGCCAGAATAGGTTTCGGCGCACTGGGTGTCGTTAGAATCGTTAAAATGTAATTTCAAGTTACATATATTAAAAAAAAAAATACTATGTAGGCTTTATGACTCAACAAAAATATAATTTATGCAGTTGAACTAAAAAGTAGAAAATAATATTATAATAATAACGATTGGAAAAATCGTATTTTTCACTATATTAATGAATTAATGAATTACATATTTGTAGCATTTGAAGTCAAGCACCCCACGCTTTTTTACAATCATTATTTATAATAATATTATTATCTACCTTTTAACTCAACTAGCTATTTAAGTGTTTTTTTTTTAAGTCATCCATCCATCCATCAGCCCTTCGAAGTCCACTGCTGGACATGGGCCTCCCCAAGAGAACGCCACAACATGTGTTTCGCTCATATGGGGGATAGTGCCGTAATCGCCACGCTTGGCAGGCGGGTTGGCGATCGCAGTGGATGTTGTTAATACTCGAGGGAGTGCTGCTGCCCATTCTCCCGGTATTCACTCAGTCGGCTCATACGACTCCCATGGGTGGAGAGGGGTGGGACAATTCTAAAGCCGGCCCCACACGGCTATTTTTTTTAAGTATAATTTATTTATTTTGATCTCTCTTTTATTACTTATTATTTGTGAATGAGGAAAAAGATAACTTTAGTACGAGCGGGAATCAAACCTGCGTCTCTTCCAATCCGGTGAATCCACTGAGCTACCGTACTACCTTGCGATCACACCCAATCTCCACATCACATTTGTCTTAACGACCAAGGTAGTACGGTAGATCAGTGGGTTAGAGCACTTCCCGGATTGAAAGGGACACAGGTTCGATTCCCGCTCGCACTAAAGTTCTCTTTTTCCTTGTTCATAAATAATAATTTGTTTTCAAGATTTTATTATATTTTTTTGTCGGCGTGACTATGTATCTATATTCTTGTCAAATTACAACTGTACTAGTTCCAAGTCTCCGAGCTAAGCTGCAGAAAGAAGACAGAAGGCCATGGCGAAGTTATAACGGTTCCTTTGGGCCTAGCCAAGTTGCATTCTATGATCGCTAACGCTATAGAAAACTAATAAAATGTATGGCAATTTGGCAGTTTTAACGATATCTATAACGCTAAGTCACGCGTGAGTTAACGCTAGAGATGTCAAATTTCCATACATTTATAGTTTTCTATAGAGTTAACGATTATAGAACGTAACTTGGCTAGGCCCACAGGTTAGCTACGTAACCTTAGAAACGGATAAACTTCTCAAATGATTGTTCTATCATCGGTCCCATCCTTGATACACTTATCAAAAAGCAGCAAAGTTTCCATTTAATCCGAAATTTCTAAGTGGGTCAAAATCACGTTCAAAGATTCCGTTACATAATAAAAGCGAGTTAGGATATATTAAAAGCGTCTTTTAGTAATAATCCTACTCGTGACTATTATTTTCCGTTTCACATATTCGCAATTTGTATTATTTTTACATTAAGAGCAGACTTGTTTTTATTTTTTAAATTATTTATTGTATCCTGTGCACACGGAGTACGGAAAAAGAATACTCTATTTCCGTACTCCGTGTGTGTTTAGAATATATAACTTATTTCTTTTCTTTTTAAACATACCAAATTAAGGAGTTACTCAGCCTATTTATATTAGGCTATTACTTAAATGAGACACACGTTATAGTTCCATAAATATTATCGTGGAATTAAGTTTTAATGGAGCAATTGTGAAGGTATGCTTAAATAAAACTTAATTCCAACTAGGTTAATGGCAGTAATTGCGTGTAGAATAAAAGCGTAATTGGTTTCAGAAATGGTGCAGTGGTAAAAGCGGTCACCTAGCTCAAGCAGTGACGTGCCAAATTTTCTGAACACAACTTCAACATAATATTGTACGCCTAAAGGTTAACCGCTAAGCTACCGCAGTACGTTCGCAAATATCTATCAATAGTTGGTTGGCCTATCTAAAAACTATCATTGTCTGTCGTGCGTGATCAGTATTTTAGCATAATCATTTATTAGACCATACTTCTCTTTAATTATTTCTTTTTCATTTTTTTTTTTTCTTTTTAAAAGACTTCACCCTGCATTACGATGTAAGCCCAGTACCGCGGGGGCTTACAAACATACATTTTCACAGAAACAAAGTACTCAACAATTAACTAAAATAATTTTATTATAATACAAGTCGGTACTCCTATACTGTTGTATTTTGTATGTTGAGTGAGAGCGACAGAGGATTTCTTCCAAATTCTTCCATATCCTCTCCTTATTATCCTTCTTCTACACCTTCTATGCCTTTTTTTTGGAGTTAGTGACACGAGATTGATGACTCTGATGTTGCTAGTCATCTATAATAGCATCATCGCACCTTTAGAATTATGGAGACCTAACTAGAAAAAGTAGTTTTTTGGAAAACGACGAATAAAGTTTGCGTAACATAATTATATTGATAAATTTATTAAACACAAAGTGAAAAATGTGAAATCGAAAATAACAGTCAGGAGCAGGACTTGAACCTGCATCTTCTGGATACCGTCCAGATGCTTTACCAATTCAGCAATCCTGACAATTGCTCCTGACTGCTAATTTCGATAACACATCATACTTAACGTCTTTGGGTGAAGCATCTGGACGGTATCCAGAAGATGCAGGTTCAAGTCCTGCTCCTGACTGTTATTTTCGATTTCACATTTTTCACTTTGTGTTTAATGTATAGTGCTAAGCATGTCAAATGCTACAAATATATATAAATATTGATAAATTTAGCAAGAAACCGAATGTATATTAAAAAAAATCGTAGTATTTTAATTTTATATCATACTTCACTTACTTATGTACACGATCTAAACTAAAAAAGTAAATAAAAATTATTATTAATATATTTTTTTAAATTTATTTTAAAACAGTTGCTAGTTAGGTCTATATATAACTGAAACCATCGATTTTTAAAAAGACATTTTATTATTTGAGTCTGTCCAATTTTGCAGTTATATTTAAAACCTTGTTTTATTCCTAAATAAGCCGAGAGAGTAAAAACTATAAGTATTGAATAATAATTTCAAAAATAATATTACGTACCTATAAGAAATTTTACGTATTTTAGTCCTCATTATTATATTATAACAATTGAAAGTCACTGTTTATTATTTAGTTTTCTGTTTTGTTTATAGTTGCACAGTACCTACTGAACAAAATTCCCTCTCGAGTTATTTCATACTTGAAATAATTGTAAAATTTGGTGATATTTTAAATTTCAATTGCTTTTTCATATTTCTTGAACAATTTTGAAAATTAAGGCCTTAATTATGCTTGATTTGGCCTAAACTGATACTGTGAAGGCTCTTCAGATACGCAGAAATGGACAAAGCTTCAAAAAGATTTCTAGAATTCTTGGTAGACCTGTTTCCACAGTTTATCGCAGTTTACCGTTTGTATATTTATGGAGACAAATTATTTTGTGAGTCCAGTGTGAGTCAAGTCCAGGACAAGGCAGAAAACGACGTAATATGAGCAGAGATGACCGTTTTGTTCAGCTTTTCATCCGCAGAAACCCTACGTAACGTATAAAGGTTGTCCTAGCTAGAAATGTGCTTAAGGAAGTTCCAGTTTTAGCAGTAAGTGAGCGTAGGTACAGTGCGAAAAAAGACTTCAAGAACCTGATTTAAGTTCATTCGTACCCTCCAAAACTTGAGGTATATCATCGCAGAAACTGGTTGGCTTTCCCCAGGGATCATCAATATTAGAACGCTGACCAATGGAAAAAATGTTATTCAATGATGAATGCAGAATTCTTGTAAATTAAGTCGTGGGAAGACAAAGTATACATAGACCTAGAGGAGTTATAGCCAAATTTCGAAATGGTATAGGGAGGGATATGTTTGGGAGCTTGGACGGACTTAGTGATGATTGATGGAGGTTAACTTACTGCAGATCGTTACATGACAAACATTTTGGGAGAAAATATGGTACCGTTTGCCCCTTTATCGGTGATGGCTTCATATTGATGCAAGATAATTCTCGGCCACATGCCACGTACCGATCGCTCAACATAAGCGTACCAATGAAGTGAACATCACAGTGATGGAGTGGCCAGCGAGATGCCCGTATATGAATCCTATAGAGCATATCTGGGATTTGTGTTCAAGAATCCGAGCTCCAGTCAATGAGTGTGAACTAAGTATCGCCGTGTTTAAGAATGGCAGAATTTAACCTCAAGAGAAGCTCAACAACATTATTATCAGAATGCCTAGGCGATTAAAAACTTTAGTTCTAACTAAAGTTTGTAATACAGCGTGCTTCCTCCTCATGGTCTAGCACGAGAAAGAAATACGCTGTATTAATTTGTATTTTTTTTTCAACGAATAAGTAATTATGTTTTTTTATTTAATTTATCAATTTATTTTAATATTTCAAACGTATTTTATATGTTTATAACAAGTGGTCACATTCTGAAAAAAGGTGTAATTTTAAGTAAACAAGAATTCCTCGTTATATCTTTCAATTAAGTTCAGTAATAGTAGTAGTAGAATGACTCTTCAGTAAATCCTAAGTTTTGCTATTTCGTTTTTATCTAAATAGCATGGTATAGTTAATTTGGAGTTCATATAAGATAACTTTTCAACATTGTGACGAAGCATCTGGCTATAGGCCAGAGGGTTTTCTGCAGTTCTGGGGATTTGGAGAAAGCATTTGACACGGTTATATGAAAGGAACTTTGGGACATTTTGCCGGAGTATGGTATTAACGGTAGACTGCTGCAAGCTATGCATTCCAAATACATGGACTGCAGAGCTTGCACGTGCGACTGGATGATGAAATGTCGCCCAAGTTTAATGTAAAACGAACGAGTGAACGGAGCATTGGGGCAAGTTCTCGGCAGTCATCACCTCAGCCAGAAAGCACGTGTCGCAATACACAACGCAGTGCTTGTCCCAACGTTATTGTATGGAAGCGAGAGTTGGGTATGAAAAAAGGAGCATGAGAATAAAATTAATGCGGTAGAAATGCGATCTCTGCGGAGAATCTGTGGAGTGAAGCTGACTGACCGCATTTGTAACGACGATGTAAGAGAGCAAGTAGGTATGAAAGAGAGTATTGGTGTAAAGATGCGAAAATGAATGCTTCGATGGTTCGGACATATGGAAAGAATACCGGACGAGTGACTGCTTCAGAAGATATACAATGCAAAAGTGGAAGGATGTAGCTACAGGGGGAGACCGAGACACCAACCTAGACCAAATCGGTCATGTATTGAAGAAAGGTGTAGTCAGGAGTCTCTGAAACCGGCGAGCGTGTACGAGTATGAAGAGAATTATGAATGTTGAGGAAGCGAGCGATGTATGCAAGAATAGAACCTTTTTTCACTTTTTTCTCTCTACCTACCCCGCAATGGAGATGGCATGATGATAAGTAAGTAATAGTTAATTTTTAATAAGTTATGAAATCAAATACTACTTAATTAAGTAATCATTTTCTTTACATAGTTATATAGGTAAACCTTAAAAACAATAGATAAATCCTATATACTCCCCTAATTGGCATGGATGTTGGTGCACGGAGGAAAATTATTTGATCATATGGAATGGATATATCCGAAGAGTTTTCTATTATTGATGGATTATGTTAAGCTGAGGATTTGTTTTCTTTTTATAGTGTATTCTGCGAGTAATTTATTTAATTAGAGAAGAAGAATCTTTGTACTTTTATGTAAATTTTATTGAATTAGTTAACAACTTAAACATAATTATACAAGTGTTCAGTGTAACAATGACCTATTTAATAAGTCAATAAAAAATTTAGACAGACTCATACCTAAAAAAGTCACTGCAAATAGAATCGTATTTATTATAAAATGGGCGCAATTTAATTTAAACATATTTTCAGTCAAAGAGTGTCTTAATGATAAATAAGTCACAGCTGCCTATAGCAAGTTTAGTATGAGATAGACCTAAGTAATCACGAAACAAGTCTTTACTTTATTAAAAATAGTAACATCCACATATCTTAATGTTCAGTCTCGTACTGGCCTAATACGGTTTAAGTCGCCACAATAATGAAAACGTTACAATCTAGTCATGACACAAACGGCACATTAATTTTTGTGCCTCTCTTGAACTAAAGAGATGTGGTGTGAAGGACTAGAGTGAAAGCGACCGAAGTATAAGTTTGGCACTCCCTCGAGTATTAACAGCATCCACTGCGATCGCCAACCCGCCTGCCAAGCGTGGCGATTACGGAAATATCCCCTCTTGGGGAGGCCTATGTCCAGCAGTGGACATCGAAAGGCTGATGGATGGAACTGCTTTCTATTAGTTGACCGCTGTATGCACGTTAACGTTGCACGTAGGCCATGTGGGGCCGGCTTTAGAATTGTCTTACTCCGCTCTACCCACGGGAGTCGTAAGAGCCGACTGAGGGAATCCCGAGGGAGTGGGCAGCAGCACTCTCTCGAGTATTAACCACATCCACTGCGATCGCCAACCCGCCTGCCAAGCGTGGCGATTACGGCATTATCCCCCATGACGGGACCGCTCGTTGTGGCGTTCTCTTGTGGAGGCCTATGTCCAGCAGAGGACGTTAAAAGGCTGATGGATGGATGGTAAGCACGTTTGCCACCCGTGTACTATAAAGCTAATTCACTCAAAAATTCTACAACTACTAAATGTGCACGCTCATCTCTTTATAAAGTCAGAAGTGCGCACCCAAGACCTGTACTTGTTGGTTTAGTAGGGTCTGAATTAGCTCATCACTAAGGGTATATGCTAGATATAGCCAAATATCGTCATTATTTATTAAAAGGTACCAAATACCCTTTTATCCCGTAACCCTTAAATTATGACGTACGATCAGTAAGGATCAAGTAAAAATTCATACCCTAAGCCTCTTGGCTTTGGCATTTTAAGGGTCGGTAACCACAAACTCGAGATATGATGAAACAACATCCCATGCCTGACCGAAACCCCGTGAAATTACATCAACACCATACAGAAATATTGCATAGTATTTTGTATGTTGATGCGACATGACTATTTTATGAGGCTGAATAAATTTTCGTTTATAAAGAATATGGATAGTGAAAACATATTTATTGCCGCATTGTCTTGTGAAGTGTGTTGTGGTAATAAATTTGATGTATGTGTGGATATAGATAATAAGTAAAGGATATGGAAGAGGCCTCAAGCCTTCTCACTCACCATACAAAATACAACAGTAGAAGTATCTACTGTTCTTTCTACTGCCCTTCTATGAGATAGTGGTACTATCCCGATCGAGCCGAGAGAATGGACTATTCATGCTGGGGTTAGCAAGGCTCAATATTTCTAATACATGCTACCACTCAGATGCGTGAAATACGGAGAAGGTCATACTCGTAAAAGCTTGGCATTAAAAATATAGGACGTCGCTGCTAAGTGTGCTCGTGTGACTACCCGACTAATTACAAGGGCTGTCAAATATACAAAGAGTACGAAGCTTGAAAAACGATTACCATTCAATAAGCAACCGTGCAATAAGCAAAAGTGCCGTGTGGGGCCGGCTTTAGAATTGTCCCACCCCTCTCCACCCATGGGAGTCGTAAGAGCCGACTGAGGGAATACCGGGGGAGTGGGCAGCAGCACTCCTTTGAGTATTACCAACATCCACTGCGATCGCCAACCTGCCTTCCAAGCGTGGCGATTACGGAACTATCCCCCATTGTTGGGGAGGCCTATGTCCAGCAGTGGACGTTAAAAGGCTGATAGATGGATAGATAGAAGCAACATACGCTAAAATTACCCCTTTGTTCAAGTATCACAACAATCCAGAGAACAAATTGGAAGATATTATACTCAAACACAGCTAAAATAACATAGATTTATTAATTATATAAATAAATAAATAAATATTCACGGAAATTTTCACACACCGTCCTCTGGTCCCTAATCTAAGCTTTTAACGCCTGTGCTATGGGTACCAGATTACGGATATAATACATATATTACTTTTTTTTGGAAATACATACATATAATAAATAGAAAACACCCAGTTGCAGTACAAATATCTGTGTTCATCACACAAATAATTTTATTGTCCTGAATGGGAATCGAACGCACGACCTTCGACTTCCGTGTACGGGAAGTCAGTTACACTACCGACTACGCCATGAGGCCCGTCAAAATTTAACAAATAGGCTCTTTGTTGAGGTTTATAATTACTCTCGTCACTAACCTCTTAAAATTATTGTGACGCTCAACTCTTCGCCTATATCCTGTGATACCTTTTAAGACCGTATTTACAATTTTAAAACTTTCTGGAACTACTTTCGAGAGTACTTTGGACAAATATATATTTTAAACTTTCATCCATCCATCCATCAGCCTTTCGACGTCCACTGCTGGGCATAGGCCTCCCCAAATTGGGGGTATAATGCTGTAATCGCCACGCTTGGCATGCGGGTTGGCGAGCGCAGTGGATATTGTTAATACGTTACTCGAGGAAGTGCTGCTGCACACTCTCCCCTGTATTCCCTCAGTCGGCTCTTACAACTCCCATGGGTAGAGAGGGGTGGGACAATTCTAAAGCCGGCCCCACACGGCCTTTTAAACTTTCACTAATAACTAATTAGGAGGTGGTCAATGCCTGCTGGTACTTCCCGAATCTGATAGAGAGCACGACTCCAGAGTTTAATGGCTCGGTCTACAGTTTTGAGTTCAAAAATTAAATAGCTAAAAAACGTCGCCTTGTTAGGGTCTAGCAGATGTTCCATCATGAGTGTGAGCAAAACTAAACTAAGCCGAGCTATTAAAGTTTTAAAAAATCTTCCGACTAATGTGGCGAATCTTTTAACAATAAATTGAGAGGATGTCTTCTACTTTGCATGGCGATTACGATCTTTGGAAGGCTACAAAGTATCTCCCAAGGCTTAAGCAGAAAAAATCAGAGGCATTTCACATTTTCACACTATGTGTTAATTTAAAAGGATATTTTGAAATAAAACTACGTTTACGGAATCTATCGCGTTTACTTGATTTTTATGCTATCCCGACGTTTCGAATACTTGTCCAAAGCTGCTATCAGCTTTGGACATCTACCATCTAAGTCCACCCGTGATCATGATTGCTGTAAAGTATTCGAAACGTCGAGATAGCACAAAGTAAATGCGATAGATTCCGTAAACGTAGTTTTATTTCAAAATGTGTGAAATTCGCGTAAATTTTAGAAAGTATTAAAAGGATATTATTTATTTCATATTGACTGTCAGCTGAAACTGTCTTTATAAAGTGTTACCAAATGCAGGTTTCCGTCACAATGTAATATTTTGATTTTATAATCGTTACTAATACAAAAAAGTGCCGTCGAAGCTGTCTACAGTCAGTAGACGGATCAACCCAATTTCACATAATTAGATTATGATTCAAACGGATTCGAATTAGGGTATCAGCAATCCAGCGCGTCACCGCTGCAACTTCGATGCTAACTAATGGCGATGTTATATTTATAGATACAAACTTGTCAATACATATATACATATTGACACCCCCATGCAAAAACATTGTGATTAATTTTTCATGACAAATTGGGTAACAATGTTATTGCTATGCAAATAAATAGGTTTTATTGTGTGTAATCATCGTAAGTCTAAGTCTATTCGTTTTAAATTATACAAGTGACAAAAGCATTGTAACTTAACGAAAAAATTACGACTGACGAATGAAATCATTGTAACATAATTTATAAAAACAAAAATATTAATATTATATAAATTATGAAATACAACAAAATTATAATTTTCTTTACAATCTTTGTACAAGACTACTTTGGTGTTTATGAACACTAAATGTAATGGTACTGCATGGCAACTTGAATTACAACGTTATTGCACGGCTATTTATAATATGTTTTAACGTGTCATGACCTGTATTATGCGTTAACCCTTTACTTACTTACTTATCATCACGCCATTTCCCTTGCGGGGTAGACAGAGAGAACAGAGTGCCAAGAGGCTCTATTCTCGCATACATCTCTCTCTTCCTCAACATTCATAACTCTCTTCATATACGCTCGCCGGTTTTTTCGGAGAATCCTGAATTCCACCTTCCTTCAATACATGTCCGATTTGGTCTAGGTAGGTGAGTCTCGGTCTCCCCCTGTACCTACATACTTCCACTTTCGCGTTGTATATCTTCTTAACCAGTGCTCGTCCGGCATTCTCTCCACATGTCCGAACCATCGGAGCATTCCCTTTCGCATCTTTACACCAATACTCTCTTTCATACCTACTCGCTCTCTTACATCGTCGTCACGAATGCGGTCAGTCAGCCTCACTCCACAGATTCTGCGCAGATATCGCATTTCGACCGCATTGATTTTACTCTCATGTTCCTTTTTGCATACCCAACTTTCGCTTCCATATAATAAAATTGGGACAAGCACTGCGTTGTGTATTGCGACACGCGCCCTCTGGCTGAAGTGATGACTGCCAAGAAGTTGTCCCAATGCTCCGTTCACTCTATTTCCCGCATTCATTCTTCTCTCTACATCAGTGGTGTACCTTCCATCCCGACTGAATCCACATCCAAGATATACAAATTCATCCACTTGTTCTAGCACACCATTTTCTATTGTTACTCTAACATCTGTTCTGGCTTCTTCTCTTTCAAAAAGCATTATTTTGGTTTTGCTTACATTCACACAGGCCTCTTTTCTTACAATCTTCTGCCATTACGTCGACTCGGGCTTGCAGATCAGTCGCGGACTGCGCTAATAGGACCGCATTGTCTGCATACAGCAGAGAGCTAACCACTGAGTCGCCCATCTGAACTCCCACATTAATTTCATTCAGCCTTTGTAGACATTTATCCAGATAGATGATAAACAGGCTGATAGAACGCAGCCCTGTTTAACGCCGATATTGACATCAAACCAGGGTGACATTCCATCATCCAACCGCACACAAGCTCTGCATTCCATGTAGTTGGACTGCACCACTTGTAACAGTCTACCGTTAATACCATACTCCGGAAAAATGTCTCAAAGTTCCTTTCGTACAACCGTGTAAAATGCTTTCTCCAAATCCACAAAACTGCAGAAAACTCTCTGGTCTACAGCCAGATGCTTCTCCACAATGTTGCACAGAGAAAATACTTAATACATGCATCCCTTTCCATACCTGAAACCTCCTTGTGCCTCACACAAAAATTCATCAGACACCATCCTCATTCTCCTTTCAATAATCTTATCATACACTTTGGCTGCCAAACTGGTCAAGCTTATGGCTCTGTAGCTTGCACAGTCATAACGTGAATCCTTGTTTTTAAACAAGGGCACGATGACTGCGCTTCTCCAGTCCTTGGGAACCATTCCTGAGCTCCAACATAAATTGAGAAGCATCAGGAAGGATTCCCAGACACATGAGCCTCCAAGCTTGATCATAGCAATACCCGCTGCCTTACCATTTTTCAAACTTCTAATCGCCCATTCAACTTCATCCATACTAATGTCATAAGAGGATGCCGGTACCGAATGCTGATCTGTTAGACCACATGTGGCACCAGCATCACCCTGAACATCCGCATACATATTTCCAAAATATTCACTCCATCGGCTTAACACATCTTGTGTTTGCGTAAGAATGTCTCCACCTTTAAACCTTATTTTATTCATTCTGAAAGCTGAACAACCACTCCGAGATTTCTTTACCTCTCTCCAGAAAAGATAACCTTTTTTAACACAAATAGCTGACGACAACAACAGTGATGATGAAAATTAATAGTTGCTAAAGTTTATTGTTTATTTGTTTATTTTGATGCAAAAGTAAGTCTTAAATCACTATTCTAGGATGTCAAAATTTTTAGCCATCTTGGTGAGCCGTTAGTTATTGATGTTGGCGTCATAATATGTAACTGTACCTACTGTAGACTATGTTTTAAAACTAAAATACGGATTAAGATCTAGGTGATTGTATTAATTTTTAATAAGTTTAATAAATAAGTATATTTATTTTTTATTCTTACTATCAAACATCATAATTATTATTAACTAAATGGTTATCACAAGAGAATCTTCTTGAGAGGTTTATTATTATTTTCATGAAAAACACTTAAATTTTACAATGAAAAACATTGTTAGTCTATACAAAATTTCCATGCAGTGTAATGGTAATTTGGAGTTACAATTATGAATCCAAAAAAAAGCCTAATAAAAATCTTGATTGTAACTCAGACATTCAATGTTTGTCATTGTAGCATAGGTGCTTTTATTAAGTATTGTTTTGACGTAAGTTCTGAAAAACCATGAAAATGAGTTTTCGTGTAGAATCTTAAAGTACATACAAATAGTGCACCTAAAATACACTAGATAGCGACACTTTCAAAGATTGTAGGGATTAACCTTGGGAAGATAGTAATTTTTAAATTTTATTTATGCTCTCACCGAAAAACAAGAAAAAATAATTACAATGTTACTGCATGGGGGTGTCGATATATATTATCACGCCTTTTTCCCGTAGGAGATACCACTTCTCTCCACTTGCCACGATCCTAGAACACTTTTTTAGCTTCAGCTACTTTCATCAGCGCTTTCATGCATGCTCTTTGGTTACGAGTACCTACTCTTAACCTGGCCTTCCTCAAGAATGTCGCCGATCTGGTCAAAAACGTTCGCCTAGGTCGACCTCTACCAACTTGCCCATTCACAGTCGCCTTGTATATCTGTTTCGTTAATCTTATTCATCCTTTCTCTCTACGTGTCTGAACCACCTAAGCATTCTTTTCTCTACTTAGTCACTACATCTTCTTTCACACCACAGCATTGTCGTGTCACACTATTATTCACTTTGTCCATCAGAGTCACTCCGTCTATACTTCAATATCCCGCGGATAATTCAAATAAATGACGTGCAACCTTTACGGTAGTTGATCAATAATATTAAATGTACTTTGTGTCAATAACTGCACCACAAAATGGTTCCCCGTCTGACGTTGTGCCTCAGTGAAATCGACAGTTCATGATACTTCATACTCGGCCCAAAGTGACGCCATTAAAGTGCCATCGGGTACTTCTATTTCCGATCTTTTGTGGCACCACGCACGGTCATGCTAACAGAACACGATTGTTTGTTTGCTTTTGTTCATTACGATGGAAACAACGTCGTAATTACTCAACACATTATCATGAAATTATGCATACGTATAGCCCAGAAGGAGGGAAAGGATATGGCTGCTTTTCATCCTTGAAAATTTTGCGGTTTCTGTGGGATAGCAATTTTTATAAATAAATAATTAATGGATCGCAGAGTGACGTATTTATATTATTAAACACCAAGTCCACGGACGATGCCGCGTAAAGAAACGAGAATAAATGAATATTTTGTTATAAAAACCGCGGCCCAATAAGTAATTATTATTTTTTTTACATTTTTTTATCAACAGAAAATGGCCTTGTCACTTACCGATAAAAACGAATAGTATCCTTAGGAAACCTTTTCTGTTTGAGAGACTTTTTTAAAGTATGCCACATTGGCTTTGCTTGTTAGCGTTATTCTTCATTCTTATGATTCACTGAAGAGAGTGTCCCGATATAGAGTTATTGATAACATTCCTGGTTTTACTCATCTTTGAGGTTTTGAGTTTTTTCTTGTCGATTTTTAGGGTTCTACGGAAGGTACGCTTCAAGAGGAAAAAAACCTTAAAGAATTACTTTATTTTCCGTCTGTCTGTCTGTCAAGACCCTTTTCTCAGGAACGCGAGGAGGTATCAAGCTGAAATTTATACCAAATATTTAAGTATACTGTCCCTTATAGCTGTGAAAAAATCAAACTTCTAAGTCAACGCAATCAAAAGACACAGCCGCTTATGCCGCAAATTTTCAACACTCGCAAGGGAATCTAAACCTACAGGGTACTTCCCGTGAACTTAGAATCTTGAAATTTGGTACGAAGCATCGTCTTATAGCACAGATAAAGGAAACATTTCGAAAAGCATAAATTATTACTTATATACCTACAGGTTTGTACGGAACCCTCAGTGCGCGAGTCCGACTCGCACTTAGCCGGTTTTTTTTTAATATTCTTATGCTTTCTTTTGATATTTAGTGCAGGTTGCACTATCATCCCCAACCCTCTGATCCCTAAATCTCTATGATCACACGTAAAATTAACCTGCCTAACCGCACCGTACCGTGTGGGGCCGGCTTTAGAATTGTCCCACCCCTCTCCCCCTATGGGAGTCGTAAGAGCTGACTGAGGGAATACCGAGGGAGTGGGCAGTAGCACTCACTCGAGTATTAACAACATCCACTGCGATCGCCAACCCGCCTGCCAAGCGTGGCGATTACGGCACTATCCCTCATTCTTGGGGAGGCCTATGTCCAGCAGGGGACTTTAAAAGGCTGATGGATGAACCGTAAACATTCTCATTCAGGTCAACGAGCAAGGTAATATTGAGTCTACACTCACTAAAATAAACTTGCCGTTTGCCGTCTCTCTGCCAGTATTAGCGGACCACCGAATCTGTATGACATTACTTCAGTGATTCTATAATAGTGTAACTGTGTAACTTAATTTACCTATTAAAATGTTTTGCGTGGAAACCCTAACATATATGTCCACTGACCTCCATATTTTATCGCTCACACGAGTTCATTACTTTAACCTTCCTCTTACAAATGGAAATCCTTACTTATGATATCTAAAACACAAGTAAACACACTTTATGTGAGGGACGGCCCGTCATTTTGTTTTATCGTTGACGTTTATATGGCTAAAAACGATACATCTGTCCATTTGGCAATGGAATGGAGTCAATCTTTCGAACTAGATTATAAGAGTTTGTTGTGTTGATTTTTATATAAAAGGGAAGAAAAAATTTAACATGATTCTAAATTAATTCTTCAGCGTAATCTTATACCTAAAATCTATAATTTATTTAAATGGATTTCTGGGCATGTAAATGCTAAAAAAACAATAAAATTATTTTGTGAATGGCGCCGTCACTCAGAATAAACTTTTACGGCACTTTTGATTTCTAAATTTAAACAGTACCTAGTACGCGAGTGTGTGTAGAAACACTAGTGCACCCTCTGTGCCCTCGCTCTCATAGTCCGGTGAGACGGCATTCTGACACGAACGGAGAGAAATCAGGTACAGAACCAACCACATGACCAAGCTTTTTTGTAGTTCACATGTGAAACACCGCCAAATTCCTAATTCAAAGCTGCTATTGAAATTTATTCGCGGATAAATCTAATAACTTTCTGCTGATCCAACGCGGGATTTAAAGCCGAAATCTCACGATACGCAACGGTAGTGAGAATATCAGACTTTCTCGACGATTTGAAGTCTGCCGACTCACACTAGGGCCACCGTGTGAACTATGGCCTACATATTTAGATATTTTTATATATATTTTTAGCATTTGACATGCTTAGCAACATACATTAAACACAAAGTGAAAAATGTGAAATCGAAAATAACAGTCACGAGCAGGATTCGAACCTGCATCTCCTGGATACCGACCAGATGCTTTGCCAATTCAGCTATCGTGACCCTTGCTCCTGACTGCTAATTTCGATAACACATTCATACTTAACGTCTTTGGGTGACGCCTTTTAAAAACCTTAGAGCCTGAGAGAAAACTAGCTTAAAAGCTAACATGAGTCGTCATCATGACAATTGATGCTGATGGTAATGTAAATCTAAATTTCTATCAATCCATCCATCAGCCTATCCATAATTATGTTTGACATAATTATGCTTCCCCAAGATGGAACTATTTTTTAGATTATTCTACTCTTTGGATGGAACAAAGTTATAGTTATGTTTCTTTTAAAAACTTATACATTTTATTGATTTAAAAAAAAACTACATTCAAAATAAGGAACAAGTACAATTGTAACCTCTTTTGTAAGCAATAATACTTTTTATACTTTTGTAAGGAAACAAAAGCGTTTAATCAATATACCCAACGTAAAACTCATAATGACCGACACAGCTGTTAACATTACAATCAGTATTAGCTTAACGTGCCAGCTCAAGGGCTCAACATGTAAACAGATCTCTCATGCGGGACTTACTCGTATAGTCTTTATTGATCAGTAAGTATATTGGCTGTATAAAAAGGATTTATTAATTTATTCAGTGAATCATTTATTACTACTACTCGAATATGAAATTCTGGTCAATTTTGGTTTTATTTGAGAAAATGGATTATGACTAACTCTGTTTTCTTTAATTACTTATTGCTCCTGCAAGTGCCTAAGTAGGAATAGCCGACTTCATCATAGTCGAGTTTTACAAAACTTCTTATAAACTTGTCTCCGTACTCAAGATATCCGTATTGCTTGTAATTGTGTATAGGTGTTTTTTGAATAAAAAGAAAGCGTTCTACATGGCGATATCAAACATAAGAAAAATCTTTTTGTATCATTTTATAATGTTAGTATTTACAATGCAGTTAGAAAATCTCCAATTTAATTGGTAAAACTAGAATCATAAAACAAAAACACGCGAGACACTTAATTCTGAATTATCTCTACTTGTATGGGTTAGTTTACGCCCTTCGACGGGATTCTTGTATTTTTTACTGCATAATCATTAATGATATCCTAATCGTTGAGAAGCGGTACGTCCCGGAAAGTGTTAAAAGCTGTAAGACTCTCTGTGCTCTCAAGTAAAGCCAATTTTGCTAATTGTGTTACGTAGGTATCTCAATTGTGACCACTGAAGTAATGCAACATAGTTCCGGTGGCCCGCCAACATAGGAGGAGAGACACGCGGCGGGCTATTTAGTGGGTGAGGGCCCCACACTACCCTGTTCTTTGCCCCAAACGACGGGGTGGTCGGTTAGGTACATTTTTGCCCACCTTATAAAAAAAGTATCTTAATTGTATTTTCATTTAATTTATCTTGACATTGCAAAATCCTTGATTACTAACTGAATCCCAAAAGGCTTAATTCATAGGCTGTGTTTAGTCTACAATAGAGGTTATATCGGAGATCATTCATAAATGATCGCTATGCAGACGTGTACAAATCCTGCTCAGTAAGGGACGTCAATAAGTAATTTACACAGAGGTTAGAACAAAGGAGGTTAGGATATTGAATGTATAAGTAATGTATTTTGTGCATAATCACATTCATGAATGAAATCACGATATTCTAATCTCAATTGATTTATTCTTATTATGAAAATTATGACTTTAGAATTATTATTTGTATCGATGCATTTATAACTTACTAGCATTTGCCTGTGGCTCCACCGCAGACAAAAACTGGTTTTTAGATTATATCTAATTATCCCGATATAGACGACAAAGAGTATACAAATTCTTAAAATAGAGCTATCAAACAACAAAAACATCATGAAAATCCGTCAGTAGTTTTTGCGTGATGTGAGAACAAACAAACATACAAAACATTTTGATCTGTATTTTTAGTACTTGACATGCTCAGCTACTTTAAAGTACAAATTATTATTTGTGAATGAGGAAAAAGAGAACTTTAGTGCGAGCGGGCGCCGAACCTGCGTCCCTTCCAATCTGGGGAAGTGTTCTAATCCACTGAGCTACCGCACCAGCCTTTGGCCATACCCAATTTCCTCATCACATTTGTCTTAACGGCCAACGCCATCTATTGGAACGCATTTACATGCATGACTTGTACTTTAAAGTAGTTGAGCATGTCAAGTGCTAAAAATTCTGATCAAAATGTTTAAAAAATCACGCCATCAAATAGTATGAATTTTAATTGCAAAATTAAACTTACTATATTGGATTAATGCATGTAAATGCATTCCGATAGATGGCGTTGGTCGTTAAGACAAATGTGATGAGGAAATTGGGTATGGCCAAAGGCTGGTGCGGTAGCTCATTGGATTAGAGCACTTCCTCGGATTGGAAGGGACGCAGGTTCGATTCCCACTCTCAATAAAGTTCTCTTTTTCCTCATTCACAAATAATAATTTGTACTTTACACATACACAATTCAAAAAAATGTTTTGTATTCAGAGATACCTAAACTACCTTCTAGCATCAAGGTTTCTCAAATATGTTAAATGTACAGACACAGCTCTATTACAGCTCTTATGTACTAGCGTATTATCAGTAGCTTCAATCTCAACCAAATGATAAATACATTAGAGCTCACTATAGTATTAAAGAAACCAATAATAATTATGTAAATTTTTATAGTTCTTGCCCCAGGAGTTTAAGCTGTTAGCTGAGGCTGCGGATGGATAGACCGGAGAACATCGGCCACCCGCAAGGCCTCCCGCGAAGGTGCGACGCTCCATGTGCGGATGCGTCGCTCAATAGTGGGTACCCAAAAGGTTAAGCCACCGGCAAACCACTACAGTAATGCAGGATAGTACCAGTGGTACGCCAACTTATAGCCCCTTGAATTGAATTTCTCATCCGTGATATGAAATTGTGAGTGGCAGTTTAGCAGTATTTTTAGTATTGCTGAAATTTTATTGGTGGTGATTACTACTTACCATCAGGTAGGTCACACCTCGATATAAGTCAATAAGATGGCTATACGAATTAGTATGCAAATGACAAAGGATGCATTAATGGAACATCGCATCGTTAAATTCTAACTATTATAAAGCTGTAATTATAGATTTAAAATTAATTAAATATTAAATCTATGGCTGTAACAAAGCTGTGTACACACATAACAATTTATTTTAGATTTTTTGTCTTTTTAAGCAACTTTTTTTATTTGATAGCTCTTGATTAGACTAAAAAACTGGTATACATTTTATCCCGCTACTATATCGGAAACCTGAGATATAACCCAAAAACTAGCTACTGGCTGCGGCGAAGCCGCGGGCAAAGGCTAGCTAGATTTAATCCTATTGAGATTTGGTGCAAAAGTTCAGTTAATAAAGAAACAATTTTAAGTATATATATTGTCTTTTGATAGTAAAATTATGTTGAACTGACACTGAGCGTAGAGATAGGTCTATAGTTGCTAGGGATATTCTTGTCACCACTTTTATATATCGGTATGACTACAGCTTTCTTGAATACACTTGGAAAAACACCCTTTTGCACGCTTTTATTACATAAATGTGTTATTGGCTCGGCCAAAATATGCGAAAACATCTTAATTATCTTATTTGAGATGCTGTCTGGCCCTGGAGTGCTTTTGATTTTAAGGTTTGAGATAGTGTCAGTAACCTCTATGACAGATAATGGCGACATGAAAAATGATACACAAGGTCCGTTTTAATGACATGCATGAATTTATGATTGTTATCGATATCGATAACAGTGAACGATAGTACGACGATATCGGTAACAGTGAAAGAAAGATGATTATTGATCGACATCCGTGCACGAGGTCATGGGTTCGATTCCCACTCAGGACAATTATTTGTGCGATGAACATAGATATTTGTACTGCATCTGGATGTTTTCTATCTATTTATGAATGTATTTACAAAAAAAAATAAGTATATATGTATTATATCCGTAATCTGGTACACATAGCACAAGCGTCAAGCTTAGTTTGGGACCAGAGGACGTTGTGTGAAATGTCCGTGAATATTTATTTTATTTATTTAACATACATTAGATAAGCAGTAACATGCAAGACCAGTATTATAAACACAGACATCGAAGGAAATTGCATAAGTTACATAAAGTAACAATATTTTCCCATTTGTCTCACTTTAATATATTCCTAAATTCTGAATCGTCTCACCCAGTGGTGACGAGCGATAATACACGAAACAACCACTGTAACCAGAAATTTATGGAAGAGGCCAGAAAACATAAAACACAGATTTAATTAAATGTTTATTAATCATTTAAGTATATCAAATATCAAAATAATGAAATAGACGTCGCGGGATGTCTACCAGATGTGAAAACATCCAAATTATTTTGTAGAAACAATGAGTAGATAAAATCATCATAACTTTTTCAATGTGTTCTTTTATAAAATTATGACATGTAAATAACAGAAATGGACATAAATCATCATATTCAGGGCGGATATCATCTAGGACTAAAGTACTTGACAAAACGAATGATGTTTCACTTCAATAATAGGTAATAAATTAGATACCCTTAAATATAATCATTTAATTATAAAATTGTCGAATGCTATCTTTATAAAAAAATTCGCTTTTGAAAAATTTGTGCTCAGTTTCTCCTTTCATGAAAATCGATTTAGTTATGAAACCGTAATAATACTTGTAATTGTATTATGTATGTTTATTAAATAGTTAATATTGTTGTTATCCGACCATCAAAGTCGATATCAACAAATAAATCAAGGCCTTCGCATCACTAAAAATTAAGTCATAAATCTCCTCATATTTCTGTATTTGTAATTTCTCAAATATGACTGTTTCGTAGACCCCAAATCATTTTAATAATATAATAAACAATGTTCTCATAATATTTTCTCCAAATCTGATACATTTGCGGAACCGTTATTTTGAATTGAAGATAATAAACAAATAGTAAACTTACTGGTGAAATGAGTAATCCTGTGGATTATCATTCTTTGAAGAATTACAACCTGGTACTGCACAAGTAACCATCGTTATAGCGTTATTATAATACTGGTAAAGACTAATTACAATAAATAATCGCCAAATCACGCACGCGTAAACTTAACAAGGCCGTAACAGGCCGGTAACAAATAAATTTAGGTCTCGTTGACAGCATCACTCTCTCTCTCGTTCTAATACATCACAGTACCATTAGCTTCGGTGGGTCTCTTTTACTCTTATAGCCAATCTATGGAGTTAATCCTAAATCTATGGTTAATATCTGATATCTATGAAAATAAGTTTTACAACTGTCACTTTTCTTAAGATTGAACATGGCTCGAATACAGCGTTTCTGTGTCTTAAATACTAATTTATAATCAGTGCTATTTCCCCAAAAGATTACTCCATATCTGAGTAAAGAATCTACTAGACCATAATATGCTGTTAGAAGAGCACTATTATTTAGCAAAACTGAAACACTAATTCTTTTACACAAGGATTCTATATGAGCTTTCCAATTAAGTTTGCTATCAATAGTCAATCCAACAAATTTCGTTGTTTACGTTTCTTCAATAATATTATTGTAAAAATTGATATTAATCTCACTAATGAGGTGAATACGTTGCGAAAAATGCATTATTTTAGTCTTATTTAGATTGATTGTCAAATTATTATCATTCATCCAATTTATAATAGAATTTAGAGAATCGTTTATGTCAATTTCGTATGTCAATTTGTTTTTACAAGTTATAGTAAGAGTACTATCATCTGCAAACAATGTCATCGAATTTTTTGTTACTTTCGGTAAATCATTAATGTAAAGAGTGAACAATAGTGGTCCCAATACACTGCCTTGCGGTACACTGAAAGAAACTTCGCGTTCTTTAGATCTAAATATTTTTTCTCTTCTAGCTAAACCATCTACATAGCTGATTTCAGTAATCTGTCTGCGATTAGATAAATGTGATACAAGTAACTTAAGAATATTGCCTCGAATGCTATATACTTCTAAGTTTTTAATCAGGGTTTTTTGTTGAACACAGTCAAAAGCATGAGACATATCACAGAGTATGGCACACACCGGTGTTCTCAAATTAACATGCGTCACAATGTTATACAGAAAATCATAAATAGCCAAATAAATACTTTTATTTTTTCGGAATCCTTTTTGTTCGCTGCATAAAATATATATTTTTTTTCTAAATAAGAGGATAGTTCTCGATGTATATATTTCTCAAATATTTTTGATATTACTGGTATTAGTGCTGGTGGTCTATAATTCTCAATGTTCTCTTTACTCAATGTTTTCTTATGAAGTGGCTTTATTATAGATTTAAGAAGTTCTGGGAATTTACCATTGGCTATGCTGAGGTTTATAATGTGATATAGATGTTGAGAGATTTCATTCGCAACTACTTTTAAAATTTTAGTATTAATTTCATCATAGCCAACACTACCTGTATTTTTTAAAGACATTATGATTTGCTTAATTTCTAAAGGTGTACAAGGTCCCATGTACATAGACTTTGTTTTATTTAAGATGTGTAATGTAGGCTTCTGACCTGAATTCTTTATGGTTTTTACTTTATCTATAAAATAATTATTAAACGCTGTTACAATGTCTTTAAAATTAGTAATAGTTAATAGTTATTTCATGCGTTATTGCAATAAATGTAAAAGACAAATAATATTTCACTGGGTTTTTATTAAACCAACGAGTTATTGCTATAGGTAAATGTAAATGACAAATAATGTTTTGGTATTTTTTTATTTAATCACTCTACGCAGCTGTTATTGTAGCTTATATAAATATAAATTTTAAGTAGACTGTCACACGCGCGTCGCTAATTCCAAGGAAATATATAGGAGGTGGATAAGATGGATACTAAGGAGAGGATAATTAGGACAATAAAGAGAGGATAGGGAAGGGGGGGCTCCATGTACAGAACATAGACATATATGGGAAAAATCATGTCAAAGACAATATTCCATCAAAAATCGATGATAAAAATTTTGGTCACATAATCACAGTACTATCTACCAAGTCCAAATGTAAGTCTAAATCATCCAGGAACCGATTAAATGAGGGATAAAATATATAAAATATAGATAAACAAACAGAACATAAATAATTATCGCATATTCTACTGGATCTATTTTAAATAAACTGTTAGTATTCTTTCATTTTACATATTGATTTTATATACGATAAAAAAGAGTTATTATAGGTATATAATTTTTAATCATGGAATGTATTTAAAAAAAATACAAACGGATTTATCCTTTAGTAAATAAAGAGAACAATAAATAAAAAACAATTTACAAACGGATTTATCCCTTAGTAAATAAGGAGTAAAATTAGAACGGGCCTCACAAATCATTTTGATTTAAACACGTCCAGTGCTCTAAGTGAATTTGTTATGGGGTATTTGTATAGGATCCGCAACTCTGTTAATGAATCTTGTACGAAATAGTAAACTTATTTAGTAGCACGATATTTGCATAGGGTTCCAGGGAATGTTATAACTAAGGCATATAGGTAAGTTTATCACATTCTTAAAGGCAAATAACTAGGATAAGACAATTACTCATACCGCTGTTTTTTGAAGCCATGAAGGTAGGTACTTTTATTCCCGAAGAGTAAAGGTAACAATACCATATATATAAAAGTGATCGAGAGAGATAGTTTTCTACTAAGATACTCTCTTTTATAAAAAAAAAACAGATGTGGAGACTTTTTATTTAATATGAAACAACGATTTTTATCCGATTATTTTTTAATAATGAATTCTCCCAAACATTATATTGCAAAAAAAAACATAATATTCACTTGACATGCTCAGCTACTTTAAAGAACAAATTATTTGTAAACAGTTATTTTCTCAAAAATATACTAAGATAAAGCTTTGTAAAAGTTTTGTGATAGTACCTACAGATTAGGTAAGTATATCGCTTATCTTTTTCAATAATATATAAAAATAGAAGCAAAAAGCAAATTATGATTTTTTGCATACACTTTTACATCATACTTTAAAGTAGCATATTAGTAACTACGAAACATCAATCTCCACCATGTTCAATAGCGACTCCCACAATAGCACGATTCCGATTCTAATTAAGACTACATAGGCATCACGTTACAATTGCATTATTGATTGTCAATTCAGAAGGGTGGACGGGTCCGTAAATTTCCACTTGGGATCGTAAATTTCCTTAAAGGATCGTAAATTAAAGTCGACGGTTTAATAGAAAGAGCTTTCTTATACACCGCTTTAGTTAAGAATACAAATATTTTTAGCGGAGAATTAAATTGTGTATTTCGTGGTTAGTGCACTTATATACATAATTAATTCATTAATTCTTATAATTTATTTAGATATTTTTTTATGTGTAAGTATATGATACTCATTATCTTTTTATTTTTAACAATATTCTGCCCGCACTTCGTTTTCCTAGACTTCAGTGGAATCAGCCAAGTTAAAATTTATGATCTCTAACAGTGTACTAATCTTTTTAGAATTAGTACCATATGCGCCAAGTTAACCACGCGTCTTGGTAATTGCAGTAGATATTGGTAGTCGAGGGAACGCTGCTAATCACACCCGCTCCGGTATTTAAGAGAAATACTTGGCTTGTATGAACGGGCTACCACGGGTAGAAATGTAGTGAAACACACACTCCAAATTCCACAAAACGAAACAATATGAGAAAATTTAATAGTATAACGTCGTTTCGCATGTGTAATTATTTCGTAATTTATCAGTATCATTTACACCGGTTGTAAATGTAGTTTTTGGAGTAAATCGGTGATTAATGGATTTATTATCTAAAATCGAACAATATAAGGATTTTATCTTATATTCAATTTAAAAAAAAATGAAAAATAAATTGCAATTTTCATAAAAAGACCGATGCAAATTTCCACTACCTGGATGTTCAGAATCGAGTACTGAACCCATGGTATCAATTATCGGTACGCTGTCACTTACACCCTGTATAGGGCAGCAGTTAAATACTAAAGTGATATTTATTATGAGCTTAAAGCAAAGTTATAACTTCAGTAGCTAGCTAGTAGGATAATGACTGAAAGCACATCAATCAAACTAACCTATTTTGGCGTGTGTACAGCTGAGGGAGATGACACAAATGAGTGTCAACACCTGGTTGGTCTTCATTTTAACCACTCACACTTAAGTTACTCGCATTTTCACTGCAGTTCCCGCTACGATGTTTATCTGTAAATAAAATATATATTTTTATGGACCACCACTATAGTTATAGAAAGCAGTAACGAAATATAATTATAATAATAACAACTGTTCGCTGCAGACTCAGACGGTGGTACTGACCCACTCGGCCTGCTAACAAGTGAATATTTCCATTTCATACCCTATCTTACAATAAATGCAAGTAATGCAATAGGTAATTACTACCTATACCTAAAGTCACTTCGTAAACACGCGCTGGATCGATTAGGTCAATTTTTTATGGTAATATATTAGTTACCTTAGTCGCTATTACCTGCTGTAAATAATAAAGAGTGGAAGATTTATGGATAAATACAAATTATAGGAGTGTCATCAGTCAATTTTATTTTCAGTTACTTCACAATACATACCATAAACCTTTCTTCACTTTATTACTGTAAAACGGACACGAGATTCCACATGAAAATAAAAGCCTTTGTAAAACACGTACATAAAGAAACGAAAGTAGAAACGCGCCATTATTACGTATTGCTCACGCATTCGCGACCACAACAGACCTTTTGTCAGTGGCCGACCTCTGTTATCTTCTCCTTTTTATATCGGCCTTTGTTTGTCATGGCTACGGCAGCGATTTAGCAATTTTCCGGTGCCAAATAGACGTGTTATTAGTGCTGGGTGCGTTTATTTTTACTAATGTATTATATTGTATTAGACGCGTGTGGTTTACAAATTGAATTTTGTAAATGTGAAAGGGTTGAATTTACATATATTCGGTTTACGGATATTGGCAGCTGTTTCCATAAAATTTCAGGTTTATGTTTGGTGCTGTTTATGGGAAAAATAATTGCACGTATATACTTAATCCTATTAATAGTAATAAATGTGAATATTTATTATTCTTTCTTTGCTATGCTTACACCGTAGTTACCAAACGGATCATCATGATATTATTACATTACACATACGTACAGTCCGGTGCCCACACGAAGACATAAGCTACTTTTATCTCAGAAAGTGGATAGTTCCCGAGGGGTTTATTTGCATAGAGAATAATTATGGGGCTGTAGTGACATGTTTATATTATACTGAGCAAATTCTGCAGAAGAAGTCGCAAAGATAATCTAGTCGATCTATTATTACGTAACGAATGTTAAATTAGCTTTGCACGTTAGTCAATTTAGTTTTTTACTGCTAAGCGCATTCATGATAGATCCATGGAAAATGGGCGGAAAGGAACGATGAATTATTTAGAAAATTTGTCCGACTGTAGATATTAATAGCGCGGGTGAATCAATAACTATTATTTTTTTGGTTATTTGAAAATGAATCTAGTCGATTCAGTTTTATAATAATTATGTTAATAACATTTAATCCATCGCTTCAGCTATTCAACACGCCCGGAGAGATAGTGCAGGGTCGATATTTATATATCTTACCCGTATCACATAGCTCATTCACACACAGGATTCGGAATACTTCTAAATGATTACCCATCTTTTATACTAAAATTACCTTCATCTATTCATCCATCCCTCAGTCTTTTGACTGTCGTCTTTGCCTATCCGGCAAGGGAGATGGCGTGATGATAAGTAAATAAGTTTTTTTTTGTTAAGGCGGGAAAAATGTTCCTAACCGCACACCCCGTCGTTCGGGGCAACGAACAGGGTAGCATGAGGCCTTCAGGTACCTGCGCCTGCGCCGCCCCAGTCGCTGGCGGCGGTTTGGGTCAGCGGAAGAATCCTCCTCCCTGGCCCTCTCCGCCGCTTCCTTCCGCGAGATAACCTCCTCGCAGAAGGCAGCGACCGCGGCTCAGTTCCTGTCGCTGCTAAGCATCGTTCTGACGACGCTCGGCAGCGAGAGGTCCCGCCCTATTTCCGCAATGAGTTCACGGCGCTGCTCGGCCCAAGCCGGGCACGACTCAAGCGTGGGCCGCGCCGTGTCCTCGTCACAGCCGCAGTGGTGACAGCCCGGAGTCGTTTCCCTCCTTGCGACTATGTGCATATATCTGCCGAAGCAACCGTGCCCCGACAGCACCTGCACCAGACGGAAGGTAAGGACTCCATGCCGTCGCCCTGCCCACTCCTCCAGCACCGGCTGGAGCGCCCCTACGGTCCAAAGACCGGCCCGGGGCGTCTTCAACCGTGCCCTCCACTTGGCCACCTCCCTGGGTAGGGGGCGTCCACCCCCCTCCCGCTGTTGCGACGCCCACTGATACACCATGTCGAGCACCTCCACCTCCAAGTCCCACGGGGGGATTCCAGCCAACGCGCAGGCCGCCTCCGTCGACACCGTGTGGTATCCACGTATAACCCTTCTGCGCCTTTGCATACGCCTTAGAACCTTCTTTTCCCCAACGGTTGTTGGTTTGTAGAGACCTGCCATTGCCACTTCAGCATGTCAACCCGACAGGCTATGTCACTCCCACTGAAGGAATGTAATATAGTTCCGGTGGCCCGCCAATAAAGGCGGAGAGACGGCACACGGCGAGTTTATTTAGTGGGAGAGTGCCCTACACTACCCTGTTCGTCGCGCCGAAAGACGGGGTGTGCGGTTAGGAACATTTTTACCCCTTAACAAAAAAAAAGGCTATGTTACTCCCATTATTCTAATACAATTCTCCATATTAATAAATTGATCAGAAATACCAAGCATAGTCTGCTCCATGGCATGCTCAGTGACTAAGCCTTGATACAAGGCGAACATTTAGAGACCACGTCACGTTTGTTAAGCAGTTACAGTGCAAGAAGTAACAAACAAACTCACTTCCACGTTTATAATAATATTATTAAGGAAGTATAGATTGAACTAGCATCTAGTATTCCATAGGAACATATAAAACTAAATTCATGTCATACTCTGTGACATAATATAATCTACGATTACGTTCGGTTACACGTTGGCAATATAAATGCCTATATATTTTACGTTAACGTATTTCTCATTTCCATTCAATTCTGCGACAACCGCTGTATATTGTGACATATAACAATATTGTGTAATAATAACCTTTATTACGATTCGTTTGGAAGAAATAAATACACTGTATTCACCTTCACGACGTTCTAAGTGAAAATAACATTACGGTAAACATTTTTAAGATTTCTCCTTACATGTACTTATTAGATAATATTATAAATTTAAAAAAATGTAGGCTTAGATATTTAGATATTTGTTATTCAATCACCGTCAAAAACAGCTGAACAGATTTGGCACACAGTTAGATTATTACCTGGATAAAGAAGTATCCTATGTGTATACCAGGATGCTTTGTATCCTGGAAAAATCTTAGATTCCTGGATAGCTATTCTTACATATAGATAATTAATTTACCTCAAAGTGAAGTACTTATATTATAGTGACCCAATTCTAAGGTCCACGTCGACGAAGTTTTAAATATTTAGAAACTTATTTCAACACTTCCTTGAGGAGATAACTTTCTCTTCTTAATAAAGTAGTGGATCTTTAGTTTTTAATAGGTAGCTGCCTCAATTGTGTACGTGGTGTGCCTTTGTTTAACAGCTGTTAGGATTTACCATTAGTCAAAAAAAAAGTATTACCAAATACTCATCATTTTTTCATTTGGGGTAATGCGAAGTCGAGACAGATAATATTCATCAACTCTGACAATTTACACAAATACGTCGTTTATACGCGACTACGATAATGGCACTCCCTGAAATATTCCACACTCAGACTCATCATGATTATTTGTATAATACGCGGTATTAAAGAGATTACACACATATATAATATATCTTACTAGTCGACCTGTGCGGAATTCCACATTCATTAAAGTACCTCTTTTTAGATGGTTCTAAATCTCAAATTTAAGAGAAGCGGTACATTTTTAGACCATGACTCTATTTTTTGTCATTAGCTGGCACTATAAGCTTTAAAATGAGGGGTATCATAGAATTTGATAAAGGAATAATGAAGGTTTCGCAGACCGCATCACTGCGTCGAAAATGAGGGCGGCTGTTGCTCGGATTCGTTCCTAAAACATCTCCCCCGGCCCAGAAAGGATACCCACCCGGGCTCTGGCCCTGGCTCTGGACCACCTGGAGCCCTGCCTCAGAGGGCCCTACTTTTCCATGGACCCCGACGTCGGCCATCTGCTGGCGCCTCGATCACAGTGGACGGAGTCCAGATTGGGGTGCAGGCCCAGATTAAGTATCTGGGCCTGGTACTGGTCGGGCGGTGGCGCTTTGATAGTCGGCGCAGCGTCCGATCTTGTACGGCTCATGCCGAACATGGGCGGACCCAACAATGCGTGCCGACGGCTTTACGCGGGGGTGGTCCAGTCGATGACGCTGTACGGCGCACCCGTGTGGGCGGGGTCCCTGGAAGCACTGAACAGGGCTCTTCTTTGGAGACCACAGAGAGTCGTTGCGTCCAGGGTCACACGTGGATACCGCACGGTGTCGACAGAGGTGGTCTGCGCGTTGGCCGGAAACCCCTGTGGGACTTGGAGGAGGAGGTGCTCGCCGAGGTATATCGGCGGGCGCCGCAAGAGCGGGAAGGGGTCGGACGCCCCCTATCCAGGGAGGTAGCCAGGTGGCAGGTTAACGCCCGCTGAACTACCATGGCCAGATGGCGCTCCAGCCGGTGCTGGAGGAGTGGGCGGGCCGACGGCACGGACTCCTTACCTTCCGACTGGTGTAGGTGCTGTCGGGGCACGATTGCTTCGGCAGATATCTGCACATAGTCGCAAGGAGCGATTCCGGGCTGTCATCACTGCAGCTATGACGATGACGACACGGCGCGGCACACGCTCGAGTCGTGCCTGGCTTGGGCCGAGCAGCGCCGTGAACTCGTCGCGGAAATAGGGGGGGACCTCTTGCTGCCGAGCGTCGTCAGAGCGATGCTTGGCAGCGACAGGAATTGGGCCGCGGTCGCTGCCTTCTGCGAGGAGGTTATCTCACGGAAGGAAGCGGCGGAGAGGGTTAGGAAGAAGGTTTCTTCCGCTGACCCAAACCACCGCCAGCGACCGGGGCGACACAGGTACTTTTTTTTTTTTGTAATCGCTGTGGAAATGCATTTACGCATCCCTCCCGTATAAACTGACGGGGGGGTATGTGGGGCTCGCCAGCGCTCAAATTGCGCCCCGAATACCCACTAAAACCACAGCGGCCCCTTCCATGCCTATTAGTAGGGCGCCGGAAGATCATCTTACGACATTCTACTCCGACGCCCCAGGCAATGGCCTGCTGGCCACGCCCATTTTCATCAAGGCGGTGGGAGGAGATAGGCATAACGCCGCCTTCCTCTCCCTGGTCACCGCCGGCGGATTGAGTTGGCGTGGGCTAATGCCTCGCGTATCCGCTCCCTGGCCTCCTTCAACGAAATTACGACCTCGCAGAAGGAGGCCATAGACGCCCAGCACCTGCCACTACCTAGCATATGTGTGATTATGGTTGGCAGTGACAGGTCTCCCCCAATTACAGCTACGAGAGCGTGGCACTAGGGGCCCCAGGCAGGGCATTCTTCTATTGTATGGCACGCATCGTCTAATGGCGCGCCACACTCATGACAACAGGGGGTCTCTTCTCTTCCTATTCGATGCAGGTACCCACCGAAGACCCCATGTCCGGTGAGCACCGGTGACAACCGGAAGGTCAGGTTGCCATGCCTTCTATTCATCCAGCGGTAGAGGTGTGGCGCAATAGCCTCTACAGTCCCCCACCCTGCTATGGGGGACTCCAATTCTTCTCTCCCCCGCCGGACTACTCTTCTTCGGGCAACTTCCTGAACTCAGCCCAGCCTCTGTTCAGAGACCTGCTCGCCGTTGGCACGTGCCGCAGCGCGAAACCGGTAAACTTCCGCCAGCGCTTCGGCCTGTAAGTGCCAAGGTGGGTCGGCCCGTATGCCCCAGAGCCTGGCACTTGAAGCACCTCAGAGGCAGAGGCTCAAGAACCTGGATGCCGGCAGAATTCCAACCGACCAGGAGACGGCCAGCCTTGGCCAGAACCTTGGCCGCGGCAACGGGACAACGGATTTTTGCCATGCCCATTCCACATGGTCCAAGCTGAATATCTCCGACTCGAATCTCCTCAGCGGCGCAGCTGCAGGTACGAACCACGGCGGTGATGATCTTTTCCTTGGTGACGGAGTCATCCAAGCCAGTCACACGGATATCCGTGCGCTTGACTGGGCGGACAACATCCGCCAACCCTTCCAGTGCAACAAGGTGCAGGTACTTGCGCCTCATGCCGCCCGAGCTGAGGCTACGTTTGGACGGACCGGGGAACGTCCGCCACCCGCAAGGCCTCCCGCGAAGGTGCGACGCTCCGTGTGCGGATGCGTCGCTCAGTAGGGGGTACCCGAAAGGGTAAGCCGCTGGCGGACCACCGAAGGAATGTAACATAGTTCCAGTGGCCCGCCAATAAAGGCGTAGGTACGGCACACGGCGGGTTTCTTTAGTGGGTGAAGGTCCCACACTACCCTGTCCACAATAGAATTATTTGTGAAAGTGGAAAAAGAGAGCATTTTTGCAAGCAGGATTCATATTTAAAAAATCGCGTCATCAAATACTTAGTATGAATTGTGATTGCAAAATTAAACTTACTATATTGGAATAATGTATGTAAATGCATAGACATATAGGTCGTGTGGGTCGTAAAGACATATCTAAATTATAATTGTGGATCTTCACTATTTTATATATCAATGCATAAAGCAGAATATTGTCTTATTTAATTTACATCGGATATATGAGTAAGATATGAAGTTATCCTTATTTAAAGGTCAATGCAGATAAAATAAAAACATTGCGTAGGGTTTAGCTCAGTTTTACGAGCGGCCATCTACCAGATGGCAACAACCAGATGGCACCAGATAGAATAGACCTAGGACTTTATAGAGCTGTAAAGCGAACTGTACCTCATAAAGTCAAACCGAATGGACAAACTTGAATCAGTTTGGCTTGACCAGTTATGCGCAAATACACAAATTACTGCATTGGTTCATTCCGGATAGATAGACATATACGTATAGATATATTTTTACATGGAGTTAATTAATTTACCGTATATTGAAGTATTTATATTCTGAAGTCCAGGTGGACGGAGTCGGAGGCAGAATCTAGTACATACATCATTTCTAATAATTAGACGTGTGTACTTTGTCTTGACCTCAGTCTGGAATTTCATAATCTATATCGGTCTTTGCAGTCCTTTGTTCTACAAGGCTATTTATTTTACCAAATATTTAGTTTTCCAAACAATTTAATCCAGCCAGTCATACTATTGTACAAACGATAAACGATTCTTCCACATGAATTACACGATAAATTCCATGTTAGAGATTAAAGACCCCATGTTTAACCCTACAAATTTACGGGTACAAGGGAACGAAGATTACGTCAAAATTTCAACGCAGTGAAATATATTTGGAATTGTCGCGATACCGCAGCCTAAGCCGAAACGTGGCGGGGACTTGACATTTCGCTTTAGTTTCGAAAGAAATGAAACTAAGAAAATACGTGTAGTTGAGGGGAGCGTTATACGTGCCACCATGGTGGTAAATGACGGCCTGAATTGTTAGCTTCTACGTCAGTTTCTTTTCTGTAGGGAATTCTCAGATAAGAAACTTTTCTGTATAGTTTTTTCGTAACTTCAAAGCCACATGAAAAAGACAAAAAAATTATACATATAATTGTTGTTATAGTGTCGCACCTTTCTCACCAAATATAGGAATTGTAAGATACCCACAATTCGCTGATTTGAATTAGTATCACATAGTAAAGAGAGAGACCAGAGTTGTCTGCCGGGAATAATTTCAATCTCAATATTACTACTTATTACTTTACTTTACTATTGTGAATTTTCTTACGGAAAACCCTGATAATAGGACTTTTATATGATAGTAAAGTTGAACCAGGGACTCTATAGTCAAAAGTTATAGCATAAATGCTCCTGCACTAATATAGCATACGTATAGTCTAAAAAGTCTGATAAAGTCGTGGTCAGAACATAATAAATAAATAATTTATTTTCAAAGTGCTACTATTATTTCTAAACAAGTTACTTTATATCGTTCTTAAATACTTTGAGAAGAGGGATTTAGGCTATGGTACAGCATCTGGCTCAGTGTGGGTTGACCCAATTCATAAACCGTTGAGATATACTACTCTCTCAAGAAATTACCGGGATCAATAATACACAACATTTTTGTTATTCACCCAATTTTATTTTATCACCTTCAAAGTATGCTCCTTCAGAAACGATGGACTTACGCCAACGAAGAATCCAATGATCAAAACATTTTTTAAACGCTGTTTCCGGAATTGAGTTCAGTTCGCGCCGCGAATTCTCCTTTATGTCCTTTACCGATTGAAAACAGATGCCACGAAGTGGTAATTTGAGTTTAGGAAAAAGAAAAAAGTCGGCTGGAGCCATATCTGGTGAATATGGTGGTTGCTCGATGGTATTTGTTGAGTGTTTGGACAAAAATTCATTCACAATGATGGTCTTGTGCGAAGGCGCATTATCGTGGTGCAAAATCCAAGAATTTTCTTTCCACAAATCTGGCCTTTTTCATCGAATTTGCTCTCTTAAACGCCGCATAACGATCAAATAATATTCTTTATTTACCGTTTGACCTTCTGGCAAGAATTCCGAGTGCACAACACCGCGATAGTCAAAGAAAACAGTCAACGTGACTTTGACTTTTGATCGACTTTGGCGTAGTTTTTTCGGTTGGAAGTCGCCACTACGAAGCTTGTTGACTAGTTTACATATCAAACTCGTAAACCCATGTCTCGTCACCAGTAACAATGCGTTTCATGAATGTTGAGTCGGAATTGACTCGTTCTAGCATGTCCTCAGCGACTTTCATGCGATTGAGTTTTTGGAGAAAATTCAGGTCTTTTGGGACTAGCCGAGCGGAAACATGTTTCATAGCCAATTGATTATTTAAAATGGTACGGATCGACTCGTGAGACACAGAAAGTGTAGCGGCTATCTCTCTCAAAGTTGAATGAGGATTTTTATTCGCTATTTCCTTCACTTTTGCAATGTTAACTTCAGTTACAGACGTTGATGGCCTACCAGAGCGAGGCAAATCTTCCATCACATCTCGACCTCATTTAAACGCTTTGTACCACTCATAAGCACGTGTTTTTGATAAAGTCGAGTCACCGTAAGCCTTCTGTAACATTTTGAGTGACTCCGAACACGAAATTCCATTGGCGATGCAAAATTTAAGACAAACTCTTTGTTCGATGTTTTTGTCCGTTATGAAATTCGCAACACACACTAGATATGATATAACTAAAAACAGCACTGTATTTAATATAAATAACAGAACTCAAACTCCGCGCCAAAATGGATAACAGTTATGCCAATCCAACAATAACAAAAAAAACAAAAATTTTAATTTGGAACCGTAAATAAATCATCTATTCCCGGTACTTTCTTGACAGAGTAGTATCTCTCAAGCTTACAGGTCTTTTGTCTCTCTATTTTCCTTCACTGAGCAGTGATAATATGTCAAAAAATACACACATAGGTACTTTCGAAAATTTCGATACATTTCTTGACCTCTGAATGGGGTCCGAACTCAATTCCTATATCTATACAGTCCTTGATTTTACCGCTAAGCCATCTATTAAATCGTATCATTATAATTGAATATAAATTAAAAAAAAAAAATTATTGCATGTATTGGCGTACAAGCCACGGCCCATCTGATGGTAAATGGTAACCGTCGCTCATGGACTCAACTATACCGAGACTATTGTCAAGCCGCTGCTCACCATTTCATTTCGCAGATATGAAATGAAAGAATAAATGGTTATCTCCAACTACAGCCAAAACGCAACGATTTGCTTCATGGCCGGTCACACGGGAGATGGCGGTACTAACCCGCTCGGGCCCGATACCAAGTGAGTACACCCACTTGGTACCAAGCCCTACCACCAGTCTCATGCAATGAATGGTAATTGCTTACTTTCCTTAGTCGTCTAATACGACACCCGTGGGAAAGAATGGGGTGGTGAAACTTGTATTCTTAGTCCGTCACCACACGGACAAAGAAATACGAGTAACTACGTAATAATTCTCTCTCTAAATATGTCTAGACAAAAATAGCTATATCAAGGGAACTATATTTTTTTCTGGGATAAATTGTAACCCATGTCTTTTTTTTGGTGGTTGAATTTCATGACAGTTATTTGAGTAGTGAAAGTATTGTTGAGGCGTGAAAGCATAACAAACAAACGCACTGCATCTGTAATGTTTATAACGAAGCTGTAACAGAACTCCGTAAAGGGATATGCCCAAAAAATGCCAACTATTAATGGTTCCTAATTCTATTTAGAATAAAATATGTATAATGAAATAATTCTCAAGTTCGTTCGACTAGGGCAAAAATATAACGTCCATTAAAATATTAAACTCGATATCCGTCTAATTCATTCTTATTGATTTTTGGAGTAGGATAGAATTAGTCCACAGTTATCGTTATTTTGATATAATTCAACCTATATGTACCCTAAATATAATTAAAATAATATATGCGTGTCAATATAAATTAAAATCAAATTACTTTCGAAATAGAAAACGTATCGTGCCTGTATGAAACACATGTCTTTTGCCTAAATGACCGTTTGACATATTGCATCAAAGAGTAGAATAAATAAAAAAAGATAATTGCATTACTTATATTATACTTATTCATATATATTTTTAGCATTTGACATGCTTAGCACTATACATTAAACACAAAGTGAAAATGTGAAATCGAAAATAACAGTATCAGAGTATCCTGCTCGCGACTGTTATTTTCGATTTCACATTTTCACTTTGTGTTTAATATATTATACTTTTTAGCACTGAGCAGGAGGATATATATTAATTTGGTACCGCACCAAATTAATATATATCCTCCTGCTCAGTTTGTTGATGATGATGATTAGTTTTTTAATGATGAAACAACAAAAATGTTTACATATTGCTGTTTTATTATTGCATATTTAATTAATCCTTGCCATAACTTAACCTATGCTTAAAGAAATGTTTGGAACTGGTTACTACCTAGTTTTTTGATAATAATTGATATTATAATGGATTTCCTAAGATTTGTAGTACGTTTTGGCGTATATTTCATTGTTGTATATTTCAGGAATTTTTGTATGGGTGATGGGCATTCTCCTTTAAGATATGGAGAAAATAATATTCTATTAGGCTTTTTAGGTGTCTCTCAACACATAACATTATTTTTAAAATTTTTGTTTGTTTGTTTGTTCGGGTATCACGCAAAAAATACTATAAAATATACTATATCAGAAACTTGATATATTACTTAAAAATAACTTTTAGCTGCTGTGGAGTCGCAAACAAAGGCTATTTTATAATATTAGTAAGAAAGAAGGGGTAATATATCAGTCTACATTTTTTTGTGGTCTAAAATTGCATTATGTAATTATTATATGGCCGTATAATCTGACACCTCTTTATTTTAGACACTTATATATATAATGATAATATATAAATGATAATATATAAATGATAATGATGACTTTCTCAATGGAAATGAGGTCTGACATTGTGTATTCATCGTTCACTTCTATAGAGATGGAAGGATATCCTCTAGGAATGTCATAAAAAGTCTACGCACTACTAACCTTCGGGCATAAGCACTTATATTTTTATGAGTGCTGCGTAACGACCAACCATTCTATGCTCATCTAGAGCCCTTTTACCTCGAAACCATCAACAAAGTTTGTCAAGAATTTTTTTACCTTAATTGTGCCAAGGGGATTTTACTTAACAGTTTTAACTAAATATTAATTATTAAAAATACATATTTCATAAATTCATTATTACTATTAAGTGTATATTGTGTAATAAAAATAAAAATATAAATCTCACAGGAGATTTAAATTGTTCGTTAAAGGAATTTAAAAATGACATTTGTGAGTTTCAATTGTTTTTACATTCAGCTTTTATTGTAAAGATATCTGTATATAGCGAAAATTTGCGTAATATTCAATTACTAACACACTTTAAGACAAAGCAACCGAAACTACTTTTTGTTTGGAGAGGATACCGCTAATGAACGCATCGTGCGCGTATTGATTTAACCACTTTTGTAGCGGAAACTTATACCTGAAGAATAAACCAAGACAAAGATCAGCCTCTAAGATAAATAACGACGAATGTAAGGCAATGGTGCAATCCAATTCATGTTTTTTTTTAAGTGAAAACTGCTTTAGGTGCTTTGAGTACTTTTTATATCAAAAAAAATCGTGGAACTCGCGTCATCGTCACCGGACGCTCCGATAGAAGTGAAAACTAAGTAACTTGTCGAGCTATTAGATTATTATTTTTGAATTATTTTTTGTTTGTAGGTAAGAATGACCAATTAATTGGTAATTAACACTTCTTTACAAACCAACTTCCTTACCTTTCACTTATATCACCAGTCCCCAAAGACTACTCTGTGAAAATTTGACGAATTGTTGACGAAAAGTGGAACCTTTTCGATAATCGCAAGCAAACAATGCAATGGACAATCCCCGGTGAAACACCAAAACAATACTCTAAAGCGAAGCTTACCTACAGAAACGACTGAACGACAAACGATGGTAACTGTTTGGTGATCACTTCAGGATATAATTCACTACCGATTCCTCAGATTCGGTAAATCAATAACAACAGATGTCTACAGTGTAGAACTCCAAACAGTAAACTCGCCGTAAAACAGTCGTCTTATCAATTTGGTTTCACCAATACAGGTCCATAATAACGCCAGACTACACTGCTTGTGAAACAGTTTTGACATTACAAGAACTGTAGATTTTTATCCCAACAGTATAAATGTATCCCATAGAATGGCACTTTTCTTTACTGGACCAAACTCTCAAGACTACTCAAAAAGTAGTCGCAAGCCTATGCTTGTAGGCAATAAAAAATATTTCTTCTTAAGTGTAGGATAGATAAAAACTCTTTACTGTAAAACAAAATAAGTTTACAAACAGGATTCGCTTTTGTTCGGAGAATTATATGAAGTTCTCAAGCCAGATAAGTATAGTATGCTGTACTTATTCGCTACTAACGAAGGACTTTTTTATAAACATTTTATTATTTTCAAACTTGACATGCTTGGCTTTTTACTAGAATATAATATTGTATTCCTTAAACATATAGCTAGCTCGGGTCAACTACTAGCGATTAACACTTTAGGTATCTTAAAAAGGTAAACGTGCTCTCCGTGAGAATCAAACACTTTTTTTATCCTACGCAATTGTCAGTATACTTAGAATATTAAATAATTTATAAAAATTTCAATAAAAATATTGTGTACTAACAATATATAAAAATACAAATGAATATGTAACATAGAGCTCATAATTCTTGTGTACTAGCAACATTCCGTGCGGCTTACATTACGAGTAGACTATTATCTGTTGAATACTTTTTATATTACTTACGATTATTTAGGACTACAAGTGTACAAAGACATAAAACGTAACATTTTTGTTGTGAATTTAAAAGGTCCATAACAACACATAATAATTCTTTAGATTTAGCTCGATGATAATCTATATACTATTATAAAGTTGTAACAGAGCTATGTCTGTACATTTAAGATATTTGAGAAAAAAATACTGAATTAGGCTATATAGGCGTTTCTAAACACAAAACGATTTTTTTTTAGTTTTTTTTTTGTCTGTTTGCCTGTTTGTATGTTCGGGCATCACGCAAAAACTACTGAACAGACTTATATGCAACTTTTGTTATTTGATAGCTCTTGATTAGACTTAACAACTGCTATACATTTTCTCCCGCTACTATATCGGGAACCTGAGATATTACTTAAAAACAGCTAGTTAATTATAAGTCTTTTTCCACATAACGAAATAATTGAAATCTAAATAATTGTTTACTACGTAGACAAATTTATTATATTGAAGTTATTTTAATGGTATTTCATTATCTGAATGTTATTTTATATTATAAGTGTGGCAAACAAAAACACAACTTAATGAAGTTGTAAGGGGTAATCGTAGCTTGAAAATGCTAGCAACACCAGGGGCATCACTCGCGCATTGACAACTTTAGGACCATTCTTTAGGTTGTCAATGCACTGTGATGAGACAGGAGATGGAGAAAAACACAGAGAGGATGAGGTGGGTTGTCTTACTCATCGAATGAAATGCAACCGCTGTACCGTCACTTACTACTGTTACTTTATGCTTATCTGTGGAGAATACCACCCATATTTCCCCAGTCGTGCCCATTTAAGGTGAAATCAATAGTTATAAAAAAAAAAGAAATATTTTGCATAGACAATAAAAAATTACACACTTAAGGCCTCGTCACACAGAGGCGGGAGCCGCGGGAAAGCGATCGCGATCCGGGTCGAAATTTTTTAAATTGCAAATATCCTTACATCCTTACGTGCCACGTAGGCACACATTACGATTAACAATGTAGGCATCGACAACAAATAAGTAAGTGATACCCACATCCAACTGCCTCTGTGGTGCAGCGGTAGTGTAAGCGACTGCTGATCATGAGGTCTCGGGTTCGATCCCCGGGTCGGGCAGTGTTATTGAGATGTTTCGTAAAAAAAAAGGAAAAATTCTCAGTAGCAGCCCGGAGTATGGAAATGTGCTCGGTAGACGTCAATAGGTTCGCTCCCTATTACTTGAGACTTAAACATAGCTGGCGAATCGTGGGTGTGTAATACACCTCTGCCTATCCCTTTGGGGAATACAGGCGTGATCCTATACCCGCGTCCAACCTCTGGATTACAAGTCTCTAAGATATTATTAGAACCGTTATCTAACCTAATAAATTTTGCGTAATATTGTAGTACACAATAAAACAATGTGCTTTATAAACTAGTTAAAAAAAAGGTATAGTGCAGTGGGAAAAACAAGAAATGTGCTTAACTAATTCTATCGGTTCTAAAGGCAGAAATATGTAACACAAAAAATAGATTTTCGATTTAGTAAACTGACTTTTTGAGTAGTTTTATATCCCGATATATTTTTTTATGCAAGTAATATAAGTTGATAAGGCTTTTATTTAACTGTAGATATTATCTAGGTAGATTCAATAAGCTATTCATATCGGCGTTTGCCGATTCTCTTTTATTTACTTTGCAATAAGTATCGTTTAACATTATTCTTACTATACATAACCTTTGTTATTACTTCCGTGTTTGTAATATATTTTTTTTTTATATCTGTCGTTTACCAATTCTGTGCTATTTCTATGTTACATTCTTCCTTATTTTAAGTTTCATTATAATTTTCTATTTATATTGTTTATACATTTCTGATATTCCTTATATTCTCATCCATCCATCCATCAGCCTTTTAAAGTCCACTGCAGGACATAGGCCTCCCCAAGAATGGGGGATAGTGCCGTAATCGCCACGCTTGGCAGGCGGGTTGGCAATCGCAGTGGATGTTGTTAATACTCGAAGGAGTGCTGCTGCCCACTCCCCCGGTAATCCCTCAGTCAGTGGGACAATTCTAAAGCAGGCCACACACGGCCTTATATTCTATCCTTATTTATTTTTCTCAGTTTGGTGCAGTTGGTAAAACCAATGCGGTCGAAATGCGATCTCTGCGGAATCTGTGCAGTAAAGTTGACTGACCGCATTCGTAACGACGACGTAAGAGAGCGAGTACGTATGAAAGAGAGTATTGGTGTAAAGATGCGAAAGGGAATGCTCCGATGGTTCAGACATCTGGAAAACATGCTGGACGAGCGACTGCTTAAGAAGATATACAATACGAAAGTGAAAGGATGTAGGTACAGAGGAAGACCGAGACTCACCCACCTAGACCAAATCGATCTTCTATTGAAGGAAGGTGGATTCGGGAGTCTCCAAACCCGGAAAACGTGTACAAAGAGATTAATGAATGCTGAGGAAGCGAGAGATGTATGCAAGAATAGAGTCTTTTGGCACTCTGATCTCTCTGCCTACCCTGCAAGGGAGATGGCACTTATGATAGCGATTGGTGGATGGTCCGTTTGCGTGAATTCCTTTATGTCTCTATATCCCGGTATCACTTATTAATATCATCCAGTTACTCTGATATATTTTGAACGATAACTAAAAGCCAAAATTAGGAGAGTATGTGCTTCTTTGCGGGAAGTTTAAGCTAGAAAGTTCCTATTTTTTAAATTAGGTAACACGAGATTCACAAAACAACGTGAAACAATACAAGAAGTTTTGTTTCAGTTTTATTTTGTTGGTATTTCTACAACATATATATCGGAGGTAAACCTGGAAACGACTATTATGGCCAGATTCCAGTCGTAACGTCGACATTTTTCGCAGCAAATGTACACTGCATAGGATTTTCACGTTGTACCCTTTATACAAATGTGTAAAATAGGCTTTAAACCAATTTTGTTGTTTTACTTTTGGATGGTTTAACGTAGAACTTGGATAGTTTTCGAATACAAAAGGTATGTATGCATTTTTATTTTCTGTTATTTAGAGCTATCACAGCTCTCTTTTGATAAAACTTTTTTGTATGGCGTGTTACAGTTGGATTTTATTAGCAGTGAGATGAACCCGCGAAGTAAAGCTCACACGTTGACGGGCCTCGTGGCTTAGTCGGTAGCGTAACCGACTTCCGTGCGCGGATTCGATTCCCACTCAGGACAATTATTTGTGTGATGAACACAGATATTTGTACTGCCTCCGGGTGTTTTTTATATACTATATATGTATTTACAAAAAAAAAGGAATATATGTAATATATCCGTAATCTGGTATCCACAACAAGCGTTAAGCTTAGTTTGGGACCAGAGAACGTTGTGTGAAATGTCTATGAATATTTATTATTAATGCTATCAATAGCTAATGTATTAAAAATGTATACAAATATTTTGAAAATTACACTAAATCACAAAATTTTATAATGTAATATTTACCATAAGAAGGCGAATCAATTATTTGCAGAATTTAATATCATGTTAGATAATATTTTTAATTCCTTATTTATTCGACCCACCTGATTGTGAGTGGTTATCGTAGCCGATAACGCTAGCAACATCAGAAGCATCACTCACATGACGCCAACTTCAAGGGATACGAGGTGGAGAGGAAAGGTAATAAGGAGATGATGGAGGATAAGGAAGAAGTTTAGGCCTTCGGCATTCTCACTCACCGTAGGAAACACAATTGTAGGAGTACTAGCTATTGTTTCACACTGATTTTCTGTGAAAGATCGGTACTTTCACGATAGAGCAGGCCCATTAGTGTTGGAACAAGCAAGGCTCTATCACTAACAAATTCTCTTTCAAAGGGAGACCGAAAGTAAAGCTATATATACAGTTATCACAACGGATCTTTGTGTCCCTGAAGTTGGCTGCAAGACACTGCACAGTAGCTATTTTTGTGTCGCAAGGCATGTGCGCCTTCTACACTTTACATTAATCTATAAATGTTCGATTATAATTTAACAATATTGTCCGTGTGGGGCCGGATTTCTAATTGTCCCAGCCCTCTCTACCCACAGGAGTCGTAAGAGCCGACTGAGGAAATACCGGGGGAGTGGGCAGCAGCACTCTCTTGAGTATTAACAACATCCACGGCGATCGCCAACCCGCCTGCCAAGCGTGGCGATTACGGCATTATCCCCCATGACGGGACCGCTCGTTGTGGCGTTCTCTTGGGGAGGTCTATGTCCAGCAGTGGACGTTGGAAGGCTGATGGATGGAATCAATAATCATATTATTTATCGATCGTACTAAAAGATGTGGCCTCTTGTATATCAAAATAAAAGCGTATTCACTAAAATAGCTCGTATACTTTTTATTGAATATAAAAATAATAAATATAACCTAAACTATTAGATATGAAAACAATTTGATCTCATTCGATTGTTTTGTTAATCGAGTATTAACATTTGAATTGGTCAGCACTGATCATATGATTCCATCACAATTGACACTTCTTGCTCTGTGCCTAACATCAGAGACACAAAGATCCGTTGTGACTACTATAGCTACTATATAATTTTTCTAAGACTGTGCAGTACGGCAATACAATCCTTGTGTCGTAAATAAAGCCCCCCACTTTAGAAACATACAATCTCACGAATAAAAAGTACACCCAAACTCATAACGACGAGTTGTGGATCACACAAATATTTATCCTGCATGGGAATCGAACTCACAACACAGGCTTCGGAGGATCTAAACCACCACGAAGGTTTTGTAAAAAATATAACTTATATCACTTCACAACGTATGTTATCGCTATAATTGCTCCAAAGTGTCAACCGCAGGCGAAAGCGACATGATATGTGATCATTACTGTCAACTTTTGCAACACGTTGACTTTAGTAAAGTTTCCCCGTGACATGATAACATCGAAGATGTAAGAAAAAATATGTAATAAATAGAATGCCTCCTCAAGTATTTAATATAAACAGAGACTGTGTTTTATTTTATATTGCAAATATTTGTGTTTCAATTGCAACGTTACTAACCTACAAAATAATGATAATGATCTATCAGTATGTAGAAAATTCTGTAGTTTCTACTCAAGGCTTTATGTCTGGAACCAATCCAATACTTCTTTGGCACTAAACCTTACCACCATATTATTTTGTATATAGTGCTTTTCTTTTCGCATTAAATTCTTACTTAGTTTCGTCCTCACCCGCTGGGAAGGCTGAGTTGCCGGTACATTATCATCATTTTAAAGCTAGTTTGTCAATCACAGACTTAGACTACAATAGTAAATCATGTCTTAAATCTAATAAATTGTAATATTAGCCTTCAAATCTCCGTATGATTAAAAACTTATTAACAAAAATGACTACAATATTATCTTATAATTAGCCTTTAGCCGCAACTTCACTGTAGATAAAACCTAGTTTTTATGTTATATTTTAGGTTCACGATATAACAGCGGGATAAAACTTATACCAGCTTTTACTAATCAGAAACTATCAAACAAAAATCCGTTTAGTAGTTCTTGCGTGAAGTGAGTACAAACAAACATATAAAAAGACAAACAAACAAAATTACCAAAAAAATATTCTCAGAGACGCCTAAATAGCCTTACTTTTTCCTGTAAAGTACCTGAGTATGTCAAGTGCAAAGTAAAATACAGATCAATATAGCCTTATACAGCAATTTTTCTCAAATATATCAAATGTACAGACAGCAATGTTACAAATTTATAATAATTAGAATAACCGTAACCAATTAATTAAAAATCGTTAATTAATCATCATTCTCCTTTTTGTCCTGTGTAATGATAGTTTAATAGTAAAACGAAGGACAGCAAAGTAAGTGGCATCGAGTTCGTTCCATGTCAAGGTCCTCGCACGGCCCATACCATTGACTTTTCGAGATATTATCATGTTTAATACACACATGCTTACAAACAATATGATCTTCTGATCGGAGAAAGAAAACATCGTGAGGAAATCCGCAAAGTTGAGAGATTTGTTGACACTGTGAAGTCTGCCTACCTGCACTGGGCTAAAGTAGCTACGGGTTGAATCCCTCTCACTTCAGGAGTAGACTCCCGTGTTTAATAGAAGGTTGAAAAAAACTGTCCTATTATTGGCAAAGGGTTTCCTATTTAGATATTTTTATATATTATATATTTTTATATTATATTTTTATATATTTTTATATTATATATTTTTAGCATTTGACATGCTTAGCACTATACATTAAACACAAAGTGAAAAATGTGAAATCGAAAATAACAGTCACGAGCACGATTTTAACCTGCATCTCCTGGATACCGCCCAGATGCTTTGTCAATACAGCCATCGTGACAATTGCTCCTGATTGCTAATTTAGATAACACATTCATACTTAACGTCTTTGGGTGACGCCTGCGCTATCTGTCGGCAGTATTTTCATTCATTGTACCGACCAGGTAAACTTAATTTTACAATTAAGATTTTTACCTAATAATGACGCAAACCCTATAAATATTTAGATATGTTTATATATATTTTTAGCATTTGACATGCTTAGCACTATACATTAAACACAAAGTGAAAAATGTGAAAGCGAAAATAACAGTCAGGAGCAGGATTTGAACCTTTTAGCCTTATAGGGTTTGCGTCATTATTGGGTAAAAATCTTAATTGTAAAATTAAGTTTACCTGGTCGGTACAATGTATGAAAATACTGCCGACAGATGGCGCAGGCGTCACCCAAAGATGTTAAGTGTGAATGTGTTATCGTAGCAGTCAGGAGCAATTGTCACGATGGCTGAATTGACAAAGCATCTGGACGGTATCCAGGAGATGCAGGTTCAAATCCTGCTCGTGACTGTTATTTTCGATTTCACATTCTTCACTTTGTGTTTATTTAAAGGGTTTCCTCTCAAAAAGAGAATAAAGTGAGCCAGCTTACGCGCTGCTCTGTCCGAGGATCGGCTTTCGGCTTAACCAATTCAATGGAATATTATAAATTTTTATAGATATAGAATAAATATTCTATCTACATTGACTGATATTTGACCTCTACAATCTAAATAAGAATAAAAAGAAATTCAATGTTAAATTAATTTAAATTGGAAATTGTAATTTAACAAAAATCTAATATAATAGCTGTATGAGATGTGTAATATAAATATGAATTCACGTGCAATGTTTTGCATAATTACATTATACTCATTAAAACGCCCTGCTAACACTACGTATTTCCTGGCGTAAATTAAATTTCCTAGATGCAGCAACACTGTAAGCATATTATGCACCTGTTTTAATTTCACATAATATTTATATGTATGGCTAGGAAAACAGCGGCTAAATAATAGTTTTGAAATATAATTGTTTGAGTTATTTGATACATACGTGAGTATGTACATACATACATATTGTCACGCCTTTTTGCCGTAGGAGTAGGCAGTGACTACTTTTCTCCACTTGTTACGATCCTGATACACCTCTTTCACTTCGTCTACTTTCATCAACGCTTTCATGCTTGCTCGTTGGTTACGAGTACTCTTAATCTGGCCTTCCTTAAGAACGTCTCCTATCTGGTCAAAATACGTTCGCCTAGGTCGATCTCTACCAACTTACCCATTCAAAGTCACCTTGTATATCTGTTTCGTTAATCTCCTTTCATCCACTTCTTTCACAACACAGCATTCTCGTATCACACTATTTCCCACTTTGTCCATCAGAGTCACTGCAGCTATGCTTCTCAGACTTCTCATCTCCACAGCATTTATCATACTCTCGTGCTTCTTTTGCCATGCCCAACATGTACTACCATACATAAGTGTAGGGACCAGCACCCAGCTATGCACTAGACCAGAACTCCCCTATGCATGCAGTGTCCCATTCACTTTATTTCCAGCCATCGCTCTCCTATCAATATCACAGTCATACGATCAGTGAGTATTTATAAAATTATAAAATTTATTTCTGAAACGGGTGGTAACGTACTAATAAGGTGTTTGAAGTAAGTATTGATATGTGCCCTTTAAACAGTGTTATCGCAAGGTTGAAATTATTCATCAATACTATCCCACTATAAGGCACGGATCTTCTCCCAGAGTAAGAAAGATTTAAAAACAATTTAAGTGAAGCTTCTACGTAGTTTGGTGGACTTCTTATGTCGTTAAGGAAATATCTCAAGCATACACTTTTGAATGAACTTGATATCCCTTATTTGAAGTGTTCTAACCACTACTCCTAGACAATAACTATTTAAAAAAATATAAATCAATTATTAATTTTGAGCATATTTACCGATACGATTAAAATTAATCCGTATGGTGACGGACTAAGAATACAAGTGTCACCACCCTTTCCTTTCCCACGGGTATCGCACAAGGCGACAAAGAGAAGTAAGCAATTATCACCCATTGCACTACTAGTGGTAGGGATGGGTACCAAGTGAGAGTACTTACTTGCTATCGGGCCCGAACGGGTCGGTACCACCGTCTTCTGTGTGAGCGGTCATGAAGCACGTCAATATGTTTTGGTTGTAGCAGAAAATAGGCATTTATTGTTTCATTTCATATCTGAAAAATGGTGCGCAGCGGCTTGATAATACTCTTGGTATAGTTGAGTCCATGAGCGACGGTTACCACTTACCATCAAGTGGGCTGTGGCTCGTCTGCCATTACTAGCAATAAAAAAAATGTTTCCCAATATAAATTATGTAATTATAAATTATATCCCTATCCCTTTAGTTGGACATGGCGACGTGCGAGTGATGCCTGTTGCTAACGTCTATATGCTACGGCAACTGTTTACCCACGTATGATTGTTTGACAGCCACGTAGTATACAATAAAAGTATTATAAAAATACTAACATAATTGAACGCAATATTGCGTTGCATGTGCACACCAATTATTTTATAACAAGCTGTTCTTTCAGGAATCCCAGTAATGGCGTTTACCTCAGCATATTATTAGCTGTTTTAATTAAATATTAGAATTAAAGTTTAAAATAAGAACATCTCAGTATAAACCACAAATTATTTTATGCGCATTATAATGAGTAAAATTATAAACCAGATGTTTTCTTTTTAAATATTATTTGAGCACTTGACATGCTCTGGACGAGTAAGTTTATCAGAACAAACGCGCGCAGTGTTTGAACCCGTTCATCACCGGTCAACAAGCTCAACCATTACAGACTCTCTGCTATCAGATACCATAGAAAGTCATGTCGTGCAAGATCATACGCGGGTACCGCATGGTGGCAGTGCAGGAGCGAGTTCCTGTGCCTGATGCTGCCATAGCTGAGGCCTCGGGTGGATGGACCTGAAATCGTCCACCACCCACAAGGCTTCCAGCGAAGGTGCAATGCTTCGGTGTGCGGAAGCGTCACTCACTAGAGGGTACCCGAAAGGGTATGCTGCCGGCAGACCACTGAAGTAGACCAGTAATCCGTCAGCACAGGCGAAGAGACGGCATACGCCGGGCTTTTTTAATGGGTGACAGCCCTGTACACTACCCTGCTCGTTACCCAGAACGACGGAGTTTGCAGTTGGGTATATTTTCCCACCTTCAAAAAAATAAAAAGGCATGCAGGTTTCTTCACCATGTTTTCCTTCCAATATCCCAACTATTATAAAGCTGTAACAGAGCTGTGTCTGTACATGATATTTGAGAAAAAAAATACTGTATTAGACTACATAGGCGTGACTAAACACAATACATTTTTTTTAATTTTTTTACTGTTTGCCTGTTTATCTGTTACGATGACTACTGTTACTATTGAAGGGATTTTGATGGATTTTTTTGTTTGATAGCTCTTGATTAGAATTAAAAACTGGTATACCTACATTTTATACTACTCTATCGGGAACCGGAGATATAACCTAAAACTAGCTTTTGGCTGCGGCAGGGGCAAAAAAAAGAGCAAAGACTTGTTATACAGAGTAAAGTAGCTGCGCACCATAAATCTATAACCATATTATAACATAATTTCCATTAAACACAAAGTGAAAAATCTGAAGTCGAAAATAACAGCCACGAGCAGGATTTGAACCTACATCTCCTGTATACCGTCCAGATGCTGAATTGACAAAGCATCTGGATGGTATCCAGGAGATGCAGGTTCAAATCCTGCTCGTGACTGTTATTTTCGACTTCACATTTTTCACTTTGTGTTTAATGTATATTGCTAAGCATGTCAAATGCTAAAAATATATATAAAAATATCTAAATCATACATAATTTTCACTTCCATCCCATTTACTTACTAACATAACAATACAAATCTACAACTATTTCCCAAAACTTTATACATTCGATTCCATTTTCTACTAATCCTATGCAAAAGGCTGGTCAATATGCGGATTACCGATTCATTCTTCGTCCTTTCTGTATTTTTACATCTCAAATTGAATCCAGCTGCTCGCTGTACGTTTGAAAAATAAAATCACTTCTACATGTTTTAAATAAACGAAGAGCTCTTGAGAGTTTCTTTAAGCAAGATAAATATTAGAAAAATATAACAAATTATTAGTAAATTCAGGTAAAAGACATTCTTATTCTTAAAAATGCCTTGATAACGAAGCTTTGTTTTTCAGTTAAGTTAAATCTATCTTATATATTATTTCTCTTGCCTTGTTAGAGCTGATTTACGAGATCCGCGAAATAAATTTATAAATATACAAGAATTGCTCGTTTAAATATATTATATTTATCTAAAGTGAAGATTTACAAGCGAACGATTCCGCTTTAGGAAAGCCCATGGGGCTGTATCCAGGGTAATTACTTACGAAATGTCATGTCACTAGCACTTCTAATAATCGACGAGTATATCAATGTATAGATATTTCTGATAATCTTGTCTGGTGGGGTTTTTACAGTTCATTTAATATCGCAGGAGTAGTGTGGAGTCTTTTGATAGAAGGAAATTAACGTACTACGAATCTACACCCTACAAAGGTTGGCAATATATTTGTTTTTCTCACGTTTTTTTTTAATTGCTTATACTGGCAGATGGCCTTATGGCAAATGGTGACCGTTGCTCATGGACTCAACTATACAGAGAGTACTGTCAAGCCGCTGCTCACCTTCATTTCACACATACGAAATGAACAAATTAACGGCTATCTCCTGCAACAACCAAAACACACCAATGTGCTTCACACAGGAGATGTTGGTACCAACCCGCTTGGGCCTGATAGCAAGTGAGCACTCTCACTTTGTACCCAGTCCTACCACCAGTAATGCAATGGGTGATAGTTGCTTACTTCCCTTAGTCGCCTTGTACGACACCCGTGGGAAAGTATGGGGTGGTGACACTTGTATTCTTAGTCCGTCACCACACGGACAGTTAGATTTTTTTAGATTTGTGTTTGGTTGGTATTATAGATTAATTCGCTAAATGCAACACCCGTTAAATAGAATTGAGTTTTTACTATATTTATTCTTAGTCGTCAATACACCAAAATACACCTATTTATTAGTTTTAGTGAATATCTGTGTTTGTTAACTATATATTATATTAGTCTTAATTATGGCCTTTAATTTCTTAAGTATCAATTCTACGTTGATATGTCTTGCTTTTATTAAAGAACAAATTATTGCTATGAATGTGGAAAATGAGAACTTTAGTGCGAGCAGGATACGAACCTGCATTCCTTCCAACTTGGGGAAGTGCTCTAGACTGCCATCGCACTAACCGACGGCCATTCCCAATTTACACATCATATTTGTCTTAACGACCCACGCCGCCTATCGGATGCATTAATCCAAAGTAAGTTTAATTTTGTATTTAAAATTCAAACTATTTGATGGCGCTTTTTTTTAATATTTTGATCTGTATTTTAAGCACTTGACATGGTCAGGTCAACAAATTATTTATAAATGTGGGAAAAGAAAACTTTAGTGCGAGCGGGATTTATGTTGTGCTTGATAAAACAAGATAATAAAAAATATTTATTGAGATAAAATGTTATAAAATTGATTACACAGATAGCGGAGTTTTTCGATCTTTTTTCATAAACGTGCTTCGTTAAATCATCATTCCCTAACGTTACTCCAGTCTTTTAGAGGTCAGTTTCCAATCTATTTAATTTTAGCTGATCTACTATTATTTACACGGAGCCACGGCCGTATTCAGGCCGTGTGGGGCCGGCTTTAGAATTGTCCCACCCCTCTCCACCCATGGGAGTCGTAAAAGCCGACTGAGGGAATAGCGGGAAGTGGGCAGCAGCACTCCCTCGAGTATTAACAACATCTACTGCGATCGCCAACCCGCCTGCCAAGCGTGGCGATTACGGCAGTATACCCCCAATTCGGGGAGGCCTATGTCCAGCAGTGGACGTCGAAAGGCTGATGGATGGATGGATGGATGGAATACCTATATGATTTCCACGACCCAATTAAGGAGACAACTGGCAACCTTAGAACAAGATTACAAGACCAAGTAAGGTAAATTTTCTCTATTCAAGACTGGCAACCTGTGATTGCCAGGATATTTCACAGCCACTTAATGCGCTTTTTAAAGCAGGGAGGAGATTGGTGTGCATAGAAAGGTGTCACTTTTAGGTCATCCATCTAATGCCATCCGAGCGAAAGTTGCTTAACCTTGCCGATCGTTCCAACTGCAAATGCACAACTAGGCTATGGTAGGCACATTCATAATTATGCATATTTGTATAAGAATAATAGACGTGAGATGCCAAACAGACAAGAGGATATCCATTCATCGGGCACAGTTCCAACTCCGTGCAGTCGTTCAAGTAAAATGACCTCAAAAATTGCTGTTTTGCTGTTCAAAGCATGATACTTAAGTGCATAATATTCGTCTGCATTTTAGTTCGAAAACTATATTGCTCATAAAATTATCATTATTGTGCTACTTATTTTTTGATCTGTATTTTAGCACTTGACATGTTCAGCTACTTTAAAGAACAAATTATTTGTGAATGTAGAAAAGAAATAATTAGTTATTTAAAGTAGATTAGCATGTAAATATATCCGATAGGTGGCGTGGGTCGTAAAGACAAATGTGATGTGGAGATTGGGAACCGCCATCGGCCAGTGCGATGGTTTAGCGGTCTAGAGCACTTCCCCAGATTGAAAGTGACGCAGGTTCGAAGTCCGCTCCCACTAAACTTCTCTTTTCCACATTCCCAAATAATTTGTGCTACTTACCTTTGTTATAATGTCGGGCTTAATAATTGAATTGACTAAAACAATAGTTTATTAGTCAGATGATGATGAATATTTAGCCAATATATATATTGGAATAGAGCGTCGCTCCTTCACGGGAGGCCTTGCGGGTGGCAAACGTACCTCTGTCCATCCACCCGCAGCCTCAGCTATAATCAGGTGCAGGTACTCGCACCTGCGCCGCTTCAATCGGCGGCGGCGGTTCGGGTCAGCGGAAGGGTCGTCTTTCCTGGCTCTCTCCGCCGCTTTTTTCTGCGAGATGATCTACTCACAGAAGAATAATAGCGGCGACCCGAACCAGCTTTTTACTAACGAAAAAGATTTTTAGATTTTTTCAGAATTACAAATCTTTTTAGATCTATTTTTTTAGCAATTGACATGCTCCGCTACTTTTTAAAGTATAAATTATTTGTAAATAAGGAAAAAGAGATTTTTAGTAAGAGCGGGAATCGAACCCGCGTCTTTTCCAATCTGGGGAAGTGCTCTAAGCCCCTGAGCTATCCTACTACTACCTATCTTTCGATCATCCCAATTTCCTAATCACATTTGTCTTACGACCAACGCCTTCTATCGGCAAGCATTACATGCATCCAAAATAGTAACTTTAATTTTACAATTAAAATTCATACTATTTGATGGCGCAATTTTTTTAAAATGATGTATTTTTTTAGCAATTGACGTGCTAGATGTTTCACATCAAAAACACTTCTGTGTATTTTGGTTGTAGCGGCAGACACTTCTGTTGATTCATTATAGTTGAAAAAAATAATGAGAAGCGGTTTAACAGTATTTATAGTATTGATAAATCCATCAGCAGCGAATTCTATTCAGGTACCATTAGGTCGGATGTAGCTCGTATGGCACCATATAAAAAATTTTGAAAGAGAAAAAGCAGTTGTTGTAAAATAATACCTTGATGTCAATATCGGCGTTAAACAGGGCTGCGTTCTAGCAGCCAGACTGTTTATCATATATCTGGATAAATGTCTACAAAGGTTGAATGAAATGAATGTGGGAGTTCAGATGGGCGACTCAGTGGTTAGGTCTCTGCTATATGCAGACGATACGGTTTTATTAGCGCAGTCCGCGGCTGACCTGCAAACCCTAGTCGACGTACCCGAAAGGGTATGCTGCCGGCAGACCACTGAAGTAGACCAGTAATCCGTCAGCACAGGCGAAGAGACGGCATACGCCGGGCTTTTTTAATGGGTGACAGCCCTGTACACTACCCTGCTCGTTACCCAGAACGACGGAGTTTGCAGTTGGGTATATTTTCCCACCTTCAAAAAAATAAAAAGGCATGCAGGTTTCTTCACCATGTTTTCCTTCCAATATCCCAACTATTATAAAGCTGTAACAGAGCTGTGTCTGTACATGATATTTGAGAAAAAAAATACTGTATTAGACTACATAGGCGTGACTAAACACAATACATTTTTTTTAATTTTTTTACTGTTTGCCTGTTTATCTGTTACGATGACTACTGTTACTATTGAACGGATTTTGATGGATTTTTTTGTTTGATAGCTCTTGATTAGAATTAAAAACTGGTATACCTACATTTTATACTACTCTATCGGGAACCGGAGATATAACCTAAAACTAGCTTTTGGCTGCGGCAGGGGCAAAAAAAAGAGCAAAGACTTGTTATACAGAGTAAAGTAGCTGCGCACCATAAATCTATAACCATATTATAACATAATTTCCATTAAACACAAAGTGAAAAATCTGAAGTCGAAAATAACAGCCACGAGCAGGATTTGAACCTACATCTCCTGTATACCGTCCAGATGCTGAATTGACAAAGCATCTGGATGGTATCCAGGAGATGCAGGTTCAAATCCTGCTCGTGACTGTTATTTTCGACTTCACATTTTTCACTTTGTGTTTAATGTATATTGCTAAGCATGTCAAATGCTAAAAATATATATAAAAATATCTAAATCATACATAATTTTCACTTCCATCCCATTTACTTACTAACATAACAATACAAATCTACAACTATTTCCCAAAACTTTATACATTCGATTCCATTTTCTACTAATCCTATGCAAAAGGCTGGTCAATATGCGGATTACCGATTCATTCTTCGTCCTTTCTGTATTTTTACATCTCAAATTGAATCCAGCTGCTCGCTGTACGTTTGAAAAATAAAATCACTTCTACATGTTTTAAATAAACGAAGAGCTCTTGAGAGTTTCTTTAAGCAAGATAAATATTAGAAAAATATAACAAATTATTAGTAAATTCAGGTAAAAGACATTCTTATTCTTAAAAATGCCTTGATAACGAAGCTTTGTTTTTCAGTTAAGTTAAATCTATCTTATATATTATTTCTCTTGCCTTGTTAGAGCTGATTTACGAGATCCGCGAAATAAATTTATAAATATACAAGAATTGCTCGTTTAAATATATTATATTTATCTAAAGTGAAGATTTACAAGCGAACGATTCCGCTTTAGGAAAGCCCATGGGGCTGTATCCAGGGTAATTACTTACGAAATGTCATGTCACTAGCACTTCTAATAATCGACGAGTATATCAATGTATAGATATTTCTGATAATCTTGTCTGGTGGGGTTTTTACAGTTCATTTAATATCGCAGGAGTAGTGTGGAGTCTTTTGATAGAAGGAAATTAACGTACTACGAATCTACACCCTACAAAGGTTGGCAATATATTTGTTTTTCTCACGTTTTTTTTTAATTGCTTATACTGGCAGATGGCCTTATGGCAAATGGTGACCGTTGCTCATGGACTCAACTATACAGAGAGTACTGTCAAGCCGCTGCTCACCTTCATTTCACACATACGAAATGAACAAATTAACGGCTATCTCCTGCAACAACCAAAACACACCAATGTGCTTCACACAGGAGATGTTGGTACCAACCCGCTTGGGCCTGATAGCAAGTGAGCACTCTCACTTTGTACCCAGTCCTACCACCAGTAATGCAATGGGTGATAGTTGCTTACTTCCCTTAGTCGCCTTGTACGACACCCGTGGGAAAGTATGGGGTGGTGACACTTGTATTCTTAGTCCGTCACCACACGGACAGTTAGATTTTTTTAGATTTGTGTTTGGTTGGTATTATAGATTAATTCGCTAAATGCAACACCCGTTAAATAGAATTGAGTTTTTACTATATTTATTCTTAGTCGTCAATACACCAAAATACACCTATTTATTAGTTTTAGTGAATATCTGTGTTTGTTAACTATATATTATATTAGTCTTAATTATGGCCTTTAATTTCTTAAGTATCAATTCTACGTTGATATGTCTTGCTTTTATTAAAGAACAAATTATTGCTATGAATGTGGAAAATGAGAACTTTAGTGCGAGCAGGATACGAACCTGCATTCCTTCCAACTTGGGGAAGTGCTCTAGACTGCCATCGCACTAACCGACGGCCATTCCCAATTTACACATCATATTTGTCTTAACGACCCACGCCGCCTATCGGATGCATTAATCCAAAGTAAGTTTAATTTTGTATTTAAAATTCAAACTATTTGATGGCGCTTTTTTTTAATATTTTGATCTGTATTTTAAGCACTTGACATGGTCAGGTCAACAAATTATTTATAAATGTGGGAAAAGAAAACTTTAGTGCGAGCGGGATTTATGTTGTGCTTGATAAAACAAGATAATAAAAAATATTTATTGAGATAAAATGTTATAAAATTGATTACACAGATAGCGGAGTTTTTCGATCTTTTTTCATAAACGTGCTTCGTTAAATCATCATTCCCTAACGTTACTCCAGTCTTTTAGAGGTCAGTTTCCAATCTATTTAATTTTAGCTGATCTACTATTATTTACACGGAGCCACGGCCGTATTCAGGCCGTGTGGGGCCGGCTTTAGAATTGTCCCACCCCTCTCCACCCATGGGAGTCGTAAAAGCCGACTGAGGGAATAGCGGGAAGTGGGCAGCAGCACTCCCTCGAGTATTAACAACATCTACTGCGATCGCCAACCCGCCTGCCAAGCGTGGCGATTACGGCAGTATACCCCCAATTCGGGGAGGCCTATGTCCAGCAGTGGACGTCGAAAGGCTGATGGATGGATGGATGGATGGAATACCTATATGATTTCCACGACCCAATTAAGGAGACAACTGGCAACCTTAGAACAAGATTACAAGACCAAGTAAGGTAAATTTTCTCTATTCAAGACTGGCAACCTGTGATTGCCAGGATATTTCACAGCCACTTAATGCGCTTTTTAAAGCAGGGAGGAGATTGGTGTGCATAGAAAGGTGTCACTTTTAGGTCATCCATCTAATGCCATCCGAGCGAAAGTTGCTTAACCTTGCCGATCGTTCCAACTGCAAATGCACAACTAGGCTATGGTAGGCACATTCATAATTATGCATATTTGTATAAGAATAATAGACGTGAGATGCCAAACAGACAAGAGGATATCCATTCATCGGGCACAGTTCCAACTCCGTGCAGTCGTTCAAGTAAAATGACCTCAAAAATTGCTGTTTTGCTGTTCAAAGCATGATACTTAAGTGCATAATATTCGTCTGCATTTTAGTTCGAAAACTATATTGCTCATAAAATTATCATTATTGTGCTACTTATTTTTTGATCTGTATTTTAGCACTTGACATGTTCAGCTACTTTAAAGAACAAATTACTTGTGAATGTAGAAAAGAAATAATTAGTTCTTTAAAGTAGATGTGCATGTCAAGTGCTAAAATACAGACCAAAATGTATAAAAAATCGCGCGTAAAATGTATAAAATGCTATGACTTCTAATTGTAAAATAAAACTTACTATATTGGATTAATGCATGTAAATATATCCGATAGGTGGCGTGGGTCGTAAAGACAAATGTGATTTGGAGATTGGGAACCGCTATCGGCCAGTGCGATGGCTTAGCGGTCTAGAGCACTTCCCCGGATTGGAAGTGACGCAGGTTTGAATCCCGCTCCCACTAAACTTCTCTTTTCTACATTCCCAAATAATTTGTGCTACTTACCTTTGTTATAATGTCGGGCTTAATAATTGAACTGACTAAAACAATAGTTTATTAGTCAGATGATGATGAATATTTAGCCAATATATATATTGGAATAATAGCGACGATCTTTTTTTTTTAAGGTGATAAAAACTGTACTTATCCGCACACTCCGTTGTTCGAGACAACAACTTGTGGCGACCTCATCCACTAAATAAAACCACCATGTACCGTCTTTCCGCCTGTATTGGCATTTGGCAGACCTGTTGGAACTGTTTCACATTACTTCAGGAGTCCGCTGGCAATGGTCTACTGAGCGATGCTTCCACACATGGGAGCGTCGCTCCTTCACGGGAGTCCTTGCGGGTGGCAAACGTACCTCTGTCCATCCACCCGCAGCCTCAGCTATAATCAGGCGCAGGTACTCGCACCTGCGCCGCTTCAATCGGCGGCGGCTTTTCGGGTCAGCGGAAGGGTCGTCTTTCCTGGCTCTCTCCGCCGCTTTTTTCTGCGAGATGATCTACTCGCAGAAGAATAATAGCGGCGACCCGAACCAGCTTTTTACTAACGAAAAAGATTTTTAGATTTTTTCAGAATTACAAATCTTTTTAGATCTATTTTTTTTAGCAATTGACATGCTCCGCTACTTTTTAAAGTATAAATTATTTGTGAATAAGGAAAAAGAGATTTTAAGTAAGAGCGGGAATTGAACCCGCGTCATTTCCAATCCGGGGAAGTGCTCTAAGCCCCTGAGCTATCCTACTACTACCTATCTTTCGATCATCCCAATTTCCTAATCACATTTGTCTTACGACCAACGCCTTCTATCGGCAAGCATTACATGCATCCAAAATAGTAACTTTAATTTTGCAATTAAAATTCATACTATTCGATGGCGCGATTTTTTTAAAATTATGTATTTTTTTAGCAATTGACGTGCTAGATGTTTCACATCGAAAACACTTCTGTGTATTTTGGTTGTAGCGGCAGACACTTCTGTTGATTCATTATAGTTGAAACAAAATTATGAGAAGCGGTTTAACAGTATTTATAGTATTGATAAGTCCATCAGCAGCGAATTCTATTCAGGTACCATTAGGTCGGATGTAGCTCGTATGGCACCATATAAAAAATTTTGAAAGAGAAAAAGCAGTTGTAGTAAAATAATAGCTTGATATCAATATCGGCGTTAAACAGGGCTGCGTTCTATCAGCCATACTGCTTATCATATATCTGGATAAATGTCTACAAAGGTTGAATGAAATGAATGTGGGAGTTCAGATGGGCGACTCAGTGGTTAGGTCTCTGCTATATGCAGACGATACGGTTTTATTAGCGCAGTCCGCGGCTGACCTGCAAACCCTAGTCGACGTAATGGCAGAAGATTGTAAGAAAAGGGTCCTACGTGTGAATGTGAGCAAAACCAAAATAATGGTTTTTGAAAGAGAAGAAGCCAGAACAGATGTAAGAGTAGCAATAGGAAATGGTGTGCTAGAACAAGTGGATGAATTTGTATATCTTGGATGTGGATTCAGTCGGGATGGAAGGTACACCACTGATGTAGAGAGAAGAGTGAATGCAGGAAATAGAGTGAACAGAGCATTGGGACAACTTCTCGGCAGTCATCACCTCAGCCAGAAGGCACGTGTCGCAATACACATCGCAGTGCTTGTCCCAACGTTATTGTATGGAAGCGAGAGTTGGGTATGCAAAAAGGAGCATGAGAGTAAAATCAATGCGGTCGAAATGCGATGTCTGCGGAGAATCTGTGGAGTGAGGCTGACTGACCGCATTCGTAACGATGACGTAAGAGAGCGAGTAGGTATGAAAGAGAGTATTGGTGTAAAGATGCGAAAGGGAATGCTCCGATGGTTCGGACATGTGGAAAGAATGCCGGACGAGCGACTGGTTAAGAAGATATGCAATGCGAAAGTGGAAGGATGTAGGTACAGGGGGAGACCGAGACTCACCTACCTAGACCAAATCGGTCCGAAGCCGGCGAGCGTGTATGAAGAGAGTTATGAATGTTGAGGAAGCGAGAGATGTATGCAAGAATAAAACCTGCTGGCACTCTGTTCTCTCTGCCTACCCCGCAAGGGAAATGGCGTGATGATAAGTAAGTAGTAAAATAGTAATAATTTTATATGAATATACGAATATATATGATCGGCGTTTATAATAATAAGGATAAGTTTTTAAATTGTAGTGTGTTAAACTTATAAATTAATTAATTCAATTCACGATTAACAAGCTCGCACTGATATATTAATGATCGTGAAAGTTTCCATTCGCTCATCTATCACGAACTCGATTCATCGTAAAACGCTTACAAGTTTTATAATGGAATTCGCTCGTTGTACTTACTGTGATAGAATTCCGATAGAATCGATTAATGTTTTAATCGAATCGTATAGCTATATTTCCTTCTGCATACGTGCTTCCAAGGTTTGTGTATTTATGATATATAAACTAGTAGCAGACGCAATCACACGTTGCAATAAAAAGAGCAAATAATTGGGATAAAATCTATGCTATCCTTTAAATTGGAACACATCATACATTTTGAAAATAAAAAGTTTAGATTGCTTGTAGTTTCGGAGTCCATTGCGTACAAACACTGTGGCAGGGATTTTTTATATATTTATAGATAAAAAAATAAATATTGTGACTATGAATTAAAATAATAACTATCCTATTTCTCAAATGTTCATAGAGTGCAAAATTTTATTGAAATTGGTTTATTTTATCCGTGTGTGACGGATTAAGAATACAAGTGTCACCACCCCATTCATTCCCACGGGTGTCGTATGAGGCGACTAAGGGAATTAAGCAATTATCATCAATTGCATGACTGGTGGTAGGGCTGGGTACCAAGTGGGAGTACTCACTTGGTATCCGACCCGAGCGGGTTGGTACCGCCATCTCCCGTGTGACCGGCCATGAAGCACATCGTTGCATTTTGGTTGTAGCAAGAGATAGCCGTTTATATTTCATTTCATCTGTGAAATTAATTGGTGAGCAGCGGCTTGACAATACTCTCGATATAGTCGAGTCCATGGGCGACGGTTACCATTTACCATAAGATGGACCGTGGCTCGTCTGCCACTACATGTAATAAAAAAAAATTAAAAAAAAATTTAAGTGTTTATCGCGGACAAACAACGTGATAAGAAATTTTATATATATATTAGATTTCAGTTTATAAAATATTGGTACACAACAACTGAAATACTGTAAGTAGGTATACGTTTTATCTCGCTACTATATCGAGACCCTGAGATATAATATGAGAACTAATCTGAGAGCCGCGGGCAAAGGCTATATGTGTTAAAAATCCATCGAAACACTTTAGTACATAAAATATTATAACATAATACTTGCATATTTACATATAGAGAAACTTACTTGGAAAAACTCCAATACCGAATTCCACAACTAAAGTGTAAGGGAAATCAAATCATTTTTGCTTCGCTGCGTTACGATCAAATTTAGTCTGCATAAATCATCTCTCTAAACCCTAACTGGTTACAATCTACCAGTTTTTGATGGATGCGTACCGATAGAAACTTTATTATCGAACCATGCGGTACGTATTTAAAACTTTTGCGGATATTTTTTGTGGGAACTTTTGTGAATATTTTTTGTAGTACGGAAATTGTTTAAGCTGAAGTAGCGTGACGGGCAAATTTCTTAAATTACTGTAAAGGATATTAGTTGTTTTATTTAAGTCAAATTTCAGTGGATATATTTACGTAACAAAATAACTTCTTACGCGAAGTTTGGGACCAGAATTTTTGTTTTACTAAAACTTTATTAACTGCCTCGGTGGTGTAGCAGTAGTGTGTGCGACTGCTGATTGTGAGGTTTCGGGTTTGATCCCCAGAACGGGCAATATTATTGAGCTTTTGCGTAAAAATAAAGATTCTCAGTAGCAGTCCAGAGTTTGGAAACATGCCCGGTAGACGGCAATAGATTCGCCCCCTAATACGTTGGACTTAAACATAGCTGACGAATTGTGAGTGTATAATACACATCTGCCTACCCCGTCGGGGATGCAGACGTGATGCTATGTATGTATGTGTGTCTAATATATTATGATTCGATATAGTGTAAAAAGAAGATATAGTGACAAATAATGAAAAGGAATGTTAGGATGGTTTGAATAGTAAGAATGCAAGAAAGAATGATATATGAAATATGAACAATAAAAAATTAATGATATATGAACAATAAAAATATATGTATGGTAAGTTAGAATGGTGTAGTTGAGAGCGGTAACGTTCTCTGAACTAATCGGAGGGGTTCTCTAGAAAGGCCAGGTCAGCAGTAACCTTAACCGAAGTGCATATATGAGGAATATAATGAGGGTAAATGAGGGCATCGGCCTCTCTGTCTAGCGTTTGTGGACTACAAGAAAGCCTTCGATTCGATCGAAACTTGGGCGGTGCTGCAGTCCCTTCAGCGGTGCCAAATTGACTATCGATACATCGAAGCGTTGAAGTGTTTGTACAGAAATGCCACTATGTCTGTCAAAGTTCAGTACAAGAGCACAAAACCAATCCAACTGCAGAAAGGTGTTGGACAGGGAGACGTCATGTCCCCGAAACCCTTCACCACTGTATCGGAAGATGTTTTCAAGCTCTTGGACTGGACCGGATTCGGCATCAACATAAATGGCGAATACATCACTCACCTTCGATCCTCTAGATCTTCGAGAAAGAGGTCGATCGACGAATCCAGCTCGGCTGGGCAGCATTTGGGAAGCTGAGGGAGATCTTCTTGTCCAATATTTCACAGTGTCTAAAGATGAAGGTCTACGACCAGTGTGTGTTATCAGTGATGACTTACGGCACAGAGGCGTGGTCTCTGAATGTTGGCCTTATATCAAGGCTCAAAGTCACTTAGCATGCTATGGAGCGGGCTATGCTTGGGATCTTTCTACGTGATAAGATCCATAATATGGAAATCCGTAGGAGAACGGGAGTGACTGACATAGCTTGCTGGGTCAGCATGTTGAAGTGGCATTGGGCAGGCCACATCGCTCGACGAACCGACAACCGTTGGGGAAGAAAGGTTCTCGAGTGGCGACCGCGTAGCGGCCTCCCACCAGGTGCTCGATGACCTGGTCAAGGTCGCGGGCAGTCGTTGGATGCAGGCGACACAGTACCGTTCGCTGTGGCGTTCTTTTGGGGAGGCCTATGTCCAGCAGTGGACGATGAAAGGCTGATGGATGGATGGATGAAGGGCAAAGAGGTGCACGTAGAAATTTGTTGTATCTACCTACCCTTTTGCGATACAGGCGTGTGTTTAAGGTTTTTTCAATATAAGTAAAAAATTTTGCATGTGAAAACATATAGGCACAAACTTTTGCATTTATAATATTACTAGCATTTGCCCGCGGATCCGCCGTAGATAAAAAACAAGTTTTGAAGTTATAGTTATCTCAGGTTACCTAAATAGTGAATCTAATCAAGAGCAATCAAACAAAATAAGTTTTATGAAAATCTGTTCAGTAGTCTTTTCATGATGTACGAACAAAGAAACAGAGAAAATAAATTAAAACAAATATTTTGTGTTGAGGGAAGCCTTAATAACGTACAACACAGTCATTTTTTTCTCAAATATCTGAAATGTACAGATATAGCTTTGTTACAGCTTTATAATCGTACAGAATAATAATTTAAAATCCAGTATCCATAACTTATTACAACCATTATTTAAAATAGTACACAAAGAAAACCGTTCTATAAAAAAAAAAATAGAAAAATTCTTATTTTATGTAAAGCATAAAGTTCAAGATTTATCCCACACTTTTTCTCGATACTCAACTTTCCTTTTACAAAATATGTTTTAAGGAATAAACATAAAAGGTAATAGGGACTTTCCCCAATCGATGTTTGCTTAAGCCGCATTTACGATGAAAAGAAAATGCGGATAGACATCTTATAGATATACATAAGTAATGCAAATTTTTTTAAAGGATAAGCCAAAAGTCCTAAGTGTATTTTTGCCACTCAAAGTCAATTTTATATGGTTATATTAAGGGTACGAAAATACTTATTGACAGCCTCTATAGTGCAGCTTTAGTGTAAGCGACTGCTTATCATGAGGTCCCGGGTTCGATCGCTGGGCCGGGCTATTGAACTTTTTTGTTAAAAAAAAATTTCAGTAGCAGCCCGAAGTTTGAAAATGCGAATTAGACGACAATAGGCTCGCCCCCTATATTTATGTGGAACTTAATCCTAGCTGACAAACCGTGGGTGTGTAATACACTCTGCCTTCCCCTTCAGGAAATACAGGAATTGCTATGTTTATTTTAAGATACTTATTCCATTAAAATTTATGATTATACTGAGTTAGACTAATTCCAGCATTCTTTTTGGTGTTATCTGCTGCTGTCTGTAATATGATAAACTCAATACTTATGGAGTTATTTATAGTACGACTAGACCGCGATACGAGTAGAAAGTTTTTTGTATTATTTTTTGTAACAGAAGCTTTTCCAAACAACAAGTTTGTAAAAGCTTTTGTAATACAATCTGTTCCATTATCGATTGTTATATAAAATAGATGATTTATTTTTTGCACTAGCTTATGCGAAAGCTACCATCCGCCTGTAATAATAAATAATACATCATCATCTGGCACATAAATAAATAATCTCTATACAAAATGGCTACCCCACAATAACCCTTCATTTTTCCGGGATATAAAGTAATCTATCTCTGTGCTCTATGCTACATAATCCAATTTCATGATTATCTGTTAAGTAGTTACGGTAAGTAGTCACAAATAAATAAATATACAAACTCACAGGGTTTGTATAAAAGAAAATTTAAAAAAAACGAAAATTTTTTTTCTTAAATCTCACATTATGAAAAGTGGGTAAGTGAATGAGACAGAAGACTGTGAGTTACTTTAGATGCATACAACATGTCTGGAATTATTGATATTCCGATTGATTAGAATTTACCGGAAGTCAACGTTGCCGTAGCCCGCGACAGTTCACCGCCCGTGTAAAGCCGAGGTAGGCATAAATAGTACAACACATCTGTCAGGATTTTAGAAATTATTCACGAGAAAAGAAATTATTCACGAAGAAAGAAAGGCAGTACGAAGTTGGCCGGGTCAGCTAGTAAGTCATAAAAATACTACATAACTTTACAGTTTCAACAGCTAATGGTTGACAAAATATAGATTACTCAAATAGGTATTTGTCGTGCATGATACAGGGATGGGTTCCATAACCGTATTGTTATGTATATGTTACTGTCAAGTTGTTAGAATATATCTCCCATAAAACCAGTTAAGTTTTATATTTTTGAGGTAGAATTGTTCAGATATAGATTTTGGTAGTTGGAGTTTCAAACGGCAAACAGCCTATGTGTGTTATATGAAGTAGTTTTAACAATTTGAATTGGCACAGAAGTGTAGCTACTAAAAAATATTTAAATTCTGCTGAACGACTGTATTGCATTATGGTTTAAAAAAATCAACCGCTTGTACATGTTGTGATTCCCATAAAAATAAATGATTAATTCGATTTAACGCAGGTATTTTCATTATCCTAGGATTAGACGGACTTTATACCCATGTTTATAAAATACCTCGAGATATAATAATTACTATTGGTGGCAGACGAGCAAGCGAACCACCTGATGGTAAATGGTTGCCGCTCAATCAAGCTTTTGTCTACCGTGAGTAAAGTAACTGGGGCCGGCTGTGCCGTGTGGGGCCGGCTTTAGAATAATCCCACCCCTCTCCACCCATGGGAGTCGTAAGAGCCGACTGAGGGAATACCGGGGGAGTGGGCAGCAGCACTCCTTCGAGTATTAACAACATCCACTGCGATCGCCAACCCGCCTGCCCAGCGTGGTGATTACGGCACTATCCCCCATTCTTGGGGAGGCCTATGTCCAGCAGTGGACGTTGAAAGGCTGATGGATGGATGGATGGATGAGTAAAGTAATCTTCTTAAACTTCGTTTAAAGGACATGCCGTAGCGCAGGGGAAACACCACAGCAAGGCGTTTTGAAAAATATTTGCAGGTGTTAAGTGAATCTACTGCAAAGTGGAGTTGGTCGGTGGTAAAAAGGTGATATTCGTACTACCTAAAATAGCTTCTCAGAATATTCCACCTTAATTCCGCCATTCTAACTACTCTAGTCCTTGATATTGGGAACATCGACACTTAAAATGTAACATTGCTACTTCGTTAAGAGTATTCAATACTTTCAATAGAACGACAACCTCCTTGTGATTGGGGATATTATGAACAATAAGGTTATATTTAAGTAGTCACAACACTTAGAATTACTCTAACTTATAAACTCAGAGAGACAATTATCGTTAAGTATGAAATCGTTAATACGTTTCCGCAACAAATTATAGAAAGTTTTCGATATACGAAAATAATATCGATATTATCATCAGCTAAGTAATAAGAGTTTAACATTGCTCAAGTTTTCTTTAACGACCCAACTTATAATTAGCTATAGTCATGTTAGTTTGCAATTCCTTTTAAAAGTTCAGCCTGCAAAACTACTAATCATTTTATCGTTCAATATCAACTTGACGGCGTGTTTTGTTATCACTGAAACTATGCAAGATCTTTATGTATGACTACGTTCTGTTTGCAACTCTGTCCAAATATACTTCAGAATATAAATACGTCACTCTATCTCTAAAATGCCTATTCCACTTATTTTTTGCGGGATAAAAAGCCCTTTCTGGACTCCAGACTATCCATCCATCCATTCATCCATTAATCAGCCTTTCAACGTTCATTGCTGGAAATAAGCCTCCCCAAAATTTCTCCGCAGAGATGGCGTTTCGAACACATTGATTTTACTCTCATGCTCCTTTTTGCATACCCAACTCTCTCTTCCATATAATAACCTTGGGACAAGCTCTGCGTTATGAACACGTGCCTTCTACCCCCTTTCTATTTAGCCTATTTTTCATATTTAGATATTTGTCCGCCTCACTATTCTTTCCTTACTACCCTTCTTATCTACTATTTATTATCCTTTCTAACTTCTCCTTATCGTCTTTGTTATCATCTCCTTAATATCCTAATTATTCTCTGCCTAATATCCTTCCGCTCCATCTCCTACCCCTTTCCTTTGAGATGGCGATGTGTGAGGTGTGCCAGTGTCTATAGGCTACGGTGATTGCTTACCATCAGGAAGGCAGAATGCTTGTTTGACACCCACATTGTTTAAATAATAACATAGCTATTTTTCACAAGTCTCCTAACAACTAAACTGATTTGTATGAAATTTATAGCCCACAAAAACACAGAATATGTTCTACCCTGATAAGGAGCCCAAGTGGGAGAATGTCTAAACGACTCCACGGATCCAATTTTGAAGTCCACGCAGGCCAGGAGCTAGTAAAAAATAAGAAGTAGGTACAACCATTTTCCTTCAGTATACAGCGTAACGTTTCTCGCAATGCCTCATTGCTATACTCTCGGAAATACACGACATTTCGCTCTTTGTACAGCGCTGCCTTTCTTTTATATAAAAGAGGCTTAACACAAAGGCTCGTATGTAGGAGAGCTAGCCCAGAGGATTTAAAAATACTAATTCACATTTTACGTACGACCACTAATTTTGGGAACGAATCTAATATGTATAATATAAATAAACGTGTATTTAACACGGTATGGTGTATAATATTCAAGCATTTAGTGAGATGCAAATATTCTAGTTTTATGAAAATGTGAGCATACATCACTATCATTTTCAAAATATTGTTGCTTGGTTTCTATTGGTGTTATATATAATGTACCTGCAGACATCGGTCTTATCATCACGCTATGTCCCTTTGGAGTAGACAGAGGGAACATCGGCCCGTTAAAATGTTATTATATTGCGTTGTATTTACTATAAAACTGTTTTTGTTAATATCTCAAGTTCCCGATATAGTACTGAGATGCACCTGTTTGTAAGTCTAATCAAGAGCTATCAAACAAAACAAGTTCTATCAAAATCTGTTCAGTAATTCAGTAGTTTTCACAAATGCAACTAGAAAGTGTCTCGAACGCAGCTTCAAAGCAGGTATGTATAATAAAATTGTTTATAAATAAAAACAATAAAATATACCATGATCCGATGGTTCGGACATGTGGAAAGAATGCCGAACGAGCGACTGGTTAAGAAGATATACAATGCGAAAGTGGAAGGATATAGATACAGGGGGAGACCGAGACTCACCTACCTAGACCAAATCGGTCATGTATTGAAGGAAGGTGGAGTCAGGAGTCTCCGAAAACGGCGAGCGTATATGAAGAGAGTTATGAATGTTGAGGAACTCCCGCTTCATGTATGCCAGAATAGAGCCTCTTGGCACTCTGTTTTCTCTGCCTACCCTGCAAGGGAAATGGCGTGATGATAAGTAAGTAAGCAACAATGAAATATATAAACCGCAATCGTTTTAAATTATAAAAATTGGAAAACAATTGAGTTATTTCTTGTTAACAGTCCCTTTGCGTATCTTCAAAGGTTCAAGTTCGTACGTTACAATACAATTGAGAATAAAATCGAACGACCCATGCCCTTTAAAAATTTCTTTATAAAAACAATCAAAAAGTATCAATTGATATATATTTTGTCCGTTGGTCGGATGTCAGAAAAATGAATTATCTTAAACACAGTCCATAAAGCCGCGAGCGAAAGCCGATTATAAAATAAGCGGCCTCTTTTTTAATCTATGCGAGTGGCAAAGAAGCATACAGTTCACTAAGCGTTTACCGTAGCTTTTAGACGCTAGTAAAACCAGAGGCTACTCCCAAGTACATGTTAAAAAAAAATAGTGAATCTAAAATTAATTATATTTATGTATATGCAATCTGTGATCATGAAAGTTTCCAATAAATAATAACAGGCTTTTCTTTCAGCGGGATAATAATTGCTTCTAGTTTTGCGTAATGGCTCAAGTTATAAGTGATAGTTGTTTTGCACAAAATACTGTTTTTGTTCTTTATATGATTTGTATGTATAGGCTCGTTCTCTAAGTACTTTTAATTATACAGTTTGTGTCTAAGTGAAACTTATTCCTTTATGTAGGGGATAATAAAATTATATTTATTTCTTGTTATCCAACATATCCATCTTTTTTATACGAGTATGGCAAATGTGTTCTCGCCTGATGGTAAGTGATTACCGTAGCCTATAAAATAGGTCAGTACTTAATATTGCTACTTACTATAAGCATCATTACCGTATGGGATAAGAGGTAGGTTGGTGAAGCCTGAGTTGTGGCCTCCATCGCTCTTACTCAACGATTAATTTACTGATGTCTGTCCTGTGTAAGAATAGTAGACTCTGATCATGCGAAAATTAATGCCTAAATCAACAAGTTCCTACTACCAACAAAACCTTTTTGAACTAGTTGTGTATTCCTTATTGTCACTACAATCGGCTCGACTTGATTTCTGGGTTGTGGAAAGTTCGGAGGGTACTGACTTCTCGCAGTGACTATCATAATTATTATATCCTCTAGACGGCAGAGACTTCTTAAACTGTTATCTGAGATACGGGGCAATTGATAATCACAACTCAAAGTATATTATTCACAAAGTCATACCTTTTTTTTTTTTGTTAAGGTGGGAAAAAATGATCCTAACCGCACACCCCGTCGTTCAGGGCAACGAACAGGGTAGTGTGGGGCCCTCACCCACTAAAGAAACCCGCCGTGTGCCGTCTCTCCGCCTTTGTTGGCGGGCCACTGGAACTATGTTACATTCCTTCGGTGGTACACAAAGTCATACCTACGTACCTATCGTAAGAGTTGAAACTTCTATGGAAGTCTGCTCCTAGGTTATTGCTACATAATACCAGTTTCATATACGCATACAAAAACTTACCATCCTCACAAAAATAACCGGAGTTAATAACATTAAGCTTTTAATATAAAAGTTCCAGAAGGAATACAATACAAAAGTTCATTATTTAGACAGAATGTTACGATACGTACACAGTTCGCACGACAGTAATCGATTAGCCAGAGTTGGCTTGCGATGGGAAACACCTGATGCATTACTTTTTATAACATAAAAAGCCTTGGCGTGAAAGTAGTTCAACGACTTGTGTATAGTTCGTTTTCTTTGTGCAAATAAATCTTTGTTAGTTTTTCTTTTTGGCGTTTTTGTTGGCACGAGTCTGCTGTATTTTATGGAAAGTTATTTTAGAAATGCTGAATTAAACCTTTGTTTGAAGAGTGCTCTATGTTCTTACAAGATTTATATTAACTTGCAATGTTCGTATGTAAGTTGTCCGTTTCAAAATATCAAACCATTTTATTTAGACTTAGGCGCCTCTACAATACTACAATTTTGCATGCTTATAATACTGGCGACAATATACAAAAATGAAAGAAAAAGAAATTAAAATGGCGAATCTCAAAATAGCCGCTAAAAGAATTGGAGATGTTGATTTTTGTACTTAAGCATTCAATTCTAATAAAAATATGTGAAAACATTAATGTAATAAAAGCTTGTCTTTAAAAAACGAGACACTAGTGTGCCCCCTGACATTATATCTATATTTAATTACTGGTAAAATAATCAGACAAATACTGTTACGTGGGCTGATAGTAAATCGGAAGAGTATGGCCAACCCATACTCTTCCGATTTCAGCCCACCTACTATCAGCCCACCTATACTAGTGCGGGGTGCGGTAGGGGGGGTTGACCTCACCAAAATTGTTTAATTTGTATATGGACCGCTTGATTGGAGAGCTGAGCTGCACCGGTATCGGACGTCATATAGACGGAGTCCGCATTAATAATATTAGCTATGCTGATGACATGGTGCTGCTCAGTCCGTCAATCGGTGCGTTACGCAAGCTGATTCGAATATGTGAAGGGTATGCGGAGGCCCACGGGCTCGGGTATAATGTGAAGAAAAGTGAGATTATGGTTTTTAGAGCTCCCAGAAAAAATACTCAGAGGAAGTGTGAGGTGCTTGACACCTAATATTACAAATAGATCATTGGTAGCTGTTGATTATTAAGATATAGTAAAAAGCACATCATAAAGTAAAAAAACACAATTTATTGTAATATTATTTTCAAAATTTTAGTTCTACTAGCTATTACAACGTGTTTTTAGTTTATAAAACATTTTTTTTTTATTTTTTAAGCTCAAAGCAGCATTTAAAGGTCTTATATTTAAAAGATGCTACTTCTTTTTATACTCGTACCTATTTTAGATGTGTGAAAAAGCAAAAACAAAGAACGGATAAACTAAGAAGTTCAATTCAATCCGTCGTTTTGAAATTTGTGAAATTCACGTTCAAAAAATCCTTTACATAGATAAAAACTAAACAATTTAATATAAATTGTTGTAAAAAATATTTTATTTCTTTAGTTTGAAAAGGTCATGAAACAGAATATAGGTAATTGTAACTTTTCTTTGAAAATTGAAAATGAAAACGAAAAAATGTTTATTGCATTACTTAAAATTATACAAATTTATTAGTAGTCCTCACACTAAGAAAGCCTGTATCGTGAGGATCCAACACTAAAATGTTATAGCAGTGATAAAATCTACAGTATTGTTTCATAATTGGACTTATTTCCTGAAATCCAAGAATAACAACAACAACAAAAATACAACTTTATAACCTAATTTTAACTAAATCTTCCGTCTCATCGTAATTAAGCAAAAACAACCATTTAGTGATCAGTCGTTTGGCTTCATAAAAGGATGCATCTTTGATGAAGCAGTTCTTAACTAAGGCGTTGAATATATGAGTCTGTATAAACTGACCAAACCGCCGTGCAAAGGTGGTATGCACTTATGGAATAGGTAAGCGGTAAACCCTACGTTTAACTAATGAATTATACTTAACAGAGGCCAATGTATTTTTATGAATCAAAAGTGAAGTTTTTAATATAAACAGCTGCCTCACGCTCAACACTCCACTGTACTCGTACACTTTTAAAGTTGGGTAAGTAAATGGTTTCTTCATCATCACTTTCAAGACAGAACGTTGTGCTCTCTCAACTTGGATAAGAAAAGTCTTTGGCGCACTGCCCCAGCAAGTTATGCAGTACGTAATGAGAGATTGACATAGAGCGACATCAGTGTCTGTGGGCATGCCACATCGCGTAAACTCCTTACAGCACCAATGACCTTTCTTACCCGAGCGGAAAGGGCGTTTATATGCCTATTAAAACTTAATTTATCATTCATAATGATACCCAGATCGCGTAAATATCAGAAAGTATTAGATACCCAGATATTTAATAGACTCTGTTCTTTTAAGTGATTCACAGTCGCATGATACAGCGTTACAATTGGATGAGTGTATTTTGACATCAGTTTGAAGGGTTGAAGCTGAAGCAGCTGTTTTGTGAAAGCAACAGTTTTATTAGTATTTAGTGTTAAAAGATTATTCTGTAGCCAGCTTGAAATACAATGCATACCCCGTTCAACACAGGAAAACACCTCGGACCAGGTCGAACCGTAAAAAATAATCTCCGTTTCATCGGCATAACATATAATGTCGGCATTTTTAATTGGCAGGTCATGAATATCATTTATATACAAAGTGAAGAGAGTGGGTCCCAGAATACTTCCCTGTGGAATACCAAGGGAAATATCCTGTGAGCCACTCCGCAACTGACCAATATTTACACACTGCCTCCGATCTGTAAGATAACTCTCAAACCAGTCACAAGCAAGCCCCTAATACCCATATTATTTAGTTTTTTTAGTAGTATAGGAATGGAGACAGTGGCGAAAGCCCTGGCCAAGTCTAAGAAAACTCCGACGGAACTGTAATTACTGTCAAGATGTGAAGCTACTCTTGTTGTTAGGAGTGATATTGCATCCTCGGTATTCCTTCCTTAACGAAAACCAAATTGTCTATTAGATAATAAGCTGTGCGATTCCAAAAACTGTGTTAATCTTTTGTTGACTATTTTTTCTAACATTTTTGCGAAAACACCCAACAACGAAATGGGCCTATAATTTTCAATACAGTCTTTGGGACCGTTTTTGTGAATCGGAATGACACGCGCAACTTTCCGTTCATGCGGGAAGACACCACTAGTGATGCTTAGTGATGTGATGATGAATTGAAGATATGCGTTAATGGATTAATGATTGCAACATTGATGTGTTTAATTAAAGAGTTTAGCAAGTTATCAGCCCCGGGAGCCTTATCATTATGTAGACCCATGATGAGACTTTGTACTTCTTTGTTATCCGTCGGCGATATGAAGAATGAACCACAGACAGAAAATTTTGACTTTACAGCCTTAACAAGATCAGTTTGGGTTAAATTGACTTTTGTAAGGATTTTATTAGCAAGCCGTTCACCTACTGTTGAGAAATAGTCATTGCAAAGGTCAGGAGCAGTCCTAGAACTTACAGTTCCTATTACGGATGACAATTCAGTAGGCTCTTTTGTATTTTTAGATAAGTTACATATGTTTTTTATTGACCGCCAAAGCTTTTTAGAATTATTCTTATTTTGGACCAGTTCTTTGCTTTCATAGTCAATTTTTAATTTACGTAGTAAGTTAACAAGAAAGTTATGGTATCGTTAAATATTATGTTATAGAGATAATTGTAATATTATGTTATAGAGCTCAAGCTTTGAACGTTGGTGAAGACGATCACGATATCTCATACAGCGCATGAGCTCTGGAGTAATCCAGGGTTTTAGATTATACTGTGATCTACTAAGCCGAACTTCTCGCGTGTGCTTCACCACAATATTTGTCAAGAGATTGGTAAATGTTTTAGTGGCCCTATTCACGTTGTCTTCTTCATTGACAAGGGTCCAGTCTATATCCAAAAGGTCCCTTTTCATTGCCTCATAGTCTCTTTTTATTACAACTTGACCTAGTCGAGCGGGCTTTACATTGTTAATATTCATGCCTATCATAACCGGGTAATGATCTGTAACGTACATTTGACAAACAATGCCTATTGGATTATGATTGACCTATATACACGATACGTAGACATGGTTGAGACATAAAGAACCACGAGTTGGTTCTGTAATAGCTGGTAGTAACCCATTTTCGGCCATGAAACATTGATAGTCCTGGACTTGAGCACTGTTTGTGTCCATTATATTAATATTTAAGTCATCAGCCAAGATCAAGGGTAATTCACTCCTACCATTTATGAGAGGTTCTAAGGGTTATATTATTTCAAAAAGGTTCTAAGGAGTTAAGAAAATTCTCAATATTCCTACAAGATGGAGAGCGGTATATGGCAAAAATGGTAATTAGTTTGGGAATACGAATGACCAGACAATCTGCGTCTACAATAGTAGGTTCAGAGACCAACGCACACCAACTATCTCTAAAGTATACCATAACACCGCTGTTTTGGTTATTATTATTGACTGTGTTGAACGAGGTATAGCCAGAAATCTGCGGGACGATTATTGTATCTTTCAACCAGCATTCTATTAGAATTAAAACACCATATATAACAGCCATACGTCTCAAGTTTACCAGAAAACTTATTTTGATAAAAATTATTTTGTATGCTACATATATTCAAGGTAAGCAGTTTGAAATTGTGATCTAATGCAAATTTTTCAATACATTTCATAATTATCTAAACATATGCCATAGAAAAACAATTAGAAAACCAATACAATATTTTTTACAGGAGAAGTAGATAACAATTACTTAAATTGTGTATTGTTATCAAAATAATAGCTCACATAGGATGAAAACGTTAAAGCAATCCTACTAGTAATTCAAATAACCACAATCTATAAAAGACTAAAAACCCATTTGCCAGCAAAAACAACAATAAATTATAGTTCTTTTATTTCACTACTGAAGCACACTATAAAAACTAAAACGGCTACTATTTCTATCCGATATAAAGCAAAAAGTTTTGCGACCACAAAAACGCGAAAGGGGTTTTCCAATAAAACGATATGGAATGCTTAATGTCGACATAAAAGTCTTTTGTCGGATCGTCTGAATAACTACGAATGTGCTCGACAACCCTTACTATGTATTTATGTCCTGTAAGTTCTCACACGTTGTATACGGCAAAGGAATAGTTTAGCGTCAATTTTCAGTAAACGGCCTACATCGGCCTTTATTGTCTCGTAGAAATATTCGTAGGCATTGCCCAATTTTATTCGACATTGGCATTGTAAGTTCCAATAAAGTGGATATTTAATGTCCCAAATAGAAAATTTTGAGGATTCCTCACAGAAGTGAGGTGAAGTGGTATTTATAATCAAAAACAAGTTTCATCAGACTTCACTTAATTACCAAGTTTCACAAAAATATTTGTTCTTTAAGTTGAAGTTTATTCAAACCATTTACAATCATGTCAAAATATACTTATATTATAAATGTGAAAGTTTATGTAGATTTAGATGTTTAGGTCTTTATCCATCAATCACAATTAAACTGACTTGAATGAAATTTAGTAGGTAGGTAGATGACATAAAGGAAGGATACTTGTTAATAGTTCCCGTAGGGTACCTAATTTTAGCAAATTGACCTAGCAACTAAACGAATTTGTAGGAAATTTGCTATACAAATAATATTTATACAATTTTGGTATACAGATCATAGCCTGAATGAACAGATAATGTTTTTTAGTCCAACAAGGATATGCCTTAAAGACTATGCACAATTTTTTTAATAATATGCAAACGAAGTCACTTACCGAAGATAGTAATAAAAAATACTTCTGTATAATTAATACTATAGTATCAACATAACTGTGGTGTGAAAAAAGATGTAGTGATAAAAATAGAGAAAGGAATGCTTAGGTGGTTTGGACACGTAGAGAGGATGGGTGAAATAAGATTAACAAAACAGATAAACAAGATGACTGTGAATGGGCAAGTTGGTAGAGGTCGACCTAGGCGAACGTATTTTGACCAGATCCGAGAAGTTTTTAAGGAAGGCTAGGTTAAGAGTACTCGTAAGTCGTAACCAACGTGCATGCCTGAAAGAGCTGATGAAAGTAGATGAAGCGAAATATGTGTGTCAGGATCGTAACATGCGCAAACGCAAATGGAGAGAGGTGGTCCGCCTACCCCTACGGGAAAAAGGCGTGACAATATGTATGTATGTATCAACATAACACATGTAAAATTTCTGCGTAGAACTCTGCACAAACAAAAAGTACCCTACAGCTTATTACACTAAATATACAAAAACTACCATAACAAAAAAAAAACTACCACGCCGATATTAGTTAAACATTTTTTTTATAAGTTTTATCTCGCTACTATACTAGACACCTAAATTATAACGAAAAAAAACTGGCTTGGCGCATAAACTAGTATATTATTAATCGTAATCTTTAAAAATTCACCAGTATTCCATGTGGTAAACTTTGGCTTTTCACTGTTACCCTTCTATTTACCATGGAAATTAGGAAAAATAGAGGAGAAAGAAATTAAGTCCGTGCGGCGATTCTCTACGGGGAATCTAACCCTCCGTAATAGATATTTATACGCATCTATAAATTTTCATTACATAAAATTGTCTGTAATTAGATTTTCGTAAAAGCAATGTTTTATCCCGTTTACTCTAAGAGTGAGAGCGATTTAGTCCCAAGTGCTAACATGTTGACCCGGTGCGGATAGGTAGACTTCATAAAGCTATCGAGATAATTTCTAAGGTTTGCAGAATTCCTCAAGATGTCTTCCTATACTGCTCATAATATTTATGTACTTACGAAAATCATATTTTTTATATAAATATAAAATAAAGTCTTACTTGCACTATTTATAACACGAAAACGGCCGAACCGAATGTCTTTGATTTGTCTCCGAAATAGCAGAATAAACATTAAAACAATAGAAAAAATCACGAAAAAATCTAATGAAGGTTAACATTTTAGCTAGTAATTTAAAACAAAGTTTTATTTTAACATTGTGTTTCTTAGCTCTGGTGCTGAGACAGGTTTTACTTTTTATTTAGGATAGCTATTTTTGGTAATCAGACCAAAAGAGTAAATAAATTTTAATGTAACATAGTATCTATATATCTATACCGTGGGAGTGGGCAGCAGCACTTCCTCGAGTATTAACAACATCCACTGCGATCGCCAACCCGCCTGCCAAGCGTGGAGATTACGGCATTATCCCCCATTTCTTGGGGAGGCCTATGTCCAGCAGTGGACGTTGAAAGGCTGATGGATAATATAACCGCAATCAAGGAATATTTAACTGAACATAAAATCCTATAACTAAACATTAAGTGAAAAATATTAAATAGAAAATTACTGTCACAAGCAGGATTTGAACTTGAATCTCCTGGAATACCGTCCCAGATGCTTTGCCAATGTAACAATCGTGACATTTTGCAGGCGTCACTCAAGACATTAAGTGTTATCGAATAACTTGTATGAAACCAAAACATATATAATTAAAGAACAAATTAATGTGAAAGTGGAAAAAGGAAACTTTACTGCGAGCGGGATCCGAACCTGCGTCCCTTCCATTTCGTAGAAGTGCTCCAGACCGATAAGCCATTGTAATACTCACTATCCACTTCACAATTTTATTGCTTTTGATATATCTTTACGACTCTCGCACTCGCGCCCTGTAAACCTCTCTTTTTCCAATAATTGGTTCTTTAAATTAGCTAACGATGTCAAGCGCTAAAATACAGATTAAAATACATATATAATTGATAATTTAAGAAGTATTAGGTAACAGTATTGGCATAGAAATGCCCTGGGTTTCGCTTGGGCCCACGGACGGTGATTATCATTAATTCAAAGGTGCATAGTGTGGTACGTAATCTATACTATTATAAAACTGTAACAGAGCTGTGTCTGTACATTCAAGATATTTGAGAAAAAATAGTTGTAATAGGCTATATAGGCGTGTCTAAACCCAAAACAATTTTTTTTGAATTTTTATCTGTTTGTCTGTATGTTTGTTCGCGCATCACGCAGAAACTACTGAACGGATTTTGATGCAACCAGGCCTTGATTCGACTTAAAAACTGATGTACATTTTATCCCGCTATTGTATCGGGAACCTGAGATATAACCGAAAAACTAGAAAATTATTAAAACTAGATATTTTTATAATATATTTAAAAAAAACTACTAAACGGATTTTGATGAAACTTTTTTTATTTGAAAGACCTTGAATATATACATTTTATCTAGCTACTATATCAGTAACTTGAGATATAACCGAAAAACCAGCTGCAAAGGCTAGTATAATGTATTTTTGTGGAGACGACTTACGTATCATATTATTAGTCTATAAGTTACTTAAAAAAGACAAATATTTTTATTCTTTTTTCATCGACTCTTTAATTATATTTAAAAACTCTTTACTCGCCTTACGTTCTCAGTTGAATAAGCTTACGAAAGCACTCGTTTGAATATTAATCGAGACTAATTAAAAATTTATTGAATTACGACTAAAAAGAACTTTGAAGTGCATATCATGACAATAAAGTCTTACAAACCTAAAAACAAATTTGTTATTATAATCCAACAAACACGCCGATAATATTAAGAACCCAATTCCAAACAGAGATACTATTATCACGAGACTCAGGTTCAAAACTGCTCGTGGCTATCATTTTCGATTTCACACACACCTTGTGTTCTAAAAAATAACTTGGTTAATCTTGAAAATCAAATCGTTACCATACGATTCATTTACCGCAGGACGTAGGGGTCGTAGCACTTGACTGCTCCGTAGAGATTGCTACGAGACACAGATATTCCGTAACACACATTTGCCACGTAACGTAGGCCTAATTCAATGTTCAAGATGTGCTCCTGACAAATTGATTTTAATATAAACATACTTACTTGATTGTATATTTAAATTAATACTGAATTATATTAAATCGTAAATGACAAAGCTGTATTAATTCGCAAAACCAAAATTATGTTTTATTGGAAGTAACCATTAAAATTAATTGTTATATAATAACGTATGTAATTCACTCACCGTATCAAGTCCTAAAATCTTCGAAAAACACAACTCATGTCCTCATAACATACATAAAAATATTTAAAGAACACTCGATCATCACTTCACTGCCGTACTACCGAAAAATCCGCGCTTGACAATACGTCTACACGATAAAACGAACGGCGGCAAACTGCGCTCTTGTACCGGTTAACGTTCCAAGTTTGAAAAGCTCCATTCGGTAACCTTCGGCTATATTCGGGTCGTCAGTGCAACAATATTATTTAGCTTTTGAAACGTCTCTATACAAAGGAATATCTGTAAGGATCATTATCATTCCAGTACAATATAATAAGAATATTATCATATTCTTTTGAAATACATAAAGATGTGTCTGTACGTAATGTTTTTCGGTTTTAATATTGTGCAGCTTATTCGTAGTGAATACCTTTAGAATGTATACACTTATAATATGGTTTTTGTTCACACACAAAAATTTAACACGCTTTTATTTTTATACAAGTAAGCACACATTGTAGACTTACTTTTGTACAGTTTAAATGAGTTCAAGTCTCACGCACAAATAGGAGGTACGTTTCATTTACTATAGCACACCACTCCCATACAATGTGAAGTTTTGATTATATATTGAAGAATATGAAGTTTTGCTCGTGATTTTCTTTTTGGACTGCTTAGTTACGTGAAACGGAATGGGTTGGAGACACTATGTATGTTTAGTACATCACCAGTATGATTGGAAAGAAACATTTAGGATGTAGATTAATATACATTGACTGTGGGCCGGCTTTAGAATTGTCTCACCCCTCTCTACCCACGGGAGTCGTAAGAGCCGACTGAGGGACCACCGGGGGAGTGGGCAGCAGCACTCCCTCGAGTATTAACAACATCCACTGCGATTGCCAACCCGCCTGCCAAGCGTGGCGATTACGGCATTATCCCCCATAACGGGACTGCTAGTTGTGGCGGTCTCTTGGGAAGGCCTATGTCCTGCAGTGGACGTTAAAAGGCTGATGGATGGATGGTGGGTTTTCTTGCATCTAATACTTATTGTAATAATATTATTATAAACTAAGTTCTGACCGCGCTTCCTTCTACATGGACTTCAGAGTACAAATATAGGACTTTCCATCCATCCATCTATTAGCCTTTTATTGTCCACTGCTGGACAATAGGCCTCCCCAAAATGGGGGTTTTACCCTAATCGCCACGCTAGGCAGGCGGGTTGGCGATCGCAGTGGATGTTTTTAGTACACAGGGGAGTACTGCTGCCAAGTCCCCCGGTAATCCCTTAGTCGGCTTTTACGACTCCCATAGAAAGAGACAGAATATAGGACTTTACAGTACATTCATTATCTCTATGCAAAAATAGCTATCCCACGGAAACCATTCACTTTCCGGGAAAAGTCTGTATCCTTTTCTGAGCTGCCGATTATACGTATGCATAATTTCATCATTATCGGTTCAGTAGTTTCAGCGTAATAGCATAAAAACAAACAAACACAACATTCGCATTTATAATAAAAACTATTTTTTTCGTATGGATGCAAAAATTTTTAAGGTGTTTCGATGTTTATCCGCCAATCACGCCTAAGTGACAGAATAGATTTGGATGAAACTTGTAGTATGTTTAATTCCAAAGGTGTCATAGGATAACTATTTTGAGTGATTCTGTGCCGCCTGCGTCCAACGGCTCCATGTGTATTTTACCAGATAGTCGAACGTTCTATGTTGCGCTGGCCGATATGTGGCTGCTTCTATCGAGAACGTGGCTACACAAATATTTGCAAATCATTTTATTGTCTCGTGGAAGTAATAATTGTACAGACAGAATAATGAGAAAAAATTTAACATCGAATTTGATATCATTAAGTCACCCTATAATTAGCTATAATTAATATACTCGTATCAACACCTATTTTTCACTTGAATTTGAATTTATTTCGTTTACTAAATTGATTCATACTTACAATTTATGAAAATCGTAGAATTTAATTTCAGTCACATTACTGTAACACCATAACTTGAAATATACTTTTCGGATATTTCCTAATGTAAATAATTATCGTTATATTTATATTGTAATTAGCTATCTTAAATCAGTTTATTTTTGTTCTTTCTAACTATTTTTGACTTAATTTACAAATAGAATACTTTTTATTTTTGTGGTTTAAAATTGTTTTATTCTTTTTCTCTATTATCGTTCTCTCACTCCATTTTTAATATATACTTACCTATCTTTATGTATGTATAAATACATTAGGTTTGATTAGGTTCTACTGTTTCATTAAATGTTATCCTCAATTTGAAACCTTTAACATTTAGTGCACATTTTACAAAAAAAAATGTTGTAGGTATTTTATTCGCCGTTAGCAAATACTTATGCTAATTTGTTTGCAATTTGCCAAAACAAATTATATGCTATAGTTCACCGTTATCAAATACAACATATGATATTTTTTGCAATTAGAACAGATACATTTTTTTTTTAAATTAGTATTTCTTGAAATAGTCAAAACAAATCTTGTGCAATTTGTTCGCTGTAAGCAAATTGTTAGCAATTTGCCAAAACAAATCTTATTATATTTGTTGTTCCTTTTTTTATGCTACTTGGGTGGCAAATAAGCATACCCACTTAATGGTAAGCGGTTACCGCGGTTTAGACGCTAGCAACATCAGAGGTATCACTCGTGAGTTTCCATCTCCAAGGAAAGGTATAGGACTTGGATAGGAAAGATATTAAAAAGAGAATAGGTAAAATACTAAGAGAGGATAGGAATGGATAGAAAGCAGAGAATAGAGACGGAGGCACTTCCCCAATCAAGCCAGTCCATTCTTTCTGGGATAAGCAAGGCTACCTCTAGATAATTTGATTACAATTAGTGAAAACAAATCTTGTAGTTCATGTCATTTTCTTCGCCATTAGCAAATACTTATGCTAATTAGTTTGCAATTTGCCAAATCAATGTAATGTAGGTATTTTGTTCGCAACTAGCAAAAATATGTCATACTAGCCTTTGCCCGCGGCTTCGTCGCAGCCAAAAGCTAGTTTTTGGGTTATATCTCAGGTTCCCGGTATAGTAGCGGGATAAAATGTATACCAGTTTTTAATACTACTCGAGAGCTATTAAAAAAAATGCATCAAAATCCGTTCAGTAGTTTTTGCGTGATGCACGAACAAACAAACAGATAAACAGACAGACAAAAAATCTAAAAAATAATAGTTTTGTGTTTACACGCCTATATATCTAGCTTATTACAGACATTTTTTCTCAAATATCTTAAATGTACAGACATAGTTATGTTACAGCTTTATAATAGTATAGGTAACCGTTTTCCAAGTTACGACATTTAAAAATAGAAATAGACGTCACTATGGATTTGTTGCACAGAATATTTGAATTAATAAAGTGTCATACACTCAAAATACATCACAGTTTTGTATATACCGGACAAACAGACAAAATGTAGTTCTCATAACTGTAAATCTTTACAAAGAGTTCAATCTTTCTTGTTTGAGCGAGTGAGCTCAAAGGCTTGTCTGTGAACGATGTTCTATGAAAAAGGCTTTCCTTTTAAATCTTATGCAAGTCTCAAAGTTCAATAGCATAACTCTTAGTTCTACAAGGTAGTAAGTCTGAAAATTAATATTTTACATTAAGAAATGTCATTTCTGCACAACATTACAAAAGAGTTTTTGCTTTTGAATATTGCATTTGTATTTAATATACTCGTAGGTGTTTATTAAAATGTGAGAGTTAAGCTGACACTATTTAATATATTGTAAATAAAATTACTCATTTGGTTTAATGGTACAACTTTTCTCTTCTATTTTTGGGTTGAACTAACTTGTTTGCTATAACGGCGTCTGGAATTTTAAGCCTGGTATTTTTTTTTACATAATCTGTAACTGTCCCTACATAACCCACTACAGTTCCAATATTAGTTTAATAATGAAAAGGATTTAGATTATAGTCTACCACGCTCCCAGTGTGTTACAGATACGTCCAGTTGCCGAAAAAATCTCTCCACTTTGCAGGTTTCTCACAATGTTTTCCATCACCGAGTGATAACTACGTATGTTCCTTACGAGGTTTCAGCCATAGACTGGAGATTGAATTAGATACCACACTTGTAGGCAGTGCAGTAAGTATCAATAACAAAATGTTTTATAATAACGAAGAATGTTGTTTGTTCATATAGTATAGAACAATATTTATCGATAACAGCAGGTCCTCAAGCATTTGAGCACTGAAGTAATGTGACACAGTTCCAGTGGTCTGCCAGTCAAGACGGAAAGACGGCACGCGGCGGGTTATTTAGTGGATGACCCCACAATATCCTGTTCGTTGCCTCAAACGAGGGGAGTGCGTTAGCTAAATTTTTTCCTGCCTTAACAAAAAGAGGTATTCAAGGATTTCTTTAAAAATGTTTGGATATAGAACTATTATTCTATAAATCAGTAAAAATATAATTTCAATTTAATTCTCCACGGTTGATATTTCAAATATCTCTTCATTTATTTTCATATATTTTTTATAAATTATTTCAAAGAGCGAAAATGTGAAATCGGGAACAGATTTATGCACTTTGTGTTGATCTCTTCACTTGATCAAAGCACTTAATATATTTAACTAAATAAGTGGATCATACCCGAGTAAATAATCACTTGGATATCCAAGTGATTATTTAAAATGGTACGGATCGACTCGTGAGACACAGAAAATTAGGCGGCTATCTCTCTCGAAGTTGAATGAGGAATTTCAGTCACTATTTCCTTCACTTTTGCAATGTTAACTTCGGTTGCAGACGTTGTTGGCCTACCAGAGCGAGGCAAATCTTCCATCACATCTCGACCGCTTTTAAACGCTTTGTACCACTCATAAGCACGTGTTTTTGATAAAGTCTATTCACCACTATGGCGTTACAAGCACAACAGTTTGTTCCAGAACATTCCATATGCGTTAGTAAGGCTGGTCCACATTGTTTATACTAACTTACTCAGCACGACGCCATCTTCCTTGCGGAGTAGGCAGAGAGAATAGAGTGCCAAAAGGCTCTATTCTTGTGTAAGTACATCTCTCGCTTCCTCAACATTCATAATTCTCTTCATACACACTCGACGGTTTCGGAGACTTCTGACTCCATCGTGTTTTCAATAGATGACCGATTTGGTCTAGGTAGGTGAGTTTCAGTCTCCCCCTGTACCTACATCCTTCCACTTTCGCATTGTATATCTTCTTAACAGTCGCTCGTCCGGCATTCTTTCCACATGTGCGAACCATCGGAGCATTCCCTTTCGCATCTTTACACTAATACTTTCTTTCATACCTACTCGCTTTCTTACATCGTCGTTACGAATGTGGTCAGTCAGCTTTACTACACAGACTCTCCGCAGAGATCGCATTTCAACCGCATTGATTTTACTATCATGCTCCTTTTTGCATACCCAACTCTCGCTTCCATACAATCACGTTGGGACAAGCACTGCGTTGTGTATTGCAACACGTGTCTTCTGGCTGAGGTGATGACTACCGAGAAGTTGTTCCAATGCTCCTTTCACTCTATTATACTCTACTCTATCTCACATTGTTTATAATGTATATTGATAATCAGTATTGGGCATAGACGTAATGACGTAGGATCGTAGTATATTTTCGCTACGCTCAAAATACCAATGAAGCATTGGAGTGAAAGATCTTAATCAAGTATAAACCGCTGCGAGAGTAACTGAGATTGCGAAACAAAATGCCGTATGCCAATGTATATCAGGATCAGGTGGATTCTTATGCACCTGTAATATAGGCAATAACTTTCCTATTAGATCTATAAGCGGCGTTATACTTTCGCTTATCTTCTTTTGCGTTCAGGTCCTGACACTTCCTGGCCTTATTCCAGGCCAAATAGGCGAACTGCTAATGATGTGCAGCCTCCCTGCAGGTACTGTTAAACCAGGGACGGGTACAACCGCTGACGGGTAACTTGGTGCTTGGGATAAATGAACCAACCCTATTAGCACAATTTCCGTCACGCAGTCCTAACGTATACATGCGGTTATAATTTCTGTATAAACAGGGAATTTAAAATAATAACAAATAAATTAATAACACGATGAAAAAAAAACAATTTAATAAATAACATGACGTTAATACTTATATTCGATAATAGGTTCGCTGGTGTGACGCAAAGTTTATGTTGTCAATTATTTCCGAATACTCACCGACTGATGACATGTAATTCTTTAATATTTTTTTCTCACATATCATGTTACTAAGTAATAAATCTTTGAAATAATTTATATTTTATAAAGGATTTTCCTTTATAAAAGCTAAATTTACTTATTTGTGACAAAAAAATCTTATAATATTATGCTTTTATAATATTAGAGTGACAATATTGTGGACTTGTAGGTATAATGCACTTTTCGACGACAGATGTCTCTTTGTAATGAAACAAAGAAAATGTGTTTTAAAATATAAATATATATAAATTTAAACTACTTACACATGAAATGATATGCCATTTTGTATTAATTTTGCTCCTGAGCAATTTTTACACCCATTAACAACGCATTTCATTGTTAAAAGAATTTAATACCTATATAAACGTGAGATAAGAGCGAACCGATTGCAGTAACGGTTCATTTGATACTACGGTTTTAGGCCCTGCCCACTGTGACGTCGTTGACCTATTTGAAGGCGACATGACCTAGTTGCCTTGCGACATCTCCGCTATTTTTCTGTACTCCGTGGATATAACTAAAAACAGCACTGTATATAATATAAATAACATATGCAACTCAAACTCCGCGCCAAAATGGATAACAGTTGTGCCAAAAAAAATAAAAAAAATTAATTTGGAACCATAAACAAATCATCCATTCCCAATACTTTCTTGACTGAATGTATTTGCTAAGAATTCCCTACAACAAACTGTTATTACCTTGTGTTTTGTATGTCCTCCTATCTCGTTTGCCTTTTGCTGAACTTGAAGCCGAATGAATCAATGTTAGAAGATTCGTCTCGTGTAATCAATACGACTGCAGTCCTAGTGTTAAAACCAAGGATGTACAGGTTAGTACGTAGTACGTAGTAGTTTTGTTCGTGTAGTGACGGAATAAGAATACAAGTTTCTCCCACCAACCCATTCTTTCCCATGGGTGTCGTACGAGGCGACTAAGAGAAGTAAGCAACTACCACCGATTGCATTACTGATAGTAGAGCTTGGTGCCAAATGGGAGTACTCACTTGCTATCGGGCCCGAGCGGGTTGGTACCACCATCTCCCGTGTGACCAGCTATTAAATACATTGGAGTGTTTTGGTTGTAGCAAGAGACAACCGTATATTCTATTCTTTCATTAGTTATCCGTGAAATGAAATAATGAATAGCGGCTCGACAATACTCTCGATTTAGTTGCGTCCATGAGCGACGGTTACTATTTACCAGCAGGTAGGCCGTAGCTAGCTGCCACCATAAGCAATAAAAAAAAGTATAATTCCCAATTCCCAGTACGACCTACTCGCACAGCACACATCATTGACTTTTTGAGATTTTTCGAAATTAGAAGAGTTAATGTTTGTTTATAAATTACCACCTCTCGCTGGAGACAAACATCATGAGGAAACTTGTATGATTGAGAGATTTTTTCCAAAACACGTCGAGCTGACTTGGTGGATTACTGCCTGAATTCCTCTCACCTCGAGAGGATACCTATGCCTAACATTGGGAATGCCTAATAATGGGTCAGAATTGTTTTGTAAAACATCTATACAAGGCTGAACGCAGATAAACTTTGCCAGCTATCATCTATACTATTATAAAGCTATAACAAAGCTGTGTCTGTCCACTTAATATATTTAAAAAAAATACTGAATTAGGCGTTATAGGCGTGTCTAAACACAAAACGGTTTTTTTTGATTTTTTGTCTGTTTATCTGTTTGCTTGTTCGCGCATCACTCAAAAACGACTGAAAGGATTTTGATGTATATTTTTTTTGGTTAATAGCTCTTGATTAGACTTTACAACTGGTATACATTTTATCCCGCTACTATATCGGGAACCTGAGACATTATCTAAAAATTAGCTTTTGGTTGCGGCGTAGCCGCGGAGTAGTAATATAAGATCAAAACAAAGAGTTTGTATAAAAACGTAAAATTTTTGTCAAATGGAATGTTACAGGCATTATATCTGAAGATACAAAACAAAAATATCACATCAATCAACTTCATTCTTGACACCTGGCGTTGACATTTTATAGCGGTGATTTCTTACGATGAATGAGAACAAACCAATTTCTGAGAAAGAACTTTTGCTTGCCATAAAAGAGCTCTTGAAGAAAAATGGCCAATTGAATAAGCTAAATGCGGAGGTATTTACTTCATCATATACATAATATTTACGAGTTAATACGTATATAATATTTATAAACAGAATTTACTAGATGGTTGCGCATTAAAATTTACACTTATCCAGCAGCAGTAATTAGTTTAGTAAGTAGTAGTCCAGTTAGTTTTATCTTTCTAAGCAAGATTTTAATTTGCATCTCTTGGGAAACAAAAAAATATCAGTGTTATCTAAATTCGTAGTCTGAGCAGTTTTCACGATAGCTGAATTGGCAAAGCATCTGAGACGAATTTCCAGGACATCCAGGTTCAAATATACAACATCTTGCTTGATGAATAAAGATTATTTGATTATTTATGAAGGAAAAATGTGCTTTAGCCACCACGAATCGGACGAGACATTATATGCCAGCCTCTTTCAGGAATAGCACGCAAGCTGCATAGTTTGGTTTCTTCTTTAAGGCAGGCTGTATTGGTCTCTCTGATGATTTGAGAATAGTGGTGGAAGCAGACTGGATGCTGTAGGGTAAATTTGAAATAGGTATATATATTCAGCAGGGGACTGAAATTGGCTAGTTGATTAATTTGAAGGCAACTCAATTTTCTATTGCAATTATGCTGCAGGAGATAACGAAAGCATGAAAAAAATATAAAAATATATTTCATAAATATTTCTTTTATGTTTCGCGGTTGTATGCTGCAGTAATCGCCTACAACCGCAAATCATCGATATTCTTTGCGGCGAATTGCGTCAAGATCTACGGTACTTTGTACCAATTTCTACCATCTGTACTGATTTATTTTCAAGCTTTTCTTGTCATGCAGTGATATAATATACTCCACTATTGGTTTCGAAAAAAGAACGCAAATATTTATATTTTTTACAGTGGTTTAATTTTTTTTTATTCCAATTGGATCCATCAAATTGATTTAAAACATAATATACACATGTACTAGGTCCGTTACATTTTGAAATAAAAATACAATTACCAAGTTGTAACTTCGGCACTTATTATTTTAAATTTGGGCTTATTAATATGTATGATTTAGGCACCAATGGAATCATTTTTTCGAGTAGATTAAATAAAAAAACAGTGGGCCTAGCCAAGTTGTATTCTATGATCGCTAACGCTAATAGAAAACTATTTAAATGTATGGGAATTAGACGTCTTTAACCATAGATAAAGAACCTATATTTATCTAAGTCTTTAACAATATCTATAACGCTAAGTCACGTGACTTAACGTTAGACATGTCAAATTTTCATACATTTTAATAGTTTTCTATTAGCGTTAGCGATCATAGAATGCAACTTTGATAGACCCACTGGTTAGTATTAGACTCCAATTAGGGTACAAATGCAGCTACGCCGCCCTAAAAGCCCACCCTACGCGAAAAGCGTTGCTATGTATGGTTAAGTCAACTATACTTATATGTGGGCAAAATTTTATGATGAATAGTTCAATAACCTGAAAACGTAACAAAGAAACAAATAAACTCACTTCGCATTTATAATATTAGTAAGGATAGGATATACTGTTAAAATTTCCAACGTTACCATAGCAACTAAAATACACTACTAAAATCACAGATAGTTGTACGGCATACCAAATTGTAACCGCCAATTCTGGAAACGCGTATGTGGTCAACAGTATAATACGCACCATTAAGTTGATTTCCATTCCACTGTACCTATAAACATTGTGTCTGTATGTTTGTGTTATTATAAAGAGTATCCGGAATAACTTTAATAGCTATTTATTTTACAAACGAAGCCAATATTTCGACATAAAACTAGATACAACATACTCGTACCATATTTATAAATCCAATAAATCTTTCAAAATTTTTTATCCCTACTCCTACACGTTTCCTCACCACCCTGCATTCCTTACCTCCTAGTATTACTAGGGTCTGTTTTTAGGCTCCAGTCCATACATAATACATCATGGTGTTGCAGCACATCTGCTATCATACTATTTATAAAGCTGTAACAGAGTTGTGTCTGTACATTTAATATATTTGAGAAAAAATGACTGTATTAGGCTATATAGACATGTCTGAACACAAAAAACAATTTTTTCGTCTGTTTATCTGTTTGTTTGTTTGCGCATCACGCAAAAACGACTAACCGGATTTTATTGCAAATTTTTCTATTTGATAGATCTCGATCAGACTTAATAACTAGTATACATTTTAACCCGCTACCGTATCGGGAATCTGAGATACAACCTAAAAACTAGCTTTTGGTTGCGGCGAAGCCGCAAGCAAAGGCTAGTATACCATATAAAAAATACTTTAGGGAAATGGGTAAATTGAGTGATGACACTTTTATTATTATTTCAACAACATTGGAAGATAAAATCTGCCAATTTAATTGCTCATACTTCGTCAGGTGCGCGCTCAAGTAACACAACTTTTACAAGATCGTCAGACTGCTAACAATGTGACGTCACCGCCCCCTCCTACAGATGAGGTGCTGCTAGTCAATGAACTAGTTAGAGAATACCTGGAATGGAACGGCTATCTGTATACCGAGTCAGTCATGATGTCTGAGGCCGCTATGCCAAAAGACAAAAGAACCAGGTTTGTTTTTAGACTTTTTCTTCATGACAGTATTAATATTTATACATGCAAACACACATATATTATATTCTCGCCTGTTTCCTAGATAGGTAGGAAAAGACAACGGATTGCTCATAAAATGACCTTTTCCACTGCCCATTTTTCCAACCTTGTGCTGCTCTCTATAAATAGTCAATGCCTATATCTTTTTCTGAGTTCTGAGCTATACATTGTACTAAATACATATACGTCACTCTACGTTACATTAATTATCTCTGCGTACGACAGCTATCCTATATGAACCATTAATTTTTTTGCGGGATAAATAGTCTTAGCAATGTCTTTTTCTAGGTTCTATACTATATATTTGTGCAAAATTTCATGATGCTTGGTTCAGTAGTTATGTCGTGAGAGCGTAACAAACCACGGAGTACAGAAAAATAGCGTAGATGCCGCAAGGCAAAATCTCTTTAGAATGAAGCGTCGCTAAATGCGGGTGTTTGGGGGACGAGGTACAACAATAGCTCCACCTCTAGATCAAAATCCATCTAGCCGTGAAATGTATTTTACAGCGTAATAGACAAAAATTTTAATTAATTTAGTTTGTCTATTCACCACTACGGCGTTACAAGCACAACAGTCTGTTCCAGAACATTCCATATGCGTTAGTATGGCTGGACCACATTGTTTATACTAACTTACTCATCACCACGCCATCTTCCTTGCGGAGTAGGCAGAGAGAATATAGTGCCAAAAGGCTCTATTCTTGTATACATCTCTCGATACACACTCGACGGTTTCGGAGACTTCTGACTCCATCTTTTTTCAATACATGACCGATTTGGTTCAGGTATGTGAGTCTCAGTCTCTCCCTGTACCTACATCCTTCCATTTTCGCATAGTATATATTCTTAACAGTCGCTCGTCCGGCATTCTTTCCACATGTCCGAGCCATCGGAGCATTCCCTTTCGCATCTTTACACTAATACCCTCTTTCATACCTACTCGCTTTCTTACATCGTCGTTACGAATGCGGTCAGTCAGCTTCACTCCACAGATTCTCCGCAGAGATCGCATTTCGACCGCATTGATTTTATTCTCATGCTCCTTTTTGCATACCCAACTCTCGCTTTCATACAATAACGTTGGGACAAGCACTGCGTTGTGTATTGCGACGCGTGCCTTCTGGCTGAGGTGATGACTACCGAGAAGTTGTCCCAATGCTCCGTTCACTCTGTTATACTCTACTCTATCTCACATTATTTATAATGTATATAGATAATCAGTATTAGGCATAGACGCAATGATACAATATCGTAGGATATTTCGCTACGCTCAAAAGACCAATGAAGCGTTGGAGTGAAAAATCTTAATCAAGTATAAACCGCTGCGAGAGTAACTGAGACTGCGAAACAAAATTCCGTATGCCAATGTATATCAGGATCAGGTGGATTCTTATGCACCTGTAATATAGGCGATAACTTTCCTATTAGATCTATAAGCGGCGTTATACTTTCGCTTATCTTCTTTTGCGTTCAGGTCCTGACACCTCCTGGCCTTATTTTAGGTCATATAGGTGATCTGCTTCTGACGTGCAGCCTCCCTGCAGGTACTCTTAAACCAGGGACGGGTACGACCGCTGACGGGTAACTTGGTGCTTGGTATAAATGATCCAACCCTATTAGCACAATTTCCGTCACGCAGTCCTAATGTATACATGCGGTTATAATTTCTGTATAAACAGGGAATTTAAAATAATAACAAATAAATCAATAACACGATGAAAAAAAAACAATTTCATAAATAACATGACGTTAATACCTACTTATATTCGATAATGGGTTCGCTGGTATGACGCAAACTTTTTGTTATCAATTATTTCCGAATACTCACCGACAGATGACATGTAATTCTTTAATATTTTTTTCACATATCATGTAACTAAGTAATAAATCTTTGAAATAATTTATATTTTATAAAGGATTTTCCTTTATAAAAGCTAAATTTACTTATTTGTGACGAAAATTCTTATAATTATGATTTTATAGTATTAGAGTGACGATATTGTGGAGTTGTAGGTATAATGCACTTTTCGACGATAATGTCTCTTTGTAATGAAATAAAGAAAATGTGTTTTAAAATATAAATATATATAAATTTAAACGACTTACACATGAAATGATATGCCATCTTGTTTTAATTTTGCTCCTGAGCAATTTTTACACCCATCAACAACGCACTTCATTGTTAAAAGAATTTAATACCTATATAAACGTGAGAACAGAACGTACCGATCGCAGTGACGGTTCATTTGATACTACGATTTTAGGCCCCGCCCACTGTGACGTCATTGACCTAATTGAAGGCGACATGACCTAGTTGCCTTGTGGCATCTCCGCTATTTTTCTGTACTCCGTGGTAACAAACGAACGCACTTATCTATACTATTATAAAACTGTAACAGAGCTGTGTCTGTACATTTAAGATATTTAAAAAAATGACTGTATTAGGCTTTATAGGCGTGTCTGAACACAACTATTTATTTTTTATGTTTGTCCGTTTGTGTGTCTGTTTATTTGTTCGTGCATCACGCAAAAACTGCTGAACGGATTTTGATGCAATTTTTTTATTTGATAGCTCTTGATTAGACTTAAAATTTGTATTTATTTTATCCCTCTACTATATCGGGAACCTGCGATATAACGCAAAAACTAACTTTTGGCTGCGGCGAAGCCGCAAGCAAAGCCTTAGCCCCTTTAGTATATTTATAATATTAGTTAAGATCTAACTAAGTGGACAATAACATTCTATTTTTTTTTTGTAAGCAAATTTTTTGGTCACGCTTATGAGTATAGGTTAATTTAGGCAATCGATGTATTAGTGCGGTTGCATAACGCTGCGGTAAAACCTCATTAGTCCATCAGTGACGCACATTATCTTGAAATATTTTCCGTTCTGATTTAATTGTAGGATTTTGTTTTATCACTGTAGTTAAATATTTATCTTGATTTCTTTCTCTATATGTTTTAAAAAGTAAATGCTATAAAATATGGTTTCTTTAAGACGAGAATCTAAAACTTTCGATTCTATTATGTAAAGCAATGAATTAATAATGTATCACTATCTAATTCCTCTCGTTAGTAATTTACGACTACAAAGTGACGTATGGAAAAATATGTTAACAATCTTATAGTTAAGCAAATTAAGGAGTACATTCGCTCGGTTGTTTATCACTCAAGACAATAATCTAAGTATTGTTTAAGTAATTAAAAAGTGTAGTTTGACTGCCTCTGTGGTGCAGCGGAGTGTAAGTGACTGCTGATCATGAGGTCTCGGGTTCAATCCCCGGGTCGGGCAGTGCTATTGAGATTTTTCGTAAAAAAAAAGAAAAAATTCTCTGTAGCAGCCCTGAGTTTGGAAATGTGCCCATTAGACGTCAATAGGCTCGCCCCCTATTACGTGGAACTTAAACATAGCTGGCGAATCGTGAGTGTGTTATACACCTCTGCCTACCCCTTCGGGTAATACAGGCGTGATGCTATGTTTAGATATTATTTAATCACAAATTATAATTGCTTGACGAATATCGTGAAAAAGAAATTCGCATGCCTAAGAGATGTAGAACTATATAAAGTAGGTCCAGCACTGGGCCGCCGTGCTGGACAGCTAAATCGCTGTCATCATTAGAAGAGACCCAACGACAATAGTAAAAAAATAAAAAATATTTTTTTCCAGAGACTGTAATTGTACGTTATTATATTTTCAGGGCAGATTTATGTGCAGAAGTGGGCGTTAAAGATGATGAGAGGTCGTCTGCCTTGCCATTGCTCTCAAACATAGTGGCGGCTTACACAGAGAGAATTAAGAGGAAAATTAATAAAAGCAAACGAGAACTCTCCTGATTTAATATATGCGTTTATATATATATCGATGTAATTTGTATTAATTTTGTTTATTTGCATAAAATGTCCTTCTAATTTTCGAGTTCCTAATTTACATTTATGAAGAGAAATATATTCAAGTTTAGGATGATGGGCTCCCTATCGTCGGCACCGACCGACCATCCACATGGTAACAACTAAGTAAGGTTTAGTGGTAGAGCTATGTTAAACCCAGCATTAATAGGCCGGCTTGATCGGGGAAGTACCACCCTCTCACAAAAGATCAGCGTGTAACAACGGTAGTTACCCTGTTTTTTTTTATGTTAAGGCGGGAAAAAATATTCCTAACTGCACACCCCGTCGTTCGGGGCAATGAACAGGGGGGTTAGGCAGAATGTCATATGTCACGTGTCGACCGTATCGAGATCACTTTGATTGGTTGAGAGATCACCGTGATTGGCCAACGGCTTATTGTGACATCACGCGTCGGTTTCTCAACCAATCACAGTGATCTCGATACGGTCGACACGTGAAATATGACATTCTGCCTCAGGGGGCTGGGTAGTGTGGGGCCCACACCCACTAAAGAAACCCGCTGTGTGTGCCGTCTCTCCGTCTGTGTTGGCGGGCCACTGGTACTATTTTGCATTTCTTCAGTGGTCCTCCGGTGGCCTACCCTTTTGGGTACCTTCTACTGAGCGACGCATCCGAACACAGAGCGTCGCAGCTTCGTGGGAGGCCTTGCGGGTGGCGGACGACCCTCAGTCCATCCATCCGCTGCCTCAGCTATACGCAGCTCTGTACGCAGGGGTGCTCCGGTCGCTAGCGCATTACGGCGCACCCGTGTGGGCCGAGTCTCTGACCGCCCGCAATAGGACTCTCCTGTGGAGACTACAGAGCGTCATGGCGGTCTGAGCAATCCGTGGCTATCGCTCGGTGTTATGCGAGGCCACGTGCGCATTGGCTGGAGCCCCCCGTGGGACCTGGAGGCGGAGGTGCACGCCGAAGTTTCCCACCAAGTCAAATCAGCGCATGGTGGAGTGACGATCACCGCGCCTTCATCGGCATACAGCTGGAAACTCCTCGGGCCGGTCTTCGCACCGTACTCTAGCCGATTTTAGAGGAATAAGCGGGGCGGTAGCAGGGTGTCGTCTCCTTCCGACTGGTGCAGGTGCTGTCGGGGCACGGCTGCTTCGGCAAGTACCTTTACACGGTCACTAGGAGGGAGGAGATTCCCTGTTGCCATCACTGCGACTGCAGCGAGGACTCGGTGCAGCACACGCTCAAGTGGTGTCCAGCCTGGGCTGAGCAGCGCCGTAATCTCGTTACAATCATTGGAGAGGACCTGTTACTGCCGGCTGTTGTCCAAGCTATGGTCGGCAGCGATAGGTATTCGACCGCAGTCGCTGCCTTCTGCGAGAATGTTATCTCACGGAAGGAGGCGCGGCAAAGGCTGATCTCTTCTCTGTCCCGACCGGCCGCCGGTCTCAGATGCGCGGGGACGTCACTCAGAGAAAAAGCTCGACGGGGCTTGCCACCGCGCGGACCACTGAAGAGAATACACGCGGAACCAATGGTCCACCGAGTACGGGTAGGTAAGGGCGCAGCGCGGGTTTTAGTGGGTGAGAGCCCCACACTACCCCCTTTGTAAATTTTTTTGTTTGTAGTCATTGTATTGTCATTTTATTCCGAATAAAAAAATATAGGTATTTTTATATATATTTTTAGCATTTGACATGCTTAGGCATATACCTACATTAATCACAGACGTTAAGTTTGAATGTGTTATCGAAATTAGCATTCAGGAGCAATTGTCACGATGGCTGAATTGGCAAAGCATCTGGACGGTATCCAGGAGATGCAGGCTCATATTCTGCCCGTGACTGTTATTTACGATTTCACATTTTCACACTTTGTGATTAAGAAAAAAATGGTTAGTATTAACAACTGGTTAGGTTACCCTTGTGCAAGTAGAGATAGGTAGGTACTTATTTACCCTTCGTGGTTTATGCGTTCAAATTATTTTTTATGCCAACTCAGGTCTCAGCTCGGATCTTATTACCGATTATTGCGTCTCTCACAAAAAAACTACTGAAATAATAAATATTTTTACGCCGCGTTCTGTGCTTAAATATAGCGATACAGCATTCTCCTGCGAGCTCCGAAGAGAGACTGAGCGGAGGGTCGAGCGGCAGTGCACATGGCTATTTAACACGACATTTTAGGTATTTCCTTTTTACACTAAAAATAATGGTTATTTCTTAAATTTAAAACGCATAATCCCTGCCTTAGGTTTAGATCATTATATTTTCAAAATTTCTTGATCTAATTTAAAGTATTTATTGAGTATTTCACCTTTATTTAATTATTTAGAGGTAACTTTGTATTTTTTTTATTGAGAAAATTTTAAGCTGTCGTGTTTTCACCACGCATAAACCTTAGTTTATGTCTTCAACTTTACTATATATTTATTACATATTTATTGGTTCAGTATTTTACATAATATTTGGATTGAAAAAAGGCGATTTTACCTATCATGGGGCCTTAAGGTAATAGCTACTAATTGTCATACGAAACAGAATTGGAGAAAAACGGTTTTTTACAATTAAACACAAAGTGAAAAATGTGAAATCGAAAACAGTCACGAGCAGGATTCGAACCTGCATCTCCTGGATACCGTCCAGATGCTTTGCCAATTCAGCCATCATGACCCTTGCTCCTGACTGCTAATTTCGATAACACATTCATACTTAACGTCTTTTGGGTGACGCCTGCACCATCTGTCGGAAGTATTTTCATACATTAGATGCAGGTTCGAATCCTGCTCGTGACTATTATTTTCGATATCACATTTTTCACTTTGTGTTTAATGTATGTTGCTAAGCATGTCAAATGCTAAAAATATATATAAAAATATCTAAATAGTTTTTTACAACTTTTGCTTGCGGTGTAGGATAGCAAACAAACTCACTGATGTAATATAACCCAGCTCCAGTAGTCCACCAATACAGCCGGAGACAGCGTCGGACTAGCCATATAGTCGAGGTGGCGTTTGCCAGCCGGGCCCTCCATGAGTATACTTTGAGGGGCTTGTCGCAAGCCAGGCGGTAGGTAGGATACTATACGGCCCTTTGTAGATAATATATACAAAGGGTCCGCGCAAGCTAGAACACAATAGAATCCAAATAAGGATGACGAGAACAGCAGCTTTGACGATCAAGTTAATAACAGCTTAGCTGAAACTGTAGTTTACGTACCTACCTAATAATACATATCGTTGAATTAATTTGTATATTTCATTATTTTCCGATAGCATCCCCATTATCCAGTCTCGGGCCCTAACGGGAGCCACCCAGGCCCTTCCGGCCCAGGCCGACCCTGACCGGAGAGACGGCACGCAGCGGGCTTATTAGTGAATTAGGGCCCAACTACACACTGTTCATTGCCCTTAGGCACAAGTTAAAATATTACGATATATAGGGTATTTCAACAACTTTATGTTATAAATCAAAATAAAACAATAGATTTAGATGACAATGGTTAAATTTTTTATTGATTTAAAAAAAGTAAGTTTTGGCAATTATGAATAAAAAATATTTTGATAAATATTCACCACGTCTTCGGTTACATTAGTTTAGTAATGTGCAACAAGTTACACATCCACTGAAACAATGAATTTATTGCAAACCAAATTTCCACATCGCATAATTTCATGAAATTCACCTGTTAAGTTGCCAACTCGATCATGTGATAATGGAATAATTTTCGTAATGTTAAAGACAGAGTCTATACGGAGCCAATCGAATCAATTGCTGCCTTAAAACTCAAAATTCGTGAAGTGACTAACGAAGCAGAGATTTTGTGAAAAGTGATTAAAAACTTGGATGAAAGAATCGACATCTGTAACCGTGGTCGTGGTGAACATTTATCAGATATCATTTTTAAGTCATAATTGCCAAACCTTATTTTTTTAATACATTAAAAACTTTAATCATTTTCATCTAAATTCAATAAATTATTTTGATTTACAAAACAAAGTTCTTATTGAAAAACCTTATAAATATATTTTATAAACCTTTTTTTATCTGAAGCACGCATGCAAAGCTGCTGGCACTTGCTTTATAAATGTGAACCTCTCCACTCTAAATGTGAAACACATCAGTAGGTGTCTAGCACGGAAATCGTATCTAAATACCAATTATTTATTGCTTTTTAGTGAACATTTGAAGGCGGTTTTCTTTTTTATAAATAATGTTTTATTTTGTGCTTTTTAGTGTTTTTTTTTATAAAATAGCTTCGAGTAAGTCGTACATGATGGGGAGGCCTCTCTAAACGAAAAAAAAATCAGATAACGAAAAAAACGTTAAAATTGCCTATAAAATTTTAAGAATTCCACCGATTTCTCATGGATACCATCATCAGGTCCTTACCTGATGACTATGGGACCACCTGGAAAGTATACCCTTTCAAACAAAAAATAATTTTGCACATCGGTCCAGGCGTCTTTAAGTAATCGGTGAACATACATAAAAAAGAAATATTCCGATGAATTGAGAAAGTCCTCCTTTTTTTGAAGTCGGTTAAAAATTAAACATACTATAAAGGATTAATGATTCCCGCTCGTACCTACTAAAAATCTCTTTTTCCTTATTCACAAATACATAATTTGTACTTTAAAAGACGGGTCACACAGAGGCGGGAGCCGCAAGAAAGCGATCAATCGCGAAGCGATAGCGGTCCGTACCATGTCACACAAGACTACCGCCCGCAGTCCGCGGCAGGAACACAGCCGGTGTGACACCAAAAGCGATCAAATTGTTCACGATATTCCTTGGCTATCTTTTCCCAAAGAATATCCTTCTTTAAAGTGTTTTTATATTCCTGTCTTTAGTATAATATAGACATGGGTGACGTCTGACTAATTCAATTAGTTTTTCTGTTGGATTCATATTGAAACTGAAACTATCGTACACTTAAGTTGCAAAAAAATACAATTCGTGAGATCGGACCGCGACCGCCCCGCGATCACTTCGCTCTGTGTGACAGCTTGTAATGACTACCGTAGAATACAGCGGCCGCGCCTGCCGCCCGTCCCGCACCCCGGGGCGTCCTTCCCGCGAAGCGATCTCCTGTTTGTAGTACCGATCCTTTCGTGCGGGAGATCGGAACGCGCCCGTTGCTGTGTAACAGGTTGCATACAAATTCGAATATTACAAAAAAATCCCGTCCCGGACCGCGGTCGCTTTCCCGCTGCTCCCGCCTCTGTGTGACGAGGGCTTAAAAAGTAGCGGAGCATGTCAAATGCTAAAAAATATAGTGTTGAGCTCTTTCACTAAGTTTCTCGTAATGCGCCCTACCCTCATTCATACTCGCGGACCGCCATTACCGCATTGTTATTGAATTCATTAGTTCGCGCAGCGGCTTGTATCTCTCAAACGACACGCAATTAGAAAGCACACCTACTGCTGGTCGTGAACAATCCATCTTCATACAAAACAAAAAAAATGTTATAGAAATGCTGTACACCACACCCAAAGTTTGTTAAAGATGTAAGATTGAAGAGCACAAATAAATATTCACAGACATTTTTCCCACAACGTCCTCTGGTCCCAAACTAAGCTTAACGCTTGTGCTATGGGTACCATATTACGGATATAATTATATAGGTACTACTTTTTTCTTGTAAATACATGCATATAATAGATAGAAAACACCCAGACGCAGTACAAATATCTGTGTTCATCACACAAATAATTGTCCTGAGTGGGAATCGAACCCCTGAACTCGTGCACGGAAGTCGATTACACTACCGACTAAGCCACTGCACTGACTCTGCAACAGTAGTTCTGACATTTGTAATCTCTATTTCTATGAATATCACAGACCAAACAAGGTGATCACTAAAACTGTTATCTGATGCAACATTTCATTAAGCGTCGTCCGCGTTTGAAAATAATTAGAAGCTTAGCACTATGTGGCCGAAGACTGAGTTTGGATAATCTGATAACAGCAACGGTATACCATCGGCACTTCCAAATGGTTATGCACGAATATGTTTTTGTTTGTCGTCAGGCCCTTCTTCTAAATTTGTGAGAACACATTTGCATTACGTTAGCGAAAGAAATCACTAATGCGTCAATTTTCTTAATAATTTAATATCATAGATCGGGAATATGAGAATGAGAATCTTATTCCTTAGAATAATAACGCTCAGAACGATAGTTTCATTTATAATTCCGCTCAAATTTGAAGAAAGATAACGATTAATGTGTGCGTAAACGTCACGTAATTACATTCAACGGTAACACACACGATCAAATAATGAAACAAGTAAAAACATTTTCCCCAAAAAGTGAGGAAAATGCAGTTCATACTATTGCAGTTTTGCCAGACCAAGATACTCGTATATAGTTTTCTGATAGAAAATTGTAATAAATAGTGGATTTGTATGGAAAAAGGACGGAATATGTAAGTCGACAAAATTATTAATTTATTAATAATTCAGCTGACCGTAATGGAAATTAAATTACCATTTTCCCGTGTTGTGATGGACTAAGAATATAAGTGTCACCACCCCACCCTTTTCCGCGGGTGTTGAACAAGGCGACTAAGGGAAGAAAGCAATTATCACCCATTGCACTACTGGTGGTAGGGCTGGGTACCAAGTGAAAGTACTTACTTGCTATTAAGCAGGTCGGTGCTACCGCCCCCTGTGTTTTTTTTATTTTTTTTTTATTGCATTTAGTGGCAGACGTGCCACGGCCCATCTGATGGTAAATTGTAACCGTCGCTCATGAACTCAACTATACCTCTCGGTATTATTGTCAAGCCGCTGCTCACCATTTCATTTCACAAATTAATATGAAATGCAAAAATAAACGGCTATCTCCTGCTACAGCCAAAACGCAACGATTTGCTTCATGGCCGGTCACACGGGAGATGGTGGTACCAACCCGCTCAGGCCCGATACCAAGTGAGTACTTCCATTTGGTACCCAGCCCTACCACCAGTCATGCAATGGATGATAATTGCTTACTTCCCTTAGTCGCCTCATACGACACCCATGGAAAAGAATGGGGTGATGACAATTGTATTCTTTGCCCGTCACCACACGGATAAACGGAGTGAAGAGAAGAATGAAGCAAGTCATTGTATTTTGACTGTAGCAGAAGATAGCCGTAGAGAATAAATCTTTTATTTCATATCTGAGAAATGAAATGGTGCGCAGCGGCTTGACAATACCCTCGGTATAGTTGAGTATATGAGTGACGGTTACCACTTACCATCAGGTGGGCCGCGTCTCGGCTACCATCATAAGCAAGTAATACCATAGTAAGTATATACCATAGTAATACCATACCAAGTAATACCAAGTAGTACCATCATAAGGTAGTATACTTTTCCTTGTCAATGAAATGCTCGGAATATATTTTTGTGTATCAGTTGGTTTCCAACATTCTTCGCTTCGTTTAAGTCGGATTTGTTGTATCCATCGCGCAGCAATAATCGGATTTGATGGAAATCTAAAAAGGAATACAATTAAATAGATAGTTTTTGATTAGGGGTAAATATTTTTTCTAAAGCTGGCAATATTTTGATTACAATTAAATTTTCTGTTTAGATGAATGTATTACTGAAAATTATTAATTATCAAAGAGTACTTACGAGTAAAATGTAATCTTCCTATCATAATTTGTTATTAAATATCATAAATATACCTATCGTAAAAATACGTACATATTTACTACGCTATTTTATATTATTATTTTATTGCTATTAGATATCTATGTAGGTAAATGTAACTATTTTCTATTAAACTATCTAAGATTACCTATATCTAATATATAAAATTCTCGTGTCACAGTGTTTGTCGCCATTCTCCTCCGAAACGGCTTGACCGATTCTTACGAAATTTTGTGTGTATATACAGTGGTAGGTCTGAGAATAGTATGTAAACTATTTTTCATACCCCTAAGTGATAAGGGTGAAACCCAAAATTTCTTTTTTTGTATTTTTTTTCTGTTGTTTTTATTCGGCATTAAAAATACACATAACCCTAAATTTTTACCCTTCTACTGCCAACCCCTATTTTTTAATTGCGATATTATTACTATAATAATTTTCATTGCAAAATATTCACGAAAAAGAAAAATATGGCGGTACGAAGTTCACCAGGTGAGCTAGTAGTATATAGTATCTTAAACCAGTACTAGAGCAAGTAAATCAATTATGATCAAAGCCAATGTTAAGTAACTTTGACTAATTACTCTATAAAACCGTATGTTACCCAATTCAATTTAGGAACACCATACAAAGCATGTAATTGATTGATAAGCTTTAAGAGAATTAATGGCCCTCCATTAAGCTTGAAGGTCAGGAATATAAAGTACACACGTATACACAAGTCTTTACATCATTGTCGATACAAACAGATTTAATTTATCTTCGTAACTGTACTAAGTTGAATGTGTGGGTAATCAGTCTCAAGTAAGCAGGCCTCACAACATAGATATAACGATGCACAGGTTGTTTCACATAATTTATTGAGATATAAAAAAAAATTGTGAATGTAACACAATTCCATCCATCAGCCTCTCAACGTCCACTGCTGTACATAGGCCTCCCCAAGAGAACGCCACAACGAGCGGTCCTGCGCCGATCGCATCCAACGCCCCCCGCAGCTTTGACCAGATCACCGGTCCCATTTTTTGTTGCGTGCTCGTTGGTATTCCCTCAGTCGGCTCTTACGACTCCCGTGGGTAGAGAGGGGTGGGACAATGCTAAAGCCGGTCCCACACGGCATGACAATTGTATATTTACGAAAATATAGGAACAAGTTGATGCTATTTATAATATATTTTTTTTGCTGATAGTGGCAGACTAGCCACGGCCCACCTGATTGTAAGTGGTAACCGTCGCTCATGGACTCAACTATATCGAGAGTATTGTCAAGTCGCTGCTCACCATTTCATTTCTTTGATATGAAATGAAAGAATAAACGGCTATCTTCCGCTACAGCTAAAACACACTGACGTGCTTCATGACCGGTCACGCAGATGACGGTGGTACAAACCCGTTCGGGCCCGATAGCAAGTGAGTACTCTCATTTGGTACCCAGCCCTATCACCCACCAGTAATACAATGGGTGATAATTGCTTACTTCCCTTAGTCACCTTGTACGACACATGCGGGAAAGAATGGGGTGGTGACACTTGTATTCTTAGTCCGTCACCACACGGACCAATTTCGGCAAAAATTTAGTTTTAATGTATTAGAAATTATTGTTATTTGTTCTTAGCTGATTGACCAATTAGCCTTTTTCCTGGGAAGATTTAAAAAAGATCCGCTAGGGGCAGCACCAGTTACATAAGTACGAGAATTCAAAACATATGTACTCCCACTGGTGCTGCCCCTAGCGGATCTTTTTTAAAATCTTCCCAGGAAAAAGGCTAATTAGCGAATGCACAATGTTTTTCATAAATATTATTTATCTTTCTTGTAATAAGACGTACGTTTGACGTTGTTGTCAATAGATAATTCAAAACAAATGTACCCCATGTGTACCCCCACTGGTGCTGCCCCTAGCGGATCTTTTTTAAATCTTCCCAGGAAAAAGGCTAATTACTATAACCGAAACTTACCCAAGGCATCATTATCACTTACAACTAGATGACATATTACAAGTTTTATTTGTAAAAAATGTTTATTATTGTCACGCGAACATATTTCACTTCTTAACCATTGAATTATTTCGATAAAAACTTTCACGAGCAGACCTTTAACAATGTGCCAAAGTTTCATCGTAATCGGATATACAACTTGTTGTACGACTTAGAACATAAAGAAATTTTCTTTTTTATTATTCTGGCATATGAACAGATTGTTTACTTTGTTGAAAGAGTATTTTTAAGGCCTTATCAGTACAACATCAGTTAGAATGGTAAAACAATATAGATCTATAAATATTGTCTTGCTAAAGGTTGCGATAAAATAATATCTTCTATTTTTTGAACTCTTTTGTTATCCCACTATTTGGCACGGGTCTTCTCTCGTAGTAAGGCTGTATTTCACCACGTAGGCGTAGGCCCAAGAATTCACATTAATACAAAGCGTCGAGAAAATCTCTAAGGCTTATAGTTTTTCTAACGACCTTCTCCTTTACCGAGTAAATTTGTAAATAACTCAGTAAAGGAGAACGTCGCCGCGTCGTTAGAAAAACTACATGCCTTTTTTTTTTCTTAACCGCACACCCCGTCGTTCGGGGCAACGAACAGGGTAGTGTGGGGTCTTCACCCACTAGTTTTAGCACTTGATATACCCAGCTACTTAAAAAAATCACGTCATTAAATAGTATGAATTTTAATTGCAAAATTAAACTTACTATATTGGGTAATTGCATGTAAATGCATCCCGATAGATGGCGTTGGTCGTTAAGACAAATGTAATGAGGAAATTGGGTAAGACCGCAAGGGAGTACAATAGCTCAGTCAATTAGAGTACTTCCCCGGAAAGGAAGGGACGCAGGTTCGATTTCCACTTGTACTAAAGTTCTCTTTTTCCTCATTCACAAATAATAATTTATACTAGGGGAAGTACGTCCAAAATGACATAGGGTTTTATTAATTATCAATAACTTTTAAATTATTCATAATAGGAACTTATTTTTTTCTTACAACTCTGCTTATATTAATTGGTTATAAGAAATCATAAAAGATTTCTCAGAAAAATCAACACTTACAAAAATATTTAGTATTGAATGAAGATCAAGATAAATCCGTTTTGTCCATACCGTATGGACAAAACGACACGAGCCGTATGGACTAAATGACATACAAACCATCAACATGAATAAAATAAGTAATAACAAAAATTAATTGCACAATTCGCAAACAATTGTTTTGGTACGCTTTGGCAAATCAGCTCAGGCCGCGTAATCCCAACGACTGCACCGCATGCACCTCAACCAGCCCTCACCAGGCTATAACGTGATTAGTCCGGTCGATGGCGCTGTACGGTGCACCTGTGTGGGTGGAGTCCCTGGACGCGCCGAACAGGGCTCTTCTGTGGAGACCACAACCACCACAAGAGTCGTCGCGTCCAAGATATCCAAGATATGCGGATACCTCACGGTGTCGACCGAGGCGGCCTGCGCATTGGCTGGAACTCCCCCATGGGACTTAGAGGCGTGAGTATTTGCGCCTAATGACGCCCTAGCTGAGGCTATGGGTGGATGGATCGGGGAACGTCCGCCACCCGCAAGGCCTCCCGCGAAGGTGCGACGCTCCGTGTGCGGATGCGTCGCTCAGTAGAGGGTACCTGAAAGGTTAGGCCGGCGGACCATTGAAGTAATGTAACATAGTGGCCCGCCAACAAAGGCGGAGAGACGGCACAAGGCGGGCTTATTTATAATAGTGGGTGAAGGCCCCACACTACCCTGTTCGTTGCCCCGAACGATGAGGTGTGTGGTTAGGGACGTTTTTCCCCCCTTAACAGAAAAAAGGGCTATAACGTGAGCAGAGATCGTTGCAGTAAATACAGGCAAAATCGTCTTCTTCGTCTTCTTGATCAAGGCAATCTTCATCTGAGTCATCATTAATATATAAAGATTATTTAGTAACTGCCTGTCTTCTTTTACGAGTTGTTTTTTCAGCTTCAGTCTCTTGTTTAAAATAATATATTCTGCCATATTTGATGATGACGTAAGTAGAAATGTTGTCGTTCGTTTCTTTGGCTTTCGTTTACCCTGTTCAGTTCACTTACAAATTTACCACTGGGAACTGTAGAAATGACATTAACTGGAACTGCTAAAGAACAGTAAGTAGTGGGTATCTACATAATTAGCTCATTGAGCTCTTATGGACGAAACGACATACCTATGTCATTATGTACATTACGTATATATGTCATTTTGTCCATATAGTATTATAACAAATCAAAATTCAACAATAAATGCAAAATAAATATTATTTAAAGAAAATTATATTCAAATGTAAGAATAAATACTTAAAGAGTGCAATAAATATACACACAAAGTCAAACCGTGAAAAATATAACGTTAAAACATAAAAATCCCTGCAATGAAAAAAAAACTCATAATTAGCTAATATTTGTCGTCGTCCATGACAGCCGAACGAAAGACTAGAACGAGATCACGTTTTGACAGGTTGGTATAAGTCGGTAAGGTCACGTGATGCAGTTGTCCGTGCCGGGCTAGAAGCGGTAGAATTTGAAATATCATGCATGTGTCATTTTGTCCGTCTATGTCATTTTGTACGTATTTCCCCTACCTATATACTTAGTTATTATATCACTTTTTAGATAATAAATTACGAAGGTACTTGTATGTCAGATCTTTACTTACTTTAGTTCTCTCGTAATTACAGCAAATACAACTCTCCCGCAACGCCGAGATCAGACAAAAAGCATATTTTGATAAATACGAAGGGATATAAACTCGTTAGATGTGTTATCCATAACTGCTATAAACAAAAAGAAGATTATGTGTATCGAAAACTCCCGGCAATGAAATACTCATAGCATCAAAATGACATTTTGCGAAACAGAAAAAGCTAATCGAGTTGGAAGTCACGTTTTTGAAATGCTGGCCCGAACTCGCTACGACAACATAACCCACAGTGATTGATTTTTATATCACGTCCTTTCTTACTATTTTGAGTAATGCCTAACCACATATTGACAATGAATAAATGATATTCCATTCAACCTTATCTATATATATAAGCGATTTACCACTCACTGACTCATCACGATATCTCCGAAACCGTACGTCCGATTGACTTGAAATTTTGCATAGATGCTCCTTTCATGACGTAGACGCTCACTAAGAAGGAAGGATTTTACGAAACTCTTATCCAAAATATATTTTTTTATCTGCTATCGTATTCAGCATTCTACACTCATTATCACAATAACACCAACCATAGATAAATAACTATACTTGGAATAGATACGCCACTTTGGATTCAGTTTCGGAGATTTTGTTCCGTGGTCACTAGATGGCACTATGTACAATGTATGAAGCGCGGTGATACCGTAGCCGCTAGATGGCACTTTAGTTAATATTTTTGTTTTTGAAATTGCGTGATCCGTAAGTAATAAATTAATCACACAATAACTGAGCTCACACTTGATTAGGGGTTTTGTAAACCGTTATTCAATTTTATAAAATTGTTGCACTTTAAAGTAATTTTTGGAAATATTTAATGAAATAATGCGCCTCTATTGAGAAAAGCGCCATCTATATTCTTTTCTAGACACTAAACTGCTAAGTTAGTACTGTTCCTGCACCACCAGACAGCGCAAAATAGCACACTATTTTTTGGTGAGCCAATGTACGGCAGTTGCACCACCCTGACACCAACTGTCACCAGTAACATGTCAACCGTTGCTATGGTAACTATTGATGTGGTTATTAAAGTAACATCATGTTAAAAGTTGTCTAACAAAATAATTTTAGTTATGTTTATGAGTTAAAGAGTTGGCATTAGTTAATAGTTTTTTTAAAGACTTCTTTTAGATATTCCGATTTCTATACCTAATATTTCAATTGGCATTAGTTTAATAGTTTTTAAAGACTTATAATTTAGGTTACAAATTATTGTGAATGTGGAAAAAGAGAAATTTAGTGCGAATGGGATTCGAACTGCGTCCCTTCCGATCCGGGGAAGTGCTCTAAGTCACTAAGCTATCGCACTGACCAACGGCCATACCCAATCTCCACATCACAATTGTCTTTACGATCCACTCCACCTGTTGGATGCAACGTATTTTGACCAGATCGGAGACGTTCTTAAGGAAGGCCAGGTTAAAACCAAAGTACTCAAAACCAAAGAGCATGCATGAAAGCGCTGATGAAAGGAGATGAAGCGAAAGATGCATGTCAGGGTCGTAGCAAGTGGAGAGAAGTGGTCTCTGCCTACCCCTACGGGAAAAAGACAATATGTATGTATGATTTTATAAAATAATAACAACTTTTAACTGCGTGCTTGAGCTTGATGATACTATTCAGAAAGAACGTGAGAAAAAGAGACAGACAATGAGCTTTTCAAAAGAGATTTTAGTATTATTAGACATATTGATACGTTATGTAAAGTAACATAAACGATCTTTTTTCACGTATAAATTAGGTGAAATTATTAACTACCTTTAGCCCGACGTTTCAACTGCGTTGCAGCAGCCGTAGTCACGGGACAACTTTCAACTTCACCTAATTTATACGCAAAAAAAGACCGTGTTACTTTAAATATGTGTACAATTCACGAATCTTTAAAAGTTAATATTGATACGTTGCGGAAAACAATACGAAACGAAATGAGTGCAGGAAAGAGTAATCTGCACTAATTTATAGTGGACACTTTTAGTGCCTAATAATTGTGGATCTTCTCTGTTTTATACATCAACTGCCTCTGTGGTGCAGAGATAGTGTAAGTGACTGCTGATCATGAGGTTTCGGGTTCGATTCCCGGGTAGGCAGTGTTATTGAGCTTTTTCGTCCCGGAGTTTGGAAATGTGCCCGGTAAAGCAATAGGCTCACTCCCGTACGTGGGACTTAAGCATAGCTGGTGAATCGTGGATGTGTAATACACCTCTGCCTACCTCTTCAGGGAATACAGGCGTGATGCTATGTGTTTATTTGTACATAAAGGTTTATAACACATAACTGACGGCACCAGTAACTACTGTTTTGTAGTAAAAAAATGTAAATTTACAATTTTAGTAAATCTGCTGGTGTTAGGAATATGTTGTTAATTATTTGTGATAATTATAAAAAACATGCTAATACTGACGGGCCTCGTGGAGTAGTCGGTAGTGTAACCGACTTCCGTGCAGGAGGTCGTGGGTTCGATTCCCACTCAGGACAATTATTTGTGTAATGAACACAGATATTTGTACTGCATCTGGGTGTTTTCTATATATTATATGTATGTATTTACAAAAAAATATATATATATGTATTATAATAATATCTGGTACCCATTTCACAAGCGTTAAGCTTAATTTGGGATCAGAGGACGTTATCTGAAAATGTCAGTGAACATTTATTTATTTATTTATTATACTAGGCTGTACGGCTTGATGGTGAGTAAGACGGTAAGTTTGCCACCCCCTGAGAGGGTGGCGTGGTAGCCTATAGACCAAAGGCAACCTTCGCGAGTAATCCACCCCAAGAAATAAAATCTTCTTTCTCTTTCCACCCAGTTGCGGAATCAGACATTGAGAAATCCATCCTGTCTCTTTCCACTAAAGCAGTTGGTGACGACGGCCTCCAATTGCAAATGCTTATTCCTATCTTAAACTATATTATTCCTGTCATTACCCATCTTATAAACTTTTCCCTCTCCTTAGGCATTTTTCCTTCTTCTTGGAAAAGGGCTCACGTGATACCTCTTCCGAAAGTTTCGAATGCTTCTTCATTTTCCCAATTTCGGCCCATATCTATCCTCCCCATACTGTCAAAAGTTCTTGAAAGCGCTGTACACAGCCAACTCTCACTTTTTCTTCTGTCTAACAATCTGTTAAGTCCATTCCAGTCTGGGTTTCGTCCGGGTCATAGTAGTCACTGCCTTGGTCAAAATAACCGATGATATCCGGCTGGCTATGGAAAACAGACTTGTTACAATCTTAATACTTCTGGACTTTAGCAGCGCTTTCAACTCTGTAGACTTCGACATTCTTCTTGGTATACTTTCTAGTCTTAATGTGTCTTCTTTGGCAATTGGGTGGTTTCATTCATATCTTCATGGTCGCTTTCAGTCTGTACGCTGTGATCAAAGCTCCTCGGATTGGTGCGATCTAGCTGCGGGTGTTCCTCAAGGTGGTGTCCTCTCTCCTCTTCTCTTCACTGTTTTTATAAACGCTATCACGAAAGTTATTTCCTCTCACTTCCATCTGTGCGCAGACGACTTGCAGCTGTATCGTCATTCTCCAATTGGTGATCTGCCTGATTCTATCATTGCCATCAACAATAATCTTGAAAACCCATTATTAGATTTAGCCCACTTACTAAAAGTGGGCTAAATCCTTCGGATTGCTGGTGAACCCTGCTAAGTCACAAGCTCTCATTGTTGGTGGGAGATACATGATTAACAATTTAGATTTTCAGGCTCTTCCTCCTATCATTTACGACTCGGTATCTATCGTTCCTTCAAAAAGTGCTAAAAACTTAGGCGTTCTTTTTGATCAATACTTGTCCTGGGATAATCACATTGCAGAGGTTAGCAGAAGAATGTTCTGCTCGTTTCAGTCGCTCAAGCGCCTCCAGAAATTCCTGCCTTTTCAAACCAAAGTTATTCTTGCACAGTCCCTCTTTCTACCGCTGCTAGATTATGCTGACATCTGTTTCCTAGATGCTAAGGAGGAACATCTTAATAAACTCGAACGTCTGCAAAATTTAGGCATCCGCTTCATTTTCGGTCTCCGTAAATACGATCACGTCACTGAGTATCGTGTGAAATTAAAGTGGCTGCCTATTCGGCAGCGACGGGATTCTCACATTCTCTCTTTCCTTTTTTCTATTCTACACAATCCTCATTCCCCTTCCTACTTGCGTGACCGCTTTGAGTATCTTGTCCCTCGGGGTAAGCCATGCCGCACTTCTTCTTCTCTCTTATTACGCACTCCTAGTCACAATTCTAGTCGGTACGATGGCTCTTTTACTGTCCAAGCGGTTCGGCTCTGGAATAATCTTCCTCAAAATATACGCGAAAGCACGTCTTTGTGCGTTTTCAAGACGAAATTAAAAGAACATTTTCTATCGTTTGTTAACAGTCAATAAGTATTTTTTTAGTATATAGATATTATATTTATTTACATCATTATACATGTGTATTTATATATATAATTATGTATATAATTTAAATTTATGTTTATTTATTTTGTTTGTATTAACCTATGTATTTTAGAATAAATCAAATATTAACTTTTCTTGTGTTGTACACTTCTTTACTCTTTGTGTGTTAGATAATCCTCTACTATTTAAAGGGTTTGCTGGTAGAAAATTCAGTACTGAATTAAGCTCGCCTTTGTACATCATTTATATTTATTGTATCTGTTTACTTTACTCGTGTGGGTGTACAATAAAGAATTAAAAAAAAAAAAAGAAAAAGCTGTAGGACATGAAGATGAATGATGATATAGAGGAGATGAGGAAGTGGTCAGTTAAATAATAGGTAGGGAAGTAGGGGGTGGTTTGGTAGGTTTCTAATTTAGATATAGAAACACACATATTTAGACTTTTTTGAATTAAGAATGTTAAATTGCACGCCTCATGAGCGAATCGTTGAGGTGTGTTCTAATCCCGGTTAACACGGCACAACTGATTTTTCAAACTTAAAATGTCTCTATTTATCATATATTGCACTTGTAAAATAATATCTACACACACATATAAAGTACAAACACTATTTTTAACACTCATGATATTTTTGATACCATTTTTGTTATTTAAACTAGTTAAAAAACTGTTTGAAAAACATCTGGCTTGGACGTCCGTGAGTTGTAGGTAATGTATGTTAACATGATAACGACCAAAATACTTAATTAATCGAGTCTTTTTTTTTTTGTTCACGAATATTATGACTAGGAATAGAGCCCTATTATTTTTCACGTTCTGATTCGATGTGGTTTAATTGTTATTAAATAAACAAAAAAATACTGAATATTTACGGCATTTACGCTCGACGCGATACTAAAACCAACGCCGTTCATGAGAACTATCTTTTTACGTACGCATAGCCACTGGTGGTTTTACTATCGTCAACAGAACGCCGTTCGCCCGGCCGGTACATTGTTTTTTGTTAAAAGAAAGTTCTTACCTTTGCTTGATGAACTGATGATATTTGTCAAGTATAATAACTATTTTATCCATAACAATAATTAAAAACACTAAACACACGTAAATAATAACACACCAACGTTATAAAACACGAAAAAACATGTTTTAAATTCCACAATTTTTTGGCGTGACCTTGGCGTCACGGTGTTTTCACTTAGAACAACAAAAGTATAAAATTATAAGGCTACCAAGTTAGGAAGAAGATTTCTTGTTGAACTCATTGATTTTTAAATAAGTCGTATAATATTGTCCAAAGTTGAAATTTTCTATTGATAGATGTCGCTGTTGTAAAGTAAAAGAGATATTGACAAATGCAGCCCTAAATGTCGCTAGTGGCAATTTTAGATGTCGATATCATTGTATTCAGTTGCTGTTGTATATATAGAGCCACAATATTGCTTTTTTTGTAAGGAAACTAGCGATGTCTTTTTGTTTTCTTAAATTGTTTTTGTTTAGAGTTTAATAAATTATTCAATTTTACATGTTTATATATATGCACTTATTCAGGTATATATTGTAAACTCATGGATTGTTGTTCTTACTAATTGCCAGATGGCGCCTTGCAAAATGACAAAGGTAGACCAATATAGAAGTACTTCTTAAAATTAGCGCTAGATGGCGTATAAGACATGAAACCCACATTGGTACTTTTTGAAATTAGCGCTATCTATGTGATTTATTGAAAACTACTTAGTAAGACCAATACATTATTAGTTATCAAATAATCAATTTTATTGTGAAAAATGAAGATTATGAGGCGTGCAGTTTTGGATTGTCCAAAGTATTTCATTTTATATTTGACATAGGATTTTTTTAAATCGCGGGTAAATTAGGTGTCGAATTTAGAAAATAAATTATTAACGCTGATGAAGTTGCGGGTATCAGCTAGTAGATGTATAAAAAAGAGAAGATCCACAATTATTAGGCACGAAAGTGTCCACTATAAATGAGTGCAGATTACGCTTTTCTGCACTCATTTTGTTTAGTGTCGTATCAGCGCGGAAGTAGCCGCAATGCCCGCAATGTATAGCATGCCTAATAATATTAAAATCTCTTTTGAAAACCTTATTGAGTGTCTCTTTTTCTTTCGCTCTTTCTGAATACTGTCACTACACTCACGCACACAGTTAAAAGTTGTTACTGCAGGCGTACCATGAACTCTTAGGTCAATTCCGACGCAATTCAAAATAGGTGTGTTGTTGTATTTCGTACCATGATGTCTAATTGAGCGATCTTGTTTAGGTTGTCAAGTAAGTTCTTGGTACGAATTTCAATATAGTCTAAGAGCCCGTGAACCCTAGACCTTCGTTATTTTATAAAAGCTGAAAACTTGTCAGCGCATGCTCCCAACACAGGTAAGAACGATGGACCATTATGAAGTTTGGGTTACCCTGGCTTTGGCAGGTAAACGTTACTAAAGGTGTGTAAAATACCAATCTAAATTCATCAAATAATAAAGTGTGATTTTTTGGTATTACCTTCAGAATATTATTAAAAATCACGTTATTAATTGCCAGACACTTAACATCGTGGCAACCCCTTGCCAGACACCCTTAATGTTCATGAAATTATAATTCTACTTACGTTATAGTATAAAAGCTGATTTTTATATATAATACATGGGTAATAATTAGATAATGTTTCCTCATTAGCCAGACATTTTTGAGAGTTCCAACCCTTTGCCAGACAAGCATGTAGGGTAGCTGTAGGGGCGAATGCGAGACAGTATATATGGGTGGGTGCGAGTGAGATGGCATGATTATAATGACTTATGCAAATAAATTTTTTGGCACAGATTTATATAATTAATAATCTATGTAAATCTCAAAAACATCTCAAGAAAATACATTCGATGCTACAACTACATTAAATTGTTAAAAATTTAAATTTATTCTATCAATAACAGGTTATAAAAAAAACCAAACAAAATAATACTCAAAAATTTAATTAAAAATTAAGTATAAAAAAATAGATTGATGACATTACTGATTATTATTATTATATTGTATAACAGAAAATATTATTTTATTCATTATCATCATTATAATCAATGTTATCATTTTATTCGTCATTGTTACTCCATTCGATATCGTCATCTTCTTCTTCGTCAGTTTCTGTAAAAATGTGAAAAAATTAATGGGATTGGAAGTATTAAAAAATAATGTATAATGTATAACCTTATGACTTCAAAAGGTTATAACAACTGCGCAGTGAGGGATCGCAGCAGACCTAACTCGTTATCTCACTCGCACCCACCCATATATACTGTCTCGCGCTCGCTCCTACAGCTACCCAACATGCTTGTCTGGCAAAGGGTTGGAACTACCAAAAATGTCTGGCTAATGAGGAAACATTATCTAATTATTACCAAAGTATTATATATAAAAATCAGATTTTATACTATAACGTAAGTAGAATTATAATTTCATGAACATTAAGGGTGTCTGGCAAGGGGTTGCCGCGATGTTAAGTGTCTGGCAATTAATGACGTGATTTTTAATAATATTCTGAAGGTAATACCAAAAAATCACACTTTATTATTTGATGAATTTAGATTGGTATTTTACACACCTTTAGTAACGTTTACCTGCTAAAGCCAGGGTAACCCAAACTTCATAATGGTCCATCGTTCTTACCTGTGTTGGGAGCATGCGCTGACAAGTTTTCAGCTTTTATAAAATAACGAAGGTCTAGGGTTCACGGGCTCTTGCTCTAATACAAAGATGTCATGTTTGTGATTCAGATTATGTGCTGAATTGACAAAAAACAAAAGATTTCGTCTTTGACACGTCAAGGTACGAAATTGCGATCCAGTTCAGTTTGGGTCTTAAATTGGATCACAATAAGAGTTCGTGGTAAGCCTGCTGTTTTATAAAATTAATTCGTAATGAATGCTATACATTTAAGTTAGATTATAATATAACTTTTGCCACGATTTCTATACACAATTGTGTATCCTTTATAGATCAATGATGATACATTATTTATTTTATTAGGACATGTATCTTTAAATTAATCTTTTTTATATGTTGGTTATTTTGGACCGGCTAGTTAACGCAAGTTCGAGTTCCAATCACAGTTAGTGATTTTGTTCCACAAAATTTGTTCTAGTAATTACTGATATAAAATTAAAAACTTACTCGCAGCATTATTTATTATCTCAATATTCACACAATTATTATTTACGTTCCGGGCCGGTATGTATGGAGGCGGCGGCGTCCGTCGTTGTTATTGGTACCATCTGCTAGGACTCACCTACTAGCAAAAAGTCCTATTAATCGGGCATTGAAAATACTAAATACAGTACACGAAAACGTTGAAATTTTTGGCAATTGTTACAGTGAATTCGCAAATAATTTATTACATGTTTGTTGTAATTTGTAAATGTAGTTACATTTAAGTTTAGTTATCTTTTAGTTATAATTTGTAAAATGACCCGGCTTATTGTATTGGGTTTTTCATTTAACCTGTAAAATAGCCATAAGGGATGTAGAGTAAATAAATAAATAAATTATCCAGTTAACATGTTTAATCAATAAATATAATTATCACACTCTATACGATACGATTATGGGTAATAAATGATCCCTTCCTTTATGCGAGCTAATGGTTACCGTGGAGGTTAATTGAATCAGAATTCACATGATTAAGACACGTAAATGTGGATACCGATAGTCGGATACTTGACCTCTCATACATAAAAGAGCTGTAAGAAAGAAAGAGAGAATAAAACATATTTTGTTCATAGATAGAGCTAGTAGGGTAATAAATCTCTACTTATATTTTTTGTTATCTTTGCATATTATAGATTACTAGCTCACCCAGCGAACTTTGAACTGCCATTTTATTTTTTCGTGAACATTTTGCAATGAAAATTATTAAAGTACTAATATCGCTATTAAAAAATAGGGGTAGGCAGTAGAAAAGTGAATAAATTTTGTCGAGAAAATAAAAAATATTGGGGTGTATCGCCCTTATCACTTAGGGGTATGAAAAATAGTGTACATCCTATTCTCAGATCTACGAAAATTTCATAAGAATCCGTCAAGCCGTTTCGGAGGAGAATGGCGACAAACATTATATATTAGATAAATAGTATTGAATAAAACATAATATAAATAGTATTGAATCAAGTCACTCTCTGCATCGGTCTGTTACTCCGCTGTTTTTTTATACTACGAGACGGGCAAACAAGCATACGGCCCACCTGATGGTAAGCTGATACCGTATCCTAGAGACGACGATAGAACACTATGTGTATCATTCGCGTGTCGCCAACTGCAAGAAAAGGGATGAGAGGTGGAGAGTAAGGGTAATAAGGAGGAAATGAGGATCCAGGCACTCTCAACTGCCATTTTATTTTTTCTAAATCATGTATTTGGAAAATGCAGAAGAAGATGCTTATGGTGGTAGATTAGCTTATAGCCCACGGATGGAAAGTGGTAATTAATGCTCATGAGATCAGCAATACTTAGAATACTTGGTAGTATTGTGTAGTGGAACCGAATTTCTCGGGCCAAATAGTAAGTGATTACTTCTTCTACACGATGTCCAACTTTGACGGGCCTCGTGACGTAGTCGGTAGTGTAACCGACTTTCATGCACGAGGTCGTGGGTTCGATTTCGGTGATAAACACAGATATTTGTACTTGCGTCTGGGTGTTTTCTATCTATCATAATGTTTGTATTTACAAAAAAAGTAATATATATTATGTATTATATCCGTAATCTGGTTTGGTACCAGCACAAGCGTTAAGCTTAGTTTGAAACCAGAGGACATTTTGTGAAATGTCCGTGAATATTTATTTATATTTAAGCCGCTGCTCATTATATAATTTCGCGAAATGAATGGGCAGCCATCTCATACTGCAATCAAAACAAACGGAAGTACTTCACGGTCATACAGCCATACAGGATACAGTGGAAACGAGCTTCACGGGCCAAATAGTAAGTGATTACTTCGACGTGATTTCCAATCCTTATTTTTAGTTAAGGCGGGAAAAAATTAACCGAAATAATTAACCTAACCGCAAATCACGAGTCGTGGAGAGGACCACACGCAGGTATACAAGCTGATACTTCTTTTAAGTTATTCATTAGTAGCAGCCCTCTCATAATTATACTATTATATATTACATAGATATAGTATATATTGACGTAGACGTATATACTATATCTATGGTATATTAGTAGCAAATATTCGTAATGCTGCAGTCAGTCAATCGCGCCGGAGCCCCGAACTGTAAGGATGATTTGAGGACTTCCTCGGCTGTTTCTCTCCTCTTCGTCTAAGATTGGCAATGTTTTAGTCCTGCCCCTGGTTTTGCTAGCATCAATACTACGGTAGCCGTTTGCCGTCTAACTGGCCATGTGCCTATTGGCCAGTCAGGGGTAGTCAGAGGTGTATTACACATCCACGATTCGTCAGCTATGTTTAAGTCACAAGTAATAGGGCAAGCGTATTGCCGTCTACCGGGCATATTTCCAAACTCCGGGCTGCTACTGAGATTTTTCTTTTTATGACAAAGCCTAATAACACTGCCTGGCCTGGGGATCGAACCCGAGACCTCATGATCAGCAGTCGCTCACACTACCGCTGCACCATAGAGGCAGTTTAAAAATAAAATGTTTAAAACAATGCATATTATATATTCTGGCGTTTAGATATTACAAGCCCTATAAATTTCAACGTTTTATTAGAAACCAGATTTTACCAGTGACTTTGTCTGTGTGGATTTCAGAGTATAATCACTCTACGACACATCAATTAAAAACTGCCTTATGAAAAATAACTGACCCAGGCATTTTTTCAGGATTACGTAGCATATATTCTGGGCTCTAGATTGTCATGTATGTAATTTCACGGTGCTTCGGTAGTTACGCCGTGAAAACGTAAGAAAAAATAAACTCACTTTCGTGTTTATAATAATCAGAAGTATAAGGATATTAGACTTAATTTGATTCTTTATGTTCCTGCCTATAACGAAACTCTCATATAAATTTTAATTCTCCAATTCCCTCACACAATACGAAAATATCCAAAAAACTGCTGAAGCGCATCGTTATTTATTTTTACTTAGTAACTGTTTTCGAATTTTCCTGTTTCTTTCATAAAAAGTTCTACGTCCCTACCGCCTTTTTTAAGTCGGAATTGTCAAATAACCTTTCTAGAGGATGCTCACGTTATAAAATAAAGCAATTGTCCAAATTTCAGCTCTGTTCAGTAGTTTTAGCTGCATGTTGATCTTCAGTCAGCGATATATAATAGTCAGCATTTAAATGCTAAGCATGTCAAATGCTAAATATATATATAAAAATATCTAAATATATATATGATTATATAAATATCATATAACACTTAGACACAAAAACCTACTCAAATGCTCAAAAACTCGAATTATGAAATACATGATACGTTTTTAATTCCATAACAAATCCACATTAATTCAATCCAATTTCAACAATCTTGAATCCCATAAAACTACTTAGATAGGTATTATTATCCTTTGAATCTCAGTTTTCCAAACGATGTGAATGTCCTATTGTGCGATCACATCTATTACCTGTAGTAATCAGTTAAGGCACAATGCTTCTTTGATGCTCAATGGCTGAGATTAAGAGACACGAGATAAAACCACGTTTCACATTGTAGAACTGAACAACCATTTCAAAAATGGCTTCTATGGATTTAGTACAGATGCTTCTCAAGCGGAAATTGGCCGAGGCGTCGCCGCCACACGTATAATGGATATTGGCGTGATGCAACTAATCAAAGCTGGCTTAGAAATTGATTTCTGGGAAATAGGTAGAGATTATGGTGTGACGTCTGACGAATTTGGTATTTGAGGGTAGATTCGTTGGTATTATACTTGTATTATGTGCGTATAAATTGATGTGTGGATTCACCCTTAAGCCGTGGCTAAGGAAGTAAGAAATTATCATCTTATGCATTTTGATCTGTATTAGCACTTGACATGCTCAGCTACTTAAGTACAAATTATATGTAAATGTGGAAAAAGAGAACTTTAGTGCGAGCGGGAATCGAACCTGCGTCCCTTCTAATCCGAGGAAGTGTTCTAAGCCGCTGAGCTATCGCACTAACCTTCGGCCATACCCAATCTCCATATCACATTTGCAAAATTAAAAAATGTTTAACATAGAAAACTATGAAAAAAAAAACAATAAGATATTAAGATATACAAAACAAGCAAAATTAAAAAATGTTTAGAAAATAATAATAAAAATAATAAATAAAACCAAATTATAAAAATGTTTTCTTATAAGATGGACACTTTAATTCATCACCATAATATACCTACATTATAATAAAATTAAAGTGCCATAAAAAAGGTTATACAGGTACAGCCCATTTTAATTACTTTACTCACGATACACAATAATATGCTTTTGTCAGATACTTCATCATAGAACACAAAATTAATTTCAATATTAATTTATTGTATGTCTCTTGATTAAAAATGCTTTTTGAGATCAAATCGACGTCGCTCTTTGCGCTGAATTTATAGAAAGGAACAATGTCTTCGACATTCATTGTTCTATTCGTCAATATCTAGTTCGTTGCTAAGCTAGATTTATGTGCTAATATTTACCCTAGAGACTTATTTTGACTTCAATTATAACGAGATGTTCTACAAAATTATAAATTCAATTTCGAGTTTCCAAAGACTTTGGTTATCTTAAATGATGAATCAAATGAACGCAAAACAAAACTTTGTCCGTTGGGGTGAATCAATGAGCCTACATTTTTAAGCAAGTTATGAAGTCGATTTGAGATTTAATTTAGGAATCTAATTTAGTTTCAATAATTTATTTGTTTATTTTTTTTTTTTCGGAGGACCAATAGTTTATAACAATTATGATATATACAACTTTTGTAAGATACATAAAGCCAATAATAGGTCTTCTCTGTTAAGCAGCATAGCAAATAATTAATAACATACGCAGCGCAGAAAATACTATATATCTTATAAGATAACAGTTATGAATAAACAATAGTAGAAAATTAATCAGAGAAAAAAGAAAAAGAAGAATTATACAAAATTATCGATAACATTTTAATTTAGAATAGTTCCCGTCGTATCTGTTGCATATTAATATTAAAAATATAAGCTATGACTATAAAGCAAGTCTTAATTTTTAGAGTTCTGTTGGTAGGGTTGTACTCACCTTGTTATCTACCCGCGAGGGGGTTGGTACCACCATCTTTAGTGTGACTGACCGTGAAGCATTTGATGTGATTGTAGCGTGAGATAGCCGTCCTTGATTCGTTTCCCATACATAAAATGAAATAGTGAGCAGCGTCTTGGCAGTGTTCTTAGTTTTGCTGAATCCATAAACAGCTAATCACTATCAGGTGAGCCGTCAACTGCCACCAAAAGTAATAAAAACAAGCATATAGCAGGCACAGGTCACCAGGAAGTTGTTACCTATGATAACGCAGAAGTAGTTTGAATTTATAGTAACCTTATGAAGTTCATTTGCAGCAGGTAATTTATATTACCCTTAGCTACGAAGCGTTAATGTTAGAACTTAACATAAGCTTTTAAGCATACTACTCTTGGATATGAGCATTGTTCTCAATTGGAGCCAAATTGGCCTATACTAGATTGGCCAGATGCCAGATTCTATGATATGGTTATAAAAGGTTAGACCATATTTCTATACTATGCTGTCATAGTACTCATTGTTTTCTGAATTTGTGTAATATATGTTACATATAATATTTATAATAAATGGTGATACTTTAAATTTTAGACTGTGACCAGACGGATGGCCGGCATTCAATCCTTCATTTGAAAAGCGATATTCAGTCCAATTAATATTCAGCCAAAAGTTAAATCATTAAGAACGAATAAAATGTTATTTCTAAATATAAAAATAACAAATCCAGTTTCGAGATAGATAATGTTTTACTCGTATTTTAAAAGTAAATAAAACTTGAACGTTGATTCTGAGTTACTATGGTAACTCAATTGAACCAAATAAAAAATTGAGACCTTTTTTGTCACTTTATTGTCTCATTATTGGGCATAGATCTTCTTTCTATAGGTTTAATGAAAATGTCACTATCAAACAACAATATTTGAATGATTCAATGCAGGCCCAATGCAAGTTTGTTAGCAGTAGTATAGATAGTGCCATCCACGAAGACGCGCCCCACTCTTTTTTCTAATTACTTACAATGCAAGTGTGTATCGTTTCACCGAATTGCCAATAGGCGTGCGTAATAACGCACGCACACATCGATGAATAAACAAAATCACGACAGAGCGATACGGTCAACTAGGAAGATGCTCTACTTTAGTATTATCAAACGACTTAAAAAAGGAGGAGGCTTTCAATTCGACTGAATGTTTTTTTTTTGCTGTGCTTTATTTCTTTCTTTACTGCGCTCCTGTACTCGATGCTTTCTTATACGAGATTCCTCCCTATCGTGTACCACCTACTTTGACCTATTTTATAGAAAACACTAAAAAGCAAAAAATATATTAGATACGATATCCGCGTTAGACAACTACAGATGTGTTTGAAGTCGACCAATTATTTTTTGCGTTTTAGTTCCTAGGTGTCTTTTGAAAGCGGTTTTTTATTTAAAAATAATTAATATATTAAACACAAAAATGTGTATAATGCATAGTGCTAAGCATGTCAAATGCTAAAAATATGTATAAAAATATCTAAATAATATAATACTTTCCAACATTTACGCGAATTTTACACATTTTGAAATAATAATTAATATTTCATGTTGTCGTTCAGTGTGGGTATTTTATGTCATTATTAGTTAACACATTGTAATGTTACCATGATAAGGGAGCAATTATAAACATTAATAGTATACTACAAAAACTATGGTTGTCTGTAAAGTCGGTTTGAGGACAATAATTTAACGTCATATATGTTTTCTGAGCCGTGTGGGGCCGGCTTTAGAATTGACCCACCCCTCTCCACCCATGGGAGTCGTAAGAGCCGACTCAGGGAATATCGAGGGAGTGGGCAGCAGCACTCCTTCGAGTACTAACAACATCCACTGCGATCGCCAACCCGCCTGCCAAGCGTGGCGATTACGCCACTATCCCCCATTCTTGGGGAGGCCTATGTCCAGCAGTGGACGTTAAAAGGCTGATGGATGGATGGATATGTTTTCTGAGAGTTTCAAAAAATGTAATACTGATAGAAATCGAATGGTACATTTTAATTTTCTAGACATTTTAATCTTTTTTAGGAAGTAGAGCAACTTTCTTGCCAAGTCTGGATTTAAGTAACGTGAACTGTACTACCTATGTGCATCGAGCCGCTGATGGCTCGCGACTGACACTTGGCTCAGTCGTCCCACACCCCGCGGCCCCCTCGCCATATTCGGAGGGGCGCGTCTTCGTTAATGGCACTATCTATAGTAACAGAAGCCATTGAGAAATCCTCTCAATCATACAAGTTTTCTTGCTGTAGACACTAAGGAATAATCCCTGTATTGTGTGGTACTTCACAAATATACAATTAAAGGACACAAAGAATACCTAAACGCAAAATAACCAATTAACCATTTATGAATCGTACAAAGAATTATCCTGTAAGGAAATTGAACTTTGTGGGTCCGATTCACTCGGCACAGGAGGTCGGTTATTTAAGTCACTCTGCTATCTGTGCAGTCAACCATTGTGTGATAGTCTAGATACTCAGTTTTTAATATTATATTGTCACTACTAATCCAGTTATATTTAACTATCAACAATAAATTAATCACTAGAGAAAAAAAGTAATAAAAGATTCTAATATTGATTTCTTATAAAGTAAATGAATATGGTAGTTACAATAACACAACTTGTCTACTAAAGTGATTAAGTACCTATTTCTTCTAATTTACTTCTAATAAAGGTTGGTCAACAGTGTAGAAAATTGTGACAATTGGGTTACTAATTGTAATTTATGAGTGTCTAAGTCAGACATACACAGGAAGTTGCTCAGAACTATATATATGTACTTATTTTTTTTTTCACAGCCAAGTAACATTAATATATTGCTATTTTGATCTTCATTTTAGCACTATTTGCAGTCACCAACGGTAACTCCCAGTCTCTACTTTACAATTGCTTTTTAGATGTCTTCACGACTCACGCCTCCGGATCACGGAATAATGTATGTAAATGCATCCGATAGGGCGATGGCTTAGATGGCTTTCCAGATCACTTCCCCGAATTGGAAGGGACGCAGGTTCCAATCCCGCTCGCAGTAATGCTGCCTTTTTCCACTTTCACAAATAATTTGTTCATCAATATGTGGGTTTGTTTCCCAAGGACAATTCTTTAAGTTAGATGTCGCCATCTTACCGCCTGTATTGGCGGACCGCTGGAACTGTGTTATATTACTTCAATGGTTATCTAACTTAAGTTTTCATTTTAATTTTCAGGTTTTTTTTCTTTGAAGACTTACTTTTAACTAGGAACTTTAATCAAATTGATATAAAAACCTAACTGCGTTGTCTGTCCAGACTACAATGCACAATAGTTACAAGGCACTGCAATCTTCAAGCGTTCATATTGCACCCATCCTAACAATAGGTGCAAGTTTCACAATTTGCGACCCGACCTAAGAAAATCGATGAACACCAACTTTGAAACTATTGGGCGGGACAAAATTTATTGGCGACCAGAACTTGGACAATGGGTTAGTTATTCCGTGTCGATCTTGATTTGAGTATTTCAAGGATTCAAAAGTTTTAACTTGGAGCTGCTTGCCTCCAGATTATATTTTGTTTGCAGTTTGCGAAATGAAAATTTGAGCTACTATCGAGATTCGGGTGACTAAGATATTTGTATTCGGTATTAAACTTTACAAAGACAGATAACATTTTCACAGTGTTGCACAAATCAAATAATAGTCTAGCTAGATCGTTGTTAGGTACATTATTTTACTTTAGAAAGAATATGCCTAGATTATTATAACTTATGCTACCCTTCGTACAGTACCTAAATCTATGCTGTTAAATGATACAACACTCAACGACCTTTGGGTTTAAGCGGCGAGTGAAGCTACGGAATACACCTGGTGCTAAATAAGAACTTAAATATTACAATCGGATGAAATTTTACCTTTGTAGGTACTAAAGTTAGTTTTGATATTGTTCGTCAAACGTTATATTCAATTTAAAACTTTGCCGAGGTATATACTATATTATCCTAAGTTCTCTATCTAATAAAAGCTTAGAAATGGAGTCAAAATATTAGTATGACAAAGTCCTGTCGTATCATATGTGATGGAATCATGAAGTTTATTATTTTACATAAAAATGCCTTCTGGCTGTACTTCGTGCTCACTTCTATACCCATATCCTATCTAAAATATTATCATCTCACGCTCCAGTACTTTTAAATAGAATAGGTACAGTAGTAACACAATCTTTTTATAGTCTACTTAACGTGAGTACAATTTGATTCACATTTTATGTAGCTTTACTTATACATTATGAATATTTCAATACATATCTGATGTTGAAATACCTTAGTATTATATACTTTGGAAAATCCAAAACTGCACGCCTCATAATCTTCATTTTTCACAATAACATTGATTATTTGATAAGTAACTAATAATGTATTGGTCTTACTAAGTAGTTTTCAATAAATCACATAGATAGCGCTAATTTCAAAAAGTACTACTGTGGGTTTCATGTCCTATACGCCATCTAGCGCTATTGTTAAGAACTACTTCTATATTGGTCTACCTCTCACTCAGTTCCGGGTCAGGCGCTAGGGATGGGCAACTGCTGAAAAAATATCGATATAAATAATATCGATATTTTTAAATATATCGATATCTTATCGAAGTAGAGGTAGGTTATCTAAATCTAGTCTCAAACTATTCAAAAAAGATAACTAGTAGTTATTATTCAATTTATTGCTTAATATATAATATATATAACTATTGCGTTAGTCAAACCAGTATTCGTCTGGTACCGACATCAATCAATTATCTGGTACTGCTAGATTTACAGCTGAAGCAACTCTTTCGGATGATACTGAAGTTAAGACTTACAACACCATAAAAAATATAAAATAATATTGAACACATTTGAAATATCACGCAACTAACCGCCATTGCCATGATACAGTGGCTGCTGTAGAGAAAAGTAAACATAACATAACATTGTTAAAAATGCCTGCACAAAAGCAATATCCCAGGCAAAGGGAACTAGTCTCAAGCCTAATCCAAGCTTTTCTAGTCTTCTCTTTTAATCAAGGAGATTTAATCAGTTAAATTGGAGGGATGCATGTGCAGAGCTGATAAAAATATATCGCAATTTATATGTGAAAATAAATATCGAACATCGATATATCAAGATTAAATATATCGTATATTTTTTGCCCATGCCTGCACGGCGAGGCCACGAAAAAAAACCGCCGCTAAAAATATTCCGTTGGTGTATTATTATTTACGTGTGTTTAGTGTTTTTAATTATTGTTGTGGATAAAACAGTTATTATACTTGACAAATATCATCAGGTCGTCAAGCAAAGGTAAGAACTTTCTTTTAACAAAAAACAATGTACCGCCCGGGCGAACGGCGTTCTGTTGACGATAGTAAATCCACCGGTGGCTATGCGGCTATGCGTACGTAAAAAGGTAGTTCTCATGAAAGGCGCTGGTTTTAGTGTCGCGTCGAGCGTAAATATTTAGTATTTTTTTGTTTATTTAATAACGATTAAACCACATCGAATCAGACCGTGAATAGTAATAGGGCTCTATTCCAAATCATAATAATTCGTAAACGAAAAAAAAAACCTCGAGTAGTAAAGTATTTTGGTCGTTATCGTGTTAACATACAATCATTACAACAACACAACTCACGGACGTCCAAGCCAGATTTTTTTCAAACAGTTTTTTAACTAGTTTAAACAACAAAAATGCCATCAAAAATATCATGAGTGTTAAAAATAGTGTTTGTTCTTTATATGTGTGTGTGGATATTATTTTACAAGTGCAATATATGATAAATAGAGACATTTAAGTTTGAAAAATCAGTTGTTCCGTGAAAAGCGGGAGTAGAACCCACCTCAACGCTTCGCATATGAGGAGTGCAAAATGAGTAGGTAACTATTTTAGACCACCGAAGGAATGTAACATAGTTCCAGTGCCCCGCCAATTAAGGCGGAGAGACGGCATACGGCGGGTTTCTTTAGTGGGTGAAGGGGCCCCACACTACCCTGTTCACAAAAAAAAATAGATTACTTACTTACTTATCATCACTCCATCTCTTTTGCAGGGTAGGCAGAAAGAACAGAGTGCCAAAAAGCTCTATTCTTGCATGCATCGCTCGCTTCCGCAACATTTTTGGAGACCCCTGACTCCACCTTCCTTCAATACATGACCGATTTTGGTCTAGGTAGGTGAGTCTCTCCCCCTGTACCTACATCCTTCCACTTTCGCATTGTATATCTTCTTAGCCAGTCGCACGTCCGGCATTCTTTCCACATATTATCCGAACCATCGCAGCATTCCATTTCGCATCTTTATACCAATACTCTTTTTCATTTTAGATTTTTTACTTAATTATACGATAAAGATAAGTTCAAATTCAATTAAAATATCCTTTACGTTACTCAACATTTACCTCTACAACAATCCCACAGATTGTGTAACTTCGAGATATTACTGTAGTATATACAAGAAACAAGCTTTACCTGTCTCATTCATGTCACCCGAATTTAATATAGTAAGAAATATAGTTGCAATATTTGAGTCAATACGCGCAATCAGTGTCTTGAGATAGTCCTGGGTTGGCTACTTGCCAGAATAAATGGCGCGGTGTGTCTGTGAAGTTAGTGAATTCATTGGCAGAGATATAGATCTTAGTGCAGAGGTCATGGAGACATAATGATGAAATATTTGTGTGCCTCACAAGATGGATGCATAAATTTGTTGGCAGATTTTTTAATTGGAAGAAAACCACTGCTTCGCATTCCTCCGTTTTATAACTGGTATTGTTTTTGCATTGTAAAATATACCTACTTGCTTTGTGCTTTGTTTATAGGTACTTGTTTACGCTTGCCGTTAAAATATTATCATCGGATTGAATTTTATCAAACTTGTCCGTATGGTGACGGACTAAGAATACAAGTGTCACCACCCCATTCTTTCCCACGGATGTCGTATGAGGCGACTAAGGAAAGTAAGCAATTGTCATCCATTGCATGACTGGTGGTAGGGCTGGATACCAAGTGGGAGTACTCACTTTGTATCGGGCCCAAGCGGGTTGGTACCACCTCTCGCTGCCGAGCGTCATCAGCTCGATGCGCTGTAGCATAGTATAAGGAAAGAAGTAAGTTATCTTCATACAAACGAACCGACAACATAACACCAACTGCAATCGCCAACCCGCCTGCCAAGCGTGGCGATTACGGCACTATCTCCCATATGAGCAAAACACATGTTGTGGCGTTCTCTTGGGGAGGCCTATGTCCAGCAGTGGACTTCGAAAGGCTGATGGATGGATTGAAACGAACCGAGCACGGTTTGCATGTGTGCGTGCCAGTGCCCATGAGTCGCCGCATGCACCCAATAACAAAATTTAAAACTGCTAAAGGTACGCCCGTCTAGGCTGCGCCGTCGTTTGCGTCGTTGCGGCAATGCGTACGTTGCCGTATTTTTTTTTTTGTGTTTGTTACTTTGGTTGTTAGCCTCAGATGGCTATGACAACCTTATCCGGACAATTGGTGAGCGCAGAGGGCTCTCAACCCAACATTTAAACAACGCTACCCGAAGACACACCCTGTGGGGTAAGGACCTCGGCTCGGGCTGTTGCTAGCAAAGTGGGATTTCCCACATTTATGATTTGACCGCGATACGTCTTTCGCCCTCGTCGGCGGGGACGAAACCGTGGATAATTACTTGTAGTAGCTGCGCGAGCTGTGTATGCTCTGTTCTGAGCGTGTGTTATTTCGTCGTCGACTTCGTCGAGGCTATGTCGCGGTCTGCGTACGCGCGATGTATAAGACTGTTTGTACCTAGCCGCCTCAACCACCAGAGGGTTGGCGTGAGTAAAGGCGGAGTCACAAAAACTAAAGGAACACCGTTTCATAAATTGCTTTATGGTAGGCAATTGCAAGTCTATGTGGAGGTTGACATTGCGTATGAACCGCGGTGCACTCGTAGCTCTGCGTATGAAGCTTCATACAGAATAGCTATTCTGTAGTGTTTGTAATCTATGGATCCTGTGTGCCTTGGCGTGTGAAAATACTACACTGGCGTACGTCGTAATGGGGCGTATGAAGGCAGTGTAGAGTCTAACCTTATTCCTAAGTGAGAGTTTATACCTAGAGTTTAACAGAAAGTGCAAACGCCGCGTAACAACGGCTGCGCGGGAGCCTATCACATGAATGTGACGGGCCAATGTGAGTCTGTTATCTAGAATAACACCTAAGTACTTGGCTCGCCTACTCCAAGGAATAGGTTTACCAAAGATGCTAATCTGTTTGATTTCCTCCGGGGGATACAGTCGGGGTAGTCTCCTATAAATCATGACCGCCTGGCTCTTCTCGGGGTTGATCTCTATTCTCCACTTGCTAAACCACGTACTGAGGGCAATGGCCACGGATTAGAGTTTCCTATGCACTGTGAGAGGGTTAATCCCTGAAAAATAGATAGCTGTAACTTCTGCAAAAAGTGCTGTCTGCACTTGCCGATGCTGCTCTATATTTATGACGATTGAATAAACTAACAGTGACCACCGTGCCTAGGTAATTATCGCGCGCACGGGGTCTAAGTTACCGTACTTGTTTCCTTTTACTGTGGCTGTAGCGATTGGATTTGGATAGCGGTCAATGCCAGGATGTCCAAGATGACATCATTTTGGTCTCAAACGGTGAAGAAGGCCAGGGAGTCCGAATGTCTTTTCTTTTGTTGTGTCTGTAAATTCGAGACGGGACCTATTTTGCCGCCCCCTAATATCTGCCGCCCTAGGCTGTAGCCTACTCAGCCTACTGGTAAATCCACCAATGCCTTGTACAGTGAATTCTAAAGGAATTAATATACAATAAGACAAACTTGAGTTTTTTTACCAGCAAATCAAGTGCAATCGCACAATAACAACAAAAAATTTAAAAAAAGTATTTGCATGCTGTTATTTCAATAAAAAAAGCGATGGGAGTCATCGCCAATCTAATAAATTGAAAGTTGCTTAACCTTGCTTAGATATTTATGATTTTTAATTATTTTTCTTAGGGTCGAGGTAACGATACGAGTAACAACAGCATATCAGGGTCGTGACAAGGTGCCCCATGCTGACTCGATACAGAGAACTCATTGATACTATACCCAAGCTCGGCTAGTGAATTTAACCTCAGTGAAACTTACCACCATTACTTAGAAACAGTACATTAAAACAGTACATTATACTGCTTTTTTTTTCAATTAACTAAAATGCTCTAAATAGTTTCGCTATCCACATTTGTTGAAGATTCGTTTCAATCTGAAACTTTTACTGTTGTATTGATTGTAGCTACAGACGGTAGCTACTATTGATTGTAGCTACAGACGGTAGCTACAATCAATTACTATTTATCACCTCATTTGACTTTAAAAATATAATTATTATCGTTACGCATTGATGGAATAGCGGTAAAACCAAGCACTGCAAAGATATCAAGCTCGAGTTTAGAGATTTCGAGAAGTTATGTGTATTTACAATTTATCGCTGCTCGGTGAAGGAAAACGTCGTGTTACATGAATACCTCAGAGATTTTCTCGACGGCTTATGAAGCCCACCCGCACTTGGCCAGCGTGATGGACTATGACCCAATAATGAGACGGAGAAAGGAATTAAATAAAAATATATTTTGCCTAAAATTCCATGGTTGTTCGTTTTTGTAATACAATAATTTTTCTAACCTAATTTAAGCCAAATTAAAGATAATTAATTATAAAATAAGTAAGCTAAATATATGTAAAATGTTAACTTAAATAAGTAAGCTTCAAGGAATTGTAAAAGGCGCCCGAGAGGCATATTCTTACGGTCGGAGCTCATTCGTTCCTCATGTTATATTCAGGTCGTCCCTTGCACCCGTTATGAGTCCCACTCACGCTACTAACGACGGATGCCGTCCGAATTACATGAGTATGTAAATTTTTTTTTAGAAATTCCTACCAATATTCCATATAAATATAAACTGGTACGGCTTTGTTATTAATAAAAGGAAAGGAAGAACTTAATTCGTAAACAGGAATAGTTAGAAACTCTTTGTCATAATTTTAGTAACTTACTAGGCTTTGCCAGCAGCTCCGCCGCAGCCAAAAGTTAGTTTTTAGGTTTAATCTCAGGTTCCCAATATAGTAGCCAGATAAAATGTAATGTTTTTTTAAGTCCAATCAAAGGCTATCAAGTAAAAAAAATGTATCAAAATCCGTTCAGTAGTTTTTGAGTGATGCGCGAACGAACAAACATATAAACAGACAAATAGACAAACAGATAAACAGACAAACAGACTAAAAATCTAAATACAATCGTTTGTGTTTGGACACGGCTATTAAAGCCTAATTCAGTATTTTTTTTCTCAAATATCTTTAAAAATGTACAGACACGAGTAGCTGTGTTACAGCTTTTGCCCGCGGCTTCGCCGCAGCCAAAAGCTAGTTTTTGGGTTATATCTCAGGTTCCCTACGTAGGTAGTAACCAGTTTTAAGTCTAATCAAGAGATATAAAATAAAAAAGTTGCATCAAAATCTGTTCAGTAGTTTTTGCGTGATGCGCGGACAAACAAACAGAGAAACAAACAGATATACAGACAAAAAGTCTTAAAAAAATCGTTTTGCGTTTAGACACGCCTATATAACCTAATATTTTTATTTTTCTCAATATCTTAAATGTACAGACATAGGTAGCTCTGTTACAGCTTTATAATAGTATAGATTAAATAGTATACTTAAACATAAGTATTAATAATGTAAGTTATTAAAGTCTGACAAATATACTTACGTTGTCTGTAGGTGCGATTTTTATTTTATACTAGCATTTGTGGTGGTGTAGCGGTAGTGTATGTGACTGCTAATCATGAGGTCTCGGGTTCGATCCCCGGGTCGGGCAACATTATTGAGCTTTTTCCTAAAAAGAAAAATTCTCAGTAGCAGCCTGTAGTTTGGAAATGTGCCCGGTAGACGTCAATAGGCTCACCCCTATTACGTGGGACTTAAACATAGCTGGCGAGTCGTGAGTGTGTAATACACCTCTGCCTACCCTTCGGAGAATACAGGCGTGATGCTATGTTTTTTTTATGTTGTACTAGCCTTTGCTTGCGGCTCCGCCGCAACCAATAGCTAGTGCTTAGCTTGTATCTCGGGTTCCCGATCTATTAGCGGGATAAAATGTATACTAGTTTTTAAGTCTAATCAAGATCTATCAAAAAAAAAAAGTTTCATCAAAATCCGTTCAGTAGTTTTTGCGTGATGCGCGAACAAACAAACAGACAAAAAAATTAAAAAAAAATAGTTTTGTGTTCAGACACGCCTATATAGCCTAATACAGTAATTTTTTTTCAAATATTACTTAAATGTACAGACACAGCTCTGTTACAGCTTTTTTATATTAAACCTATGTATTTTTTTAATTTGGAGTAAAAAAGGACATGAAACTATTTGTGGATAAACTTTGAATCAACTATCACTTATAATAGGTATGCTATTATACATTATATATTTATTATATATATTCTACAGTAATTGATTAATAATTTATATATCATGTATGTACTTAGAGATAATCTATCGACGTATGGAGCTGTACATTTAATATCCATTGATCTGAACAGTAACCCAGCAGACGTGGGTTCATACCCACTCGTGGTTATCATTTTCTAGGTAGGTATATATTTTTTTCTGCCCATGTCCAGCAGTTGTCGTTTATGGACTGATGGATGGATGGATGATATATTTTTTTTACCCGGAGCCCGACCATGTCAAGTGCTTAAAAATATATAAAAATAACAAAATATCCATAGACCTGGTTGTAAGTAATAATGTTATAACAAGTGCCAATCCGTTGTCTCTGCTTACCCCTCTGGGAAATAGGCGTGACTCTATGAATAAATGAATGAATAATCTACTTGTAGCAGTGATGTTAGCGCCGTGTTTGCATATTTAGTGATTGCACGGTGCCAGCTAAAGCAAATCTTGCAAAACTAACTAGTGGCAAAAATCGAATACTCATTTAACGATACCTTTTGTTAAAAATAATACTAAACTATTTAGCATACACTTAATACATTATATTTGCCACTTTAATAATCTGTACAAATAATAACCCTACAGTAACCTAAAATTTTAAATAATAACCCTACAGTAACTTAAAATTTTTCTGCGATAAAAAGTAGTATGTGCTTCTGTGTATCCTGGACTTTATTGTATAAAGATATATAATAAAATTAAAAAAAAAACTAAAATTTTACATAATAATATAATGTAAGAGGTCAACATGATACAGTGTTGGTACACTTTCACGACGTAACTATTCAACCCATCATTGTGAAATTTCACATATACATTATACTTTCTGTGATATAGCTATGAGTGACTTATTGCACGCCTCATAAGCAAAGCGTTGAGGTAGGTACAACTCTTGCTTCGCGCAGAACAACTGATTTTTCAAACTTAAAATATCTCTATTTATCATTATATTGCATTTGTAAAATAATATATACACAGACATATCAAGAAAAAACACTATTTTTAACACTCATGATATTTTTGATGCTATTTTTGTTATTTAAACTAAATAAAAAACTGTTTAAAAAAAGTTCTGTCTTGGACGTCCGTGTGTTGTAAGTATGTTCGGAAAATGTCTAACACGATAACGGCCGAAATACTTTTCTAATCGAGTCTTATTTTTTCTCTTACGCTTTAGTATAATTACGAAATAGAGCCCTATTACTTTTCACGGTCTGATTCGATGTGGTTTAAGTAATTGTTATTAAATAAACAAAAAAATAGTGAATATTTACGCTCGAGTCGATAGGGTGCTATAAAACCAGCGCTATACCTTATTTCGTGAGAACTACTTCTATAGACCAATATTGTAGTACTTCTTAAAATTAGCGCTAGTTGGCGTATAAGACATGAGAACCACATTAGTACTTTTTGAAATTAGCGCTATCTATGGGATTTATTGAAAACTACTTAGTAAGACCAATACATTATTAGTTACTTACCAAATAATCAATTTTATTGTAAAAAATGAAGATTATGAGGTGTGCACTCTTGGATTTTCCAAAGTAGTTATATTCTGGAGTCCATGCGAACGAAGGACACAATTGTGGACAGAAATTTACAAATAGCTAAGTAGTTACTAGTGTTTACTTTTATTTGTTAAGTAAATTGCTTGTTATTGCTTATGGTTGCAGACGAGCCACGGCCCACCTGATGGTAAATGGTATCCGTCGCTCATGGACTCAACTATACCGAGAGTATTGTCAGGACGCTGCTCACCATTTCGTTTCACATAATTATATTAAATGAAAGAATTAACGGCTATCTCCTGCTACAACCAAAACACACCGATGTGCTTCATGGCCGGTCACACAGGAGATGGTGGTACCAACCCGCTCGGGCCCGATAGCAAGTGAGTTCTCCCACTTGGTACCCAGCCCTACCACCAGTAATGCAATGGGTGATAATTGCTTACTTCCCTTAGTCGCCTTGTACGACACCCATGGGAAAGAATTGGGTGGTGACACTTGTATTCTTAGTCCGTCACCACACGGACAAAACCTTTCTTTATTCTTTTATCTCACCTTGAAATTTGGGATTTATTACTTGTTTACGTATAAAATTATAAAAACGTTATTCTTTAAAAATCAGGTCAGTAATTTCTTGCAACCACTAATGTTACTTAAAAAATACAGATTCCTCAAATAACTTGAGACAACATTGAGAGGAGTTTTTGAAGAAATAAATTTAATAAATCGAATTCTGTGATACAGAATTGATTGGTGACCTCCAGACCCATTTCGGTCGCGTAATGAGTATAACCGGACACTAGCCGACTACGCAAGAGATATCTGTTATAGTGTACGTGTATGTGCACAAATACAAGTAGGTACACTCTCTGAAGTGCCTCGGTGGTGTAGCGGTAGTGTATGCGACTGCTAATCATGAGGTCTCGGGTTCGATCCCCGGGTCGGGCAATGTTATTGAGCTTTTTCCTAAAAAGAGAAAGTCTTAGTAGCAGCCCGGAGTTTGGAATGTGCCCGGTAGACGTCAATAGGCTCGCCTCCTATTACGTGGGACTTAAACATAGCTGGCGAGTCGTGGGTGTGTAATACACCTCTGCCTACCATCCATCCATCCATCAGCCTTTTAAAGTCCACTGCTGGACATAGGCCTCCCCAAGAGTGGGGGATAGTGCCGTAATCGCCACGCTTGGCAGGCGGGTTGGCAGTAGCAGTGGACGTTGTTAATACTCGAAGGAGTGCTGCTGCCCACTCCCTCGGCATTCCCTCAGTCGGCTTTTACGACTTCCATGGGTGGAGAGGGGTGGGACAATTCTAAAGCCGGCACCACACGGCCTACCCCTTCGGGGAATACCTACAGGCGTGATGCTATGTTTTTTTTTACACTCTCTGTCCTCTCAAAATAACATGATATATTTATTATGTATATATGAGACTATGAAAACATTATTATATAATATTTAGATATTTTTATATATATTTTTAGCATTTGACATGCTTAGCACTATACATTAAACACAAAGTGAAAAAATGTGAAATCGAAAATAACAGTCAGGAGCAGGATTTGAACCTGCATCTTCTGGATACCGTCCAGATGCTTTACCAATTCAGCCATCCTGACAATTGCTCCTGACTGCTAAATTCGATAACACATCATACTTAACGTCTTTGGGTGACGCCTGCGCCATCTGTCGGAAGCATTTTCATACATTATACCGACCAGGTAAACTCAATTTTACAATTAAGATTTTACCTAATAATGACGCAAACCCTTTAAATATTTAGATATTTTTATATATATATATTTTTAGCATTTGACATGCTTAGCACTATACATTAAACACAAAGTGAAAAAATGTGAAATTGAAAATAACAGTCAGGAGCAGGATTTGAACCTGCATCTTCTGGATACCGCCCAGATGCTTTACCAATTCAGCAATTTTAGCAGTCAGGAGCAATTGTCAGGATGGCTGAATTGGTAAAGCATCTGGACGGTATCCAGAAGATGTAGGTTCAAATCCTGCTCCTCACTGTTATTTTCGATTTCACATTTTTTCACTTTGTGTTTAATTATTATATAAATTAAGTTTAATTTTGAACTACATATACATTACTATTCAATAGTGTGTGCACCCGCTTGTAATATAAGTACGTCATCATTTTTACACATACATAATCTCTGTACAAAAATAGCCATCGCACAGGAACCCATGCTTTGTTCCGGAATAAGAAGTACCTTCCTAATGCTAAATTTGTAAATAGTTATGTCGTGAAGAAATGACAAATAAATTTACTTTCACATTTATAATATTAGAGATGATGTAGTCCAACATAAGCACTACCTATTCCATTAGCCGTGAGGGGCCGGCTTTAGAATTGTCCCACCCCTCTCCACTCATGGGAGACGTAAGAGCCGACTGAGGGAATACCGCGGGAGTGGGAAGCAGCACTCCCTCGAGTATTAACAACATCCACTGCGATCGTCAACCTGCCTGCCAAGCGTGGCGATTACGGCACTATCCCGCATTCCTATGTCCAGCAGTGGACGTCGAAAGGCTGATGGATGGATGGATGGGTTCGATAAACTAATATAAAAAATAAATACCAATATTCAAAAAATAAAGATTAGATTTGGCAATATTATTACACAATTGCAATATTTGAGATCCCCGCTGTCCTCGGGCATCGCCCAACGAAAACATTCCTTAATTAAATAAGCCCCGTCAGGTGGAAGCTTGTACAACGAAATCTAATATACCAGATAGGAATTCCTTTATTTATACCCAAGAAAAACGACTACCAGCGTACCAAGGCCACGATGAAATTGTTCAACGAATCAAAGCTTAAAGTATTTTTTCGGTCCTCGTTAATTTCATTCTGGAGTGTTTTACAATTAAATTTTGTTGCGACTTTCTTTGTGCTCAATTCTTGTTTGTTTACTGAAGCATCTATAATTAAAGCTTTTAGGAGTTTGATAAGTATGTGAGTCTATATAAGTAAATTTTGTATAAACTTTTTTACAACCGTTTACTAAATTGGCACTTGTAGCTCTTATGATGCAAAAGCAAGGTTTTTTATAACTGTAGCTGATTATAATGACTACAAAAAAGGTTTTAATTCATCTAATTAAAAAAAAATTTTACGTCATTTTATTTCAATAATTCTTTTTGTTGTAAAATGGTACTTATAGGTACTCAGATATTTTAATATATACAGGAGGAGGTAGCCTTGTTGTGCACTTGCAGTTTGAACGATCAGCAAGGTTTTGCTACTTTCGTTGCGCTAACAGATGGGCGACCAAAAAATGACACTTATTTGCTCACCTGATTATCTGACTCAGGTCTTGTTTTAAAGTCCGTACCAGTTGTACTTGTAGAGATATGATGATGGGAGTTTTAATATAATTGTGATGTATTTATTTTGAATAGTAAATCACGTGTTAGTTTACGCCCTAACTATCTAAATACTTGTATTTATAAGCCATAAATGTTATTTTACACCACGTCTAGCTGTTGTTAGCTCTTGCTGGCTATAAAAGTATTATAAAAATGTACTGGAATCATATTCGAGGAATCTACACCTGTAGGAAAAAAAATCGTTTTACATTTAAAAACAAAACAGGCATTATGAAATAAAAACAATCCCCTCTGTCAATCTTTACAATGGTCCTCAAATAAACAAGAACGCATCTCGTTTGTTTGAACACAATTAAATTATATTACACACAAAATATTTGTATACGCACGTTTTTTTTTTACAAATTTATGTTCGTACAATCGTAGTCCTGTTCTGAATAATATATTTTTACTTTGCGTCCAATTGTACAGCGGGGCGGCTTGGAATGTTCCTAATTCAGTCGATCCATCGTAAGAATTGAAGGAGTCACGCGATATTTTTTCCTCTTATAAATTATCTGTTCTGAAATCGAAGTTTTGGTAATTTAGCGTTGCGTTCGAGTGTTTTGTTTTATGTGGCTTTTATTTTGGTAGGTTATTTAAACATTGTTGCCAAACAACTTGTAACCATGAGGTTGATTAATGCCCTCAGGGTTTGGGGTGACGTGGATTTTCAGTAGAAAATACTTAATTATGAATTCTGTAACTACAACCTATAGATGGGAACAGGCTCGCCCCTAACTACTTGGGAGATACTTAGATTAGTGAAAGGGTGTGTTTGTATTACACTGTCGGCTACATGTTCAGGAATATAGTAAATAAACTATAGAACATACAAAACAAATATCTTCTATTCATAACACAGTCAAGATTATTCGTAAATAGTAATACTTATTATAATGGGTATACATTTCACGAAGGGCTTGTCAATAAGCACTACTTTAAAATCTACTAGCAGTAACAAAGTCTAAGGTTTTGTATAAACGACGGTGACAGTTGAAGATGTCGAAAAAACATACTAACTGGAACTTTAGCTTATGCATAGGTAAAATCTAGTTATAATATATTATTACTAGCTGATCCGGCAAACGTGAATTTGCCATATACCCGTAAATTATTTCTAGAGTATTTTTAGTTAATTACTAAAAATATAACTAATTTATTGTAAGTGTGTGAGGATGTGGTATGTGGACGGACTATAAAAATAATAATACTAATATCGCTATCAAAAAATAGGGGTTGGCAGTTATAGAAGAGTGAAAATTTAGACTTGTGTGTTTTTTTTAATGCCAAATCATAAAAAAAAATGTTTGGGGTGGACCACCCTTATCACTTAGGGGTATGAAAAATATCTGACATCCTATTTTTAGACCTACTGAATATACACACAAAATTTCATAAGAATCGGTCAAGCCGTTTAGGAGGAGAACGGCGACAAACACTGTGACACGAGAATTTTATAAGTATATTAGATTATGCAATAAACCCAACTTATTAAAAGCCTAATCGTGTTTAGTTTATAGGTACACGTAAAAAGTTTATAAAATTATATTGAAACCACTTGGCTTAGAAGTATGGTAACATGTTTTCTGTATAATAAACCGTAATACTTTGTTTTACTTTGTGACATAAACATGTTGAACTAACGATAAAACTGATTTGAAAGATATTTGGTATACAGATAAGTAATTGCCTGGATAAACACATAATACTTTCATCCTGATAGAGATTTCTTCCGGAATAAGTCTAAACAATCAATAACACATTGTTTATTTTTCTCTAAACCCAAATATAAAGTCCTTTAAGATGACGTCACAGGCAGAGGCTTGTACAACTATAAATTAATCTAGTTGGAAGAATTAATCATTTACAAGTCAACTATCACCACACACAATAATATTTTGATTATAAATATCATGAACACGAATCTTTTTTACACACTTCTCACAAAACGCCTTTTACATACCCCGTTATTCAGGATAACGAACAAGGTAGTGTGGGACCCAGTAAATAAACCCGCCATGTGCCGTCTCTCCGCCTGTATTGGCGGGCCACTGGAACTATGTTACATTACATCAGTGGTGAGAATTTCCACACAACACTACAGAGCAAAATCGATAAACCACACGCGATAGAACATGGGGCACTTAGTGCAAACAAAAAGTATCTACATGATGCGCGGTAAAAGGTAAACATTAAGTGCCTACGCGCCATTTTCACTATTACGAGTACCTTTTCAAGGGCATTTAAGTTAACGTATGTATTACAAAGTGATTTCAATTTTGTTTTTAGAATGTTGAATAGTTCTAGACTATTATAAAGCTGTAACAAAGCTGTGTCTGGACATTTAAGATATTTGAGAAAAAAATACTGTATTAGGCTATATAGGCGTGTCTGAACACAACAATTTTTTTAGATTTTTTGTCAGTTTGTTCGTTCGCGCATCACTCAAAATCTACTAAAAGGATTTTGATGCAAACTTTTTTGTTTTATTAGACTTGAAAACTTATATACATTTTATCCCGCTACTATTGGTATCGGAAACCTGAGACATAACCTAAAACTATCTTTTGGCTGCGGCGAAGCCGATGATAATTGCTTACTTCCCTTAGTCGCCTCATACGACACCCGTGGGAAAGAATGGGGTGATGACACTTGTATTCTTAGTCTGTCACTACACGGATGATAATCAATGGCTAGTGATAAATAAATTTAATGACTAAACATAATTATTATTAGGTAATCAACACTTGACAAAGCCTTGAATAATCATTAACGATTGCAATTGTTTATCTTATATTTGTTCATTTTACACGTAGACTATACATATATATTTTAGTAATAACATCGCAAATAGTCTAATAACATATCAGGTATAAACAAACAAAACAAATGCATAAAAATTGAGTTACAACGAAGATACGTACCTATATATAAATATTGTTAATAAATATACAGAGTGGATAGTACATAAACAAAGTTGTTGTTCCTTCATATATAAGTAGTAAGTAAACAAGTTAATTAAAACAACCAAACCACGACCACCGCAGAGGAAGCGACCGTATATTTATGGGAACTATGCTTAATATATAAGAATATTTTATGCTGTTATACGAGTAGTATCATTATTTCTTGACTTACTGTCACGAATGTCCCTCATTTTCTTTTTGATAAAAACAAGTCATTTAGAAGCAAAACTACGCATGTTTGTATATTGAAATTAGAGGCAATTTCTTCCGAAGAAAGAATTTGTATTATTTGCTGTGGATAACAAACCACGGCCTACGTGATGGTAAGCGACAACAGCCGTCCGTTGATTCTAAATATGATAAGTTAAACAGCTACACTCCAAAAAGATTAAGGATTGAAACATAAAATACCGGTTTTTGTATTGGTGATTAATAATTATTATAATATAAGTAGGTATCCGGTATTTGCCGTGTGGGGCCGGCTTTAGAATTGTCCCACCCCTCTCCACCCATGGGAGTCGTAAGAGCCAACCGATTACCGGGAGAGTGGGCAGCAGCACTCCCTCGAGTATTCAACTCCCATAGGAAGAGACGGGAGTGGAGCTATTCTTGGTGCCGGCCCCACACGGCAAATCTACTTTATTCTACTATTTTTATCTACTTTTTTCAGGATAAATGCAACCATTTTTACATATTCTACCGGTACGTACCTACTTATATCAAACTTAATTCGTCCATTTGCAAGTTATAGAGAAAATAACAATTTGCTGTGAATTATCATCACTGAATTTAGTTCAAGATTATTATATACGGTCGTGACTACGTCTTCGTGAAATTTCGACATATTGTCATGTCAAGAGGTGTTTAATCCCACAACACACGTTCTTACGTATGCATAATATACATTTTGATCTATATTTTAGCACTTGACATGATCAGCTACTCTTAAAGTTCAAATTATAATTTGTGAGTAAGGAAAAAGAGTATTTTAGTACAGGGGGGAATCGAACCTGCGTCCCTTCCTATCCGGGGAAGTGCTCTAATCCACTGAGCTACAGTACTATCTTTTAGACATACCCCAATCTCCTTATCACACTTGTCTTAACGACCAACGCCCTCTATCGGAACGCATTTACATGCATTAATCCAATATTTATCATGCATTAATCCAGCTTTGTTTAAACGTATGTACGAGTACCTACCACTTAATGAAGTGTGTACGGCAGAGCGTGATGGGTTGAAAGAGGAAAAATATGTAATAGTTTAAGATTTTCATTGAATAGAAAGATATTGGATGAGTTTAAGTTGCTCAATAGGTAGATAAAAATATCTTAAGCTAATTTTTGTTACGGCACGAAAAATTCTACCTAACCGCACATCCTGTTGTTCGTGGCAACGAACAGGGTAGTTTGGAGCCCAATGGCAAATCATTATGAAATTATTTAATTACTAGCCTTTGCCCGCGTCTCCACCGCAGCCAAAAGCTAGTTTTCATTTTGCTCATTTCTCAAGTTTCAGATATAGTAGCGGGATAAAATGTATACCAATTTTTAAGTCTATACAAGCGCTATCAAATAAAAAAAAATCATCAAAATCCGTTCATTAGTTTTGTGTGATGCGCAAACGAACAAACGGACTAAAAATCTAAAAAAAATTGTTTTGTGTACAGACACGCCTATATAGCCTTATACAGTTATTTTTCTCAAATATCTTAAACGTACAGACACAGCTCTGTTACAGCTTTATAATTATTAAGATTTTTTTCGAGAACATCTATGAGCCTATATGAAAATTTTGTAGTTAGTAGTAGCCTTGCTTGTAGTATGAATGAGTCGACTCGATCGGGGAAGTACCACCCACCCTCTCACAGAAGATCAGCGTAAAACAGCGGTTGTTAATCCAACAGTTATGTTTCGTATGGTGTGTGTGAGAGCGCTGAAGGCTTAAAGCCGTCTTTCTCATCCATCCTCTCCTTATTATCTATTCTCTCCATCTCCCATTCCTTACTTTGAAACTGGCGACACTAAGTGTTGCCTCTGGTGTTGCAAGTGTTTATAGGCTATGGTAACCGCTTACCTTTAGGTGGGCCGTATGCTTGAACTTTTATTTTATAATACGCGGTAAACCCGCGTGTTATAAAATAAAGTTCTAATCATGCTCTCGGGAGCTTCATAAATCTATGACATATAATTCCAGTGTCACGATGTTTGTCCGAGATGAACTCCGAAACTACTGAACCGATTTTAACTTTATTTTTTAAAATTGTGTTTTGTTCAAAATTTAAGAGATAGGATACTTTATATCTCAATTTATAAATTCAATATTTATTCATGAAAAAATAAATGGCGGTACGAAATTCGCCGGGTCAGCTAGTATTATTATAAATATGTAACTTTTTATACTAACAGTTATTTTTTTAGCTAGATTTTATTTTTGTCATCAACCGAATTTTATGCAAATACTCTATTTTTTACTCTTTATAATTGAAAGAAAATTAACACATTTTCCAAACGAACATTTGTGCATGCCACAGTTTGCCCTGAACAAATTTGTATAACTATTTTACACAATTAGGGGATGAGATAGAAAAATGCAGTACAATTTCAACGGTTTTTATTAAAGTTCAGTTTTTTTTAATAAATAAGTTGTGCTTAGCATGTCAAAGTGTATGTAGTAATTAATGTATGTAGTAAAATACAGATCAAAATATTCGTATTTTGTTTCGGTTTTTTTTACCTTAATCAGGTTTAATCAGACTTTTGTTTTATTTCTGACAGAATTATCGACACCTAGCTAATAATGCTTTTATTTTTGTAAAGCTGTGGATACAAAATATTACTAAGCTTTCCTTATCAATTATACAAATTAAGGAGGAAATTCAAAACATTTCCTCTTCAGTTTATACGCATAAGAAAATATATAATTCTTGAATCAATATTAGCCAATTAGCGACTATTTCCTTGTTTCGCTTAGATTTACGAGTAACAACTGTTGCCAATAACGGTTTCGTTCGTTTTCTTTAGCTATTTTATAGTCCTTATTTACGAAAAAGGTATATAGGTATAATACTTTTATTATACACATACAATTGTATGTGTGATGTCGTAGAGTTTTGATATTTCCACCATAAAAAGGAAAGTAAACCCTCCCAGGTAACATTGATGACAAGTAGTAACGCTAGAAATTCATTTTGTGATATGTTAAAAATGAGAGCAGTTTTCTCTCTGCCTCCAGAGGTTGTATGTACTTATGGCCTACATTGTCGGCTAATATGAATGCGACGCAAAGCGGGTAAAGAATTAGCCACAATACGTCGCATCGCGTCGCGTCGCTCAACTAGGGCAATAGGTAAGACAGGACCACGTCTGTCGGGTCAGCTAGTATATAATATAAACTAATAATGTAATAATAAGATATTTTTACATAAGCGGTTCCAGAAATGCTGCTTTATAAGCTCTACTCTTTTAAAGCGCTCAAGAGCGTTGATGTTCCTTGCTGACACCTGCGGCTGTGGAATAGACATAAGTGATCGTCCAATCAAAAAATGAGCAGGAGTGAGAGCGGAATAATCAGGAATCAAATCAGGATCAGAGAATAGTGGTGTAAGAGGACGAGAGTTCAAAACTGCCTCTATCTGAGCGAGGCAAGTAGTTAATTCCTCGTAAGTAAAATGAGTCAATTGAAGAATCCTGCGCAGATGATGTTTAGTAGAGCGAACGGCGGCCTCAGCTAAGCTATCATCACGCTATTTCTCTTAATGGGTAGGCATAGAGAACAGCATAGCAAAAAGCTCTATTCTTGCTTCCTCAACATTCATAATTCTCTTCACAAACGCTCGCCGATTGCAGAGACTCCTGACTCCACCTTCCTACAATACATGACAGATTTGGTCTCGGTCTCCCCCTGTACCTACGTCCTTGAACTTTCGCATTATATATCTTCTTAAACAATCACTGTCTGAACTATCGGAGCATTCTCTTTCACTTCTTTACATCAATACAGAATTCAGATATACTCACTCTCTTACGTCATCGTTCAAAAAATACGCCATTTGTGCCAACAGTATCTGTTTTTTACTTGTTGTTATAGTTGTGGTTACCACTTACCACTAATTGATCGCTACAGTCTCTCAATCACAAACGTAACGTTACTATAAAAGCAATTGAAATAGTCTTCACCGAAGAAGTGTCCCGATAAATTAGGCAATTTACGGTTATAGTGACCCTAGTGGCGTGTTTCAGTCCCCGTGTCCCGTTTTCCTAATTAATTATCAGCATGTCCAATCCATTGGGCATTACTTAATTAACCATCAGTATGTTAACTATTGGTGTCGGTTCGATTTTCGCTCGTTCATTTCCGTGAGTGTGTGTTTATTGGTTTGCTCGTATTAGTCGATGGTTTCGTTCAGTTAAGCGTGGAACAATTAATGCTGGGTTGAATTTTCGTGTTGTTTTGCAATAATTAATGCTAATTAAAACAAAGTGCGAAACTGTGAAATTCAGCATAATTCAACAGAATTGGCAAAGCATCTGGGGTGGTATTCCAGAAAATACAGGTTCAGATCTTGCACCATTATATTTAATGCAACATTCGTTCCAGTGGCCCACCAACACTGCCGGAGAGAAAGCACAAGGCGGGCTTATTTAGTGGGTGAGGGCTCCGAACGACGACGTGTGCGGTTAGGTAGGTACATAATACTTTCTGATATTTACGCGAATGTTACACATTTTGAAATAAAACTACGTTTACGGATTTTATCGCGTTTACTTGATTTTATACTATCCCGACAATTCGATTACTTTACAGCATTCATGATCACGGGTGGACTTAGATGATAGACGTCCAAGGCTGATATGTTATTTCAACGGTTTCATCTACCCACAGTATATGATTTTACAACATTTTTGGTTTATTTATTTTAACCCACCTAATATTCGTTTAGAAACAGTTAAAATATCTACTTCAAATTTTTTTTGCTTAGAATATAAATATAAATATTCACGGACACTTTCACACAACGTCCTCTGGTCCCAAACTAAGCTTAACGCTTGTGCTATGGGTACCAGATTACGGATATAATACATATATTACTTTTTCTTTTTGTAAATACATACATATAATAGATAGAAAATACCCAGACGCAGTACAAATATCTGTGTTCATCACACAAATATTTGTCCTGAGTGGGAATCGAACCCACGACCTCGTGCACGGAAGTCGGTTACACTACCGACTACGCCACCAAGCCCGTCAAACTGTATGAAACTTTAAGTTAGTATTTTAAATGAGTATAATCTCCTCTCCTATCTAAACTGCAAAATTTTGTTTTTAATTAGTACTCAATAATTGTACCACAAACTACCAATTACTACCAGTAAGAAGACAATCTTGGTTATTAGTTTATATTATTAAATATATTGACTTTGCTAAAAGCTAAGACTAAAAAACTACCACCGGATCGGAACGCGGCCTTACTGAGAAAGATCCGGCCAGAAAACTCAGTGGGCAACAACTGTTATGGATTATTAAATTTTGTACGGAATTACTGAGAGCTAATTAAGTTTAATTTTTTTAACAAGGCAAAAACTAAGCACTACTGTGGGTTGTATCAGCACAATGGTAGGTATGTACCTACCTGTTTTCCCGTATAAACAAAAAAAAACAAAAAAGTACAGATCTTTAAAAAATAAGCATGTTACTGCTATTGCCGATTTCACATTTTCGCACTTTGTGTTAATTTATACGGCTAAGCATGACAACTGCCTATTGCCGTCTACCGGACACAATTCCAAACTCCGGGCTGCTACTGAAAATTTTTCTTTTTACGAAAAAGCTCAATAACATTGCTCGACCCGGGTATGGAACCCGAGACCTCACACGACCGCTGCTCCACCGAGGCATTTCAAAATTGTTAATTAATGAATGGCAATGTTATATTGGCCGTGTGGAGAATTGTCCCACCCCTCTCTACCCACGGGAGTCATAAGAGCCGACTGAGGGAATACCGGGGTAGTGGGAAGCAGCACTCCCTCGAGTATCAACAACATCAACTGCGATCGCCAACCCGCCTGCCAAGCGTGGCGATTACGGCATTATCCCCCATGACGGGACCACTCGTCGTGGCGTTCTCTTGGGGAGGCCTATGCCCAGCAGTGGACGTTGAAAGGTTGATGGATGGATGGAATGTTATGTTGAATTGAATGTTGTGTAATAGTATAATTTTAAAATCTACAAATATTGGTTCCAGTGAGTAACTAGAGACATAATAGCTATATGTCTCTAGTCACTCACTGGAAGAAACACAACAAAAGTATGTACCATTGCTTTTTGTGTAAAAAAAACCCATGTGTTGGTGGACTAAGAGTATAAATATAACCACCTCATTCATTTCCATAGGTGTCGTATGTGGCGACTAAGGGAAGTAAGCAGTTTATCTATTATAATATGATATTATTGGTGGTAGTGCGGGGCATAAAGTGGAAGCACTCATTGCTCGGGTCAGTCCATGAGCAACGTTTACTACTTGCTATCAGAGGGCCTAGCCAAGTTACAAACGTTTCATAGCTAACACATTAGCGATTATAAAAACAGATTAAATAATATTTTTTATGTAGGTACGCCATTTTTATGTGTTTTTTAACGGTCCTTCGCGTTCACTTCAATATCAAAAAACTTTGACAACATTTTGATAACGCTTGGCAAAATTGCAACATGGCTAAAATTTCTATGGGAATAGCAATCAAGATTGTTGAAGCGATAACGTTCCATTCTATTTGTTTCGACGAAACTTGTAAACTTGTCTACGATTTATCGTTTCGTTTATTCTAACCACGTGACATAACGACAAAGATAATATGTAATTTCCATACATTTTAATAGTTTTCTATAGCGTTAGCGATTGTAGATTTGCAACTTGGCTAGGCCCTCAGGTAGGCCAAGGCTGCCAACATAGGCATTATAGAACAAATTAGATGAATTTTAAGCTATAATAAATTTCTTCTTGAATACAGTACAGAAAAAAAATTCAAAATCTCCTTTGATCAAATTATATAATAGACCCTTTGAGCAGTTCACAAGGCCAAATTTCCCGAGCCGTTGTTCAAAATCTTATTGACTGTATAAATCGCGTTTCCAATTTTCCATCCGGCCAACGTGCCCTTAAAAGTTGGCGACCGCAACTCTCGGTTCCTTGATAAATTACATAAACTTCCATCCTTAATCCAATTAGAATTGTTTTTCATCTAAATATTGACACACAACTAAGGAACACCCCCAAAAGTTGTGTAAAGTTATTTCGCTATTAGCGTTATATCGCCCTCATCTTATTTAATTTGATGATTTTTCAGTTACAAAGCTTTTAAACATAATTTGCAAACAAGAATAAAATAACTTTGAATACAAGATGCTATTATACTTAGTTTATACTCGTAAAATTACCCTTCGACTTCAGTCTTTATAGGTATCGCGATGGATTTATCGTACTCATCCATCCATCCATCAGCCTTTTGACGTCCATTGGCGATCGCAGTTGATGTTGTTGATACTCGAGGGAGTGCTGCTTCCCACTACCCCGGTATTTCCTCAGTCGGCTTTTATGACTCCCGTGGGTAGAGAGGGGTGGGACAATTCTCCACACGGTCCTGTGCGCTCATATGGGGGAATAGTGCCGTAATCGCCACGCTTGGCAGGCGGGTTGGCGATCGCAGTGGATGTTCTTAATACTCGAGAGAGTGCTGCTGCCCACTCCCCCGGTATCTCTCAGTCGGGTCTTACGACTCTCATGGGTGGAGAGGGGTGGGACAATTCTAAAGCCGGCCAACAAACAAACCAGGCCCACCTGATGGCAAGCGGCAACCTTAGTCTGCAGATACCAGCAACACCAGCGGTATCAGTTACGCGTTGCCATATTGATATAGGAGGGGTAATAAGAGGCTATGGACGGGGTTTGGGCCTCCAGCGCTCCCACTCACCGTACGAAACACAATATTAGGAATACCTACCGTTATATCACGCTGATCTTCTGTGAAAGGATGACCTTACCCGATCGAGCCAGTCAATTCATGCTGGGACAAGCAAGACTACTAAAAAATAATTTGGAATTAAATTCATTCCGCGCCTAGCCGTCCTGACCAGTCTAATGAAACATAGAACAGGACCCGTTTGTATGGAGTTTACGTGTCTAATAATGGCGGTTATTGCTATTGCATTCCCTCGGTGCGCTTTCTCTTTCTGACTGCTGTCAAGTGTCAACACAACATGTTTTATTTTTGTAGCTAGAGTTAGCTCTGTTAGGTTGGCTTTTGTAACTTAATGACATAATTATTATGTTCCTTGCTAATGTTGGTAATAGAATGCCATGCAATTCAATAAAAATATATTGTTCGGAGTCCCGACTCTTAAAGTAGTGTCTTACATTCTCTTTGGTCCTGACGAACGTACGTGTTGCGTTCGTTCCCGCACGCTCCGCACTCTCGCAGCGCCACTATCTGCGCCCTCGCGCGCATCTCTTTCAGCCGCACACAACTTGCCAGACCAAGTTCCAACCGTCTTTTTCAAGGCAAAAACTTCGGTGGGGTTTGATTAACGTATTGTAGTAAGTACATTACGTTGATTAAATATACATCGCATTTCTATTATATTGATACAGAGTTGGCCCTTTCAGGGTAAAGCCACTGTTTATTGGTTGCAGGAGGTTGCCGCTCAGCCGGCCGCTGTTACCACACCCCCTGTCTCCCAACGCTCACAGGGGTCTACAACCCCGTGCCCGTCTGTGCCCAAGGAGGGCCAGCGCAAAAAGACTGTCCCGCCGCCCCTGTTCATACAGGATAAGACGGCGTGGACCTCCGTATCGTCGTGGTGCAACGAGCACCACGTCAATTTCAAATCTGGTCGGTCTACCGCACAGGGCATCAAGGTCACCTTGGCCTCGTCCAAGGACCACAGGGCCCTGTCAAAGGTCCTACGTGAGAGGAACATTTCCTTTCACTCATACACCCTCCCAGAGGACCGTCTCCTAAGAGTCGTCCTCCGAAACATCCCTAAGGAGGTGACAGTTGAGGAAGCGAAAGAATCCTTGACTCAACAAGACCTGCCTGTACACGAAGTGCACAGGATGTATAAGGGTCGGGCCCGCGGACCATACGACTTGGTGACGATTGTGTGTCCCGCACCCCCATCTCTCCGCAACGCTTGGGTACGCCCAGCGAGCCAGGCAGAGTTCCCAGCTCTTCCTATCAACAATAAGCCCGTAGGGACGCCAGTCGTTGGGCAAACGAAGCCCACCGTGGGCCAACCTAAGCCCCCTCAGGGCAAAGCACCGACACCAACTGTAGGCTTAGGCCCAGTGGGTAGGACGCCCCAGAGGACAGATTCGGATCTGACCCTTGTGCTTAGATTCGCCTCACTCGTAGATTTTAGCGAGATTAGGAAAGTCGCGGCCGAACTCCGTGCTAACCAGGGCCATAGTCTTGCCCTACTTAACACCACCGTACGGTTCTCGACCGTCATCGAGAAATTAAACAATTTCACTGTTTAATGGATTCGCACACCCCAGGCAGGGTCAAACCATACACACTCAAGTTAGGGTTTTTCAACGCCAATGGCCTGTCCCAGCAGAGGAACGAGATAGCCACGTTTCTACAAGACCAACTACTGGACCTATTTCTAGTACAGGAGACATTCCGCAAACCCTCTCATAGGGCTCCGAAGAATTCTAACTACAACGTAGTACGTAACGATAGGCTAAGCTCACCGTTAGGTGGCACACTCATTTATTATAAAGGTCACTGCACTGCACGCCTATGGATCCGCCCCCACTAGAGTACATCGAAGCTTCGGTCTGTAGACTAGCCCGCACAGGCCATCAGCCTATAGTCGTAGTATCCGCCTACATCCGGCCCGGAAGTAGCATTTCGACGCAGCTTATAACCCGGGACTTAAGAACCCTGCTAGACTTGGGAAGCACCGTCATCATTGCCGGCGACCTCAACGCTAAAAACACCTCGTGGAACTGCCATGTTACTAGTACGCGGGGCAGGGCTCTCGAGTCACTGGCTGAGCGACTAGAGTTCGACATCATAGCGCCTATGGAGCCCACTCACTACCCGGCCTGTGTTGATTACAGGCCCGATATATTAAACATGGCTCTTTTAAAAAACGTAAATCAACGTTTGCGTTTGGTAGAAGTGTTACATGAGTTAGACTCTGACCACCGTCCTGTGATCTTAGATCTCGCCTACCCCTTACCTGGCCCCCTCTCCCCTCTGGCCAACAGGACAAAACGATAACGGTGACAGACTGGGGACGGCTGGAGAGTAAACTCCGGTCGTCGTCGTCTGTACACCTAGACCAAGTCCCCCCTATTATTAGTATCGTAGAGGACACGGTGGCTGCGGTCGACTGTTTCACAAGCCACGTACAATCATTAATCAACGATTGTTCTCGGCAGGTACCAGACACGAGAAATCGTCGATGGCACCTTCCCGATGATGTCCGTGACTTGCTGAGGCAGAAGAACGCCGCTATTCGTACCTATGATCGTCTTCCCAGCGAGGATAACTGCATCATAATGCGCTCATTACAAAGGGCTGTTAAGAAATCAATTGATTCTCTACGCCAATCAGAGTGGGAAACCAAGCTGAGAGACCTAGAACCGACCCATCAAGCCTTCTGGCAACTGTCCCGCACTTTCAAAAACGACAGTGTGTCTACCATTCTTCCGCTTAACAGACCCAACCTTCCACCCGCCTTTGAGGACAAGGAGAAGTCCGAGTGCCTAGCCGATAGTCTGGAGCGACAATGTACGCCGAGTACATTACACGTAGATGCAACACACCACGCCTTCATTAATAGGGAAGTGGAGTCGAGGGCCTCACCTTCGGCCCCTCCGGTAGACACCTTAGGTAGGGACCTAGTGGAACAGCCACCTCCAGTTACCACCACCAAACTGGAGTCTGTAATTAAAAACCTCCATCGAAAGAAAGCCCCCGGTTCGGACGGAATATCTAATAGGGTCATTAAACTCTTCCCCCTGTCATTATTAGTCCTTCTGACGTGTATATATAACGCAGCGCTCAACAATAACATCTTTCCCCCTCAGTGGAAAGAGGCCGTGGTAATTGGAATCCACAAACCCGGCAAAAAGCGATCCGAACCATCTAGTTATAGACCGATAAGTCTGCTTAAAGGTTTAGGTAAGATTTACGAGCGATTAGTTTTGTGTAGGCTGAAAGCATACGCCGATGCTAATAATCTCATCCCCCACCACCAATTTGGCTTTAGAGCCAAGCACTCCAGTGTGCAACAAGTCCACCGCATCGTAGAGTATACCTAATCTAAAATGCAACAAAACAACCTTTTTACAGGTGCACTTTTCTTCGATGTAGCGAAAGCATTCGACAAAGTCTGGCACAACGGCCTAGTATACAAGCTACTCCACTTAGGAGTACCGCGGTATCTCGTACTCATCATACGAGACTTTCTATCTAAACGCAGTTTCCGCTATAGAGTGGAAGGGGTACTATCCTCCCCCCACCCCATACTCGTCGGGGTCTCACAGGGCTCCGTCCTCTCACCGATCCTCTTCTCGCTGTACACCAGCGACATGCCTCAGCATCGGGAAGTGTAGACAGCACTTTTTGCAGACGATACAGCTATTTATTATGCAGGGTTTAACACTATCACAGTGCGGACCGTCACAGTGCGGCGGACGGACAAAACATGATTATTCCCCAGGAGGGTACCCGGTGCGAGGCACCGGGAGAATCCCTTGCAGGGTCCTCTGACCCTGTCAGCCCCACGTATCTGGGGGGGGCAACGAACGCCACAGCCAATGTGGGGCAGGCTGTAAAACTGCAGCCCACTAAACCCAGCACAACATCTGCTGGTAAGAAGAAGACGCAGCGAAAGACCGGGAGACGAAAGGGCTCTCTTAGCCAAACGTCCCGGTCCGAAACAACGACGGCGGGTGAGGACTCGGTTGCCGAGGCCACGCCCATGGAGGATGCTCAAGCAGACGTTCAGACTGACGATGAGGCTTCTAAGGGGTGCACCTTGCAAACTGCGGTGATACGTACCAGAAAGCCTTCGGTGGTCCTTGAGCGACTCTCCCCCAGGTTCTGGCGTAAGCGCACTGTAGACAGGGATGGCGCTGCGTCAGATACTGAAGAAAGTGCTGCGGAAAAGCCCCCGCAGAAAAAGCCCACGCCGGGAGCTACCGCCCGCAGGGGGCGAGGAATGTCACGGCCCTCAACGCCAGGGCCCATCGTAACCGAGGCTGCCGTACGTAGAGCGAAGCGCGCCGAAGGGGAGCTGCAGGCCGAGGAAGAGGTCGAGCAGCTCTCTCTGAAGATCCGTGAGTCCAGGGAGGACGTCAACTCCCTGTGTGTCGCGGATCTGAAAAGGAGAGCCCAGGACCACGCGGCCATTCTTAACAGGGTGGCTACAAAGTCCAAGAACCTCAAGGGCACCTTTGTGCGCGCCGCAAAGGAGGCAGTCACCGATAATTTGAAGGTGGTGGATGCCCTGGCCAGGCGATCTACAAATGAGGAGACTGTGCGGCTGCAGGAGGCTAACATCCGCCTCACGGCGGAAGTAGCCGAACTACGGGCTGATAATAGCCGCCTCAATGCCCAGCTCTCGGATCTTCAAGCCAAGCTTGCTCGACTTGAAACGGCTATGCTGCAAGCGGGGGTTGCGGCGTCTGAACCGGATACAGCCGCGCGGCCAACTGCGGCTGTTCCAACCGTTGATGAGGCCTCTGCTGGCTTACCTGAGGACACCGCGCGCGCGATCTCTCGGTTTACGACGATGGTCTGCGCGCGCCTCGAAGCGATGGAGGCACGCCTGCCTCCTGAGCGACCCCTCCGGCCACCGCTTGCCGCCGACAGGCGGAGTGAAGCGGCTGCAGCTGTCACCTCAAAGAGGGCTGAAAAGGCCTCCTCTGCCCTGGCTGGCCCATCAAAGGCTATTCCTGCCCCAGTATCTGGCGAAGGTTGGACCGAGGTGGTGCGGAGGGGAAAGAAAAAACCCCGTTCCGTACCCGCAGCTGCACCTGCTGCCGCACCCTCTGCCGTAGCAACTGCCGCACCCTCTGCAGTAGCAACTGCCGCGCCTAAGAAAAGGGTGCGGCAGAGGAAGAAGAAATCGGCGCTCGTCGCTCCTCGCTCGTCGGCAGTGATTGTGACGCTGAAGCCGGCAGCCGAAAAAGAGGGGGTGACATACGCCGATGCCCTGTTGCGTGCAGAGCGAGCGATTGACCTGCCAGCCCTAGGCATAACAGATGGACTGAAGATGCGTCGATCGGTAACAGGTGCCCGGGTGCTACAACTGCCCAAGGCCCAGTCACAGGAAGTGGCAGATAAGCTGGCCGGACAGCTACGTACTGCCCTAGTAGGAGTGGCGGATGTCGTCCGTCCCGTTAAGTGCGCGGATCTGCGTGTGACTGGTCTGGACGACTCCGTCACCAGCGAAAAGGTTGCCGCTGCTGTCGCTCGCACGTGTGGCTGCGCCACTGAAGAGGTCCGGGTTGGTGAAATCCAGTCTGGGCCTCGCGGCATGGGTATGACAAAGGTCCGCTGCCCCATCACTGCGGCTAAGACGCTCGCCGACGCAGGGAGGCTCCTCGTTGGCTGGAGCGCGGCTGGAGTCCGGGCCCTGGAGCCACTGCCGCTGCGGTGCTTCAGGTGCCTGGCGCTAGGGCACACGAGCCAGTTGTGCCCAGCCGGTGTCGACCGGTCCGCACTATGTTACCGGTGTGGCGGCATCGGCCATCGGTCTGCATCGTGCATGGCTGCACCTCGCTGTGCGGTCTGCACGGCGGTAGGACGCTCTTCGGAGCACATCATGGGTGGGAGGTCGTGCCGGCCTCCCATAGTAAAGGGCAGAGTGGTGGCGGCTCTAGGACCTCGAGCCGCTCATGCCAGTGAAGTAACCCGCCAGGGCCAGGGGGAGGCCGGCATGTCATCACAATAGGTGACAGAGTCGGTTTCCTCCAGGCGAACCTGAACCACTCCGCCGGGGCTCAGGACCTGCTACTGCAGTCCATGGCGGAGTGGAGTATAGATCTGGCGGTGGCCTGCGAGCCATATTTTGTTCCCGATCAACCGAACTGGGTGGGGGACCTGAATGAGGATGTCGCTGTCCTGTCGAGAGGTATCGTAGGCCCTCCCCTCTCTACTCTCGAGAGGGGATCTGGCTATGTCGTGGCGGGGTGGCGGGGCTTCGCCATAATAGGCATCTACTTTTCCCCCAACCGTGGCCTGGCGGAGTTCGAGTTATTCTTGGACTCCGTCGGTGCCGCGGTCCGCAGACAGTCGCCGAGGCCTACTATTGTCCTCGGCGACTTCAATGCAAAGTCCCGGTTGTGGGGGAACCCCGCCACGAATGCCAAAGGTAGGGCCGTCGAAGAGTGGTCCCTACTCTCCGGTTTGTCCCTCCTTAACCGAGGGACTGTCCACACGTGCGTGCGGCAGCGGGGGGGGTCCGTGGTGGACCTATCGTTTGCCACCTCCGATGTCGCGCGGGATGTGAGAGGCTGGAGAGTGGAAGAGGAGGTGGAGACGCTATCGGATCACCGATATATCCGGTTCGGGCTCTCCGCCCCTCTGGGGCCACCGGAGCCTTGGCGCGGGACTGGCCGACTTCCCAAATGGGCCTTGGGTCAGTTTGACCCTGAATTGGCCCGGGAGGCTGCCATAGTTCAGCGCTGGGGCTCTGCAGGCCGGCAGGGCAGCGACAACGTAGAAGAACTCGCAGGCCAACTAAAGACTATGCTTACGGCGGTGTGCGACGCGGCGATGCCGAGGGCCCGGCGTAGGCCGCCGCGCCAACAGGTCTACTGGTGGTCGCCCGATATAGCTAATCTTCGGGCGGCTAGTAACCGCGCGCGGCGTGCTTACTGCCGTTACCGGGGAAGGAGTGCCAGGGACGCCGTCCTTGAGGGCCAGCTGCAGGTTGAATATCGCAGAAGAAAAAAGGAACTGCAGCTGGCCATCAGCCGGGCAAAGGAGAGGGCCCGAGAGGAGCTATTGGCAGGCCTTGATAGGGATCCATGGGGGCGTCCCTACCAGCGGGCGCGGAACAAGCTCCGCACCCATGGCGCCCCCATCACTGAGTCATTGGACCGAGACCTCCTGTCGAGGCTAGTGGGGGGTCTGTTCCCGTGCTCCGAGGGACATGTTCCTCCAGCAATGGCTCCTCCGTTGGTGGTGGAAGAGATAGCGCCTGTCCCTCCCGTCACCGACACCGAGATGGATGTGGCCCTCTCCCGCCTTCGAGGGAGAAGAAAGGCGCCCGGTCCGGACGGCATTCCGGGACTGGTGCTCGGTGTCGCCGCGGAATACATCAGGAATTGGCTCCGGGAACTGCTTAACGCATGTTTGAGGTCCGGGCGGTTCCCGGAGCAATGGAGGAGCGGACGGTTGTGTCTTCTGCGGAAGGGGGGTCGCCCACCTGACTCTCCTTCCGCATATAGGCCGTTGGTGCTGCTGGACGAGACGGCCAAATTATTCGAGAAGGTGCTCGCGAACCGTCTCGTCCGGCACCTTGAGGATGTCGGGCCGGGACTGTCAGAGTCGCAGTTCGGGTTCAGGGCGGGCCGCTCCACTATTGATGCGCTGGCCGCCCTGAAAACCCTGGCCACCGAAGCGGTTGCCGGGAAGGAGGTGGTTTTGGCAGTCTCGCTCGACATAGAGAACGCCTTCAACAGTCTCCCTCACGAGACGTTGAAGGAGGCGCTCCGGTTTCATGGAGTGCCTCCGTATCTCCGGAGGTTGTTGGGGGCGTACCTCGAGGGGAGGCACGTGCTCTGGGAGGGGGGCGACGGGCGCCTATACCGCCATCGGGTAGAGTGCGGCGTTCCACAGGGATCCGTCCTTGGCCCGATCCTGTGGAACGTCGGATTCGATTGGGTTCTGCGGGGCGGGCTTCTTCCCGGGATGGGGGTGATTTGTTATGCAGATGACACCCTCGTCACCGTGAGGAGAGCCGGCTTCCAGGAGGCCGCCCGATCGGGGGAGGTCGGAGTTGCGCTCGTCGTCGACCGGATCGGTATGTTGGGCCTGAGGGTTTCGTTATCCAAAACCGAGGCCCTCCTTTTTCACGGCCCTCGCCGAGGTCCCCCCCGAGGAGCACGCCTGGTTGTACAGGGGGTTGCCGTGCCTGTGCAGGCCCATATGAAATATCTGGGCCTGCACATTGATAGTAAATGGGGATTCGGGCCGCACTTTGCCCAGCTCGTTCCTAGGCTCATCCATTCTGCAGCGGCCTTGGGTAGGCTTCTGCCAAATATTGGAGGTCCGGGATCGTCCTGCCGCCGCCTCTATAACGGTATATTGCGGTCTATGGCACTATATGGTGCCCCAATTTGGGCGGACGCCCTCACCGCCTCCAATAAGGCCCTGTTGCGACGTCCGCAGAGGGCCATAGCGGTGAGGGTCATAAGGGGGTACCGTACGGTGTCGTGGGCCGCGGCGACGCTGCTGGCAGGCGACCCGCCTTGGCATCTCCAAGCCGAGGCGCTGGCAGAGGCCTACTGGTTTCGTGCCGCGGTAAGGGCCAGGGGCGAGGAAGTCTCCGCAAGGAACCTGGGCAGAGCTCATGAAGCGGCCCGAAGAGCGATGATCCGGCGGTGGAGGGAAGAGCTGGAGTCCCCCGGAGCAGGAGCCGCTAGTCGATGACGCGCGTCACACTCTGGAGGAATGCCCCGCTTGGGGGGCCCAGCGCCATGCTCTGTCGGCGATAATTGGAAGAGACCTGTCGCTGCCAAGAGTAATCTCTCAGATGCTTGGCGGTGACAGGTGCTGGTCGTCCATGGCCTCCTTCTGTGAGGCTGTAATTTCGCGGAAGGAGGCCGCGGAGCGGGAACGCGAGGCGTTAGCCCACGCAGACTCGCTCCGCAGGCGGCGGCCGGGGGGAAGAAGGCGTCGTTACGCCCACCTCCTCCCACCACCTTGATGACGACAGGGCGTGGCCAGTGTGCCATTCACCTGGGGCGTCGGAGTAGAATGTCAAAGACGACCCTCCGGCGCCCCACTAATAGGTGTGGAAGGGGCCGCTGTGGTTTTAGTGGGTATTCCGGGCGCAACTAAGATCTGGGCGCCCGGCGAGTCCTACATACCCTTCCGTCTGTCACTGGCGGGGGGGATGCGTAAAATGCATTTCCACAGCGTCAACAAAAAAAAAAAAAAAAAAAAAAAGGCGAGCCAAGTAGTTAGGTGTAATTTTAGATAACAGACTCACATTCGCCCGTCACATTCAGGTGGTACGCTCGCGCGCAGCCTTTGTCATGGGACGTTTGCACTATCTGTTAAACTCTAGGTCAAAACTCTCGCTTAGGAATAAGGTCAGACTCTACACTGCCTACATACGTCCTGTCATGACATACGCCAGTGTAGTATTTTCACACGCCAAGGCACACAGGATCCATAGATTACAAACATTACAGAATAGATTCATGCGCAGAGCTACGGGTGCACCGTGGTTCATACGCAATGTCGACCTTCACATAGACTTGCAATTGCCTACCATCAAGCAATTTATGAAACGGTGTTCACGTAGTTTCTTTGACTCCGCCATTACTCACGCCAACCCTCTAGTGGTTGAGTCAGCTAGGTACAACCCCTCTAATATATCGCGCGTACGCAGACCGTGAAATATTGATTTATTTATTTATTGCGATACACAGGTACATAAGTTGTTAATAATCAGATAATAGCGGGTATCACTGTGATCAACCTTACGGCATGCAATCAGGCTTAATATAATTACAAAATATATTTAGTTATTACCTACAGATAAATTAATGTCAAAATAAAATCAAAATCTTCAAAATAAAATAGTAAAAGTCAAAATTAAATAAAAACAATTCACAATACATTAATAACAATCATAATAAAATATTTTTTTTTTTTATACTTAGATCAATTCATAATTTATCAGAGAGATACTCACTAACAGAATAGTATGCTTTTTCTAATAACAAATTCTTTATTTTAAATTTAAAGTTATTTACATTGTCTATTTCTAAAATCAATTTTGGTAAATGATTATACAATCTCGGAGCCATACATAATATACTATTATTCAAAAATGTGGTAACATTGGAAGGGAAACCTATCTTTAAATGAAGTCGTTTGCTACTTAGTTTATTAAATAAATGGAGGTGTTTTTTTACAAAAATACCAACTTCTAAAATATACAAACAAGGAACAGTCAAAATTTTTAAATTAATAAAATAAGGCCTGCAACTTTCCATCGGATTTAGTTTACATATGGCCCTTATGCATTTTTTTTGGCCTCTAAAAATATCTTCTTTATCTGTGGAGTTTCCCCAGAAAATTATACCATACCTTAGAATGGAGGCCACATATCCATGATATGCCGTCAAAACTGTAGTTTGATTATTTACTATTGACAATCTATAGAGGGCATACGAAAATTTACTAACTTTTGAACACAAATTTTCAATATGCGATTTCCAGTTTATGGCTTCGTCAATGTGAATACCCAAAAATTTTGTATGTGTTATTTGTTTGATATGTGTATTATTAAATTTAATGTCTAAATCAACTAATTTGTTTAATCTATTTCTAAATGTCATTACACTTGTTTTGTGAAGATTTATATTCAAATTATTCATAGTTAACCAATTTGTAATGTCATGTAAAGTATTACAATATTTATGTCATTTTCTATTTGTGATTTATTATTACCAGTAAAGAGGATAGTGCTGTCATCTGCAAAAAGAATACATTTATGATCCGTTATTTTGGGAAGATCATTTATGAAGATTATGAATAAAAGTGGCCCTAATACGCTCCCCTGTAGCACACCAAATGTAACTTCTCGCTCTGTAGATGAGTAAGTTAATAAAGCTTTTTGGGTTGGGCAGAATCTTGTAACTTCTGTCTTTTGTGTTCTGTTGCTGAGTTAGGATTTTACTAAATTATGTATATTCCCTCTAACGCCATATGCGTAAAGTTTATCTAGTAAAATATTATGTTCAACAAAATCAAATGCACTAGTTAAATCCATATAAAGGGCGATAACCTGCTTCTTAGAGTCTATATCCGTGATGACAGTATTCAGAAGATCGTAAATGGCAGCATTAATATTTTTTTTCTTTCTAAAACCAAATTGTTGTTCTGCGAGCAAGTTATTCTTTTCAAAATAATCGTATAGCAACCTATGAATGACACTCTCAAATATTTTAGACAACACAGGGACCAGTGCTATGGGTCTGTAGCAATGGACAACATGCTTGTCTCCTTTCTTAAAAATTGGTATTATAATTGTATTTTTAAGTTCCCTGGGAAATACTCCATGAGCAATACATATATTTATTAAGTGGCTCAATACAAAAGATAGCTTATGGGAAACAGCTTTTAATATTTTTGTAGATATACCATCATATCCTGTACTATTTGTAGACTTGAGGTTTAATATGATTTTATTAATATCCTGGGGTATAGTTGGTGGCATAAATAAAGATCCTAAATTTTTACTCATACTGACTTTAGGAGAACTGTTATTTAATTTATAAATTCGGTCAATAAAATGGTTATTGAAGGAATGTGCAATCTCTATAGGATCCTTAATAATATTCCCGTTCACTGTAATATACTTAACATGTTCTTTGGGTGCATTAGAGTTATTTTTATTTATGACATTCCAGGTAGCCTTACACTTATTTGGCGCACTATTTATGTAATTATTATTATGGTTTTTTTTGGTAAATTTAATTATACAATTGAGTTTAAAAGAAAAGTTGGTTAACTTGTGTTTAATAGAATATGTACGGTTTTTGCGATACTGCCATAGAAGATGTCGTTTACGCTAACAGCAGTGTCTGATGCCCTTTGTGATCCACTTAGGATGAGATGCTACATGAACTCTCACCAATTGCATGGGAAAGCATAAGTTGTAAAAAAGTCTAAATAATTCGTAAAAAATTGTAAAAGCTTTATTAGGGTCATCGCTATCAAACACTTCCTTAAAACCAAGTGAATTTATGCATTCTTTAAACTTTTCAACATTGTCTCTACTGTAATTTCGTTTCTTTACATACCAATATTTTAACCCAGTATTTATTTTTATTGGTATCATAAGTAATTAAGCAGTGTGATCTGACAAACCTAAGTCAAGGTTCTCATGTATGCAACCTCTTACATTAAACAAAAAATTATCAATACATGATCCACTTGCCAAGCGTGTAGGTTCATCAAATGCTAATTTAAGATTATAGGACCATATTGTGTGCTTGAATAGGGTAGACTCATAATATTTGGGAAGTAAGTTAATGTTAAAATCACCACAGATCACTATTTTCTTTTTACTCAAACAGAAACTACTCAATAAGGAATTAAAACTTTCGAAGAAGGTCTTGATATCAGTTAACTTTACTTTTGGTGGTCTATAAATGCAAATAACACAAAGTTTTTCTACCAGAAGTTCTATCCCCGAACACTCCATAATATTGTCAATACAGTAATTTTTAATATCCTTTATAGGAGAGAAAGGCAGCGAGCTATGTACGAGTATGCACGAGCCTCCACGGCGATTATGTCTACAAGATGTGGACCCCAGACCAAAGCCTGGTATATTTAACAATTGTTTGTCCTCTTTAACCATGTTATGTTCAGTGATACACAAAACTTTGATACATTTTTTGTACCTTTCGAGAGAATCTAGTTCTAAAGTAAGTAAGTCCGACTTAGATACTAGGCCATTTATGTTTAGATGAAAAATTCCAAGTTTATTACCGAAAAAAGGGTTCAACTTCTCTATTAAAATCACTTACATTGTTAATTTTCTTACATATGTCATCATTTATTAAATATTTGAGATTGTCGAAAATATTCATCATACCATAATTGCACAGTTTACCACTACTTTTTAAAAACATTAAATAGTCATAAGTTAAGTCACAGTTTGAATCAAAAAGTGTGGCATACTTATAAGATTGCACGTCATGATAAAGCAAGTTATTGAATATTTCAATTCTCAAATTATACATAGTACTATAATATTTAAATTTATAAGTGGGTAGACATAAAATAATATTTGTATGGTTAATATTTAGCAGTATTTCTCGTATACAAACTATCATATCTGAATAATTTTTAGTACTTTGGAAGTCTTCGTCACCTATTAAAATTATACAATAATCCTGCATAGTGAAGTCAGATAATTTTGAGTGAAGATTACTAATAAGCCCAATAGTGTCACAGTTTGGTGATAGATAATGACATATCTCGTAATCTGGAAATGACTTTTCTGCGATAAATAACACTTTATTTCTTCTGTTGCTACTTAAGACACAAAGTTTATTTTTTCTTTGGTGTAATTGTGTATATTGTTTGCTAGAAGAATTGACCGTATGTAACATACTCGTATCAGATGCCATTGGAGTAGAAACAGGATTCGAATGTGCTGTCGGTGTTTGAAGCATATTTATCCGTTGTTTGGGTAAGTCCTTGGACATCCTATGTGTAGTAGAAAGTCGACCTCGTATACCATGTGGAGTTGCTAAGGTTTTATTTATGTTACTCGGAGTCATGAAACTGTTGGATAATTGTTTTGTTGCTTTCGTAAGTAAATCATGTTTATTTGACAGCACAGACACAGTATTTTTGAGTTGCGTATTCTCAATAGATAAATTGTTTATTTCTTCATGTGCTGACAATAACTCCAATTTTAATTTTGCCATCTCTTGTCTCAAATTTAGTATTTCATCGTCAATTTTATTGTCTAGTATATCTATTAAGCTCTTGGTGCTGCTATCTATTGTGTTATTGAAACTGCTTTCATATAGGCTAGTTTCAGATTTAGTCCGCTGTTTACGCAGCGTGATATTTTCTAAATAATTCATGTTAATAACAAAAAGAAAAATATATGAGGTTGAGTATTCATTCATTTTACAGCTTACCTGCTACTAGTATGGTGGTAACCAACTCTCATAGAATCAACAATATCAAAGCACAGCAAAGTGTTTGCCCAAAAACAGCAACTAATACACTCGCATAATCGGCTATACTACAGATAGTACAGATTTATTTATTAAATAGATTTTTCAATTCAGTAGCTCAAACATGTAGGTTTTGCTGCCTGAAATCAGAGAGCAAAATGCGATTTTGCTACTGAGTGAGACAAAGTAATTTTTTTTATTTTTTTTTTTGATATAGCTGCGAATATCTTATTCAGCCTTGGGTTAATCATATAATTCGAAACATTCACACTCTATCTCTTTCCCGCCATTAGAAAGAGAGAGAGAGACAAAGACCAGCCCTTCCGAAGTTCCGATTATGAATTCGACCTCAAAGACAAACTCGTTCGGAATTTCGTCGTTACTAACTAAAGAAATTTAGCAAAAAAAGATAATTATGTCTTTTAATGTAATGTGTGTATGTATGTTCGCTGCTGAAGTGAAAAGTTATGTGTGTTACACGAGAGCAAAGTTTTTTGCATCTCGTGCCTTTGAATCCCTCGCCACACTCAGGATTCAAAATCAGCACTCGCAGCAAAAAAGGACTTTGCTCTCTTGTTGCACAAATAACTATTTAATCACTAGCCCAAACGCAAAAGAAAAGATTAACACAAAATGAGAAAATGTGGAAATCTCCTGGAATAGCATCCCAGATGCTTTCCCAATTCAGCCATCGTGACAATTGCTCGGGATTGCGAATATTTAAAACGCATTCCACATTCACTTTCTTAATATATCGGGTGACGCCTAAATCATAGATTTAATATATACTACCATATAAATCTATGGTTAGGCCACATACGTAACTTTGAAAAATCCAAAATTTGGCGCACGAGGTCTGGACCTTGTACTGGAAAGCGAACTCGATATCACAGTATTTTGTATTCCTTGGTTTCACGGCTAGATTATCACTGATAATAATCTATCAAAGTAAAAAATAATTTTAACAGTTCAATTTCACCATGTCCCAAATTAATCTAAAATTATGAGGACCTTAAAAAAGTCAACTTTACGTGTTGTATTGTAAGGGAAACTACAAAAACCACCAGTTCTATCGGAAACCCAATTGAGACAAACATCAAGCATCATTAAGGAACATTTAAATACAATACAATCCATTCGTCTACGTCGTGTACAGACTTAATAAGTGAGCTGTCGGCCTAATGGGCAGGAATTGGATTCGATAAATAAGAAAATTGGCGACCCTGCACACGTGGTGGTCTCGGAAACACAATTAATTACCCTTACGCCAAAAACAATCTCAACTATTTACTTGACCGAATACGAGTCAAGAATTGTGATGGTCAACGGCTTGGGAAGTAATTTGATGACGTGATTACAGCTTACATAATTATATGTAATGTTATATTAGGCGAATGTGTAACATTTTTGTATGAAGGGTTTGGAAATATCAGATTCATTTTATTAGATAACTGCCTCTGTGGTGCAGCAGTAGTGTGAGCGACTGCTGATTATGGTCTTGGGGTCGATCCCCGGGTCGGGCAGTGTTATTGAGCTTTTTCGTCCATCCATCCATCAGCCTTTCGACGTTCACTACTGGACATAGGCCTCCCCTAATTGGGAGTATAGTGCCGTAATCGCCACGCTTGGCAGACGGGTTGGCGATCGCAGTGGATGTTGTTAATACTCGAGGGAGTGCTGCTGCCCACTCTCCTCGGTATTCCCTCGGTCGGCTCTTACGACTCCCATGGGTGGAGAGGGGTGGGACAATTCTAAAGCCGGTCCCACACGGCCAAAAGCTTTATCATAAAAAGAAAAATTCTCAGTAGCAGCTCGGAGTTTGGAAATATGCCCGGTAGACGGCAATAGGCTCGCCCTGTATTACGTGGAACTTAAACATAGCTGGTGAATCTCGGGTGCGTACCCTCTGCCTACCCCTTCAGGGAATACAGACGTGTTGCTATGTATGTTTTATGTTTATTAGTTACGGAGGCAGAGGTCGCCTGATGGTAAGTGCCAGTCATGTACTTGGCAATCCAGGAGCTCATCCAAGGCATGAATATTCAGGAAAAATACTGTGTGTGAATAACCATAAGGTCTAATTTCGACCAATACCCGCTGCTAGTTATGTTGAATTTCTTATTTTATTACGTACCTTTTTAGATATTTTTATAGTCATATTGACATTTTCGTGGTTTAACATGATTTAACCATGACTCTTTGAGAAATATTGGTTATTTTGTTTACATTTTGTCTCAAGCTAAAGTGAATAGATTATAGATATATTACTCGCCATATTGGGCGCCTATAGTTCGAGGGACTAAAAGTCTTTAACCCTAGTTAAACACTGTACTTTTCATTACATACAAGAAAATACAAGGAAAGTAAATATAAAAACGTGCATAAATGAGTGAATTTTAATTTACGTCAACTGCAGAGATAATTATTTATTTAAAGTACAAATTAAAATTTGTGAATAAGGAAAAAGAGTATTTTAGTACAGGCGGGAATCGAACCTGCGTCCCTTCCTATCCGGGGAAGTTCTCTAATCCACTGAGCTACAGTAGTTTAGTTTTTGAACATTTACTATAAAAGTATTCATGGTGATATCTAACTATTCTCATAGCAATATTTAATTTACTAGCAAATTTATTTAAGGATAATTTCTGTTAATAGATAGTTTTAGTTGACATATTTTGCTATAAGTACTGTCACTATTTTCTTTTTATATATGTTAATGCTTATTGACTGCCGGAACACTCTGAGCATTAATGTGTGTGTGTGAATAATGAGGCGATAACTTATAAGCACCAATTTATGAGTACCATGGATTTGCATTATTACTTTCATTAATTTGTATTTTTTATTCTGTTATATTGATTATTATTTTTCTTTTAACATATAATGTTCCTTTTCACCTACAACCGGCAGATGGCATTTTTTTTTGTGTTAATACATCTTTTATATGTATTATAATTTTTTTTTTACTATTAATAAGTAATTTATATAAATATATATATTCTTTATTAATTTTTGTACCAATGTCAGTTTCGGACTGACATCTTTCTGCACTCCTTCTCTTGCTGAGTCTCTAGCAGCACAGTTCTAGGATGTTACCGGGTGTTTTAATGTCGTCCACATTAATGCTCAGAGTGTTCCGGCTCATTTCCCAGATATGCTAGCTACTTTTGACTGTACTCATATACATGCTATTCTTATATCTTAATCTTGGTTGAAACCATGCTTACCTTCCATATCTTATTCCCTTCCCGGTTTTAATCTCGTGAGAAATGATCGCTCACTAGGTGGTGGGGGCGGTGTAGCTATTAACATTAGATCTAACTTTAATTATTCCATTGTAAGTATGTCTTCACAACCTCCACCTACAATCACTGGTGAACATCTTTTTTTAGAAGTACAACTTCTGCATTCTAAAGTTTTATTAGGTGTTTTCTACTGCCCATCTTCATCTATCGACTACTTTTCTTCTTTCGAAATATTATTAGAAAACTTTGTTCCTATGTACTGACACAGCATAATCATGGGTGACTTTAATACTTGTCTTCTTAAAATGGATTATCATTTTTCCGTCCTTAGATCTACAATACACTCTCACAATCTTAACATTCTTCCTCTTAATGCTACCCACCACTTTCCAAACAGTAATCCTTCTCTACTTGACCTTATCTTAGTTTCTTCCTTAAATCAGGTTGTCAAACACGGACAGTTCCCGGCTGACTCTTTTTCTTATCATGATTTACTGTATTAATCTTACTATTATAGAATGGATTTTAGGAGGAGAGCCCACCACTCACCCACGGATTGTCAATCCCGGTTATCTTTGGACAGAATAACCTAAGATTGCCAATCCGCACTCTCACAGATAGAGGAGAATGTGATAATAGCAAAGTAGCATGCACGATAATGACAAAAAACTCACCAACGCGACACAACCATGCGATACGGTAGAACTCTCAGAACCACAATATTGCAATATTCCGCAAAAATCCGAACATAAATTCGACACGTGTTTAACCTCTAAACGAGGCATTCTCAAGAACGCTCGGCAACAAATGAGCGAAGCTTACTCGTGCAACTTGCTTTTATACCCCTTCCACTATACAACAGTTATGACGTATCGCTCGAACGATATGAAAACAAGTTTAGTAGTGGGGAACTACAGCTAGTTTGTTCATTCAACAACATGTTAATACTGACTTTAATTATTTCTAATTGTTCTAAAACGGACAGTCTAATATTTTTATCACAAAATATGCAAGGGCTCGAATGTATGACTATTATCTAATGAATGGTTACAATCTAATAAATGTTTCGCAAAATGCCACCAAACCAAAGAAAAAAAAATAGCAAAGACACTGAGGGTTCACGGTATCTATCCCGCGTTTAGGCCTAACTTTTCGCTTAAAAATCTTTGTAACGGTAAAGATAGTATTGATAAATGTAAAAAGTCTGGTGTATATAAATTGCAATGTCAAATATGTAATAATGTTTATATAGGGCAAACGGGCCGTAATTTTGAGACTCGTTATAAAGAACATATAGCTGCGTATAGGCATAATTACCCTGAAAAGTCACATTTTGCGAAACATTTATTAGATTGTAACCATTCATTAGATAATAGTCATACATTCGAGCCCTTGCATATTTGTGATAAAAATATTAGACTGTCCGTTTTAGAACAATTAGAAATAATTAAAATCAGTATTAACATGTTGTTGAATGAACAAACTAGCTGTAGTTCCCCACTACTAAACTTGTTTTCATATCGTTCGAGCGATACGTCATAACTGTTGTATAGTGGAAGGGGTATAAAAGCAAGTTGCACGAGTAAGCTTCGCTCATTTGTTGCCGAGCGTTCTTGAGAATGCCTCGTTTAGAGGTGAAACACGTGTCGAATTTATGTTCGGATTTTTGCGGAATATTGCAATATTGTGGTTCTGAGAGTTCTACCGTATCGCATGGTTGTGTCGCGTTGGTGAGTTTTTTGTCATTATCGTGCATGCTACTTTGCTATTATCACATTCTCCTCTATCTGTGAGAGTGCGGATTGGCAATCTTAGGTTATTCTGTCCAAAGATAACCGGGATTGACAATCCGTGGGTGAGTGGTGGGCTCTCCTCCTAAAATCCATTCTATAATAGTAATAATGGACTTCCGCCAAGTGTCGCCTCATTCAATTAATTATGTATTTATCTTATCGAATTCGGTCACCTAAATTTAAGCCAAAAATCATTCTGCGACGCAGCTTTCGGACAATAAATATTGACAAACTTTTAAACGATGCCCATAACATTGATTGGCACCCACTCCTAACTTCTGATAGAATCGATGATAAAGTGGAGATATTCAATAATAATTTAACTAATTTATACGACAATCATGCTCCAATACGCAAAATTAAAGTGAAGCATCTTCCTGCACCATGGTTAACAACAGATATAAAAGCATTACTATCCAAAAAAGCTAAGGAAAAATTGAGATTTAAACGTCAGCCTACTGACTTTTACAAAATCAAATATATAGCTATTTGTAATCACTGCAACAAGGTGTGTAGGAATGCTCAATGCCAGCATATTCAGACCTCTGTTGAAAATGGAGATCCAGCAAAAATATGGAAGTTCCTTAGATCATTGGGAGTCGGTAAAACTAACCCTAAAACTTGCTTAAACTTAGATATTAACTTACTTAATCAACATTTCTGTAAATCTTCAAACATTGATATTTCAAGAAAAATCAATACATTTCAAAAATTGTCTTCAATCTCGACTGCACATCACACTCCTTCCTTTTTTAGTCAATTTACTGATTGTGATGTTAGGAAGAGCATTATGTCGATTACACCAAATTCTACAGGAAGCGACTGTGTTAGCCGTAACATGATTCTTCCCATTATTGATGAAATCCTTCCAGTGATTAGTCATATATTAAATTAATCTGTGTCTACTGGAACCTTTCCTACTGCTTGGAAAGATGCCCACATAGCTCCTATTTTTAAAAAAAGGAATGCCTCGACCTTTTCTGAATTTCGTCCTATTTCAATACTACCTTTCCTTTCCAAAGTCCTTGAACAACTTATCCAAATCAAACTCTGCACCGATGTAGGTGAAAAACAAAAACTGAACCCTCTCCAATCTGGTTTTCGACCGGGCCATAGCACTACGACAGCCTTGGTTCATATTACGGAGGCCATAAGGCTTGCTATGGAAAAGGGTGACTTAACAGTCCTTGCTCTTCTCGACTTTAGCAATGCTTTTAATACCGTTGATTTTGACATACTCCTCGGCATTCTAAGCTCCCTTAACATATCTCCAGAAGCTATTTACTGGTTTCGTAGTTACCTGTTTGGCCACCGGCAACGTATCTACTTTGAAGACAATGTTTCTTCATGGTGTTCAACGTTTGCAGGTGTTCCTCAGGGTGGCGTTCTTCCACCTCTACTCTTCTCTATTTACATAAATACTATCTCTGATAAACTCACTTCTTCCTAACACCTATATGCTGATGACCTCCAAATTTATTCACAAGCTCCTTTAGATAGATTGTTTGTGGCAATAGATAACATAAATAAAGACTTAGACAGAATCTGCGATTGGAGTAAGTCTTTTGGCCTAACAGTTAATCCATCTAAATCACAGGTTATCATTATTGGAAGTTTAAGAATGATAACAAAAATAAATTGGTCATTACTACCGCAGGTTTCTCTTGATGGAAAAGTAATTCCTTACAGTGATAAGGTTAAAAACTTGGGGATATATATAGATAATTGCTTATCTTGGGGACCTCAAATTCAAGAGGTTAGCAGGAAAATATTTGCTACCGTTGGATGTCTACGAAGGCTTCATAACCTTCTTCCTATCAGTACTAAGACAGCGCTTGTTCAGGCACTTCTTTTTCCTATCTTAGATTATGCTGATGCCAGCTATCTTGATATTACTATAGACCATCTTAATAAACTTGAGCGGCTTCAAAATCTATGTATAAGGTACATATTTGGACTACGCAAATATGATCATGTTTCTAATTTTCATCATAAGCTCAAATGGTTGCCCATCCGCTTTCGCCGTAATGCACATATCATATTCCTTCTTTATAATATTTTGTTTAATCCTGTTACTCCTTCTTATCTCAAAGAACGTTTCAACTTCTTACATGACTCGCATTCAAGACACCTGAGATCATCCGAGAACTTAACACTAAGAATGCCTGTGCATTCAACAAAATTCCTAGATATGTCATTTTCAGTTCAAGCTGTCCGATTGTGGAATACGTTGCCTCTTAATGTTAGACGTGCTAAATCGCTTCATGTATTTAAAAGCTTAGTCAAGAAACATTACCTTAGCAATTGCTAAGGTTTATACATTATCAATTTTATTTTAAAGTAATAGTACATTATTTATCTATCATATTGTGTATTATATATATATATATATATATATGTATAAGTATTTATTACAACCTAATTAATATATATCATATTATTAGGTACGCCATAACATTATTTCCAAAATTTTTATTTATTTTTTGTTTCCATCCAATGGTTGTCCGGAAGAGATTGCCTTTGCGATAGGACCGCCAATTGTACTTAATCAATTTATTACTTAGCCACATTTTCTTGTTTCTTTTTTCTGGTGTACAATAAAGAGTTAATATTATTATTATTATTTACAGTATAGTACTGTTGTTGATTCCCACCTGTACTAAAATACTCTTTTTCCTTATTCACAAATTATAATTTGTACTTTAAGATTAGCTGAGCATGTCAAGTGCTAAAATATAGATCAAAAATGTTTAAAAAATATCACGCCATCAAATAGTATGAATTTTAATTGCAAAATTAAACTTACTATATTGGATTGCATGTAAATGCGTTCCGATAGAGGGCGTTAGTCGTTAAGGCAAATGTGATAAGGAGATTGGGTATGTCTAAAAGATAGTACTGTAGCTCAGTGGATTAGAGCACTTCCCCGGATAGGAAGGGACGCAGGTTCGATTCCCGCCTGTACTAAAATACTCTTTTTCCTTATTCACAAATTATAATTTGTACTTTAAGAGTAGCTGAGAATGTCAAGTGCTAAAAAATAGATCAAATATATTTATTTAAAGTTTTTTTTTGTGGCCGGCCAGCATAACACCCATTATTTTTCATTTTCAACATTGATAAAATGGTAAAATATTTTACCCAAATCTATGTTATTTTAAAGAAATATTTGAAAGTAAGTAAATTATTATAGGTGGTCGTTAAAAAAAAATCTTTATTTAATACTTAACTTTGTTATTTCAATTAAACATCGCGCTGTGATTGAGTGGCTGAAGTAAATTAGAATAAGGTTCAATAGAAATGTAAAAATAGAACTAGTTTTTGTTTTAATAATTTTACAATTGTCAGTTGAAACGATTCTTCCTAGGGCTGAAAAGTATTACTTTCAACCCACTCCTCCGGCAACTTCAAACCTACTTTCCGAGTATGAGTAATGAAAATTAAATAAACATACCGTTGCTACGTTACAGGATTGAGAAGGCGAGTAAAAATTAACCTATCCACACATCCTATCGTTTAGGTACAGGGTTATTGTGGGGTCATCACCTACTAAATAATCCACCGTGTGTAGTTTCTCCAGCTATATTGGCGTAACAATGGAAATATGTGATTTCTGAGGTATTGATTTCACTTAAAATATGTTATAAAATATGATATGTTATATCGCTCTACTATATCGGTAACCTGGGATATAACTCAAAATCTAGTCTAAGGTGAAGCCGCGCGCAAAGGCTATTCCTTACTAATATTGCTAAAGTGGATTTGTTTCTTTGTTACGCTTTCACATCATAACTACTAAGCTAATCATCATAAAATTTTGCATAAGTATGTATAGTCAGAAGCTTTTTTATCCTGAAAAAATGAGTGGTTCCCGTGCGATAGCTATTTTTACGTAGAGCTAATTAATGTGCCATAAACTGATGTATTAATATTCCCCATTAGTCAATGTGGACGGTGTCGCGCGCAGAATCTAGTTTATTATATCCACCATCCTAACGCAATAGAGATTTTTGTGACAATCAATGACAGCTATCTGGTTAGCCACCCGTCACGCTTCACTCCCACGAGGGCGAAAAGTGGGTACCGAAAGGTCATTTTAAAACACGTGGCAATCCGTTGTCTCTGCCCTGTCTCAGAAGCTGATGTGAGTCTACGTCATGGAAGTAATAAGTACTAGGTACAATCGTACTTATTACTTCCATGTAGAGATGTGTAACTCAGGAGTGATTGATACAAAAGATGTATAATCTTTCCAAATACGTAATCACTCTTTAAATCTTTGGTTTCGAAAATACATCTTTAACTCACTACGTTAGGATTGATAAGATGGAATGGAATGATGGACGTAGATTTAGAATGAGACAATAGATAAAGGATATTGTGAATTGAAAAGAGATAACATAAGTTGTAGGCACGCACAAACGCACTATTTTGAAATACAATGACGATAGGTACACAGAAACTTAGACTCTCTGTCGTTTAAGTAAAAAGCTCAAAACCGGTTGTGACTTGAGGGAATGAGAGAATAACTACATGAATCAATAGAAATTTGCATCACTTATGATCACCTGAATGAATAACGTCGTTCGTAACCAAAGATTTAAAAGAGTGATTTAAATCTTTCGAAGAAAAAGATTTATAAATCACTGATCTCATTGGTGATGTAGTTTGCGCATCTCTGCTTCCATGGTCTATCTATGTATAAGTATATCATAAATCTATAACATGGTTGGTAGAGGTCGACCTAGGCGACCGTATTTTACCAGATCAGAGATGTTCTTAAGGAAGTTCAGGTTAGGAGTACTCGTAACTAACGAGCATGCATGAAAGCGCTGATGAAAGTAGATGAAGCGAAATATTTATGTATGACGATATGTATGTACGTATGTATCTATAACATTATTAAACTCTGGGAAACAGGTGTGGCAAAATGTATGTAGGTACGTATAAGATTAATAATCGTTTCCAATTATACCTCAGAGCTATTAAAGGGGCCTTATAACGATTGTTATGGTGCTTGTAACATTTCTTCTGTAAAAATTAGGGACGTTTCAATTCTGAACACACACACTTCTAAGCACCTGTACCTTTATTTCGTCCCTCGATTATAGGACTCGTATTATGGTTCATCTGGAAAATGCCAACATATATATTTTTAATAAATATTTAAAACTCCACTTCTTGCACCACATAATTAATATGCTATAATTATCTTATATAAATCCTTACTAATAGTACCTATACATGCGTTAGTTGCGCTATTACGCCGTAATTTCTAAACCGGCGTTGCTAACCGGTAGTTGGTTTATAGAGATATTAAGCATGCATTTTCTCTAATATTCACTCTCGGAGGATATTCGTAAAAGATAAAACTAGTTTAAACGATAAATGTAAATAATAAGTAATACCTATGTAAGTGAGCACATTTCAGTCGCCGAAAAAAGTGGATATACGATTAACTTCAATTAAACTACTGATCGAGCACGACGCTCTTCCACACGAACATTATTTTTGGATCAATTATGCTAATCCAATTAAAATATAAGTCATTAAAACGTTTACTCTATGTGGATACTCACCTTTTCTACCATAAGGATATTAAACAACCATTATTTAAGAACAAGAACGTAGCAAGAACTAAGGCCGGTCTCTATTTACTTAGTGAACACAGGAGCCAACTGCTCCCAAGGCAAGATAGCTCACAAAAGCGGACATTAGTTCGCAAACTATTGGCGAGAGACACAATTTATGCTTACTCTACAACTTCGTCAATAGTTTAGAGAGAAGATTGCGACTGCAAGCTCTTAGACTGGGAAATTGGAAGTCATTGTTTATGAGTTTTGCACGCCCCAGGCGGGATTATTGATAATAATTTGCAGCGTGATGTGGGAATGCAAAATCGGTTTTCAATAAAATATGATATATTGCAATATTGAAAATTAAGCAAAATACAATTTCTGTACAGACAAGTGGACTGTATTGTTCTGGGGGTTTGTATCGCCTGTAAGTGAGTCTTGACGCACCAACATTTACACTTCCGACAGATGGCGCAGGCGTCAAAGACGTTAAGTATGAATGTGTTATCGAAATTAGCAGTCAGGAGCAATTGTCACGATGGCTGAATTGGCAAAGCATCTGGACGGTATCCAGGAGATGCAGGTTCAAATCCAGCTCGTGACTGTTATTTTCGATTTCACATTTTTCACTTTGTGTTTAAAATCTAGTGATTTCTAAAATAACTATATACAATAAAATATATATTATAACGATAACTAGATACAAGGTAAGTTTGTATAGAGTTCCAGATACAAACGCATAGTCTCAACGACGAAGTGCTATCGCAATATCAAACTTCTCTCATTAGTGCTGTTGCAATTAATGTTGCATCAATTGATATCAAACTGTATCGTGTTAGTTGCTTAGTATGATGTAGGTAGACGTATGTATCTACATAATATTCTAAGTAGGTTTATATCCAATGATGTTATATACAAAAAAGTGTAGATATCGCACTAGCGTGCTGTAATAGTTGCGCACAAATTCAGGCAATTCAATCGTCCGTCTCTTTCTGTATCATGCGTTCTGTATTATCTATCGCGTAATGTACTCACGCATCTATGCACAGATGGCGGACTAGTTTAAATCTGTGAAATTGTATGTTTGTAAATGTTTTTTTTTTTTGATGTTTAACATCTAATGCAGTGTAAAATCGGCTAGTCCCAAAACCGGCTCTGTCTGCTCCAAGTATATGAGGGGAGCACTCAACGCCAATGAAGAGAAAAAAAAGAAGGAGTTGACGAAGAAGAGAAGAACCCGTGGGAGAAAAAGCACTCCCGTGGGAAGTCCTATGGAGAGCGGTTCTGCTGCTGACACAGCGGAGACATCGGACGGCGGCAACACCCCTGATGTGGTCTTAGATGCCTGCCAACCGGAGACGTCGGGGTCCCGCGCGGGCGCAGCCGACTTGGAGAGGCAGCCTTCGCGGCTCTTGAAGCAGTCGATTGCAAGAGAGGGCGACGCTTTCGAGTCCGAGGGCAGCTCAAAGTAGATGCCCGAGGTGGCAGAGCTCCGGAATGAGCTAGCCAGCCAGCGAGCCCAGCTTGCTAAGGCCGGGCCAGGAGCCTCTGCCGCAACGGTGAGCGTGGAGCCTCTGGCCCCTGGTCTCCTGACGGAGGAGCAGATGCGCCAGGTCGTGGATCGCGTCAACGCGGTCTATGACGTACGCATCGGCTCTGTAAGCGCTAGGTTGCCGCCCGAGCCAAGGCTCCGTCCAGCATTGGCCGCGGACGAGAAGGTCGCGCCACCTTCAGGCCCAACGCCGCTGCCCTGTCAGGGCGGCCGCGTGGGCAACTACTCCGCGGCTGCGGCCGCGCCACCCAAGGGGCAGGGCAAATTTACCCGCAAGGCGAAGACGGTGCAGAAGGCTGGGCAGCGCCCTAAGAGCCAACCCAAGGAGTGATTCCCCCCACTTCCGGTTCCGCGTGCTGGCCAGCCCTCGCGGGCCCCGGCAACCATTCCCCGGGATTCTCAAGTCCCGCCTCTCGCTATGTCCGACCCTGTACCTTGTGACGGGGGCTGGCAGATTGTGGGCGGCGGGAGGAAAAAATCCCGGGGTAAGAAAAAGAAGGGAGCTGCGACTGGGGCTGCTGCCCAAGCCGTGGAGCCTGAAGCGCCGAGGGGCAAGCCCGGCTCTAAAAAGTAGTCGCGCAAACTCCAGACACCCAAAACGGCAGCAGTGGTGGTTACCATGCTGCCGGGGGTGGAGGGCCTAAGCTACCAGGCCATCTTGAGGAAGGCCCGGGAGGAGATCGACGTCTCCAATATTGGAGTTGTCGCCGCCCGCAGTCGGCGGCGCAACCGCGATGGGTGCAGGAGGGCCAGCTGTACGAGGCATACCACACTTCGCGGGCCGAGTTCAAGCTGGTCATCTGCCGCGCCAAAACCGAGAAAAGGCAGAAGATGCTGGATGGTCTCAATCGTGACCCCTGGGGTCGCCCGTACCGTGCGGCGCTGAATGAGCCCCGCACCTCTCACTGAAACCCTTCAGTCCAGCCTCCTCACCGAGGTGGTCGAGGGCCTATTCCCACGATGGACGGAGCACATGGCCCCGATCGTGGCACAGCCAGGTAGTGACTGGGAGGCCGACCTCAGTGTACCGCCCATCACCGCCTCGGAAATGGCTGTTTTGCGGATTCTTTCCAAGAATACCGCCCCCGGCCCGGACGGGATACCCGCCCGGGTGCTGGCCCTGGCTCTGGACCAACTGAAGCCCCACCTCAGGGAACTGTTTGACGCGTGCCTGGCGTCCAGACGGTTCCCTGACTGCTGGAAGGAGGGGAGGCTGGTACTCCTGCCAAAGTAGGGATGAACGCCGGATTCGGTCAGGGTCTTCAGGCCCATCGTGCTGCTGGACGAGGCGGGTAAGCTGCTGAAGAAGGGCGAAGAGGCGGCCTGCGCGTTGGCCGGAACCCCTCCGTGGGACTTGGAGGCGGAGGTGCTCGCTAAGGTGTATCGGCGGGCGTCGCAAGAGTGGGAGGGAGGTGGTCGTCCCACACCCAGCGTGGTGGCCAGATGGCAAGGCGACACCCGCCGAGCTGCCAAGGCCAGCTGGAGGGCGCGGCTGTAGGCGTCCCGGGCCAGTCTTCGGACCGTAGGGGCACTCCAGCCGGTACTGGAAGAGTGGGCGGGGCGACGGCACGGAGTCCTTACCTTTCGACTGGTGCAGGTGCTGTCGGGGCACGGTTGCTTCGGCAGATATCTGCACATAGTCGCAAGGAGGGAAGCGACTCCGGGCTGTCTCCATTGTGGCTGCGACGAGGACACGGCGCAGCACACGCTTGAGTCATACCCGGCTTGGGCCGAGCAGTGCCGTGAACTCGTCGCGGCAATAGGGGGGGACCTTTCGCTGCCGAGCGTCATTAAAGCGATGCTTGGCAGCGACAGGAATTGGGCCGCGGTCGCTGCCTTCTGCGAGGAGGTCATCTCACAGAAGGAAGCGGCATAGAGGGCTAGGAAGGCTAATCCTTCCGCAGACCCTAACCGCTGCCAGTGACTGAGGCGGCGCAAGCGCGAGTATTTGTGGCTAATGCCGGCCTGGCTGAGGCTGCGGGTGGATGGACCGGGAAACGTCCGCCACCCGCAAGGCCTCCCGCGAAGGTGCGACGCTCCGTGTGCGGATGCGTCACTCAGTCAAGGGTACCCGAAAGGGTAAGCCACCGGCGGACCACTGAAGGAATGTAATATAGTTCCGGTGGCCCGCCAATAAAGGCAGAGAGACGGCGCACGGCGGGTATTTTTGTTTCACATCTGGTAGGCGTCCCACGACGTCTAGTTTTTTTTATTGCTTATGATGGCAGACTCGCTAGTCACTCAGGGGCATAATAGCAGAGGTAGGTAGGCTGTTTTTGTCAAGTGGTAATCCATTGTCTTCGGGAAACAGGCGTGAGTATAGGTATGTACGATACGAGTACAAAATATATACTTATCCTAACTACTATAAAACTATAACAGAGCTTGGTCGGTGTCTGTACATCTATATTATAAAGCTGTAACAAAGCTGTGTCTGTAAAATCTTAATCGTACAGACATGCTTTGTTACAGCTTTATAAAATAGTATAATGACTGCATTAGGCTAATATAGGCACACAAAACATTTTTTTTGATGTAAAACATCTAATGCGCAGGGAGGGTAAAATCGGCTGTTAGCGTGGCGACGCTTTTAAAATAAACCGTTCAAATCTTGAAAGTTAAATTTGACACACTTCCCGCTTTCCGATTGAGCTGAAATTTTACACGCATATGTATACCTACAGCGTGACAATGCAATATTATGATGATATGGAGCTGATCTGATAGTGGAGCTGGAAGGTGGACTTAGGAACTCTATAATGAAACGACGCAACCCCATCGAGTTTGGAATCATTTGATGCATCTTGACGAGTACTTTGTCTTTAGCTGGTATCCGGGTCTGATGATGGAGCTAGCAGGTGGCCATAGGAACTCTGTTATAAAATGATATAACTTCATTGAGTTTGAGCTCGTATGATTCGTCTTGACGAGTACTTTGTCTCTAGATAGTATTCAGGATCTTATGATGGAGCTAGAAGGTGGCCACAGTAACTCTGTTATGAAACGACGCAACCCCATCAAGTTTATACTCGTTTGATTCGTCTTGACGAGTACTTTGTCTTTAGATAGTATCCAGGGTCTGATAATGGAGCTGGAAGGTGGTCATGGGTACTCGGTAACTAAACGTCGCAACCCATCGATTTAGGGCTAGTTTGAGTTATCTTGAATAGTATCATAGTCCTAGATGATATTCAGGGTCTGATGATGGAGCCGGATAGCCATGGGCACTATGCTATAAAACGCCGCAATCCCATCAACTATGGAATCGTTTGACTCGTTTTGACAAGTATTTCAGTCCTAGATGATATCCAGGGCCTGATGATGATGATTTATTACTATTTCCGTTATTTTACACATGTAATAATTTTATAAAAGCACCCATTGAAAAAGTTCGGATCATACTCATTCTTTCTACAAAATTATTTCGATGTTTTCACATCTGGTAGACGTCCCGTGACGTCTATTTTTTTTGATTCAGTCTGTTTATCTGTTTGTTCGTTCGCGCATCACGCAAAATCTACTGAACGAATTTTATTGCAACTTTTTTATTTGATAGTTCTTGATTAGACTTAAAAACTGGTACTTATACATTTTATCCCGCTACTATAACGCGGATACCTGATATATAAACTAAAAACTAGCTTTTCGCTGCGGCAGAGCCACGGGCAAAGTCTTGTCTACCTATATAACAAACGGGCCTCGTGGCGTAGTCGGTAGTATAACCGACTATCGTGCATGAGGTCGTGGGTTCGATTCCCACTCAGGACAATCCTTTGTGTGATGAACACACATATTTGTACTGCGTCTGGGTGTTTTCTATCTATTATAAGTATGTAGTTACAAAAAAAAAGTAATATATGTATTATATCCGTAAACTGGTACCTATAGCACAAGCGTTACGCTTAGTTAGAGGACGTTGTGTGAAACGTGAATATTTATTTATTTATTTAGTAGTATATGTTCTATATTACATGAAACTAATATTAGTAACACGTATGTTCTATATTACATGAAACTAATATTAGTAACACGTATGTTCTATATTACATGAAACTAATATTAGTAGCACGTATGTTCTATATTACATGAAACATACTATACTAGTATTATATAGAGTAAGTAGGTACCTACCTACTTACCTAAAATTCATCAGAAATTTCCATCCAGAGTGTTCATTGGGATTTTGTATATACAAGTAATTATCAACTCAATATTTATCCTATGTTTTAATTTTGTGTTCTCGGCCTACATTTTATTAAATTTCCAAGACAGCCATTGGGTCTGATCCCACATCAAAACCCAATAAAATCAGATAGGCATTACCCAAAATGTAAAGTGGAACAAAAGGAATAAATCAAAATTTGATTGGAATCGTCCCGGAACGCGTAACAATCGTATCACGTCCGTAGCGCGCTTTGAATAAACAATTCAGGGACAACTTCGGTGATTCAACCACAAATATGTGTTGGAATTCGATCGTAATTCGCTCTAATTCATTTTAATATGGCCGATGTTTTATTGAACTATTGAAATAAAAAGTAATGTATTATTGGTATATCATAAACTACCACTGAAGCAATATAACATAGTTCCAGTGGCCCGCCAATAAAGGCGGAGAGACGGCACAAGGCGGGTTTAAAGGTATACCTACTATAAACGCATTCTCGAGGGAAGCGAGGGAGCGTATTGCTGTCTACCAGGCACATTTCCGAACTCCGGGCTGCTACTGAGAATTTTCCTTTTTAAGAAAAAGCTCAATAACTCTGCCCGACCCGGGAATCGAACCCGAGACCTCATGATCAGCAGTCGCTCCTGGCAGTTACCACAGAGGCATTTTCACTATGTATGTTAGAAATATTAGTCTTGTTTATTCATCCATATTTTTTTAAGGCAAAAGTTCTGATAACGGGCATATAATACTCCCTTTTTATATTTACCGGTAATTTCACGACCCATTAAAGATTTCCATTTCGCGCGATAAAAGTTCAATCCAATTTATAGTACTTAATTTAAAGAGCTGAAAACTTTTCAGACTAAGATTACTTTCTAGATTGAGACACTTTTGGTAGACAATTTGTATTGTAAAATAAACCTATTTATATAGTAAAATATATTCATATAATACAATATATTCATATAATCAAATATATTCATATAATCAAATATTGGATTATAAACACAATTAATATTCAATTGCGGATGTTACTTTTCCTACATCAGAAACGTGATTAATATAATCCTACAAAATGTCTAAACTATCACGCCATTATCCAAAATTATTTTAATCTCAATATCGATTGCAACGATGGAATTTTACTCGCGAAAATTACGACATTATATTAAAACTTATTTAATTTTTAAACGTAGTATTTACATTTAGATTACATTTGTTACTTGACGATTTTGTGAAAATTGAGGCAGAATTTACATAAAAAATAAATTGACACAAAAACTCGAAACGAATGTAACATCTCCATATTTCGAGTTTCATTGGTAACATAAATCGTTCTCAATTTACATCTAACATGTCAAATACAGCGAAGAGCGAGGCATGTAACAACACAGCCAACTGTGTTTACCACCTAAAGATTTCGGGTTCGATCCCCAGTCAAGTTTATTTGCATCGGTTTCCGATACACATTATTCGTGGCTTATAAAGCTCTCGGGTTTGAGTTACTGGTTTGAAATACGCTGTAATTAGTTTTGGTACAACAATACAATGATTATATAAAATGTTATTTAGTTAGTGATAGGTAACTTTTTTTTTAGGCGCGTAAAAATGTACCTATCCGCACATCCCGTCGTTCGGGGCCACGAACAGGGTAGTGTAGGGCTAGTTAGTGATACCTAGGAGATATATTTTTGTTAATAATATAATGGTCTGTTTAAAAATAGATTTTAAAGAAAGCCCTGGAGCCCAATGTTATTAGTAATATATATACATATATGTTGAGACATAGCCTTTTTAAACATTTTAATCTGTATTTTAGCACTTGGCATGCTCAGCTACTTTATATAACAAACTATTTGTAGAAGTGCTCTAGACCGCTAATTCATAAACCTTAACCTTATTTTTGTGTTGGATTTAGTTCCATAATGTCATTTATATCATTGGTACCTATCGTTATTTACAACGGAACTTCCTAACGTAATGATAAGCTTGGATTGGTAGATCATGTTTTGAGTAGGTATAGGAAAGCATTATTTATCAGAAATTTTAGAAAAGTTCTAGCTAATATTATAAATGTGAAAGTGAGTTTGTTTTGCTCCTCTTTCATCAAGTTATTTTGCATAAATTTTGTATAAGTACCTACCTCGGAGCCTAGACGAGAACTACTTTTAATGACTATTAATTGCAAAAAATAGACGGCTTCTATGGTATAAATTACATAGTTTGTTTTTTTTTTCTCTTTATTGAATTTGAACATGTAACCCCTGTAGAAATAATAGCAGATACATATAATATCCTTAAACTAAAAATCACCAGTATAAATAACATACCTACACCTATGAGGCTACACGATTCCGTACTCCTACCCTAGTCAAGCTTACAACAACCTGGCCTTGGGCGAGTCAGGGAACGAAAGAATACTGTTACACCAACCAACGTCCCATACATTAATTCCTAACTGTAATAATGGAACTCTGAGCCTCTCGTTCCTCACACATTCCGTCAAAATATGATAGACGTCCTCTACTACCTCACATTCTGTGCAATTTGGAGAATTGACTTTTCTCATCATATGAGCAAATTTATTTAACGGAATGTATAGAGTTTGTTAAATATTCCATAGAGTTACGTACAATATTACATCGAAACTTTTATGGGATTCACGCAGAGGTAATTTAGTTTAAGTAAAATAAAAGAAAAACTACGGCAAAAGCCTTAAAATTGTATTTTTACAAATTGCATTGAATATACTGTTGTAGAACCTTATTTATGACTCTTTATAATGTAAATAGAAGAATAAGTATTTCTGTTCTATGACATTCTGTTTGAATTATTATTTGGCACTTCAATAAAATTCTTTACATTGAACAGACTATTTTTCCTACAAATCGTTATCAGCACGAAGTTATGTTTAAAAGTTGTTGAATATATTGAAGTCTTCCTTATTATATGGTATTTTTTTTTGTGATATATGCTTTCAAGAGAAAAAATAACAGTTCTCAAGATGGGCGATCACAAAATTGGATCAAGTATACACTCACTGCAAGGTATGAGCTCAAAGGGTAGAAATGACTATACTGCTTGGAAATTTAAAATGAAGATGTATTTACTTCACGAAAATTTGTGGAATAGTATAGTAGGCTATCCTGAATGCGACTTGACTCCTTTAGAAATTAAAAATAGGAATAACGAGATAGCTCTAGCCAAGATATGCCTAACTCTAGACGGGCCCGCTATTACTCATGTCAGAAATTGTAAAACTGCAAGAGAAGCTTGGAATACTTTAGCAGCTGCTTACGAGGATAAATCTATGGGACGTAGATTAGCACTCGAACGGAAGTTGAACAGGTACAAATTAGATGATTTTGATTGTATGGAGATGTACATAAATGCTATCATGTCAACAGCTCAGGATTTGTCAGATATCGGCAAGATTGTTGAGGATGCTTTTATAGCTGCGATTTTATTAGGTGGTTTGACATCTCGTTTTGATCCATTGATTATGGCTTTAGAAAATTCAACGGTTCAGATTTCTAGTGAACTTGTAAAAAGTAAACTGCTAACAGAGTTTTCGAGGTCAACTGTATCTGAGTTATTGCCGTGTACTGCAGTTTTGAAGACAAATTGTAAAAGGACTAATAAGCCTAGAAAAATAATTTGTTATACATAAATGCAAAGAGCCTGGACATAAAGTTCCTGACTGTCCTCTCAACAGAAAGAGAGACAATGTAAGTCAAAAGCAGACAAAAAGCAATATTTCTAATTTGTTTAGTGCTTTTAATACTGGTGGATATATCAGTTCAGGAAAATGGTACGTAGATTCTGGAGCTAGTACTCAGGAAGGTCTGATTGGATGAAAAATATCAGAGATTATCCTAGGCGTAATGTAACACTTGCAAATGAAGATACTTTACTTAGTGTAGGATGTGGTGATGTTCCCATTGTAAATAATTTTATATCGGAACGCAGTAAAGAAATTAATAATATTTCAAATGTAGTGTTAGTTCCTGGTTTAATCACTTACTTAATTTATGTTAAGAAAGCCACTCAAAATGGTTTTGCCATTCTTTTTGATAAAAAAAGTTGTACATTTTTTGATGCTTCTACTTTTTCTTATACAGGTGATGCTTTGCTACACGGGTTCTGTTGTGGTGGATTATACACGTTAGATTTTAATGTGAGTCTACCCAAACCCTTATCAGCGTTCGAAGTATAATGTGATGTATCAAGTTATCGCTTACGGCACAAACGTCTAGGCCATTTATGCTGTATAGGATTACATACACTCAGCAAAGGTAATTTAGGCATTACGTACAAAGACATTGATAAAGAACCGTGTATACCATGTATAGAGGGTAAGCAAGCTCGGAAACCATTTAAAAGGATTCCTTATCACAAAGCGTCTTCTAAATTAGAGTTAATTCATTCTGATCTTTGTGGTCCAATGCAAGAAAACTCTTTTCAGGGTAGTAAATATACCTTAATTTTTATACACGCATGGTTTTTATATATTTTCTTTCTTCTAAAAATGAGGTCAAAAACAAGTTTCGTCTTTTTTAAGGTATTGATAGAAAGGGAGACTGGTTTATAAATCAAAACTTTGAGGTCAGATAATGGAACAGAATATGTTAATCAGGAATTTTCTTATAACTTAGAAAGTGAAGGCATTAACCAAACAATGCACCAAACGATGGTTCCGTATAGTCCGCAATAGAATGGAGTATCTGAACGGACAAATAGGTCGATAATAGAAAAGCGCGTTGTATACTTTCCGATAGTTCTCTCTCCAAAGGATATTGGTAAGATGCGGTTGAAACAGCTGTATATTTGAAAAACAGATCCACATAGGAGTCTCAATGGTAAAACTTCATTTGAAGCTTGGCATGGTAAGCAACCTGACTTAAAACATTTGAAAGTTTTTGGTTGTCGTGCAATGGTCAAGATTCCAGATATCAGTAGGAAGAAATTAGATCCTAAGGCTAAGAAATATATATTCGTAGGATACACAAATGATCCACGAAGTTATTATTTTCGTGAATCAAATTGTCCACGAAATTTGATAAAGGCTAGGGATGTTGTTTTCTTAGAAAATGCTTTTTCTAATTTAAATAATAAGTGTCGATGACATTGTCATTCTATATGATAAAAAAACGTCATTGGATATTGTCAAAAAGGATTTGCAGAAACATTTTTCTCTCAAAGACTTAGGCCCTTTAAGTTATTGCCTCGGGCTTAATATAACAAACGGAGACAATGAAATATGTGTAAGTCAGAAGACATATATTCAAATGATTTTAGAGCGTTTCAACATGCAAGATTGCAAAGAGATATCTACACCTTTACAGAATAATAAGTTGCCTAAAGGTGAAGTATATTGTGAAAAATTTTATATAACCTTACCAAAATTTAATAGGTTGTCTATTGTACTTGTCGGTGAATACAAGGCCGGATATCATGTACGCTACCAATTATTTGAGCCAGATTAACAATTGTTTTAATAGGACACATTGGTTGGCTGCTAAAAGTTTTACAGTATTTAAAGGGAACAATGGACTATTCCATTGTTTATAGGAAAACAGGTAAATATTTGTGTGCGCGGTGACGCGGATTGGGCAAATTGCGTTTTTGATAGGCGATCTTATAACGGTTACTGTTTTACTTCAGCTGGAGGACTAATTAGTTGGGAATGTAAAAAACAACCTACAGTAGCATTGTCCTCAACTGAGGCTGAATACATGGGGGGTGCTAATTTGTCCGGTTTACCTCCTAGTGGTGCACCCCGGGCAACGTCGGCAGTCGCCGGCGGCTAAAATTCCGGACAGGACGGGTCTCCGCGTGTCCCTCTGACTCAGCAGAGGGCACAGCGGATAGACCAGGCGTCGGAGTCGGTGGGGCCAGACTGGCTTACCGGGCTCTGGAGAGGGGGGACAGTGGGGCCACAGCGGCCCCCTCCATCCCAAATCGTAAACCTGAGCGCGTGTCTGTGGTTACGTCTCGCGGGCATACAGGAACGAGGGTCTTGGCTTAATCACCCGGACCGCGAGGAAGATAACCTCTATAAAAAATTACCCCGAATCTCAAGCTCTGGCGCGCGGCGAGGAGATGCATGGCTGATGGGTAGTTCAGTCTCGAGCGCGGCCCCAGCCAGGGTACCTGCGGACCCCCTGTGTTGGGTTACAAATGTACGCTTACCCGGGTACAGGGAGCTCTGCCCGGGTGGACCTCTTTTCTCCCATACTCGTGGGAATCATATGGATTTAAATAACACAAATAAAGCTTCGACGGAGTCGGGAAATACACCTGACGCCTCAGCCGTAAGGGGTCCGGCTGCAAAAGCGGCCCCTACTAGTGCAGCTGCGCGTAAAACGCGCGGCGGCAAAAAGTCCCGCAAGGGCAAGAAGAAGACGACAGAGGGAGCGTCCCAGTCGTCAAGGGACGGCTCGATAACGAGCAGCTCGGCCGGCACTTCAGCCGCCGAGATGTCCGCTGCTGAAGAGGGTGGCCTGACTGAGGCTGCCGAGATTCAGCCATCGCGGTCGGCAGAGGTGGTGTCAGAGTCGCGGTTCTGGCGCAAGCGCACCCTATCTCAGGGGGGCGCTGCCTCGGACTCTGACCTGAGCTCGGCTGAGATGCCTCCCCCGAAAATACCCGCAGCGGTTAGGGGTCGAGGCATCGGCCGACCCGGGACACCGATCCCGCGTGCCGCCTCAGCGAAAGAGGCTGAGACGCGATGCCTAAAGAGGGTTGAGACGGTGCAACACTCAGAGGAGCGCTTGGCGCTCCTGTCTGAGAAGCTCCGTCTCCCTATCGACAGCGGCGGGCCGCCCACTGCGGCAAAATTCGCAGAAAGAGCCGCGGACAGCGTGGCCATAATCACGACGGTGGCCATGGGCTCGAAGAACCTGAAAGGTAGCTTCGTCCGGGGCCTCAAAATCGCCGCCACGGAACTGTCCGACGTGGTGGAGCGGCTTGTGTCGGAGGTGGCCGACCTCGGAGCAAGAAACCAGCGCCTGGAGGCAACGGTCGAGGAGCTGCACCGGGGCATGGCCAATATGAGGGTCGAGCTTGGGCTCCCTGAGGCCACCCCAAGTGCATCGGCTTCCGTGGTGCGGGTCGAGACTGCTCTCCCCGCGACCGCCTCGCCGCAGCAGCCGCGCCTCCGCCCCACCTCGACGACCGCCTCGGCTCCGTCTGCCGCTCAGTCGAGCCTTGTCACTGGGCTCGACGACAGAATGCTCCGCGCGGTTATCGACCGCATGGATGCGGTCTTTGGCCCGCGGTTTGAGGCCCTAGCCGCAAGATTGCCGCCGGAGCCCCGACTTCGGCCGCCGCTTGCGGCTGATAAGAGAAGTGCCGCATCGTCCTCGGCACCGACACCCCTGCCGTGCCAGGATGGTCAAGTGTCCTGAGGCGGAGGCGCAAATGACGAAAAAGGGCACGAAAAAGGGCCAGGTGGGACAAGCCTCGAGGGGCCGGCCCCGGGAGGAGTTCCCGCCCCTGCCAAGTGCTGCAGCACCTCCACGTACTGCTAAACCGCCACAAAAGGCCACAGCCTCGCGAGCTGCGGTGGTTACGCCCCAGGATGCTCCAAAGTCCTCAGACGGGGGCTGGCAAGTGGTGGGGCCCCGGCGATCCCGGGCCAAGGGTCATGGTGCTGCCGCGGAACGCGAAGCGGCGCCAATGTCGCTAAGAGGGGCGCAAACGGGGGAGACCCCAAAGGCGCCTAAAAGAAAAAGGTCGCGCAAGCTCAAAGTGCCGAAGGCAGCAGCGGTGGTAATCACCCTGCTGCCCGAGGCCAAGGAAAAGGGCCTGACTTACGAGGCCGTCTTGAAGCGTGCCCGGCGGGATATAAACGTCTCAGACCTCGGAGACGTTTCCGCTCGATCCCGCCAAGCCCGGACAGGTGCTCGAATCTTCGAGTACCTGGGGCCAGAGGGCGCCAAGACGGCCGACGCAATGGCCACGAGGCTGCTGGGCCTGTTCCCAGAAGAGAGTGGTGTCCGGGTCGCCAGACCCGTGAAGTGCGCCGAACTGCGCATTTCCGGGCTGGACGATTCCGTGACGGCGGAAGAGATCCGGGAGGCGATCGTCTCGAAAACCGTCTCCCAGCAGCGCCGTCCGGGTGGGCACCATTCGCCCAGGTCCAGGTGGTGTGGGTGCCGTCTGGGTCTCGTGCCCTGTCGCGGCGGCCAAGGATTTGGTCACCGCCGGTAGACTTCTGGTGGGCTGGAGCGCCGCGCGGGTAATCGCGCTGGAGCCCCGGCCTGCCAGGTGCTATAAGTGCATGGCGGTCGGTCACACCCGGCCGCTGTGCACTAACTGCTTCGACTGCAGCGGGCTCTGTTTCCGCTGCGGTCAGGCAGGGCACCAGGCGGCTGCCTGTTCTGCCACCCCACACTGCCCCGCGTGCGCGGCGGGCAATCGCCCCGCCAACCACTGTATGGGGCGAGTGGGGTGCAGGCCTCCGGCCAAGTCAGGCCCTAAGAGGGGGGTGGGCAGCCAATCGGCCCCGGCTGCCCAACCCGGCGCGGCTGGACCGCCGCAGCGCATGGAGGAGGATATCGTGGTCCAATAACGGATCACGACGCTATCCTCCTCCAAGGGAATCTCGGCCGTTCCGCCAGGGCGCAGGACCTCTTCCTGCAATCCATGGCGGAGCGGTCGATCGGTGTTGCCGTAGCCGCGGAGCCCTACATAGTCCCGGATCGCCCCAATTGGGCGGGTAGCGGGGATGGCTCCGTGGCGGTCGTCGGTTCGGCGGCGCCGCATTCCCCGCCCTTGTCACTCAAAGACCAGGGCACGGGATATGTGGCGGCTGAATGGGGAGGGGTAACGCTGTATGGCGTGTACTTCTCCCCTAGTCGTAGTCTGGCGGCTTTCGAGGTCCTCCTGCACAATCTGGAGACCTCGATACGGCGTATAGCACCGAGCCCTGTGCTCGTGCTGGGGGACTTCAACGCCAAATCAACGGCGTGGGGGTCCCCCGGGACGGACGCCCGAGGTGCGGCGGTCGAAGAGTGGGCGGCAGCGGCGGATCTCGTGTTGCTAAACCGAGGGTCCGCCCTAACATGCGTGCGGCGCGGGGGCGGGTCGATAGTGGACCTTTCTTTCGCTAGCCCCGGTGTCGCCGCACGCTTAAGGAGCTGGCGAGTTCTGGAGGAGGTCGAGACCCTATCTGACCACAGATACATTCAGATAGAGGTCTCCCGGACCCTTCAGGGCGCCAGCAGGGGTCACGCGGCGGACAGAACTCCCGCTTTTCCGCGATGGGCTGTGGGTAGGCTCAACCGGGACCTGCTAGTGGAGGCGGCCATTTTTCAATCTTGGCTGCCTCCCCCCCTGACGGAAGACGTGGGCGCCGAGGCTGGCCGCATTCGCGGCATGCTTACGCAGATCTGCGATGCGGCCATGCCCCGCGTGCGGCGTCCGACTCGACGGAACTACTCTCGTCTACTGGTGGTCCCCGGAGCTGGCGGACCTCCGTGCGGCCTGTATTCGTGCCCGGAGGTCCTACACCCGCAGCAGACGTCGCCGAATCCGCGACGAAGAGCGGGAGGACCAGCTGTATGCGGCGTATAGCAGTGCGCGCGCCGCGTTAAAGCTGGCCATCTGTCGCGCCAAAGACGCAAAAAGGCAGGAGATGCTGGAGGGTCTCGAGCGTGACCCCTGGGGACGCCCGTACCGTGCGGCGCTTAACAAGCTCCACGCCCAGGGGCCCCCCCTTACGGAGACCCTCCAGCCGGGCTTCCTCTCTGAGGTGGTCGAGGGACTTTTCCCCTCACGGGCGGTGCACACGCCCCCGGTCAGGGCTCCGCCAGATGGTGACCGGGAGGCCGACGACGAGGAGTTACCGCCCGTGACGACGACGGAAATGGAGGCGGCGGCTGCGCGTATGCGGAGAGGCGCCGCCCCCGGGCCGGACGGGGTTCCCGCCCGAGTGCTGGCCCTGGTCCTCGACCACCTAGAGCCCCGCCTCAGGGGACTGTTCGACGCTTGCCTGGTGTCCGGACGGTTCCCTGACTGCTGGAAGGAGGGGAAGCTCGTGCTCCTGCCGAAGCCGGGACGGTCTCCGAATACAGTCGCGGCCTTCAGGCCCATCGTGTTGCTGGACGAGGCGGGCAAACTGCTCGAGCGGGTAGTCGCTGCCCGCATCGTCCGGCACCTAGGTGCGGTCGGCCCCGACCTGTCCGACGCCCAGTTTGGATATCGGGCGGGTCGGTCTACGGTCGACGCCATTCTGCGCCTGAAGGCCGCGGCTGCGGAGGCCGTCACCTCGAGGGAAGTGCTGTTGTCGGTGTCGCTCGACGTCGCCAACGCCTTCAATAGTCTGCCATTCGGCTGCATCAAGGAGGCACTCCGGTACCATGGAGTGCCCCTCTACCTAAGGCGGCTGGTGGCAGACTACTTGGACGGCCGCAGCGTCCTCTTCGTGGACCGGGAAGGGGACGTTGTAAGGAGGGCTATGTCGTGCGGCGTCCCGCAGGGTTCGGTTCTTGGGCCGCTCCTGTGGGACATCGGCTACGACTGGGTCCTCCGTGGCCGGCTCCCCCCCGGGCTGGGCGTAATTTGCTACGCAGACGATACGCTCGTCACAGCCCGGGGCAGGACCCTCGAGGAGGCGGCAACGCTGGCCACCTCAGGTACCGCGGAGGTGGTCAGGCGGATCGAGGCGCTGGGGCTTAGGGTGGCCCTTGAAAAGTCGGAGGCCCTACTCTTCCATGGGCGCCGATGGGGTCCGCCCGCCAGCGCCTCGATAACGGTCAACGGTGTGGGCTTCCCAATCCAGGCCCACATCAAATATGTGGGCCTGGTATTGGATGGACGGTGGCACTTTGACGAGCACTTCCGCCGTTTGCGCCAAGGCTCGTCAACACGGCGTCCGCCCTCGGGCGACTTATGCCGAATTTGGGCGGACCGAGTCTTGCGTGTCGACGACTCTACGCGGGGGTAGTACGGTCGATGGCGCTGTACGGCGCGCCCGTGTGGGTGGAGTCCCTGGCCGCTCGCAATAGGGCCCTTCTGTGGCGTCCACAGAGGGTCGTAGCGGTCAGGGCAATACGCGGGTACCGCACGGTCTCGACCGATGCAGCCTGCGCGTTGGCCGGAACCCCCCCGTGGGATCTGGAGGCGGAGGTGCTCGCCGACGTCTATCGGCGGGCGTCGACGGCGCGGGCGGGGGGCAGCCGCCCCTCGCCGAGCGCAATGTCATCGTGGCGGGAAGATGCCCGCCGCGCCACCGTCCTAAAGTGGAAGTCTCGGCTGGAGACGCCCCGGGCCGGTCTCTGGACCGTGGGGGCGCTCCGGCCGATCTTGGAAGAATGGGCAGGGCGGCAACACGGGGTCCTCACCTTCCGGTTGGTGCAGGTTTTGTCGGGGCATGGTTGCTTCGGCAAATACCTGCACACGATCGCAAGGAGGGAGACGACCCCAGGCTGTCACCACTGCGACTGCGACGAGGACTCGGCGCAGCACACGCTCGAGTCGTGCCCGGCCTGGGATGTGCAGCGCCGGGAACTCGTTGCAGTCATAGGCGTGGACCTGTCGCTGCCGGCCGTTGCGCGAGCGATGGTTGGCAGTGACAGGGCCTGGACCGCGGTCGCCACCTTCTGCGAGGCTGTCATCTCGCGGAAGGAGGTGGCGGAGAGGGCCCGTGAGGAATCCTCCTTCGCGGACCCGATTCGCCGCCGGCGCGAGGGGCGGCGTGCGCGCGCTTATCTGCGCCTGATGCCGCCCTAGCCGAAGCTGCGGACGGTGGGGTCGGGGAGTACCCTGCCGTCCGCGGAAGCCTACCGCGAAGGTGCGACGCCCAAGTGCGCGAGGCATCGCTCAAGAGAGGGTGCCCGTAGGGGCTGCCGCCTGCGGATCGCGGTCGTAACTGACGCGGTACCCGTGATCCGCCGTAGCAAGGGCGGGTGGAGGCGCACAGTGGGTTTTTAGTGGGTGAGAGCCCCATTCACCCCGTTGTCTCCCCGGGCAGCGGGGTGTGCGGTAGGACATTTTTGCCCACCTAAAATAAAAAAAATAAAAAAAAAAAAAGGCTGAATACATGGCGTTAACAAGTGCCGCTGAAGAAGCAATTTTTCTTAGGAGATTATTTGATATTACTGGTAACGCTGATAAGGTAACTCTGTATAGTGATAGTCAGAGCGCACAAAAGATTGCTCTGAATCCGATTCACCATAATAGAACTAAGCACATAGACACTAGATATAATTTTATCAGAGAAAAATTATTGATGGTCTAGTGGATGTAGGGACCATGTAAGTACGAATGAGGTTAGTCATGTCAGCAGTTTAGCGTGCAAGCGAGAAGTATGTTAGGCGCTCGGCCAGTTACTGCGCACTGGCCAGCCCGTAAACTTGTGTGTTAGATTTGGGGAATTTAATTAATAAGTTACTGAATAAATTAGTTGGTTTTTTGGGACTTATTGGTTTTCTTTATTCGCGTAGGGCCAGGTGCAGTAGCTCACAGTGCAATTAGGATCCCCACGCTCACTACAGTCAGGAGAACACGCACATTACATTCCACGTCACATACGTAGGTTATTAGGAACTAGGTTGTGACGTGTGGCATCTTACAGTATAATCACACATAGAGACTGCGGGGTATAGGCAGAGATAGTACGCACCCCACAGTTAGAGAGCACACGTACCCCCGCGTACAGTGGTGACCCGCGTTTTTAAGTGAGGCTGTTTTGAGTGCGGGGATTGCTAGGACAGTTGCACTGGTTAGATTAAGGAGTAATTTAAGTGGTGAATAAGGACGCTAAGTGTTTATTTATAGTGATGTTCCAAACGCCGCAAAAAGTAAATATAAGTGATTTGACATCGTCGGCTGCAGGTATGTCTAATCCTAGTATAGAACTGGCTGCAATTAGTGTGCATTCGCGTCTACCGGACTTATGCGCGGAAAGGCAGTTCCAGAAATTAGTGAGTGAGATGGAATTGGGAACGGAAAAACCATCTCAGCTTCTGCGGCGGATGCGTGACCTGGGGAGGAACGCACAGATATCCGAGCAGACTCTGCACAACTTGTGGCTCGCCCGTTTGCCAGCATCAGTCAGATCGGTGCTGCTTGTCAGCCAAGACCAGACGCTGGAAAATTTGGCCAATATAGCGGATAAAATCATCGAGAATATCCGGGGAGGTGAAGTAGCAGAGGTCAGCACGGCGGCGGCCAGTGGTACCCAACTGCCAGTGAGCGAGATGTTGGTGCAGATGCACAAGCTGAGCCTCGAAGTAGCGGCACTGCGCGAGGAGGTTAGTGAGCAGCGTCGCAGCGCTTCCCGGGGCCGAGGCCGTACACCATCAAGAGGGCGCTCGAGAACAAGATCAAGAACATCGGTGGACCCGGACTGGCTATGCAGGTGGCATTTTCGATACCGGTCTAGAGCGACAAAGTGTGAGAAACCCTGCGCATGGAAGACGGAAAACTAGACGCGGTACAAAATACGGCGGCGGTGAGTTTTGTGCCGGGGATTAATCACCGTCTCAGCGTTTATGATAGAGAAAATGGTTTTAAATTTTTGGTGGATACAGGCGCGAACATATCAGTTCTCCTGCCACGAAGAGTCAGAAGTTATCAGCAGCACATACGGACTATAAGTTATTTGCGGCAAATAGTAGTGAAATTAAAACTTACGGTTCAAAAACATTACATGTAAATTTAGGCCTACGGCGGCCATATAGGTGGACTTTTGTGGTCGCGGACGTTAACCAACCGATATTACGTGCGGATTTTTTGGAGCATCACACCTTAGTAGTAGATCTAAGTGCGCGTAAATTAGTCGATAAGGAGACGAATTTACTAACGCTGGGCAGCATAGCCACGTGTGATCAGGTGTCAATTACAACCATAGATAGGAACCACCCCTTTGTGGATTTATTAGCAGAATTTCCAGAGATAACTAAGCCGGTGTCATTTAAAAATATGGACCGTGATTTCAAGAATGATGTATATAATCATATTGAAACCACGGGACCTCTAGTTCATGCGAGAGCGCGGTCATTACCGCCAGATAGGTATCCTAAGGTTAAAAAGGAATTTCAGTTGATGCAGGAAATGGGGATTTGTAGACCATCGAAAAGCGAGTGGGCCAGCCCGTTACATGTTGTGGTAAAAAAAATGGGGACATCCGACCCGTGGGTGACTACAGGCGATTGAACGCGATCACCAAGCCGGATCGCTACCCCATACCGAGGCTACACGACTTCACATACATACTGTCAGGTAAGAAAATTTTTTCAAAGCTAGATATTAATAAAGCGTATTATTTTGTCAAAATTGCACCCGAAGACATTGAGAAAACTGCGGTAATAACACCTTTTGGACTCTTTGAATTTTTAAGATTAAATTTTGGTTTAAGAACAGCTAGTCAAACCTTTCAGAGATTTATGAGTAATACGATTCTGGAAGGCCTAGATTTTTTATTTAATTTTATAGATGACGTCATCATTGCAAGTGACTCAATGGAAAGCCACAGAATGCATTTACGAAAAGTATTTGACCGATTGTCAAAGTTTGGTATAACGATAAATTTAGCGAAGTGTGAATTTGGTAAAGAAAATATAGAGTTTCTAGGATATCAGGTTTCGACCGACGGCATACGACCACTTGACCATAAGGTCAAGGCTATAACAGAGTACCCTCGGCCAGAAACCATTGAACAGCTCCGAAGATTTTTAGGGATGATAACTTTTTACAGGGCTAGTATACCCCATGCAGCAGAACATCAATCGCTATTAAACGAATTTTTAAAAGGTGCAAAGAAAAGAGATAAAACCAAAATCGCATGGACACCAGAGTCGATTAAAGCTTTTGAACAGTGTAAGATGAAACTGAAAGACGCTGTAATGTTATCTCACCCAGTTAGTAACGTACCCCTATCGCTGTTTTCAGATGCTTCTGACAACTTTGCCGGGGCGGCATTGCACCAATTGGTAGATGGTAAGTGGTTACCTTTAGGATACTTTTCGAAGAAGTTTACCAAAGCTCAACAAAAGTATTCTACATATGACAGAGAGCTTACGGCAATATTTTTGGCTATGAAACATTTTAGGTACATGTATGAGGGAAGAGAATTAATAGTTTTTACGGATCATAAACCCTTGACTTTTGCATTCAATAAAATTGAAACAAGTAGCGAAACGCCAAGGCGCACTAGACAGTTATTATTTATCAGTGAATTCACAACGGACATTCGATATGTTAAGGCGGATAGCAATACAGTAGCAGATGCACTTTCGAGAATTGAAACCATACACAGCCCTACAGTAATTGATTACGCGGAATTAGCTTCAGCTCAGGAATGTGATAGCGAGTTAGCAGAATTATTAAACGGGAACAATAATAATATTTCTTTACAGAAAGTTTTTATGCCGAATTATGATAAACCAATTTATTGTGAAAATAGGTTAAATATTTGTAGACCGTATTTACCTAAAAGTTTAAGGCAAATAGGTTTTCATTCAGTTCATGATGTAAGTCACCCAGGTACTAGATCAACGCGAAAATTAATGGCAAAGCGATTCTTTTGGCCAGGTTTAAATCGCGACGTTGGCCAATGGGTGAAAACATGTATTAAGTGCCAGAAAGCGAAAGTAGGTAGACACACAGTATCAGAGTTACAACAATTTCCGAATGCAGAACGATTAAGCCATGTGCATATAGATATTGTAGGCCCGCTACAGACTTGTAAAGATGGGCATAGGTACTTAGTCACGATGATAGATCGATTTACGAGGTGGCCAGAAGCTGTACCAGTGACGGAAATAACAGCAGAGGTAGTTGCTAAGGTATTCTATGAGTCGTGGATATGTAGATTTGGGAACTCTTTCAAAATAACCACCGACCAAGGGAGACAGTTTGAAAGTAATCTTTTTGAGCTACTATTAAAGTCAATGGGTATAAAAAGGATACGCTGTTGTTCGTACCATCCGCAATCTAATGGTATCCTGGAACACTGGCATAGATCCTTAAAACAGGCATTAATGGCACGTCTAGAGAAAAACGGCGCATGGTGTGACGAACTACCAACAGTTTTGTTAGGACTACGTACGGCAGGTAGGAGCGATAATGGCGTGAGTCCCGCGGAATATATGTACGGTCAAGCAATTCGCTTACCTGGAGACTTTTATGACGTCTCAGATAAGCGATTGAGCGAAGGAAATGCGTTTTTGGAGCAGTTAAGATACAATATAGAAAAGTTGAAACCAGTATCGGCAGTACCACGGAGCTCACGCGCATTATTTGTTCACCGTGAATTATCTAAGTGCGAACAGGTATTTATTCGAAATGACGCAGTTCGTAAACCGCTAGTACCGCCCTATGAAGGTCCTTATCGTGTTATAAATAGGAGAAATAAAGTGTATACAATTCAATTGCCCAATAGAACAGTAAATGTGTCGATTGACAGGTTAAAACCAGCTTTTCTTATTAACGACGATAGTGTCGACGATAAAAACAGTGGACATGACGCCAGCGTTGGTAAAAATACGTCTTTAGAAAGTAAGTCTAAGGATTCGTGTGTTAAGGCAACCAAGAGTGGCCGGGTTGTTAAGCCACCAGTTAGATTTAATTTGTAGAATTATATGTTATGGTAATCAATAGATTAACGACGGTTAGGATATGGTGCAACCGTGTTTTGTTCAGCTCAAAATAATTTGCATAACTGTAACATGTTAAGTTAAACAGCAGATTAACATTGGTTAATGTATGGTATAACCGTGCCTTAGTCTATTCAATATATGTTTACAGAATATTATTTTGCTAGATTGCAAAAGTGTGAGAATTCAGCTCTAAGCATTGCAACATAATTGTTTTGCTAAACTGCAGATAATAAATATTTGTAATTAATAATTAACAACCTACTTTTGGATTGTGAAATTGCAAAAGCGCATTTTGTTGTTGTGATGTAAAAGTAAGAAGTTTAGGTATGGTCGCATTCTATCATTACATCTCAATTGAGTATCAAGAATAGGTAATTTGTTTAGTATAACTTGTAATAAAATTCAGTCAAGATTATTGTAACAATGGGAAAATCATATAGTAAAAACGAAGAGATTGTAAATAGCTCAGAGCGGTGCGAATCAAATGGATTTTTCGAATATTGAAAGTCACATGAAAATGTATGGAATATTATTGTTAATTATTGGGTTACTACTTTTAGTAATGATTTTGTGCAAATGTTGTGGTACATGTCATTTTACTGGCAAGAGATGGATCGAGAGGAAAATGGAAAACTCAATCCATAAGTTCCAAAGTGCACAAAGACAGCAAGTTTAAGGTGCCAAGCAGGTAGTTTGAGTAGCTAGCCATGACGCCTGTCGCCACCCACGCGACAACATCGCGGCTACCTACGACGAGCTAGATGTAATAGGATACGCGAGAATTTTGTTGATAGTGATTGCTTCGGTGTAATCAGTAGTTTGTATTAAATATTGTTTATACGTATGTAATGATAGGGTGACCATAAGTTTTGTGCAAATGAAACTTACATGTAGTAATAATTATTTTGGAAATTTTTGTAATTAGTATTTTTAAAGTAAATAAATTAAGAGGTATTTTTAAAGGTTTTTAATAATAAGTATTTATGAAATTTTTGTAAAAAATTGGGGGGTGTAGTGTAGGGACCATGTAAGTACGAATGAGGTTAGTCATGTCAACAGTTTAGCGTGCAAGCGAGAAGTATGTTAGGCGCTCGGCCAGTTACTGCGCACTGGCCAGCCCGTAAACTTGTGTGTTAGATTTGGGGAATTTAATTAATAAGTTACTGAATAAATTAGTTGGTTTTTTGGGACTTATTAGTTTTCTTTATTCGCGTAGGGCCAGGTGCAGTAGCTCACAGTGCAATTAGGATCCCCACGCTCACTACAGTCAGGAGAACACGCACATTACATTCCACGTCACATACGTAGGTTATTAGGAACTAGGTTGTGACGTGAGGCATCTTACAGTATAATCACACATAGAGACTGCGGGGTATAGGCAGAGATAGTACGCACCCTACAGTTAGAGAGCACACGTACCCCCGCGTACATGGACATTAAATATATGCAAACTGATAAAATGACAACAGATATTTTGACAAATCCTCTAAATTCTACAGCGCATTTAAAGTGTGTAAAATTATCAGGCTTAGCAAATAAATAATTGTTTTTAGCCATGATATTATTGTCTAGTAGATTAGTAGATATTTTTTTGTTTTGTCAGTTTCTATATTTCTATTATCTTTTATTTCCATTAAGGTGGGAATGTTGTAGAACCTTATTTATGAATCTTTATAATGTAAATAAGAAGAATAAGTATTTCTGTTTGTTTGTGCGTATACTGGCTGAGGTGGAATGAAATTCGATTTGATGCGAATACGTTTACTTGCAGTTACAAAGCTTTTGGGTACTTTATACAATTGCGAATATAACAGTGCGCGTAACGATCGTTAAGAAAATTTTCAAGTGAGTGTTTCGTTTAATTGTGAGTGGTGGCGCTCGTGTCGCTTGCGCGCCCTCCTCTCAGCTGTTGCGCGCTAGATTCAAACGCGTATACAGTTAATGCGCCAACATACTCCCGGCCTTGGAATCACCAGATTCCAACGGAAGATAATTTAGCCTCGTGCGTTGTAGCATAAATAAACAGATTTATAGTGATCTTGTAGTGATTCTAGTGATCTTGTAGTAGAAGTGGACATATCTTAGAAAAGGCCCGTCTAACAACACCGTCTGCCTTACGAATGTCAGCCACTCTTGATACGCCATCCTTGCCTGGATACGTCTTGAGAATTCGTCCTAAGCTCCACTTCAATGGTGGTAAATTGTCCTCCTTGATGAGAACCAGGGTGTCCGTTTTGAGGTCTCCCTTGTGTTGCTGCCATTTGCTCCTGGTTTGCATCTCTGACACATACTCCTTAGCCCAACGGCGCCAGAAGTGCTGTCGTATCTGCTCCACTCTCTGGTATCGCGTAAGCCGGTGGGTCGGAACATCGTTAAAGTCGTCAGTCACAGGTGCAGTCAGCGGACGACCAACTAAAAAATGCGCTGGGCAAAGAGGAAGAAAGTCGTGTGGATCTGTGGACATAGGAGTCAAAGGTCGGGAGTTCAGGATGGCTTCAACCTGTGTCAATACCGTGCTGAACTCCTCGAACGTTAAGTGTGCATTACCCACTACGCGCCGCAGGTGATGCTTGCAGCTCTTAACCCCAGCTTCCCATAAACCACCAAAGTGGCTAGCGTAATATGGAATCATTTTAAATTTAATATTTTGTGCAGTTGCGTATTCTCTAATATCATCCGAACAAGAATTTAAAAATTTAGCAAATTCATTCATCAAACCTACAAAGTTCTTTCCGTTGTCGGAGAATATTTCAATGGGCTTGCCACGTCTTGCAATAAAGCGCTTCAAAGCTAACAGATAAGCGTCTGATGTGAGGTCACAGACCAGTTCTAAATGGACAGCGCGCGTAACAAGACATACAAATAAACAAATGTGTGATTTTTGTAACCTTGCTCCTCTACCCTTTCGGTTCAATGTGAACACTGGTCCCGCGTAATCTACGCCACAACGTAAAAAAGGAAAACCTGGTTCGAGTCTTTCTTGTGGCAGGTTACCCATGATGGGACTAACCATTGATGGTCGGAATCTAGCACATTTCACGCAAGCGTGCACAGTTCTTTTGGCGAGGTCTCGACCACCAACTGGCCACCAAACTTCTCTCAGCGTAAACAAAAGAAGCTGCGGAGCTGCGTGCAATGTCTGCTGATGTACGAAGCGAAATAGTAAAACTGTAAAATAATGTTTAGCAGATAATAAAATTGGATGTTTTTTACTAAAACTAAATTCGGGGGAATTTTGTATGCGCCCACCAACGCGAATCAAATTATACTTATCTATAAATAAATTTAGTTTTAATAAGTTTGAATTTTTCTTTATAATATGTTTTTTATTAATAAGTGAATCATACACATCGGGGAATGATTCTCTTTGACTCAACTGTGCAAGGGTTAACTCCACCCTATTAAGTTCATCGATAGATAATAATCCTGTCCGCCTGTTTATTTTATCGTGTGTGTTATGTATGAAACGAAGTACATAAGCCGCAGCTCGTTTCATTCTTAAATATTGCGAAAAGTTAGAAAAGGGAAATAATGTTTCGTTATTCTTATGGTTAACTGCGTGACAAGTAATATTAGATTTTACCTCAGGCAATCCATCAGGTAAAGTATCTAAATCTAAATTTGGTATTTTAAAATTAGGGTCGTGTAAAAATTGCGGGCCCTCCCACCATAATGTGGAGGTGATTAAAGAATCCAGATCCCGTCCTCGTGATACAATGTCAGCGGGATTCTCCTTCCCGGGCACATGCCTCCACGGAAGTTCCTTCGTTAATTCATGAATTTCTGCGGTCCTACTTTGAACATAAGGTTTTAATAAATTAGGTGGCATACCTAACCAGCCTATAACGATTGTGGAATCCGTCCAGAATACGACCCTATGTATTTTAGAACGCAGAGACTCAATAATCTTTACGTACAACCTTGAGCCTACTAATGCACCACATAATTCAAGCCTAGGTACAGTTATAGGCTTAGTAGGCGCGACCTTACCCTTCGAACATAACAAACGCATAGTAATATTTATATTATTTGAATCGTGTTTAATCGAGCGGACATATGCGCAAGCGCCGTACGCTGTTTGCGAGGCATCGGTAAATATATGTAGTTCTATATAAGTAGGATCACAACACACGACATGGCGAGGTGTTCGTAAACTACTGAGTGAAGATAAACATATTACAAAGCGCTCCCAGACCTGTGTGACGTCGTAAGGAGCCGGTTCGTCCCACTCGAGTTTTAATAGCCAACATTTTTGCAGTAAAGTTTTTGCTATTGTTATCACTGGACTTATCAACCCTAGAAGATCATAAATCTGAGCCGTGATAGATAAAATACTACGTTTCGTAATAACACGTGTGTCGGTATTAATTTGCGAATAATAAGTTAACTCATCGGATACGTTATTCCATACCTAACGTTTTATTGGGCGTCCTATCACCCAGCATAAGCAACTTGCTAACGTTATCGTCGTTAGGGTTCGCGCGGTCGTAATTGAAAACCCATTTGCGTAAAATAAAGCATGCGGAACTCAAAACCTGGGAAGTACCATCACAAATTTGATTTAATTCGCTAATACTATTCGCCCCACAAATTAAATCGTCTACAAAAAAATTATCGTTAATCGTGTCTTGAATATACGGAACACTGCACTCTTGAGCTAATTGTTTTAAACACCTACAACTCAGAAATGGTGCTGAGGCGGTACCGTATGTTACCGTGTTTAATTGATATACTTTGAGCTCGCCCGCAGGGTCATCTCGCCATAAGATAAGCTGGAGATCTCGTTGATCTTTATCGATTAACACTTGGCGATACATTTTTTCAATGTCCGCACAAGCCACGTACCTATTTTCGCGAAATCTTAATAAAATAGAAATTAAATCACCCTGAATAGCTGGTCCAACCATCTGCAGGTCATTTAATGACACGCCAGAACTGGAAGCCATACTAGCATCGAATACCACCCGTAATTTAGTAGTAGTGGCATACTCGCGAAACACGCCGTGATGTGGTAAAAAATAATGTGGTTCACCATAATTACGTACAGAACACATATGACCCAAACTAATATATTCGTGAATAAAATCATTGTACATCTTTTTATAATTAGGACTACGTAACAACCTCTTTTCTAAAGCATAAAAACGACGTTCAGCTTGTTTGCGAGTCTCACCCAGTGCGTAAGGTGAGTGCGTGAACGGGATTCGAACCCGGAACCGCCCATCAGCAGCTCGCGTCGTCGTTTGAACGAAGTGCTCTTCACACGCTAACTCCTCGCTACTATTTGTATTTGATTTATTTACAGGTAACTCTTCAATCTCCCAGAATTTGCGTAATAATTGGTCAAGTGGGCACACATCACCGTTTATAGATTGCGTAAAACTACAGTGTATAGGTGTTACTTGTTTTTGGTAAGATTGAATCGAACCCGATACTATCAAACCAAACTTCGTATTTTGGAGGAAAGGACCGTTTTTAAAGCGCATTTTACCTTCGCTAATTGATTCCCAAAATAAATCCGCTCCGATCAACATATCTATCGGTAAACTGTTATAAAACTTAGGATCGGCAAGGATAATATTCTTAGGAATATTAAAATCGTTTATATTAAACGTTATTGTAGGTAACTTTGACGTTATTTGAGGTAGAATTAAACACTGTACGCGTGCAGTGAAACTGCCGTCCCGTGATTTTAACTCAATACTACAAGATTGTGTACTTTGTGTTATCGAGTTACCTACGCCGAAAATTTGTTGAGTGGACTGTATGATATGCGAATTAATTTTTTGACAAAATGATTGCGTAATAAATGAACGTTCGCTGCCGCTGTCAAGTACTACGCGCGCTTGGTAATAAGCCCCTGATGGGCTTCGAACCTCCACTATAGCTGTGGACAACAACACAACCTGTGTCATCCGATTTGTTGCGTTATGGTCGTTTGTGTGAATGTTGTGTACCTGTAATGCGTGACTGTGTGCGCGTGTTCTGTCTAAGCACATACTAGGCCCAGCTGACGGCTCGCTACTTGCGAATGTACCCGCAGCTGATTTATTATTTTTATAGCTAAGTGACTCTGTGAGTCACTTAGCTATTAGAGTATTATGTTTTTGTTCACACTTTCTGCACGGACCGAAAACACATGTATTAACGCAATGACCGGCACGCATGCAATTAATACATAGATTTTTGTCAGTGACAAACTTATGTCTATTTGGAACGTCTAGATCTAGAAATTGTGGGCATGAATATAGTGGATGTTGTGCGTTACACATAAGACAGCTCTTGTAAAAATTACGCGCGATCTTTGTCTGTGATTTACGTGATTTATCGATAACTGCATTACAGTGAACTTTAGGCGTGTGGGAATTATTAACAGGTTGATGCTTACTCATGTGTGTAGAAATGTTATAATTTGTGACTGATTTATTGTGTGAGCGTAAAAGTGTTTCTAAAATATCAGCCCTATTTCGTAAAAATTGCATCAAATAATCCAGTTTTATAGTTTTATTTTGAGTATTTGTTTGTAACGAACACCTGTATTGTTCCCACTCGCGTTCAGTTACAGTATCTAATTTAGTAACAATAATATAAATAATTAAGGTATCCCAATACTCAGTTGGTTCACCTAAGAGCTTTAAAGCACGTAAATTCTTAAGTATGGTATCAATAAGTTTACGTAAGTATACTGGTGATTCTTTAGTTAATGCAGTAATAGAAAATATAGACTTCACGTGATTATGTACCAATAATTTAGTATTATCGAATCGATTAATAAGCAATTCCCAGGCAACGTCGTAATTATCTGCCGAGAATTCCAACGAATCTATTACTGACTTAGCATTACCCTTCAGAGATGATTTTAAATAATGAAACTTTTGTATTTGCGTTATTGTTTTACAGTTATGAACTAGGGATTTAAATGTATCGCGAAACTCTAACCAGTGTTCATATGACCCGTCAAAGTTAGGAATGCATATCGTAGGTAACTTAATGGAATCCGAACTGTTCGCTGGCAACTCCGAAGTGCTCGTAGACCTCTCATCAGTGCTTGTAATGCATTCAGCAAGTGCCAGAATGATATAATATTCGCGTTCAAAGTCCTCACGAACCTCAAGTTGTTTTTCGATTTCGGACTCAGGAGTAATATCCTCAATTTGTCTCTGAACTTGGTTAAAATCGTTAACTAAACTTTGCGAACCAGTCATACGTAACTTAAGCTCTGCTCGCTGATGAACAGATAAATCAATCTCTTCAAATGAGCTGACATATTTTTTGAAATTAGTTAACCGACATTTTATTGATCCCCGTTTTTTCTTTAAATCTCTAAGTTTTGAATCAGATGTAGCCATTATGTGAATGAATTAGCTAATATTAGGTACTCACAGTTTAAATGAAACGAAGTTCGTAACTGTTTTCTAGCTTTAGCGACTGCACAAAACCATGAAGCGTAGGGAGGCAAAGCACAACGCAAAAGCACTGAAAATTAAGCACAGCACAATATTAAACAGGTGAAGAGGAAAGAAGTGACAGGAAGTTTCAGCTGGTACGTCTCACCAAAAACACTGCAACTTTCGTCTTCGAAATTGATGCTCATCCACTCTCTCTGGTCCAGTTTCTTGGAAATCCGGCTCCGAAGGTCCAAAACTTTATGTTTGTGCGTATACTGGCTGAGGTGGAATGAAATTCGATTTGATGCGAATACGTTTACTTGCAGTTACAAAGCTTTTGGGTACTTTATACAATTGCGAATATAACAGTGCGCGTAACGATCGTTAAGAAAATTTTCATGTGAGTGTTTCGTTTAATTGTGAGTGGTGGCGCTCGTGTCGCTTGCGCGCCCTCCTCTCAGCTGTTGCGCGCTAGATTCAAACGCGTATACAGTTAATGCGCCAACACTGTTCTATGACATTCAGTTTGAATTATTATTTGGCACTTCAATAAAATTCTTTACATTGAACCGACTATTTTTCCTACATATACAAGCAAGCCCAAAAACTATCTCATATAAGTATTTTATTTACCTACAGTTTGGTGTCTAATCAATAAAGTACTAAAGGCTATTCAAAAACATTAACCTTATTTAGATGTCTAGTAAAAGAATCATTAATTAACTAGCTGTTACTAGCTTCAAAGGTGAAAATGAGGCTTACATAAGAAATGTACAATAGCTCATTTTGTTTGCAAACTTAGGTAATTTAATTAACCTAAGTATACACGCTTGCTTAAATACACCTTCAGATAAAACTTGGCATTTTTCCTGGACAAAATCATCATTATTTTATTTTTCTCAGGATCCCGAATTCCATCCTAAAAGTTTGATACTTCTTTCCTTATTACACCATAAGTCTCAGTTCTTTCCCGCGAATGTCGTACTAAGCGATTAAGGAAAATAAATGCTTTTCACTCTATTTGGTACCAAGTGAGATACCAATACTCACTTGCTATCGGGTCCGAACAGGTCGGTACCACCGTCTCCTGTGTGTCCGGCCCTGAAGCACGTCGGTTTGTTTTGGTGAGCAGGAGATAGCCGTTAATTAATTATTTCATTTCGTATATGTGAAATGAAATGGTGAGCAGCGGCTTGAATGAGAAGATGAGAATGCTTGTTAAATTATATAATGACAAGATTCTAAATGAATATGCATTTGCTTCATCGAATCTTAGGCTTTTGTCCGTATGGTGGCGGACTAAGAATACAAGTGTCACCACTTTATCGTTACGCACGGGTGTCGTACAAGGCGAATAAGGGAAGTAAGCAATTATCACCCATTGCATTACTGGTGGTAGGGCTGGATACCAAGTGAGAGTACTCACTTGCTATCGGGCCCGAACATGACGGTACCACCGCCTCCTGTGTGTACGGTCATGAAGCACGTCAGTGTATTTTGGCTGTAGCAGAATATAGCCGTTTATTCCATTTCATATCTGAGAAATGAAATAGTGCGCAACGGCTTGACAATACTCTCGGTATAATTGAGTCCACGAGCGACGGTTACCATCAGGTGGGCCGAGGCTCGTCTGCCATCATTAGTAATAAAAAAAAATATGGTTGTCCGTAAAGTTGGTTTACGGATGATAATTTTACGTGTTAACGTCAATTACCTATATGTTTTCTGAGAGTTTCACAAACAATGCATCGCTCGCCATACATTTTTTGGAACGTGACACTTTGTCGTGCGTGCAGCCGGCGTTCATCGATTTAGGTATAAGACGTTATCACGTCAAAAAGGCAGCTACATAGAAATTTATTAAAAAAATTGTATTTACAATTCCATCCATCCCATCCATCAGCCTTTCATCGTCCACTGCTGGACACAAGCCTCCCCAGGAAAACACCACAGCGAACAGTCCTGTGCCACCTGCATCCATCGACTGCCTGCGACTTTGACCAGGTCATCGGTCCACCTGTTGGGCAGCCGTCCTACACTGCACCGTCCGTTACGCGGTCGCAACTCGAGAACCATTCTTCCCCAACGGTTGTCGGTTCGTTGAGCGATGTGGCCTGCCCATTGCCACTTCAGCATGCTGACCTGGCGGGCTATGTCAGTCACTCCCGTTCTGCTACGGATTTCCGTATCATATCACGTAGAGAGATCCCAAGCATAGCCCGCTCCATAACACGCTGAGCGACTTTGAGCCTTGATATCAGGCTAACATTCAGAGACCACGCCTCTGTGCCGTAAGTCATCACTGGTAACACACACTGGTCGTAGACCTTCGTCTTGGAATATTGGACAAGAAGATATTTACAATTATGACGATAGAATACATTGGTACATAGAATGTTGTACAGGCAAAGTTCTACTTTTTGACAGTGCTGCAGTAGAAACTTTCTCCAAAGAGAACAAAGTCTATCCACATTTGAAATATCGGATATCCTAATAAAATTATGATCTCTAGTGCGCAACTCTCAGAAGTTATTACCAACTAACTTGTAATAGAATCTACAGAACTTCAACTTAGGAGATGTCAATGTCCGCTAAGTTTTATGTTGGTAGAAAATTTATGACATCCGAAGTAGATACGTAGCAAGTTCTTACGCTCGTATCTATAGACAAATAATAGCGGTTACGTGAGTAATTACGTATACTAAAATGAGGATTTTTGTTCAAAAGTTTAGAAATGGCTAAGCAGGATCAAAAGCTTAAGAAACACTGACAAAAGCTTAAGAATTCTTACGATAATAGTCACCATTTTGGTTTTGGTTAGGTACTTAATTTAAAAATCCATCCATCCATCAGCCTTTTAAAGTCCTCTGCTGGACATAAGCCTCCCCAAGAATGGGGGATAGTGCCGTAATCGCCACGCTTGGCAGGCGGGTTGGCGATCGCAGTGGATGTTGTTAATACGCGAAGGAGTGCTGTTGCCCACTTTCTCGGTATTCCCTCAGTCGGCTTTTACGACTCCCACGGGTGGAGAGGGGTGGGACAATTCTAAAACCGGCCCCATACGGCAAATTTAAAAATATTCTGCCAATATGACTACCAAAAGCTAAAATACTTCTTAATTTAGTAGAATTATTAATTTTGCCAAAACATTTCGTTTTACGTCGATGAATGATAATAAAATTTAACAGATAGGTACATAATACTTTTTTTATATTCTGGAAGTTATTGTCAGGTTAGTATTTTAAATAAAAAGTACCATATTATTAAAAAGTAGCTTCTGTCCGCGACTTCGTCCACGTGGAATAGTTACTTTGGGCTAACGCTAACTTCAGTACTTGATCATTATTTTGCTGCGATGTTATTTTAAAACTGCGATATCTCCTAAGATATTCATTGAAATTAAATGATATAAAGGCCAATTTTGGTTTAAATTAAGTACCTACTTGCGATGACTAACGTACCTATTTATTTGGATAAGGATTAATATCATGTATTAAGAATATTCGGTCGGAAGGGGCGTGGCCTAGCGCGACAGTGGCAACACTCGAGTGGCATCATCTACTGGTGGCGCCAGTGTGGCGCGCCGACCGGCGGGTACGCAGCAGTGACGGTAGCGAGGCTAGGCAGCCGACTCACTTCTCGCTCGGCTCTTGAACGTGGTGGACGTTCCCTCATTTTAATCGTGATTTGCGTAATAACTATGTAACTTGGTGTATATTATATCTATGTGTTAGCATGTTTCTTTTTTTTTAATCTACTGCAGTCCCGGTCCATAAAACATGTTTATAAAAACTCCTTCGCTAATAATGCATTATTTTAGAACAAATTTGGTTATGCTAACCAAAGTAAAAAAGGTTATAGTGAGCCAACCTTAAAAGATAGACATTTATGCTGTTGCGTACTTTTTTTTAGAACTTTGAAAGGGGAACAATTCTGTGATACATGATTTTTGCGAAACTTTAACCGTTTACGCAAGCAAACTCTCAAAAGAACCCGATTTCGAAAAATTCTTCATTGGTGCTCCGCTCCTATTGGTCTTAGCGTGATGATATATGGTCTATAGCCTTTCTCAATAAATGGGCTGCCTAACACTGAAAAAATTTTTCATTTCGGACCATTAGTTCCTGATATTAGCGCGTTCAAGCCAACAAACAAATTCTTCCGCTTTATATAATAGTATAGATTATAATATTAAAAATTATATAATTTTACATTTTGCATTCAATGAATAAAGCGTCAAAATTCAACAAATTTCTTAATAATAAATTTTATCTTGTTTATATAGGTACAGGCGTTAGACATCTTATTCTTAGAGGCTCGGTCATTTACTAGAACACAAAGTGCGAAAATGTGAAATCGAAAATAATAGTCACGAGCGGGATTGAAGCCTACGTCTCCTGGAATACCGTTCCAGACACTTTGCCAATTGAGTAACATCCGCTCGGGACTACCAATTTCGATAACACATTTTGTTTATGTTCTTGGGCTCGCCTTGGTTTTCACATCATTACCTACACTTGATGTTCTTTATATATCTAATCCGATTAAACAGTAACTCAGACTAACAAAAAAATAAAGGCACCGCATTATCAACTAAAAAGTGAAGCTCCTTTTTTGCACGCCTCATAAGCGAAGCGTTGAGGTGGGTACTACTGATGATTTTTTAAACTTAAAATGTCTCTATTTATCATATATTGCACTTGTAAAATAATATTTACACACACATATCAAGAAAAAATACTATTTTTAACACTAATGATATTTTTGATGCCATTTTTGTTATTTAAACTAGTTAAAAAACTGTTTTAAAAAGTTCTGTCTTGGACGTCCGTGTGTTGTAAGTAATGTATGTTAACACAATAACGACCGAAATACTTTACTAATCTAGTATTTTTTTTCTTTTACGATTCAGAGGCCTCCCCAAGAGAACGCTACAACATGTGTTTCGCTCATATGGGGGATAGTGCCGTAATCGCCACGCTTGGCAGTTGGCGATCGCAGTGGATGTTGTTAATACTCGAGGGAGTGCTGCTGCCCACTCCCCCGGGATTCCCTCAGTCGGCTCTTACGACTCCCATGGGTGGTGAGGAGAGAAAATTCTAAAGCCGGCCCCACAAGGCAGATGCAGAGAGAGAGAGAGAGAGGGCAGATGGAATATTAGACATGAGAACCACATTAGTACTTTTTGAAATTAGCGCTATCTATGTGATTTATTAAAAACTATTTAGTAAGACCAATACATTATTAGTTAGATACTTATCAAATAATCAATTTTATTATGAAAAATGAAGATTATGAGGCGTGCACTTTTGGATTTTCCAAAGTACTTAAAGATGTGTGCGAATCAACACAGAAGTATTCAAATATCGCCTCTCAAGCGACGTTTAAAGCTGCGTTCCTCGGCACTCGAAAATGTAATTTATTATAGCATATTGTTTTATGCAAGTTAAGCCGCAATTTTTACTGCATTCATTCTGATTAAATGTAAATATTTGGACCATATAATCCTATAAATTCCAATACATAAGAGTATTTGCAGATTTTATGTATTTTGAATGTTGATAATATATGTGGTAGAGTAAACCAATATCAGTAAAAGGGCGATTCGCAACTTTATGGGAGATGGTAACTGGAAACAGGGATCCGACTCGAGTTAGTGGATTGACATTTTAATAACATTGACTCGTATGGTTTTTGGAATTAGGCGGAAGCTTGATTATATTATTTTAAGAAATAAAATATTTTATTTTACTAACGTTGACAAACAAGGCATAAGGTATGCCCATATAGGAATTTATAGTGGCAGTTACATTGATCTATAAATTAAGAATACACAACCGTGTTTAGAAATCGAGGCAATTGTCTGTGTTGTATACCTACTTACATAATCTTACTTAAATGTATCTCTCATCTCTCCTCATCATTGATCATCATTTCATCACCTACTACAGCACATGATGCACAATAAACACACACGTTTTTTCACGATCGCGCTATGGCGCTGCAATCTGTAATACGCCTAATTTTCGTACAATTTGTATAGCATTCATTTCGCATCAATTTTATAAAATAGTAACAACTTTTAACTGCGTCCGTAAATGTGATGACACTATTTAGAAAGAACAATAGAAAAAGAGACAGTCTTTCAAAAAAGATTTTAGTATTATTAAGCCTAACTCAGATTAACTAAAAATAATTGGTTTGAGTATTAGGCATGTTGAGGGCGTTGCGGCTGCTCGTGTGTCGAAACAATACTAAACGAAATGAGTGCGGAAAGCGTAATCTGCACTCATTTATAATGGACACTTTTAGTGCCTAATTGTGGATCTTCTCTTTTTTATACATCAATGGGCGGTTACTACTTATAATCAGATGGGCCGTGGCTCGTTAGCAGCGGAACAAAAAGAAAATGATATCGATTAGGCATGGACGTATCATTTACGTCCATGTGATTAGGTAGTTTTATTTTATTTGCAGTGATCATTTTAGAATAAAGACTATTACTGTTATTATTCCAACACGCTTGTACTTCAACCTGTTGGTAGGTACCCATAGATGATTCCAAAATAAATTTTGTTAGCACAACAGTGCTTTGGAGTCGGTGTTGTGTTAGAAAAAAATGCGGTTGGGTTTAAACCCACGCCATCTAAAAAGCGCTTTAGGCACTAAGGCATCCTCTTTGACAAAAACGATTTCCCAAATAGGTACCTACCTACTCTGATAAAGTTTTGGAGTCGGTTTTGTGTTATAAACAAACTAGTACATTCACCGGGCGTTCGCTCGCGTCATAGTATTATCGAGGAAAAATCTATTTCGGATAGGATTCCTATTATTAGGTATAAGCGTCGCCACGCTAACCCTCCTTCCGCATTAGATGTTTCACATCAAAAACATAGGTTCCGGATAAGTAATCACCAACATATCTATACCAAAACCTTCTCCGAAATACGCTGCATCTTGTGCTATAAGTATTGTTCCGATCGGTTCAGTAGTTTTCGCCGTATCTATAACCAAACAAAAATACCGGTTCTCCATTTTATTAGTATAGATAGTGGGTATGGTTTGAAGACTTCTCAAAAGAGCTTTAAGCTCAAATCTATTGTAAAGAGTGCTGGCATCAATCCATTTCTATCTCACATAAAAACATCTTCAAAAGGAGAACCTCATTATTTCAACCGAGAACCGAGACCCAACTACTCGGCCGAATTTTTATCCTGAACTTTAACAATTGAACAGGTTAAAAAGTTATAGACAATAATGGTCCGATCGACAAAGGTTGGCATATAGAATGAAACAACATCAATTTATAAATAGACACTTTTATTCACTTGCAACTTATAGGAACTCTTTATCATGGTAAAAGATGTTCTATGTCCAAACCATAACTTATTTGTATAAATTATCGTTCGAATTCGTTCAGTCATATTACCAAAAATTACCATCTTACGGGAACTATTTATGTTCATGATAAAAGTACTTACACAAAAATTATGTTAATACCGTATCCGATCTATTATATACCTACAATTTTCTTCCAAACATCTTCACAAACTTTCACATTTACAATATTAATCGTATTATGAGCACTTGTCTCAAAAAGTTCTAAATATCCACTTAATAAATATGATTTCAAAAGAGGCATCAAGCAAGCGTTTGGTTAACTACTACTAACCTAAGTACCGTGTATCTAATATTGCTTGTAAAGTACGCATGTATGATATCTTTTTAGAATCTACATAAACTAGGCATATTTTTAAGATAATGGGCAGCTGTAGGATAGTACACACTTTTCACAGTCAATGTTAAAATTTTGACACAATGAAAAGAAATAACCTAAAAAATGCTTTAAATGTAAAATTTCACAATATTTTACATTAATAATGTCTAAAATAGTAATCTAATAAAATAATACAAGCATCCAGGACTGATACAAAACTGTATGGTTGTCTGTATGGTTGTCTGTAAAGTCGGTTTACGGACGATAATTTTACGTGATAACGTCATATTATGTTTTCTCAGTTTCAACAATGCATCACTCGCCATACATTTTTCGATGTACATATACATATTATGTAAATACGAAGCTTCTAATCGTACCTAAATATTAAGTACTTAAGTACACATTAAATCATCATCAATTTAACGGATCATAGGCTGGTCACATAGTAACTCGGTAAATCCGCAAACTTACGAATCGCAGATGAACCACGTAGTCAGATTACTTTAAATACCGCCACCCATTTTTATGTTTTAGCAGCACTGCGCGGAACGTGACACTTTTTCGTGCGTGCGGCAGGCGTTCATCGATTTATATGACGTTATCACATCAAAAGTACATAAAAAAGTTACTTTGTAGAAATGGTGACTGAATTAATGAGCAAAGAAGTAAAATTTAATAAAAATGTAAATATGTTTACCATTTTCACACCATTGACAACCCTAAAATAAATAGTCGATTTTCTTGCAGCTTGACACTAGGACTACCTTCAATTAACGGGTTTGTATATAATATATATTTATTTACGACAGACCCGGTACACAACAATTTGTCATATTTTAACTTTCCTTATCGATTTTCATAGATATAGATATCGGTAATAATTTTATATAGAAATGTGATCTTGACACATTTATGTGAATAAAAATAAGTGCTGTTCGTTAGTAAGCTTATAGGCCAGCGCCGAAGCCTTTGAAAATGGTAAAAAGTGAAAAAAATAATAGTAGGACGAAACCCATTGGAAAAGTAAGAAAATATTACAAAAATAAAAGGAAAAATAATTAACGGGCGATTTGAGGTCGGGAAGGGGGTGGGGGTAGGCTATTAAGGGTAAAAATCGGTTTATCACGATTTCCAGCAAAACTAAGAGTTCTATCGAAAAAAGTTAAATGGCAAAATTGTAGGCAATAAAAAGATCTACAACTTTTGTATAAACACTTTTTTCACATAACCTCAAAATATATGTGAAAAATCTCAAAATTTGGTTTTTTACTTTTAACTTCCACAAAAAATAATATTTTTTTGCGAAATTTGGTGAAAACTTACCTTTTTATATCTCAAACACATTGTAATTTTTTTTGATGCAAATGTATTTATTTATTTTTTCCTCTAATTTTGATTAAATATAGAAAAATCACCCTAATTTTCAATCAAAAATTCTGACGTCAAAATATCTGCTTTTTGAAAAAAATCTGTGTGCTTTTTATACGTTGAAATCTCTACTTTTTGATGGTACAAAAAAAAGTATACATTACTATGGAAAATTTTCTCAGAAAATGCAAAAAAGCGAAATAACTTTTTGTTAATCCTTATGTAAAATATTATAAAAAGGTAAGTTTTCACCACATTTCGCAAAAAAATATTATTTTTTGTGAAAGTTAAAAGTAAAAAACCAAAAAGTCGGTTTTTGAGATTTTTCACATATATTTTGAGGTTATGTGAAAAAAGTGTTTACACAAAAGTTGTAGATCTTTTTATTGCCTACAATTTTGCCATTTAACTTTGTTCGATAGAACTCTTAATTTTGCCGGAAATCGTGATAAACCGATTTTTACCCTTAAAAGCCCACCCCCACCCCCTTCCCGACCTCAAATCGCCCGTAAATTATTTTTTCCTTTTATTTTTGTAATATTTGCTTACTTTTCCAATGGGTTTCATCCTACTATTATTTTTTTTGGTTTCGAAAATTATCGGCACTGGTCTATTATACGAGAAAGGCTGGACCGATTTGGTTATTTTTTGTTTTAAAATGTTCGTTATTATTATACGTATATTTAAGGAAAAAAGGAAGTTTCTAGGAATTTTAAAAAACGAGCTTCTCTTGTATGGGATTTTATATGAAACAAGAATCAACTCACGATTCAATTAACCTGCTTATTTTGATTTTGTTTATGGTCATTTTGAAGAAAACCTGCATGCCTGAAGCGTTATATTTTTTTCCTAAAAAAGCTTAGAAGTCTGCCTATGGTAAGCTGTGGCCTTAATCCCTCTCATTTTAAATTCCCATACCCTGTTATGGGACAGTAACGGGTTTACAAAACAGGAATTACTACTCGTTTAGGATCCATTACGTCAGACCGACGGCTTCAAGCATATCCGATATTCATTATTTAAGACCCTAAGCCAGCAATATATTATGCTTTTAATGTGAATAACAAGGATGCTGCACCATAAGTCACCTAAACTGATGGTAAGCTCACAACAACCCATCATTATTAGATTTAATTAACGCATGAAGCTCCATCAATAGTTTGCTACCCTTGCCCTGGCTCTTCATAGCTCTGATGTCTGTCCTTCTGTTTATGTGCACTTTGGCACCCTCTATACCAGACCATGCTTTAGCAACTGAGACTAATTTACTCCAAGGTATAGGCCATTCATTGCGTAGAAACTGGAAAATAAAAATATAAATTACATAGTCCAATTGGTAATCGACTAAACATACATAATGACACTACCCCATTGCAAGGGTGTTGCAAGGATATCTTTTTTAATTGCGTATGGTGGCAGACGAGCCACGGGCCACCCGATGGTAAATGGTAACCGTCGCTCATGGACTCAACTATACAGGGAGTATTGTCCGTCGCTGCTCACCATTTCATTTCACAGAAATGAGTTTAAAGAATAAAGGGCTATCTTCTACTACAACCAAAACATACCGATGTGCTTCATGGTCGATCACACGGGAGATGGTGGTACCAACCCGTTCGGGCCCGATAGCAAGTGAGTACCCGGCCCTACCACTAGTGATGCAATAGGTGATAATCGCTTACATGCCTTAGTCACCTCGTACGACACCCGTGGGAAGGAATGGGGTGGTTACACTTGTATTCTTAGTCCGTCACCACACAAATTTACTGATAAAGACTCTGACTACTGATAAAGACTATACAAGAAGGTTACCGAAGTCTAAAAACCATAGTAATTAGCGTTGTAACGGAGGCCTCCTTAGCAGAGCCGGAGGCGGATGCGGAGGTGAACGTGGAACAATATTAATTCATGATTTATTAAAGTAATCCATCCATCCCATCCATCAGCCTTTTAACGTCCACTGCTGGACATAGGCCTCCCCAAGAATGGAGGATAGTGCCGTAATCGCTTGCTCGCGCTTGGCAGGCGGGTTGGCAATCGCAGTGGATGTTGTTAATACTCGAAGGAGTGCTGCTGCCCACTCCCCAGGTATTCCCTCAGTCGGCTCTTACGACTCCCATGGGTGGAGAGGGGTGGGGCAATTCTAAAGCCGGCCCCACACGGCAAATGTATACCATAAATACTAGTAATCAAAATCGGCAATGTATACCATAAATACTAGTAATCAAAATTAATATTTTAGGCAAATTATTTTTCAAACAACAGCTTTGCAGCTTTGTCACCTTCCAAACGGTTTTAGCGGTTAATAAATTAAACCAGCTGAACTAAATAATAGTTCATTTGGCACTGAACTTGCCGGCGCCGATAAGTAAGTGCCGTTTGCACGGTGGGAACAAAAATGTTATATTTAGTGTTATATATCCACCATAGTATAGGATCTTCCATTTAGTAGTTATTTGTTCTTGATTATATTGATTATTTAATTAATGATAATTAATTATTAATTATTATATTGAATTATTAATTATTATATTGAATAATTAGTGATTTCTATATCATATGGTTGCTATTGGTAACCGTGCTAACATTTTCTATTTCCGAGCGGCTACGTCGCCCTGTATTGCTCCTCGCGCATTGTATGTCAATGACGTAAATACCCCCGTTACAACTCTGTTATTTTTGGGGAGGCTAATGCGGAAGCGGAGGTACGATTTCTTGCGGAACTTCCGCAGTTGCGGAGGCGGAAACGGAGCTCCCTTACAACCCTAGTAGTAATGCAAATACATTTGCAAAATGGCGTGGGCGTCACCCAAGACGGTAAGAATGTGTTAAAATAATATCACAATAGCTCAGTTAGGAGCGGGAAGAGGTACTAGAGAGAGGATGAGGGAGCAGGTCTCCAACACTCACTCACCATATGAAACATAACAGTAAAAGTACCTACCGTTTTTAACGATATCTCCCGTGAGTAATTCCCCGACCGAGCCGCCCAGTTATGCTGGGACAAGCAAGGCTAGTACCCTGCCGTCCACGGAAGCCTACCGCGAAGGTGTGATGCCCAAGTGCGCGGGGCGTCGCACAAGAGGGGGTGCCCGAAGGGGCTGCCGCCTGCGGATCGCGGTCGAAACGACGCAGTACCCGTGATCCGCCGTAGTAAGGGCAGGTGAGGGCGCACGGTGGGTTTTTAGTGGGTGAGAGCCCCACACTACCCCGTTGTCTCTCCGGGCAGCGGGGTGTGCGATAGGATACTTTTGCCCACCTAAAATAAAAAATAAAAAGGGACAAGCAAGGCTAGTAATTTACGTCAAATACATATCGTCACTTAAGCACTTACTTGATCAAAAGGTTGTTTTCCAATATGAAACATAGTGTACAATAATGGAGTATTATTCAACGGTATGTCAGCATCACAAGATCCTTGTATACCTAGATCTTGGTATATCCATTCAGCATGTAGCTGTAGGTGTTCGAAAATAACCTAACAACAAAAAAGAGCAGTAAACGCAAAATTAAACATAAAATTATTTTAGGTCCAAGTTTGATAAATTTATGAAGATTGCTACATGTTAAATAGGTATCTACAAAATTGTTACACTAAGTAATTATCATCACGCCATTTCCCTTGCGGGGTAGGCAGAGAGAACAGAGTGTCAAAAGGCTCTATTCTTGCATACATCTCTCGCTTCCCCGACATTCATAACTCTCTTCATACACGCTCGCCGGTTTCGGAGACTCCTGACTCCACCTTCCTTCAATACATGACCGATTTGGTCTAGGTAGGTGAGTCTCGGTCTCCCCCTGTACCTACATCCTTCCACTTTCGCATTGTATATCTTCTTAACCAGTCGCTCGTTCGGCATTCTTTCCACATGTCCAAACTATCGGAGCATTCCCCTTAGCATCTTTACACCAATACTCTCTTTCGTACCTACTCGCTCTCTTACGTCGTTGTTACGAGTGCGGTCAGTCAGCCTCACTCCACAGATTCTCCGCAGAGATCACATTTCGACCGCATTGATTTTACTCTCATGCTCCTTTTTGCATACACTTCTCTCTACATCAGTGGTGTACCTTCCATCCCGACTGCATCCACATCCAAGATATACAAATTCATCCACTTGTTCTAGCACACCATTTCCTATTGCTACTCTAACATCTGTTCTGGCTTCTTCTCTTTCAAAAACCATTACTTTGGTTTTGCTCACATTTTTGCAGGTCAGTCGCAGACTGCGCTAATAGGACCGCATCGTCTGCATATAGCAGAGATTTAACCACTGAGTCGCCCATCTGAACTCCCACATTCATTTCATTCAACCTTTGTAGACATTTATCCAGATATATGATAAACAGTCTGGCTGATAGAACGCAGCCCTGTTTAACGCCGATATTGACATCAAACCAGGGTGACATTCCATCATCCAGCTGCACACAAGCTCTGCAGTCCACGTAGTTGGACTGCACCGCTTGTAGCAGTCTACCGTTAATACCATACCCCGGCAAAATGTCCCAAAGTTCCTTTTGTACAACAGTGTCAAATGCTTTCTCCAAATCCACAAAACTGCAGAAAACCCTCTGGCCTACATCCAGATGCTTCTCCACAATGTTGCGCAGAGAAAACACTTGCACAGTCATAACGTGAACCCTTGTTTTTAAACAAGGGCACGATGACTGCGCTTCTCCAGTCCTTGGGAACCATTCCTGAGCTCCAACATAAATTGAGAAGCATCAGGAAGAATTCCCAGACACATGAGCCTCCAAGCTTGATCATCTCAGCAGACACCATATCAATACCCGCTGCCTTACCATTTTTCAAACTTCTGATCGCCCATTCAACTTCATCCATACTAATGTCATCAGAAGATGCCGGTACCGAATGCTGATCTATTAGACAACATGTGGCACCGGCATCACCGAACATCTGCATACATATCTCTAAAATATTCACTCCATCGGCTTAACACATCTTGTGTTTGCGTAAGAATGTCTCCACCTTTAGACCTTATTTTGTTCATTCTGAAAGCTGACCAACCACTCCGAGATTTCTTCACCTCCCTCCAGAAAAGTTTGGTGTTGCTCTTGAAGTTTTTGGTCAGCCTTTCTTCTGCAATCATATTTGCTCTATCACGCTTCTATTTACTACGTATCAACCATTTTATAAACTTTTGACATAAGCGCACTTATGTCATAAGTTTTCTTTACAACAGTGAAGCGATGTGCTCTTTTTGTTCGATAATTATCGATATGGATATAACATCTATACTATTATAAATCTGTAACAGAACTGTGTCTGTACATACAAGATATTTGAGAAAAAATGACTGTAATAGGCTATATAGGCGTGTCTAAACACAAAATAATTAATTTTAGATTTTGTTTGTTTGTCTGTTTATCTGTTTGTTTGTTCGCGCATGACACAAAAACTTTGAACGGATTTTGATGCAACTTTTTTGTTTGATAGCCCTTGATTAGAATTAACTAGTATACATTTTATCCCCTTACTATATCGGGAACCTGAGATATTATCTAAAAATTAGCTTTTGGCTGAGGCGGAGCCGCGGGCAAAGGCTAGTAATATATAAGCCTGTTAAAGTTGATCTTTCCAAGCAATTTATTTTTGTAAAATATTTTCATTTTATTTACATACTAGCCTGCCGCGGCCATAAGCTAGATTTTAGGTTATATCTCAGGTTGCTGATATAGTAGCGGGATAAAATGTATACCAGTTTTTAAGTCTAATCAAGAGCTATCAAAAAAAAAACAGAGAAACACGCATAAACAGCCTAATACAGACTTCTTGACTACAATACACCAATGTGTGAGAATTTCGAGGTTTTTATTACTATCTCGGCACCTAGGTCTCCAATTCAGCACCTAAAACTATAGACATTATAGACGACCTACATTACTGGTCCACAGTTGCAAACAAAATTAATTATTAGAAATATAAATACCTACCTATTTTACATACATACAATAAAAAAATATAGCAATTTTTTTAAACAAATCCTTTTTTTGGAGTTGGTTTGAATTAAATTGTATCATATATGATGTCATACTTACTCGCAGACTATCTCTGCCGGGCGAAGTCATTAGTATTTGGCTAGTCAATGCTGCTGCATCGCTCGCTCGTTCTGCATTCGATCCGGGCACGTCTCCCTAAAGAAGTGACTTTATTATTGCCGTTATATATGAAGGGAAAACGACAAAAATGCTACCTTAATTACCTATTATTAATTTTCAAATTATAGTACAAGACAAGTATTTTTTTATTTTGGATGCAGTCTGCCCAGCAGCGCTTATTGGGGTCATTGGAGGGCTCTCTTGGGGTCATCAGTGCGCTCTCTTGGGGTCATTGTGCGTTTGCTTGGGGTTTTTGGAGCGCACTCTTGGAGTTATTGGAGCACTCTCTTGGGGTCTTCAAAAGGCTGTTTAATGTATGATAAGGTAAAAAAGGACACAATATATGATAGCTTATCCTGAGAAAAAACAAAAGACCCAAACCATATCTCTCAGTACATTACCTCTTGGAACAGTTGAGCGAATTCTGGAAAATCTTCCAACCCAAACTGGTTTGAAAGTACCACTTTTCTATTCGAGAGTGCGACGAGTTGTTCTATTTCATGTGTATGTTTGTCATCCTCGTCTATAGAACAGAGCGCTTCAGCGATAGCAAGCGCTATGCATGAAGGACTACTGGATGTCGCGTCAAAACTGACTGATGTCGATGTTGCTATGTAAAGGAATTATAATATAATCAATAAGTTTCATCAAAATTAGTTTATAAATTTTTGCATGGGGTGCCAACAGACAAAAAATCTAAAAAAATATATGCGGTGCAGTCTTTGGGGACTGCTGATAGAAGTGAAAACTAAGTAACTTGTGAATTGTATCGTCGAGCTAGACCAATTAATTGGTCACGACCAATTAGACCAATTGATTGGTCACGAATTGTATCATCGAGTTAGACCAATTAATTGGTCATTAACACTTATTTACAAAACAAAAGCAATTGAAAAATAATAATCTAATAGCTCGACGATATAATTCCCAAGTTACTTAGTTTTCACTTCTCGGAGTTTTCGGTGACGACGACGCGAGTTCCACGATTTTGACCTTCACCTGAAAAGTACTCAACGCGCCTAAAGAAGATCGGAGCATTCAGTGACGATGACGCGAGTTCCATGATATTTGTTCACCCATAAAGTGCTTAACGCGCCTAAAGAAGTTTTCACTTTAAAAATGTTTTGTATTCAGAGACGCTTAAACACAGTAATTTTTTCTCCAATATCTTAAATATACAGATATAGTTCTGTTACAGCTATACTCGTAAAACAACTAGGATTATGTAATGCAATGAAATATAAATACATCACTCTACGGCACACCAACTATTTTCATGTAAACGTCCTCTGGTCCCAAACTAAGCTTAACGCTTGTGCGATTACGGATATAATACATATACTACTTTTTTTTTGTAAATACATACATATAATAGATAGAAAACACCCAGACGCAGTACGAATATCTGTGTTCATCACACAAATAATTGTCCTGAGTGGAAATCGAACCCACGACCTCGTGCACGGAAGTCGGTTACACTGCCGACTAAGCCACGAGGCCCGTATGTAATAACAGCTACCATAAAAAGCCGTCTATTTTTCTAAGATAAAATGTAACCTATGGCTTTTTCTACTCTCTGGACTATGTGTGCAAAACATCATGATAATCGGTTAAGTACGGTGCTATAGCGTAACAAACAAACTCATTTCGTCGAATTCCAAGAATTCAGCGATGTGCTGGAATATAGTCGTAGAGCCTTGTTAGTCCCAGCATGAAAGGGCCGGCTCGATCGGGGAAGTGCCACCCTCTCACAGAAGATTGGCGTACAACAACAGTATGTACTTTTACCTTGAGTGAGAGCACCGAAGGACCAAATCCCCTCCTTATCCTCTTCTCGCTATCTTTCCTCTCCAGCTAGTACCTATGCCTTTTTTTAAGAAATGACGAAGCGCGAGTTATGCCTTTTGCGAGTTGCTAGCGTTTATAGGCTTACGTAACTGCTTACCATCAGGTGAGCCGTATGCTTGTTTGACACCCGCGTAGTATAAAAAAATAGTTCATAGTGAGGTGCTATCGATATTCGAACCTTCACGCACAACATTTCCATTCTTGTGCGTGTGATCGATATTTGCAAAGAGGGTAAAGCTACTCACTTGTCTGATCCAGAGTGACGATCCTGACTTGCTTGGATCTCGGTCTACTGGATTTTTTATGGATAGTGTGAGGGTCTCCGTTGACTGACGAAACAACTGAAACAATAATAAACAAAATAATATACGTCCATCCATCCATAAGCCTCCCCAATGAATGGGGGATAGTGCCGTAATCACCACGCTTGGCAGGCGGGTTGGCAATCACAGTGGATGTTGTTAATACTCGAGGGAGTGCTGCTGCCCACTCCCGCGGTATTCCCTCAGTCGGCTCTTACGATTCCCATTTCAATTCTTAAGCCGGGGCCGGCAAAAATAATAAAACTACGTCTACGGAATCTATCGTGTACACTTCATTTTCTATTATCCCGACGTTTCGAATACTTTACAGCATTCATGATCACGGGTGGACTTAGGTGTTAGACGTCCGTGGCTGATATATTGTTTCAGCGGTTTCATCTACCCACAGTTATATGATTTTACCCACCCAATATTCGTTTAGAAAAACAATTAAAATTAAATTTTAATTAATTTAAAAAAAACTTGAGGTCGCGGGACGTCTGAATGATCATAACTTGACAAAGTACGCCTTAAGACGAATCAAACTAGTATAAACTTGATGGGTTTGGGTCTTTTAATTACAGAGTTACTGTGGCCACCTTCCAGCTCCATAATCAGACCCTGGATAGCATCTAGAGATAAAGTATTCGTCAAGACGAATCATACTAGCTCAAACTCGATGGAGCTATGTCGTTTTATAACAGAGTTCCTTCCCCAACCCTTTTTCTAGAAGCCGTTGAGAAAATCTCTCAGGCGCGCAGGTTTCCTTACGATGTTTTCCTTGTGATAAATTGTAATACACACAATCTCCAAAATTCTGATGTTTACCTACGAGGTCTGCATATTTTGAAATTTATCAAAATTATCGTGTAAAATTGGCACTAGCATAGTGGGTATAATTTTTAAAGAGATTGTGGTGTACCTGCTTTTTCTTTTTCTGCTTCAGTTTCTGCCCACTTAATTGTCTCTTCGTATGCAATAGTCACCAACATCTGAAGTAATACCGATCCTCCAACAGGATTTATGTGGGATGGCAAAGTGTTCTCTACGACAGAACAGGCATTTTTGAAAGAACGAGGGATGCAGTCTAAGGAACGTGATATACAGGATAGGCAGAGAGACATAGTCTGGAATTATAAAACATTTTATTAACACTCCTGGCAGGACCTGATTTTGTACACATCTAGAAAAAAACAAAAAAAATGTTACTTAAAAAAGATTTTCATTCATTTTTTACTGTCCCACTTTTGGGCATGGATCTACTTACAGCAACGTTTCGTTTTTCATTCTAAGGGGGCAGCATTATTTTTTTGTTATAACTTGTGGGAAATAATGTTCCTAACCGCACACCCCGTCGTTCGGGGCAACGAACAGGATAGTGTGGGGCCCTCACCTACTAAAAAAACCCGCCGTGTGCTTTCTCTCCGCCTTTATTGGCGGGCCACTGGCTAAGGGGGCAGCCTAGCTCTGTCATCTTTACAGTAATTGTTGCCAAAAATAAATATTTCACTAGTATTTCTATTAACAATAATACATAAAACTAATGTACCTGATACATAGATGCACCACTTTGTACCGCATTTACTAATATAGGCGGTATAAACTGCAGCGCAGTTCCTACTATGGCCAGTATACCGGCCAGCCAAGGAGGTCGCCTGTCACACCATACCTTAAAAGTAATGGACTCATATGAAATTTAAAAAAAAATCGCCTGTCTTGTAACAAACAAAAATTAAAACATCACACGATTCTTACCTACGAGTATTATAAGCTTTGAAGGGTCTTTTGCAGATAAAATCAGAGATGATATAAAAAGTACAGAATAAAAACACTAGTATCTGGTTTGGTACATCGTGGGCGATCTTACTTATTGGTGGACCCGAATAGGTATCAATATCCATTACCTGCTTGAACACCTTAGGGTATTTTGGTGATAAAGAAAGGTAGCCACACTCATCCTCACACCCCTTTCGGTCAATCAGATCAGGCGGACAAATGCTAGAGCACTTTTCAAACAGCATCACGCCTGTATTCCCCGAAGGGGTAGGCAGAGGTGTATTACACACCTACGATTCCCCAGCTATGTTTAAGAGCCACGTAATAGGGGGCGAGCCTATTGACGTCTACCGGGCACATTTCCAAACTCCGGGCTGCTACTGAGAATGTTTATTTTTAGAAAAAAGCTCAATAACATTGCCCGACCCGGGGATTGAATCCGAGACCTTTTTTAGAGATTAGCAGTCGCATATACTACCGCTACACCCCCGAGGCACTTTTTAAGTGGTAATTAAATATCAACCTTATTTTATTTAGACAAAGCTGCAAATAATATGCAATATTAAAATCTTATCCAACAAGAGAGTAGCGCGCGATCGAACATCCTCTCCGCGTCTGCGCCAGCGCACGCGCGGCTCAATCACGTATTAATTTGCTTCCACTTCCCTTCTTGTTACGCTAAGAGCGCAATAGCGCAAAATTCTTCTTTAAGCAGAATTAATATTTCGTCTGTACTCTTTGAATCCTAGCTGCGCACTGGCTTTAAGCACGAGCCGATCAAATATCCGTGGGGTGACGGACTAAGAATACAAGTGTCACCACCATATTCTTTCCCATGGGTGTCGTATGAGGCGACTAAGGGAAGTAAGCAATTGTCATCCATTGCATGACTGGTGGTAGGGTTGGGTACCAAGTGGGAGTACTCACTTGGTATCGGGCCCGAGCGGGTTGGTACCACCATCTCCTGTGTGACCGGCCATGAAGCACATCGTTGCGTTTTGGCTGTAGCAGGAGATAGCTGTTTATATTTCATTTCATATCTGAGAAATGAATTGGTGAGCAGCGGCTTGACAATACTCTTGGTATAGTCGAGTCCATGGGCGACGGTTACCATTTACCATCAGATGGACCGTGGCTCGTCTGCCACTACCTGCAATAAAAAAAATAAAAAATATCCGCGAGACTATTCGAGCATGTGCGAGATTGGTCGAGTATTAGCTACGCTATTTGCGCTAAGTGTGAATGTCGGTCAAGAACAAGCTTGAACGCGAGTATTTTTCCGCCTGATTTGAATTTATCCTTTAGCACCAATACTAGATGTACCTTTAGATTTTATAAATCTGATAAGCGATTACAGCTTAGGGGAAAATACATACCAATGTTGTAGATTTTACGAGCATGACCATGCGCAATTTTTTAAGTCCTTATTGTTCCACTATTGGGCACAGGTGTCGGAGTGAAAGGGTTTCAGGCCATATTGCACAAGGTTACCCCAGGGTTAGCTGACTTCACAAGCCGTCGAGAGAATCTCTAGGGCATGCAGGTTTCCTCACGATATTTTCGTTCACCAAGCAGTGATATTTTGTAAATAAATTCTCGAAAAATTAGAGGTGTGTGCCGTAACCGTAGAGGTGTGTGCCATGTGGGTCCTACCCCTCTCCACCCATGGGAGTCGTAAGAGCCAACTGAGGGAATACTATGGGAGTGGGCAGCAGCACTCCTTCGAGTATTAACAACATCCACTGCGATCGCCAACCCGCCTGCCAAGCGTGGCGATTACGGCACTATCCCCCATTCTTGGGGAGGCCTATATCCAGCAGTGGACTTTAAAAGGCTGATGGATGGATGGATGGATGGCCGTAACCGTGGACTGAGGATCGAACTCAATACCATTGTCGTTGCTGTCCCTGATTTTACCACTAGGATATCACTACTTGACAATTTAGATTTAAGATTACAAGATAGTAGAAATAAAAAAATGATAGATGGCGTTAAAATAAATAAAATTCTCTATATGTGGTGCGTCGTAAGGTCAAAATTTTAGTATATATTTAGATGTTTTTATATATATATTTAACATTTGCATGATTAGCGCTATAATTAAACACAAAGTGAAAAATGTGAAATCCAAAATAATTACTAGATAATCCTACTCGTGACTGTTATTTTCGATTTCAAATTTTTCACTTTGTATTTAATTTTAGTAAATGTTTCATATCTCGAAACATTTCCATTTCAAATTATTCACTTTGTGTTTAATTTTAGTAAATGTTTCATATATATAGATATCATATATATGCTGGGAACAATTTACCTGTCGTTTATCTAAACAAGCAGCCCAATCCCTTCCGGATACCTCAAGAGCATAGCACAACGTAGACTTTAACTCAGCCTTGCTACCAATTGTAGCAAGGATGTATGTGAGAGCACCAGCAGCTCGAGCAAATTCTTTGTCAGCTAGAAGAAAATAAATTATAGTTTAAAAAACTAAAATAACACACTTTACGAGTATAGCTAGTTGAACTAAAAATTAGTAAATAATATTATAATAAATAATTATTGTAAAAAAGCGTGGGGTGCTTTTTACTATATCAATGAACTATTTGTAACATTTATGGCCTCGTGGCGTAGCCGGTAGTGTAACCGACGGACCGGACGTGGGTTCGATTCCCACTCAGGACAATTATTTGTGTGATGTACTGCGTGTGGGTGTAATCTGTCTATTATAATTTTTATTTACAAAAATAAGTAATATATGTATTATATCCGTAATCTGGTACCCATAGCACAAGTGATAAGCTTAGTTTGGGACCAGAGGACGTTGTGTGAAAAATGTCCGTGAATATTTATATTTATTTATTTGTTTGATGCCAAGCACTATTATAGTGTGTCAAGTAACATTTGATGTAAGCAGGTAGTACCAATTGCTAGAGAAATATACAATCACAATGCTGGCAGGGTATGGCGATTTTAAAGACTTCACTTGTTTTGCCTAGTTGGTTAGTTGGTTTGAACCAGTAACGAAGCCACTCGGTGTGCTGCAGTTTAAGATGGGTGGTTTTACTCCGATCCTCTTTTGAAAATAGTACAAATCCTCCTTCATTTTAAGGAGCACTTCATTACACTGCTTATGAATTCTTTTGCCAGAAATAATCAAGGGCACAGTCATCATTATCAAGTTCAATAACCATTACAGAGAAAATTCATGTTTTATATACTCAAATACGATATCAAATTATCTCACTATTACTATCTGGCGTGAAACGGCAAAATCCATCAGCGGTACACAAAAATCCGCCACACTTCTTTTGCTTATCACGTATGCTATACCACAACCCGTCCGCTGGCCATCGGGAGTTATCAGTACACATGTGACTTATCGCTCGGATGAGAAGAGTACGGGCGAGATAGCAGTCACGCATCATTAGAACCTGTAAATCAATGCCGTACTGGATTATATCTCATTTTACGTCATCTAAGAAGTAGCCAGTCAAAGCTTACTCCAAATTTCAATCAAATCATTACCAGCACTTATGCCTGTACCCTGACTTTTTAATATTATACTGGAAACAAATTTGGACCATCTGGTGGCCCGGATTTACGGCGTTGTAGCCAACTATCCCACATCCAACATCAGCCAAACATACATGATGTCAAGATTGAATGCAAACATTAGGAATGTGAACTTATTTGGGAAAATGTAAAGCGCATTAGTCAATATCTATATACATATAATTGCTTGTACCGACTGACTGACGATCAACGCAGAGCCTAAACCGCTGGGCCTGCAAATGTGAAATTTTGGTAGTCGATGCCTTTTTTGTTGTAGAGATCCACTAAGAAAGGATTTTGAAAATTTCACCCCTAAGAGGGTAAAATAAGGTATAAACGGTTGTATGGAACTCTGTCATATTCAAAGTAAGAAGCACGAAATTTCAAATAGTACCTATTTCTGGTTAGGAATAAATGTACATGAAAAGTGAGATATTAAAAAAAAATACGACTAAGTTGGTAAATGAGGGGTTGAAAGTTTATATGGGATGTTCGTCATTTTTAAAGTAAGAAGCACGAAATGAAACGAATGTATGAGCGATTTTATAATTTTTACCCCTAAGAGGGTGAATTGAGCGTCGAAAGTTTGCATAAAAAGTTTGTTATTTTTAAAAGAATAGGTTTGAAATTCAATATTGAGACATCTTATATAAAGTTTAAGTAACAAACAAAACAACTAGGTGCAAACCGCGACTTCATTCGCGTGGAATTTGGATTTTAACTTTTTTGCGGTACGCTAATTATTTTTCTTAAATAATAATATCCAAAGCTACCACTTGTAAAATCTGCTATACACCAGTGGAAGTCCCATCCAAATTGTTCCAGCCGTTATGAATATTAGTCGTAACAAACAGTCAGACAAACACTTTAAAATTTTATTTTGTTGATACGCATTTAGTAAAAAGCTGTTATTTAAACATTACAAACAGACATTTTAGTTTCAATTATTTGTATAGATAAGTATTTTATTGAATAAATTCAGAGTTTGCATTATAAATAAGGTTACGCTCGATAGATGGCAATATGCACGATCGTTTTCTGATTTGGGCTATTATTTCGTTATGCTGCTTATAATTATTATATGACGAGATAACGTTAAACACACCGTAGGTTGTACGTAAGCGACCACTGAAGGAATTTCGCACAGTTCCAGTGGTCTGCCAATATAGGTGAAGAGACGGCACACGGCGAGTTTTTGGATGAGGACCTCAAACTACCCTGTTCGTTGCCACGAACGACGTGGTTTTCGGTTAGATAAGTACCCGGCTTTACAAAAAAAGTTGGGTACCTCCTTAGGCCTCCGATTGAAATGTTAAATATAAATCTCTCCCTTCATCGGTGACGGAGCTTGCCTGTAAAGGTCAATACTATCTTTTGTGTTATATGACGCTCAAGTCTTGACTAGGGAGGTGCGGGAAGAAATAGTTCATCTGTAATTTTTCTATTATGTCTCATGATGCTGATCGTAATAATTATAAAATTTCTGATGAATACTTTGTTGATATGTCAGTATTTCATATATATGGAGATTTATGTGAGTAAGTAGCAGCCGGACAAATATATCCGATATTGTAAGTCTATCACAATTATGAGAAATTTTGCATAGAAGGGAACCCCGTAAAAAGGCCTGGGTTTACTTCAATATAAAATCAATCCCAAAACATTTTGATGTATATTTGCCTTAGGAAAGGTCTGTTACACTCGATCTTCAATCATTCATCTCTGATAAAGTACACATTTTTAGGAGAATCCTATAAAACTTCGCGCAAGATTTAGAAATGCTACTGGAAGAAATAAAAAAAAAATACTAAATATAAAAAAGGAGTTTACAGAGCTGTAGTAATTAATTATTAACAATATTGATATTATTAATTGTTATTATTGATGCTATGTAATTATAAACAAAACCATCTACAGGCACACAGAATAGCTGTAATTAATTATCTGAATAAAGGTCACTGCGATGGCTTAGCGGTCTAGAGCATTTCCCGGGATTGGAAGGGACGCAGATTCGAATCCCACTCGCAGTAAACCTCTCTTTTTCCACTTTCACAAATAATTTGTTCTTTAAACTACTGAGCATGTCAAGTGCTAAAATACAGATCAAAATACGAAAATGGTAAATCCGTCTTGTACAGCACAATGAGTTAACATAAATTGTAACGCTTAAATTTAAAGAAAAATCGCCTGGTATTTAGTTAGTGGCTATTGGTTAGTGACTGACATACATAGTGTGTGACCGTGTTTCACATTGGAAAAAAAAGAATGTCATAGGAGCCACAGTAATCACCGAACTTGGTCTAGGAAATGTTGTTTCTATTCAACGAATGCCGTTAATTCCATCAGGCTATCCTGAAGAAATTAAAATAATATAAAAGAATACAAATCCCTCTGAATGTGTGCTTTGCCATAACAATTAACAAGTCCCTAGGCAAGTCACTGAAAATTACTGGCATCGATTTAAGTAAGGACTGTTTTTCACATGGAGAGATTTATGTTGAATGCTCCAGAGTGAGTTTTAGACGCAAACGAAAATTAATACTGCAAACGTCGTTACAAAGAGGTATATAAACATAAAAAGGTAAACCAAAAATGCTAATGAATACTAAGTAATAGTACATTTGAGACATTATTTTTTAACAAAATCGTTCCTATTTTAATAATCATTTATTTGCGCGAGCGAAGCCGCGGGAAACAGCTAGTACCGAATATAGTCGCAAATATTTTGATGAATTTCATTAAATATGATGAAAGTTTAATAGATCTATGACATTTAATAAGAGTCCGTCTGGCGTTTGTCGTTTCGATAAAACCATATTGGTATATATATGTTAAAGTACAAATTATTTGTGAATGTTGAAAAAGATAACTATAGTGCGAACGGGAATCGAACTTGCGTCCATTCCAATCCGGGGAAGTATTCTAAGCCGTTGAGCTATCGCATTTCGATCAGATCGATTTTTTCCACATTCACAAATAATTTGTACTTTAAAGTAGCTGAGCAGGTCACGTGCTAAAATACAGATCAAAACAACCAATATGTTTTTATGCGACTGCGGACCTCGAGGTCCCTGGTTCGATTCCTGGGTCGGGGCAACGGAAAGTTGGTTGATTTTCCGTCAAGAAATCCTCAATAGCAGCTCGGAGTTTAGAAGTTCGCGGTGTTTCACCCCCGTGCCTCAGAAGTGCTTTTTTAGTAAAGGAGCCGCCGCCTATTTTTTTAAGTGTTAAATAACAGATTCTATATTTGTGAGTAGGATCCGTTCGACGAGACGCCCAAGTTTTTCTTTGTCAAAAATCTCGATAGAGGTAGCTAATAAAGAGCGCAGGTATAAAACATTTCGATTTGGTGGCGTGTCGAAATTGTCTGACTAACAGTAAGTTTAAATGTTAAGATAATTGGATAATAAACTCGGAATAACAATTGTCCTACAAAATGGGTAGTTTGACTGGAGCGTGCTCTTCTACAAATATAGAGAGACAAATATAAAATAAGAGGTCATTCAAATTATTAACGATCTGATTTTTTGAATGCAGCTTCGTAAATATTTGTATAATGAAATGGCCATATAGTCCTTCAAATTTAGTGGTACGTTTTCTCTGTCCCACGCTTGGAAGTTGTCGAATTCACGGACACTTAATAGCTACCTTTTACAAGATTTTTCAAAGAGAAACTTTGCGTGTCTCATCGAACGGAAGCTACTCACAAATTGCACATCGGCAACGACAGTGTCACAACACATAAAAATACGAAATTGAGATAAGTATCCTCTAAGAATCGCAAATGCAACCTTTATCTACTAAAAAAACGTCATAATTATAGTGTGATTCCTCACCGAGATATGGCATTTAATACCCTTTTTCACTGAGCCACTTTCCTACTTTTTGCAGCGTAAATAGTGTCATATGAAAGTTAATACACAGCGGGCGTGCATATAGTGCATGTAGTACTGTCATAACCTGTGTAATGACCCTATTACCGTAAGTAATTCTCATTTAATTGCTTTGATTTCTACAATAAGACAGTCGCATCATGTGAAGTGACCATATTTTTGAGTTATTCTATGTATTTTAAAATTAGGGAATAGAACTGTCATATCATGTTAAATGACACTTCTTGATTTAGCGATAGTTAATACATGAAGTTAAATAATAAGTAGAAGTGTTGTAACATGTGATATAACTGTACTGTCGGTTAAGACAAGTATTTTATTGAGTATTATTTAGTAATGTGTCTTTAATTCTGATTTATATAGCGTTTATAAATTATCTTAGGACGCGTTACAACTGTTGCAATAATGCTTACTTTTTACTTTATTGAGACAAAATGAAGCGGAACTCAAGAAACAAATTCATGATTGATATAGTTTTACGCGTAAAAAACTCCATAAGCATGAATTGGTATGGACGAATCTGAAAATTTGAAAGAAAATATTAGATTAAACACAAAGTGAAAAAATATTAGTGTAATTTTTTTTTCAAATACCCACGTACTTCCAAATTATTTTATATTACGTTTATTAATGTTCTATTCATATTAATTTTCAGCATCTGCATTTACAAGTTTTAAACGATGTAGTTTACAAAATAATACCTAATTTAAATACCACTGTAGCAATACACGAAGTAAGTGTATTGCCCATGTCCAGCAGTGGATGTTAAAATCCATCAGGGATGGGTGTAAGTGTAAATAATTTATTTTATTTTTGAACGAAGGTGATGCTGTCCAAACAGATACAGAAAAGGTTAAAATCCGGGCATATTTACGTGCCAAGCCTAAAGTGATCAGGCCAGCGAAGGAAAAAGGAAGAAAACCTTGACTGAAATGAGTTCTTGCGATTTTGTGTTGTTCAAAACTTTAGCACAGGATACGCCTGGGCATCCAAACAAAATCTATTACAATATTAGCCGTGACAATAATATATGATAACGAAAGATGCATCTAGAACATTATTTTATAAAACTTCGTTTAATCAAATAGGGAATTTAAAGTTTGATTTTTATCATTTTGTTATTAAATTGTGTTTTTTTTTTCTGATACTTACTGTTTTTAGAATGTTTTAGTTATTAGATCAAGTATTACGCAGGTACAAAAATCTATTTTTGTTATTTTTCACTTCTAGGCCTAAGTTCACACGAATTATGCTAAGCAATTTCATTTTGTTTGCGTAAAATATTGTTTAATAATATGTTTTCGAATGGTCAGGTCATCTTTTGGCTGAAAATTTGCTTTACTCGTATAGCTTTATGTATGTATAGTTTTGATACCTTATCTGTTCTCCGATACGCTTCCCAGAAAAAAATAAATTGAGTTTTTAATTATAAAAAAAATGCATTTTTTGTGTTGTGACACTGTCCTTGCCGATGTGCGAAATATTCAGCCTGTTTTTAATAACTAAAAAATAGGCGGCGACTCCTGGACCACTTAGTCTCTTGAAGTTGGTATAATTTGCTTCCAATACTAATGGATTGGAATGACATATAGTGAAAAGTAATTTTTACGGCATTTTAAATCGCATTACACATTATTCACATACAATCTTCATTTTTCCTGCCTAATGCAAATTTGTTTGGATCGTGCCCAATAGCAGGACAATTAATGGTTCTAAAAAAATCAAGTGTATTACCTTAACAATCAAACACCAGGAGGGTTGTGGTTGAGCTATCAAAACAATTAACTCAAGCCCCAGCGCAGTTTTATTGCACAAATCTTGCGTACTCTTCACAGATCTATTATCGAAATCATCGAACAGTTTCGGGCTTACGAATGTGAACCAAGGATAGGGGCATTCCTTTGTAAATAATTCTGTATCGTTTTCTTTGAAAACCTGAAAATTAAATTTAAAATACATCATTGTTCCTACCGCTATTCCGATATCTTTGGTTCGGTGCAGTATCTCCAGCCCGTCTCTACATACTAGTATTCATCAGTTAGAAGTATTACGACCAGTCATACCACAATACTGGTAAATAGGTAAGGAGTAGTCAAGTCTTATATCTTCATAGAACTTTCAAGACAAATAAGCCATACAAATAAAATACTTTATCAATCTGGCTAGATTGGCGACTCCAAATTGTCTCTCCGAACTCGGAAAAGTTGGATTTATGGTGATACACAAGCTGATGCCATCAGTTTTGCTCGCGTGCTTCAGAAAAATAAATATTTTACTTACTTACTTACTTATCATCACACCATTTCTCTTGCAAGGTAGGCAGAGAGAACAGAGTGCCAAGAGGCTCTATTCTTGCATACATCTCTTGCTTCCTCAACATTCAAAATCTCTTCATACACGCTCGCCGGTTTCGGAGACTCCTGACTCCACCTTCCTTCAATACATGACCAATTTGGTCTAGGTAGGTAAGTCTCGGTCTCCCCCTGTACCTACATCCTTCCACTTTCGCATTGTATATCTTCTTAGCCAGTCGCTCGTCCGGCATTCTTTCCACATGTCCGAACCATCGGAGCATTCCCTTTCGCATCTTTACACCAATACTCTCTTTCATACCTACACGCTCTCTTATGTCATTGTTACGAATGCGGTCAGTCAGCCTCACTCCACAGATTCTCCGCAGAGATCGCATTTCGACCGCATTGATTTTACTCTCATGCTCCTTTTTACATAACCAACTCTCGCTTCCATATAATAACGTTGGGACAAGCACTGCGTTGTGTATTGCGACATGTGCCTTCTGGCTGAGGTGGTGGCTGCCGAGAAGTTGTCCCAATGCTCCGTTCACTCTATTTCCCGCATTCACTCTTCTTTCTACATTAGTGGTGTACCTTCCATCCCGACTGAATCCGCATCCAAGATATACAAATTCATCTACTTGTTCTAGCACACCATTTCCTATTACTACTCTAACATCTGTTCTGGCTTCTTCTCTTTCAAAAACCATTACTTTGGTTTTGCTCACATTCACACGTAAGCCCCTTTTCTTACAATCTTCTGCCATTACGTCGACTAGGGTTTGCAGGTACAGTCGCAGACTGCGCTAATAGGACCGCATCGTCTGCATATAGCAGCGAGTTAACCACTGAGTCGCCCATCTGAACTCCCACATTAATTTCATTCAACCTTTGTAGACATTTATCCAGATATATGATAAACAGTCTGGCTGATAGAACGCAGCCCTGTTTAACGCCGATATTGACATCAAACCAGGGTGACATTCCATCATCCAGCTGCACACAAGCTCTGCAGTCCATGTAGTTGGACTGCACGGCTTGTAGCAGTCTACCGTTAATACCATACTCCGGCAATAAATAATCTTCCCGTAAAAACACAAAAATAAGTGGTGATACCACTAATTTTCCCCCACTGAAATACTAAAATGTGAAAATAAAAAAAAACCCTGAAACATGTCATTTTTTATTTGCGGTAAGTACGTAAGTAGCTACCATTCCAATTTTCAAATCACTACCTATAATACAAGTGATACTGCCATACAAAAAAAAATACCTCCATTTCTGCCATATGATACCTATGTGAATATTCAGAAAAGCTGAAGCGCGTCGATATTCAATGATACTCAAACGTACATGTTTGTATTACAAACTTACAATATATATTTATAAATAAAAAAAATATCTAAAAAAGAAAATATACTATCTATAAAAAACAAAGAATTTCATAAAAACTCCACCCTTTTATTTTTTTCTTTTTTTTCCATGTTCTAAGCGAGCGCTTGACTATACCCCACATGATGGTAAGTGGCAATATAGTCTTGGATGGTAAGACACACTATAACTTAGTAAAAACTTATTCGCTCTAGCCTTATAGACACGTATATTGTAATCTGATGGGAATACCGAAGCTGGCAACTTATTCCATTCCAATACTATGCGTATTATGAAAGATGAAGCAAATTCGTGTGGTGACGGATTAAGAATACACGTGTCACCATCCCATCCTTTCCCACGGGTGTCGTACAAGGCGACTAAGAAAAGTAAGGGATTATCACCCATTGCATTACTGGTGGTAGGGCTGGGTACCAAGTGAGAGTACTCACTTGTTATCGGGCTCGAACGGATCGAATCTTCTGTGTGACCGGTCATGAAGCACGTTAGTGTGTTTTGGCTGTAGCAGAAGATAGCCGTTTATTCTTTCATTTCATATTGATGAAATGATATAGTGCGCAGCGGCTTGACAATACTCTCGGTATAGTTGAGTCCATGAGCGACGGTTACCACTTACCAGCAGGTGGGCCGTGGCTCGTCTGCCATCATAACTTTTGCTCGGAAACATGCAAATTCTATATGTGGATGGTAACTAAAGTAGGAATTTCCAACAATTCTTTCTTAGAGTATGCTTACGTTATAAAATAAAACTAATTTCAAATTTCAATTGCGTATTCGTAGCAGTTTTCGCTGTTCTTTGATCGTCTGCTTCGATCAACAATGTTATATTGTTGATCAAAGATTGCCAGTAAGCAATTTTATATAATTAATTACATTAATTAGTTACCAATAACATGATTCAGAGATGCATATTACCTGGTGTATAAAGTGCAATTCAGCGCCTCGATACACGAAACATTTGAAGAGCTCATTACATTTCGCATGTACATCCCTCACATCTCTAGTCTGGTGTTTTGTATCAAGTCCAGCGAAATCAGCACCGTTGCTACAGATAGTGGGCAACAGCTGAGCCACACAAAGAAGAATGTTCAGTATGTCGTTGAGAAGCAATTTCGTGGTAATCTCTGTCGTATTAGTCTGGAAAGAAAACAAGCTGGTTGACTAATTAGTAGCATTTCAATTTTTTTCCAATTACTATCATGTCGTATAGGCTTTCTTTTTTGTTTAGGTGGGAAAAAAAGAGAGTGTGCTTTAGACCACACGACTGAAGTAAAACTTAACAATAAATATATATATTATTAATAATGTTAACATCTATTAACAAGTGAATACAGTTATGTGAAAAAACTATTTCGTTAATTTTATTTAAACTTGTGTGACAATCGACGTACGACCAATGAAAACGTCGCAATTTACTTATGGTTTCCGAACATGTATTAACTAGACCCCACATTTGACATACAGTATTAACGATTTGTTGGTCTTGGGAAATAAACATCTGGCTTCACTTCTCTAACATCAAGATCGATCCCGAGTAGCGCCAGTTGACTTTTTAAGAAATATTTATTTTAACCTAACACAACTGTACTACCGTTGTTCCAGCTGATCTTTTGTGACAGAGCAGTCCTTCCTCGATCTTGCCGACCCATTTATGTTGGGACAAACAATCCCCTAACACTTCAAAATGTGCCGGCACATGCACTACAGAACATAATATATCTACCCTGTTTAAATCAATTGAATTTTTATTGAACAAATTATTTGTGAATGTGAAAAAAGAGAACGGTCCTGGGCCCGTAGAATGTAACCCACTAAATCGTATCGACATCGTATCATCTCGCTTGTGATTGGTAGTGGCCCCCTGGACTCGCTTATAGTAGACAGCCAAGCCACTGCCAACTAATAAAGGTCCAGTTCTACGCGAAGAGAGGAATTTGGTTATAAAAGAACACATCATGCTTGTTTTCCTAATAAGTATAAGCGTTCTATAATCAACAGTTAAAACTGGCCTTAATGTCATATTTACTATTAAAAATTGAAGTGACAACTGAATTTAATACCTGACAGTATCTCACAGTAAGAATGGTCAATGTTTCATTAAGCATCCCTGCGAATATTCGTTGCGCCATTCTCGGTGGAACAGTATCCCACAGATCCTTTCTGCTGCCTAAAAAGTTTGATAATTATATCTACACTGATAATAAAAAGAGGTAAAGTTTGTGAGTTTGTTTGTAGGAAGTAATCTCTTGAACTAATGAACTAATTTTGAAAATTCTTTCAGTAGTAGAAAGCTACATTATTCCTGAGTGACTATATTTTTTTTGCCGTGTGGGGCCGGCTTTAGAATTGTCCCACCCCTCTCCACCCATGGGAGTCGTAAGAGCCGACTGAGGGAATACCGCGGGAGTGGGCAGCAGCACTCCCTCGAGTATTGACAATATCCACTGGAATCGCCAACCCGCCTGCCAAGCGTGGCGATTACGGCACTATCCCCCATTCTTGGGGAGGCCTATGTCCAGCAGTGGACTTAAAAGGCTGATGGATGGATGGACTATATTTAATTGTGATTAATAATATTTTAAAATATTTAGTTAATCTGAAATAACAACATTTATTTATCAAATTAAAAAAAAACGAAAATACTTTGGAAAATTCAAAATTGCACGCCTCATAATCTTCATTTTTCACAATAAAATTGATTATTTGATAAGTAACTAATAATGTATTGGTCTTACTAAGTAGTTTTCAATAAATCACATCGATAGCGCTAATTTCAAAAAAATGCTAATGTTTATCATGTCTTATACGCCATCTAGCGCTAATTTTAAGAATTACTAATATATTGGTCTATAGAAGTAGCTCTCACGAAATAAGGATAGCGCTGGTTTTAGTGTCGAGTCGAGCGTAAATATTCACAATTTTTTTGTTTATTTAATAACACAAATTATAATTTGTGAATAAGGAAAAAGAGTATTTTAGTACAGGCAGTAGTAGTAATCAAACCTGCGTCCCTTCCTCGGAACGCATTTACATGCATTTTTCCGATAGAGGGCATTGGTCGTTAAGACAAATGTGATAAGGAGATTGGGTGTCTAAAAGATAGTACTGTAGCTCAGCGGATTAGAGCACTTCCCCGGATAGGAAGGGACGCAGGTTCGATTCCCGCCTGTACTAAAATACTCTTTTTCCTTATGCACAAATTATAATTTGTACTTTAAGAGTAGCTGAGCATGTCAAATGTCAAGTGCTAAAATATAGATCAAAATATTTAATAACAATTAAACCACATCGAATCAGACCGTGAAAAGTGATAGGATTCTATTCGTAATTATACTGAATCGTAAAAGAAAAAAAATACTCAATTAATAAAGTATCTCGGTCGTTATCGGGTTAACATACATTATCCGAACATACCCACAACACACGGACGCATTGGCGTACCCAGGGGGGGGGGGGGGCAGCAGTTTGCAGGAGGGGGCAGCAGTTTGCAGGAGGGGGCAGCAGCCTTGGCTTTTGTTTAGATCCCTAATAACTATCTACTTTATAGACAAATATAATTCTCTGCTGCAACCCGTCGCAAATATATTACAGCCTAAAACGCTGGATATAATAAGATGTGCAGAACATGTACAAACAAAAACCACTGAAGTTGCAGAACACAGGTGTTCCGCGGAACAAGGGAGTGAAGATTTAATCAAATCAGCTGAAGAAATTGCTACAGCTTTGAACCTTGAGCTGCGTTTACCTAGAATAGTAAGCCGCCAACAACATAGGGCGAATCAACCAGCTGCTTCCCTCAGCGAGTATTTTCGTCGCTCGTTATACGTGCCCTATTTGGATTCTTTATCTTCTTCATTAGACGCGAGATTCGGCAAAGACCATTCACCAGCGTTTACTCTTTCATTGTTGCACCCTGCTCAGATAATTAAAATAACAGTTCCAGAACTAAAAAAATGTATGGAGGAAGTTTATTTTATGAATTAGAAGGGATTATATTTGAAGCCGAACTATGGCGCACTTATTGGATAAATAAGCAACAGCAGGTCTTAGAAAGTTTGGGAATAACGGACGAAATTTGTTAAGAATATGGGCGATTCTTTCACGGAAGACGTGATAAACCGTTTTGCCGAGGACCCTCGAAAGTTACTTTTAAAATAGCAATTGCATAATAAAGAACTTATATTTAATTATTTCCATCCATCCATCCATCAGCCTTTTAACGTCCACTGTTAGACATAGGCCTCCCCAAGAATGAGGGATAGTGCCGTAATCGCCACGCTTGCCAGGCGGGTTGGCGCTCGCAGTGGATGTTGTGAATACTCGAAGGAGTGCTGCTGCCCACTCCCGGCATTACCTCAGTCGGCTCTTACGACTCCCATGGGTGGATAGCGGTAGGACAATTCTAAAGCCGGCCCCACACTGCTATTTAATTGATTAGGTCCTTAAAATATCCGATTTGCCCCCCCTGGCCCGGAGCCTGGGTACGCCCATGCACGGACGTCCAAGACAGAACTTTTCTAAACAGTTTTTTAACTATGTAGTTTAAATAACAAAAATGGCATCAAAAATATAATGAGTGTTAAAAATAGTGTTTTTTTTATATGTGTGTGTATATATTATTTTACAAGTGCAATATATGATAAATAGAGACATTTTAAGTTTGAAAAATCAGTTGTTCTGTGTGAAACCAGAGTAATACCCACCTCAACGCTTCGCTTATGAGGCATGCAAAACGCGCTGATGCGTTGATCTATTGGCGTGCGCTGTCTAAACTGTGTTTGATATTGGTGAATATTTTTCGTTAGTAGTTCTAAACAAAAGTATCCGGCACTACATTACCTACATTTTAAAATTAACACAAAGAATACTCTATTGATATTATATATATTTTATACTACATGGGTATCGAACAAGCATACAGCCTAGCTGATGAGTATGCGGTTATCGTAGCCTATAGACGCTAGCAACACCAAGGTACCACTCGCACGTCGTCATCTCCAAGGTATTGGGATAGGAGATGGATAGGAAGGATAATAATCAGAGGATAGGCGGGAGGTTTGGACCTCCAGCACTCTCACTCACCATACGAAACACAACGGTAGGCAAAACTACCGTTGTTACACGCTGATCTTTTGTGAGAGTGCTGTACTTCCCCGATCGAGCCGGCCCATTCGTGCTGGGATAATCACGGCTCTACCATTAATAAACACTAGTAGTACTTTGTAATAAAATATAGTTCTATCACCCCAAAAAGTTTCATGGAGGCCAATGTAAGAAAAAAGGTGAGGAGAGGATTTCATATGCCTACAGGAGTACGAAAACCCGTAATAAAACCTCGCTGTCCTCGGTGGTACAGTGGTAGTGACTGCTGATCGTGAGGTCTCGTGTTCGATCATAGCGTCAGGTAGTGTTCGGGATATAGCTCTCGCATGTCTGTTAGGAAACACCACCCGCATTTTTTTTCTTAATAATAAATAACAGGGAATACAACATTTTGAAAAGGTGAAGTTTGATTTCAACATCAAATTAAATTTCACAATCACTTATTACGTCACAGTATTACTATATATTCCGCACTTAGCTACAAAATTACCATTCATATAAAGCCACCATCCTTGCACCGATGGCGTGCCAGATTCGTGGATCGTTTTAGTATTGCCATCTATCGGCCGACCTCCCGCATCTTGCAGAATATAGAGTGACAACACTCTGTTATGAAGGTCTAGTACACGCTCTCCTACTGCCTCCGACATTGTTGTGTAACGCTTGTAGCAAGCCTGAAAAATAGTATTATTCTATATACTTTACAGGCAGTAAATAAGTATACAACCCGCCGTAGGTAGTTGCGGTAGCCTGTAAATATTGACAACACCTCAGGTGATACCTTTGAATTCACGCATTCTCAATACTCAGACCAAGAAAAAAAGAAAGGCCAGCCTAATTAGTAAGTATACGCGCCAACGCACATAAATACCAACAAAATCATGCCGCAGCGAAGTGACATAAAACACGAGTGTTACCAGAGTATGATTGAAAATTACCCCAAATGACCCAATTATTTAGTATGTACGTTACGTACACGATTACGCCATCAGCGCTATTATGTTCCGTATATGATTTGCTGTCTACCAGCTTTATACTTTTACTATTTCTTTGTTTTGAACATAAGGTTAACAGTTAACCCTTTACTTAATTATAGTGTTTTTTTTTTCGGTGACAACACTTTCACGCACACTTTTAAAAAAGTGGCTTCACTTTTTAGTTGGCAATGCGGTGTCTTTATTTCTTGTTAGTCTGAGCTTGAGATAAACTATTATAAGACTAAAATACCTGAAGTAAGGAATATCTTTCAGGGTTGCCACTATCTTCTATTTGCGTTACATAACAATACAGACTGTTCTTTAATAAAGCTGCGGCCCCTAGCGTAGCAGTGAGTACGGGGAGATCAGCGTGATCCAACGCCTCTTGAGCTAACATATGAAGGTGTTCTGAAAAAAATACAATATCGTTTATTATGCTTATGGCAATTTAACGTCAGGGAGTCCCTCTCCATCACCGAAGGAATGTCACATAGTTCCAGTGGCCCGCCAAAAAAGGCGGAGAGATGGCACACGGCGGGTTTCATCAGTGGGTGCAGACCCCACACTACCCTGGTCGTTGCCCCGAACGACAGGGTGAAAAAAAATGGAACCATGTTACATTCCTTCAGTGGCGTTCCTCTCCACCCTCACAAGCACAAAATTAAACACTATCACTAATGCACCCGGGTTTCCTCGCAACAATGAAATAGGTACATAAATTTCATCAGACCATTCACGTCTAGACGTTATGTCGACTGATTTCCATCCAAATCATCTGCTTATCAAGTTGCTTAATGGCAGTGAAGTACTTAAAGCGGAAATACATAGTGTAAAGTTAAACATGATGTTTTACTAGTGGTAGAGCTATGCTAATCCCCACAAGAAGGGGCTGGCTCGGTCGGGGCAGTACCACCCTCTCACAGAAATTCAGCATGAAATAACAGCGGGTATAGTAGTCGCAACGAATTTTTGTGTCTCTGAAGTTAGGCGCAAATCGCGAAGTGGAGATTTTGACAGAATCATACAATAAGTGCTGACCATTTCAAATGTTATTACTCAATTAACAAAACAATCGAATGAGATCATAATGTTTTCATATCTAAGTATTTACCTAGGTTCTATTTTTTTTTTATATTCAATAAAAAGTATACGAGCGATTTGAGAGAATAAGCTTTAATCTAGATTTAGAAGAGAGTTCACATCTTTATATAATTATCGATTACAATTGTTAAATTATAATCAAACATTTTTCAAATGTAAATTGTAGAAGACGCACATGCCTTGCGTCACAAAAATGGCTACTGCGCAGCGTCTTGCAGCCAACTTCAGACACAAAGATCTGTTGTGACTTGTACCATGTTTATTTTTGTGTTTCGTATAGTAAGTGACAGACTATCCTATTCCTATTATTCATACTCTCCAGTTTATTGGAATCCATTTCCTTGGAGTTGGGGACGCGTGAATAATGTAGTTGCTGGCGTCTATAGGTTACGGTAATCGCTTACTGTCAGGTGGACCGTATGCTCGTTTGCCATTCGCGTAGTACAAAAAAATACGTAGTAAAGTAGTGCTAGGTTGAGGGATCAGCCTGCCTTTAAAACTCGTATCGCCTCATTCTACACCTCAACTTGCTGCCTCTATAGAGATTGGTGGCAGTTAAAAATTTTACCTCGTAAAGAATCACTGGATTTGATAGCAAGCTGCACAAACTTATCCGGATCAGAAGTTTTAGCTACGCCACTATCGCTCTTCTCATCTTCTTTGGTAAGCACAAACATGCCAGAACCGTGTCTGTAAAGAAACATATTGTATCATATGACCTTTAAAGTTGACCCATTGTCTATACCGCCGATTACCGCCCAACGAGATACTAAGCTCCAAAGGCATGGATCCACTACAGAATCATCTACATGTTCAAAATAAGCACATCTACAACCCGCTAGCATATAATCTTGGAAGTATTTCTCCAAGATTATAAGCTAGTATGCGTAGTGGGCAGCAGCACTCCTTCGAGTATTCACAGCATCCATTGCGATCGCCAACCCGCCTGTTAAGCGTGGCGATTACGGCACTATCCCCCATTCTTGGGGAGGCCTATGTCCAGCAGTGGACGTTAAAAGGCTGACGGATGGATGATGGGTTGTCTGTAAAGTCGGTTTACGGACGATAATTTTACGTGATAACGGCATATATGTCGACAGATGCGCCACAAGCCGAACGCTTAGGCCGATCGTGCCTTCGGCAGATATCTGCACATAGTCGCAAGGAGGGAAGCGACTCCGGGCTGTCACCATTGTGGCTACGACGAGGACACGGCGTAGCACACGCTCGAGTCGTGCCCGGCTTGGGGCGGGCAGCGCCGTGAACTCGTCGCGGCAATAGGGGGGGACCTCTCGCTGCCGAGCGTCGTAAGAGCGATGCTTGGCAGCGACAGGAATTGGGCCGCGGTCGCTGCCTTCTGCGACGAGGTCATCTCGCCGAAGGAAGCGGCAGAGAGGGCCAGGGAGGCTGATCCTTCCACAGACCCGAACCGCCGCCAGCGACTGGGGCGGCGCAGCCGTGAGTATTTGCGCCTAATGCCGCCCTAGCTGAGGCTGCGGGGGGATGGACCGGGGAACGTCCGCCACCCGCAAGGCCTCCCGCGAAGGTGCGATGCTCCGTGTGCGGGTGCGTCGCTCAGTAGAGGGTACCCGAAAGGGTAAGCCGCCGGCGTACCACCGAAGGAATGTAACATAGTTCCAGTGGCCCGTTAATAAAGGCGGAGAGACGACACACGGCGGGTTTCTTTAGTGGGTGAGGGCCCCACACTACCCTGTTCGTTGGCCCGAACGACGGGGTGTGCGGTTAGGTACAGCTTGCACGCTTGGCTCAGGCGATACGTGACACTTTTTCGTGCCTGCAGCCAGCGTTCATCGATTTATAAGACGTTCACGTCAAAAAATGCTTTTATGACAAAATATGTTGAACCATGGCTCTGATAGCAGTGATGATTGCTGTTCCTGAACTTAGTAATGGAATTGAGGTACAGTATGTACCTACTTTTAGTATAATTGAGTCTGCTATAAATTTTGAGTTTGGTACCAAGAGAGAGCCCTTATAAGTTGTTAGACCCAAATGGGTATGTACAACCCTTGTTTCAAATGGACATAAAACCTTTTGATATGTATCGGTCTCAAAAACAAAGAATAGTCAATCCATTCCCACTTTTATCAAGCATAAACTTCATGGTAAACAGCAGCTTATGTGTTCCTGGAATTTTTAGACCACTACCAGCGGTTAACACTTACCATCAGGTGAGCCCTGGCTCATCTGCTATCAGAAACAATAACAAAATATAAATTGATCTGTGCATAAGAAGATTATGTCATATGTTAAAGATTTAATAATAACATAGCATCACGCCTGTATTCCCTGAAGGGGTAGTCAGAGGTGTGTTACACACCCACGATTCGCCAGCTATGTTCGAGTCCCACGTAATAGGGGGCGAGCCTATTACCGTCTACCGGGCACATTTCCAAACTCCGGGCTGCTACAGAGAATTATTATTTTTACGAAAAATTCAATAACATTGCCCGTCCCGGGTATCGAACCCAAGACCTCATGATCAGCAGTCGCTCACACTAGCGCTGCTTTACCGAGGCAGTAAAAATAATGCGTTAATAAAGTAATTTAATATTAGGTTATCCATGTGAAATCAATTTACGGTGTAAGTATGTTAATATTTATATATAAGTACTTGAATGCAATAGAGAATTCCTCTTCAAGCCATAGAACAATTTTGACTGCAGCAAATGAAGCATTCCTGGGGAAGTCTAGCCTGCCGCCCACCACACCTTTGCATATAGTTTCTGAGAGTACTGTTTGGTTTTTCTGGAATATTTCAATATCAAATTAAGCAATATTAATTTTGTGTTCTCCAGAGGGCGCTATACTGACTTTAGCGTGATGTCACCTAGCGTATAACCAGCGTACAATCAATACGCTTCTACCTTAATCATCTCTCTATGATAAGTAATTTTGAGGTTATGGAGGAACAGGTAGATATACATACACACTGGTTATAATTGCATGTTGGATAAAAAAAATAGGTAGAACCCACACAGCCGCACTAGCTTCTACCATTTCATTAGTCTGTACACAGAATGTACATATCAGAAGTGGAGAAGTGATAAATGATAGGTAATAAGAACACATTTTTTTTAACTGTGTTTGTAAGAGCACTTCTATGAAATAATTCTTGAACAGATTTAAATTTATTCTTCAAGGATTGATAGAACTTGCATGGAATAGAACATAGGCTTTATTTGATTTAAATTAATTCCATACTAGTTTACATTCACAAAAGTTGACTACAGACAATGATGTATATTATATACAAAAAATGAGGTAAGTATAGATATTTTGAATATTCTGTATTTTAGCACTTGACATGCTAAGTCAAGGACAAATTATTTGTGAAAGTGGAAAACAGTGTTCTTGCTCACAGTAGTTCTCTTTTCCATTTTCACAATGCTCTTGAACATTTTGGACTAATGTTGTTGTAGTTAACATGTACAGGACTAAAGATTGATGTTTGATTTATTTCTGTTAAGCAAGTTATTAATTGTCATAAAATAAATGTTTTTGTAATATTAAATTAACTCATAAACGGCATTTTATAAGATGTGGGTTCAATTAGTCTTCATTATGATTTTCTGTTTCACACTATTTGTTATAGAATATGCCATAAAATATATCAATACTAGAAAGCTGTAACAGAGCTATGTATGTATTTTTAAAAATTTTGAGAAAAAATGACTGTAATAAGCTATATAGGCGTGTCTAAACACGAAACGATTTTTTTTAGATTTTTTGCCTGTTTATCTGTTTGTTTGTTCATGCATCACACAAAAACTACTGAACGGATTTTGATGCAACTTTTTTTATTTGATAGTTCTCCATTAGACTTAACAACTGGTATACAATTTATGCCGCTACTATATTGGGAACCTGAGATATAACCCAAAAACTAACTTTTGGCTGCAGCGGAGCCGTGGGCAAAGGCTAGTAAGAAAATAATAACGTAGATATATTGTAGGACAAAGTTTTAAAGAAGTATCTATATTTAATATTATTAGTCATGTTAATCAAAATAACCAATAATAGTTGAATACTTACTAGATTACTAGTGCTGTGACTATATAACTATAAGTAAATATTTATTTTACTGCTCTTCTAATTATTTACCTGATAATATTCCAAATCTCTTTGCAATAAAATTGGTATTCTGTCCATAATATTTCCATCTTCAATGACCTCCATTTTGTGAAAAAAAAAAATAAAACAAAACTGAACTAATAAAACCTATTTACTAAATAAAATTATAACAATCTTAGATTAAACTATGTGCACACTTTTGAAACTCTATTTTATTTTCAACAATTTGCGAAATTTCATTTTGTAATAGTTGATGTAAGGTTACTCCGTCATGTTTATATAACCAATAACCCCCGTTTTGTAGCACTAAGTCGTAGCGCTTGGGGCCAGAGGAAGGAGAACTAAGCCAAATTTGTTTATTAGGAGTTTGTCTATTTATTACATAAGTTCCATAGCTATTACCAAGAGCTACCGTTAAGACTCCATCCTGAAATATACAAAAACAAAACAATATTATTATAAACAATAGAGGTTCTTTAGACAACATCTACAATTCTCAATTGCAAATGGTCTATGTTCTCAAAGACCTCACAAAAATATATTAAATGACGACAAACTAGACTCACACTTAAAACAACTATTTGTCAGCCAAATAATTATAAATAATCATAGCATCATATCATAAATTGAGAAGTAATCATTGGTGCAATACTTCTAAATATTATTTATTTAACTTTCAACAACAAGCTTATTACAAATACTTTGTTATGGTACCAAATACTTACACTGTATGTTATATCAGCACCTTTCAAATTTGGTGCAGATTCTACAATTTCTTCAAAATAATCGCAAAGGGATTCAAGGGTTTCGTTACAAATATCTTCAAAAACAGCTGGGTCTATTTCAGAAACTTTAGGGCTGGACGGATTCGCTGAATAACGGCGATCGACTGTAATGAAACTAGTATTTCTTATTGATTTGTACGAGTAACGACGTAGGGCTATTTGACTTATAATATTGATTTGCCGCCGTGCCAGCCATCGGGTGGTACTGACAATATTCCTAAACATTTTACTAGTGATTGTTTCTCTCTTCTTTTCCAAACTGCAAATTTTATTTGATAGATATCTTTGATTACAAAAATTTGACTTCTTTGTTTATGAGCCTTGTGACATATTGTCACAATTTCTGTTTGTCCGTTTCGTTTCAGTAAACATAAGAGGTAGGTTTATAGACCGAAAATATGCTCGATTGCTCGGTGTTTTATCATCGAGATCGAGACCATCACTTTTTTTGTGTTTACAAGTTTGACGTGAGTTTGACTTTTGGCAACTGAAACTGACAGGTAATAACTTTAATAGAAGAGTCAAAGGCTGTGTTCCGAAATACACTGAGAGCACTGTCCAGTGTTCTTACTGGAGAAAAATCGTTCCGTTAAGACTGACAGTATACTGCCGCAGTATGCTAGGGAAATATATGACGTCATAAATCACATAAAATAACAACTTGCGCTATTGAAAATTATTATTATTATTGAATATTGTTATTCAAAGATACCAAAACATGGAAAATGTAAAGATATTGTGTTTATTGCGGTGTGAAATCAATACTTTGTATGAAATAAAAGTAATGGCAGATATATAGTATACTGGACTGTGTTCCAATAAACAGTAACCAGTATAGCTTAGCCATATTAGCAGTATTGAAGAATGTAGTTCTAAAATACATATAACATAATTGAATTAAAAATATAATTTTGTGATATAGTTGATCATTACTAATATTAGTTGATCATTATCATTATTATAAATGCGAAAGTGAGTTTACTTATTTGTTTGTTAAAAACTTGCATAGTGCTGGCTGGAAGGCTTCACAAGCCATCAAGAAAGTCTTTTAGGTTTACAGGCTCACAAATAATCACTCCACTACCTATACCGGGAGTATTGGCAAGCCGCTGTTCACCATTTCATTTCAGATACGAAATGAAAAAATGAACAGTTATCTCCTGCTATAACCAAAACACACCGTTGTGCTACATGGTCGACACGTGAGATGGTGGCTCGCTAGGCGCTATAGCAAGCACTCTCACTTCTTACCCAGCCCTACCATCAGTAATGCAATGGGTGACAACTGCTTACTGCCCTTAGTCGTTTGGTACGATACCCGTGAGAAAGAGTGGGGTGGTGACACTTGTATTCTTAGTCCGTCACCACACAGAAACCAGCTAATAACGTGATAATAACCAAAATGAGGCGTTATTCCTGATCCCGTGCCAATAACGGGATAAAAATTATCCTATGTATGTGTGCCAAATACTACCCAAATCCATCTTGTCATATTTGCGTGATTAAGCAACATACAAATAAGCACTTATGGATTAGTAGTATATAGTTTAACAACATACATTTAAATTTAAACTATTTTTTTAAATATCAATTTCATAGAACTTACATGTTTCAATAATTTTGGAAGTGCCGACTTAGCAAAAAACACCTTGCGCTGAGTTTTGCAAAACAAACGACTCAAGTGCTTTGAAGAAGTGCGTGTGTGGATTTCTACTGCGTATACCCACGCAGTAGAAATACTACTTAGCTGCCCACTAGCCAGCTCATCTTTATCCATAGGTTGGACACTTTCTTTTCTATATGGAATCTGAAAAATACACAATGAACTATTGTAAAACCTCTAGAAACGAAGTCTTCACACTGGTGGTAGGGCTGGGTACCTAGTGGAAGTACTCACTTGGTATTGGGGCCCGAGCGGGTTAATACCACTATCTTCCGTGTGACCGGCCATGAAGCACATCGTTGCGTTTTGGCTGTAGCCATTTATGCTTTCATTTCATATCTGTGAAATGTAATGGTGAGCAGCGGCTTGACAATACTCTTGGTATAGTTGAGTCCATGAGCGACGGTTAACATTTACCTTCAGATGGGCATTGGCACGTCTGCCACTAAATGCAGTAAAAAAATGGTTAATCTAATTTATCCTTAACCGCTATGCATAAAATCCTGGATAACTTGCCTAAATTGGAGAAGCCGCTTACCTTGACTTTAGACGGCCAACTTCATTAGTCAGTTAATACTATAAAAATATAGCAATCAATTACATATATGATTTATTCAATGTATTATACTACTTTGCGTGGAATTTAAGACACTACTTCTTATATGTTTGTATTAAGAATTAAATTATTTTCCCAGAATAGATAGGTAATATAATACATCTTAACTGGTATCCCTTAAATACTAGATAACCGGGATAAATTGAATTTACGTAAGAAATAGCCGTCACCTTGACTTTGACGACAAACTTCATTAGTGGGTTCTCTCTCTCTCTCTTATTTAAGAGCTATACTCTTGTCGGTGGACCTTCTTCCATTCGTCTCGCTTTTCAGCAAGCGCTTTGACTTCTTGATACGACGTGACATTAGCTTTTTCTTTTATTTGATCCATGTAGGTCCTTCTAGGTCTTCCACGTCCTTTTCTTGCCTCTATTTTGCCTTCAATTATGTTTTTTATAAAAGAGTCATGTCGTATCAAGTGTCCTAACATCTTTCCCCTTCTGTTTTCTATGGTTCTTAGTATCGATCTCTTCTCATCTACCATTCTTAACACTTCCTCATTTGTTTTCCTTTCCGTCCATCTAATCTTCATCATTCTTCTCCAAAACCACATTTCAAATGCCTTCAATCTCTCTCTATCTGTTTTTATCAGTGTCCATGTCTCACAACCATATAAAGCTATACTCCATATGTACGTTTTAATTAGGCGTTTTCGAATCTTTTGGGAAATTTTGTTAGTAAATAGTTGTTTTATGTTTTTAAAAGCTCTTCTAGCCATTGCTATCCTAGCAACTAAGTCTGGTGTGCATCTAGAGGTACTCGTTATTAAACTGCCCAAGTATTAAAATGTATCTACTCGCTCTATTTCGTAGTTATTGAGTTTAATTGTATCAGTTGTGGGTGCTACTTTGGTTGTTATCATATTTTTCGTTTTTGCTTTATTAATTCTTAAGCCATTCTCTTGAAAAACGTTGTCCATCCTATTAACTAAACATTCTAGCTCTTGTCGATTGTCTGCCAAAGCTGCAATATTATAAGCATATCTAATAAAATATATTTTCTGTCCGTTAATTTTCACACCACCTTGTTCTCCCTCTATCACTTGTCTTATAGCCCCTTCTATGAATATATTAAAGACAATTGGAGACAGTGAACACCCTTGCCTCACACCTTGTCTGATCCTTGTTCTTTCTTTTTCTCCACCTACTTGTATTATAGCTTCTTGTTCTTTATATAATTCGTAGATTATCCTTCTATCTCTGTAATCCAATCCAGCATTTGTTAAAGCTTTCATCATCCCCTTCCAATTAGTTCTATCAAATGCCTTCTCTAGATCAATAAATGCAATATGCGTGTTAAGGCCCAGGCTCATTCTTCTATCAATAATCATTCTGAGTGCTAGTATCGCTTCTCTAGTACCTTTCTCTTGTCTAAATCTATACTGGTCAGCCCCGATCCAATCTTCTGCTTTTAGTCTCATTCTGTTTTGAACAATTTTTAATAAGATTTTAGATGCTTGTGAGATTAGTGAAATTATCCCATGTTCTTCACATTTTAAAGTATTTAATTTTTTTGGTAGAGTTACTATTTTGCTTTCTCGAAAATCTTTAGGAATCCTGCCTGTTATATGCATATTTTGTATCAACAAAAATATTTCATCAATAAATTTTGGACATCGTGCATACTTTAATAACTCTATGTAGATACCATCTTCTCCTGCTGCTTTTCCATTTTGTATACTATTCAATGCTTTATTAAACTCTGCTCTCATAATGGGTGGACCTAAATTATCGATTTCCATTAGTGATTCCAGTTCTATTCTATGTCATTACTATCTAATCCTTGACCATCATATAAACCTTCTAAATATCTCTTCCATTACTATTAAAATTTTGCATTCAAATATATGATTTTATCAATATTTAGCGTGAATTTGGCACACAATTTAATATAATTATATATATTGTATTACTTTATTATTTCGATAAAACAATATTTTATTGTACTTACGTGTGAAAGGATATATTTTCATATTTTCGTTCGCTGCGATTTTTTACAGCTGAAAACACAACACTGAACCATGTTTATAAAGTTTAGATAGGTGAAAACAGTCCAAATATTTGAATTAATTCACTAATTTTAGTATAAGCCGCAATATTCAGCAATAATTCAAAATCCGCTATTCTCTCTGCTTGGAAATTATGACAAGTGTCAGACAAATAAAAGCATAAACGATGACAAGGACAACAGGCACTATACCCATCTCTACCGCACTTACAGAAACTTTGTATTGTGTATCTCGTTTATTCCTGATATTGTCATTGTCATGTCATATCTATTACTATCCTTTATCTAAGATATTGGGAGAGGTGGTAAGGGTAACATAAAGCTATATATATATATTTATATATATTTGTAGCATTTGGCATGCACTTTGTGTTTAATATATATATATAGATCGGCTATATAGTAATTATAACGAGACCAAAACTGACACGTACCAGTGTGCGTGTCATGTGCATGTTTGCACTTCAAATAGTGCTGGGACGTTCACTAAACGCGACTATCGACACATAATATTGTGTTGTTTTAGTGTCACGAGGTGCAAAGTGAATTCAAATAAATTTTATATTCGAAGAAATGGAAATAAAACTGAAATAAAACATGTTTTATGATTTCGAGGGACACTCAAAAAGTTTTGAGAAACTAAAAAACTAACTTACTATGGATAAAACTATGGAAAAAATATTTTAATCAAATCTTTTCAAAGAAGTCTCCACCAGCCTCTATACAAAGTTTCATGCGTCTGAACCAATTTTCGAAACATTTTTTCAGTCCGCCGCAGACACCTCTTCCACGGCTTTTTCGAACGCTGCTAGCTCGCCTTCCGTCGTTTCTTTTTTTCTTTGACTTCTCCTTTTCTTCTTCCGTCGTAGGACGACCACTCCTTTGTTCATCGCCCAAAGTAAGGCGACCGCGTTTGAACTCGCTATGCCAACGGTAGATAGTTACTTTTGAAGGTTCTTCATCAATAAAAGCCATTTGAAGTCGATCAAATGACTCATTAGGTTTTATGCCACATTTAAAATCGTAGAAAATTATCGCAAATCCATTTCTAAATGAAACACAACAATTTAACTTGGCTCTCGAAAAACTGTAAAATGAATAGCGGCTATGTGCAGGAAACGCGAAAGGCTTAGCCTTTCCCAATAATATACACATCGATGTCATTTTATCGATACCGAAATACCGATAGTGTCAATCTCTATAAAAGAAACATTGTAAATAGCACAAAATTCACGTATTTGTTATCTTTTTATATTGAATTTGAAGGCATTCCGGGCATGCATATGATTAAATGCAATAAAATTCCCCATCCGAGCATGAGCATAGCGTTTGTGGTAGTTCTTAAGCTTTGCATATAAACAACAAATTATTTTCATGGTACTTACATGTGAAATGTCTTAGAATAATAACGCTTAGAACCCGAGTAGGTCGAAACGGAGTGAAGCACTTTCAAGTTAGCCTTAAAAGGCTAACTGCGTTGCTCTTCTGTCAGTGTCCATGATAAAGTGTCATTGTAAACATCTCGCATATTTTTATTTAATAATGACTTTCTGCACCGTGAAAGGATGTCACAACACGTCTCATAATCACAATAATGATATGAAGATTACATTTCACTCGTAAGTACTCTTTTATAATTAACAATTTTCAGTAATACATTCATCTAAACAGAAAATTAAAATTGTAATCAAAATATTGCCAGCTTTAGAAAAAATATTTACCCCGAATCAAAAAATATCTATTTAATTGTATTCGTTTTTAGATGTCCATCAAATCCGATTATTGCTGCGCAATAGATACAACAAATCTCACTTATTACAATTGAAGCGAAGAATGTTGGAAACCAACTAGATACACAACAATATGTTCCGAGCATTACGGCGACAAAGAAAAGTATACTACCTTATGATGGTACTACTTGGTATTACTTGGTATGGTATTACTATGGTATATACTTACTATGGTATTACTTGCTTATGATGGCAGATGAGCCACGGCCCACCTGATCGTAAGTGGTAACCGTTGCTCATATACTCAACTATACCTAGGGTTTTGTCAAGCCGCTGCGCACCATTTCATTTCTCAGATATGAAATGAAAGATTTAATCTTTACGGCTATCTTCTGCTACAACCAAAACACACTGACTGGCTTCATTCTTCTCTTCATTTAGAGGAGGCGGTGGCACCGACCCGTTCGGGCTTGATAGCAAGTAAGTACTTACTTGGTACCCAGCCCTACCACCAGTAGTGCAATGGGTGATAATTGCTTACTTCCCTTAGTCGCCTTGTACGACACCCGTGGGAAAGGATGGGATGGTAAGACTTGTATTCTTAGTCAGACAACACACGGAAAAATGGTAATTTAAATTCCATTACCTACAATTGCATTATTAATAAATTACACATTTTGTCTAAGTTCCGTGTTTCTACTTACATATCCCATCCTTTCTCATACAAATCTACTATTTATTACAATTTTCTATCAGAAAACTATATACGAGTATTTTGGTTTGGCAAAACTAGAATAGTGTGCCATTTTCCTCACTTTTTGAGGAAAATGTTTTTACTTGTATCATTATTTGATCGTGTGTGTGGGTGTCGTTGATGTAATTACGTGACGTTTACGCACACATTAATCGTTATGTTGCTTCAAATTTGAGTAGAATTATAAATAAAACTATCGTTCTAAGCATTATTATTCTAAGTAAAATGTACAATTCTGTGTGTTTTCTTTCTTAGATGAGTTACATCCGGGCACTGCACACGTTACCATGATTATACAAGTCAATTAATACAGAATTATACCATAATTTCTGCAATTTTCCTAAATTATGCGAAATTTGTATAGTTGACTATTGACGTCAGGATCATACAGGTCCATAACGTGTATGATAGTGGTCTCGTCTATCTATCTCGCTCTAACATATGCAGATACTACGTTCTTACTCTTTTGCATCGCCGATCTATCTATTTATTAAATCTATGAGTAAAAGTGACTTACTTCGGCTGTCGTCCGCCATTTTGTATGCGGTATGGCTTTACACAGCGTAAGAGCGTCTTTGGGTGTATTCTGATATACACTGCGAGCACTGTAAGGTGTGACATCAATTTAGTATACTGTGAAGTCGTTCCTTTATAGTTAGCTATATTGGTTAATGTTTAAAACGGAATGCAGTCCAGTATACTGATACACTTTCTGTAACATTTATTATAAATGTGTCTGTGATATTGTCAATTAACATATCTAGCCTACTCATTTTTTCCTCTTCTTTGACAACATTGGATACGCATTTAGACCATTCGGTAGCCGTAATTTTTTGAATGCCTTCCTCAAATAAATTTCTCACGTCTGTCAATTTGAAGGTGTTATTATTTTGAGCTACATGCCCCTTTACCTCCGCCCATATCAATTTGATAGGGTTCAGCTCGCAATGGTAAGGGGGCAGTCTTAAAACCGTGATCCCATGTTGTGCTGCCATTTCGTCTACAGCGTACTTATTAAAAGACTCGTTATGTGGAATCAGTTCTAAAAGCGTAGCTTTAACCATATCTGGTTCGTAATGAATATTTTTATTTAAAAGCCAGTCTTGAATTGCAGCTTTTTTCCAGCTCATTTTTGGTGCCGTTACCAATTTTCGGGAGTGGTAAGGTGCAATATCCATCACCACAATTGAATTTGGTCTTAATTTTGGTAAGAATACAGCGAACCACTCCTCAAAACAAACTACTCATCTCATCATGGTAATCTTCACAATGTTTCTTTGCTTCTTAAATCATGAGCCCCTCTTCCAGAAAGCCTTCTTCACTACCTATATGGCTAATTATGAGACGTTTGCCTTTTCCAGATGGATTTTTTAATCCAGTGGTCAGTCCCTCCAAAAACGCTTGCCGAGATGATGTGACTTTCTTGTCCACCCAAGTTTTTTTTTACAGTATGACCTAAAAATTAATATAGTACATGAACATTCAATATTACTATTAAATTTAATGTAAAATGTATATAAATTCAAAATGTTAGCCTTACCTGCATTAACCCAAGTTTCATCTTGATAATATATATGTCTCCCTTCTCGTCGAAACTGACATATAGATCGCAAATAACGCTGCGCCATGTTATTATATCATTTCGATCAATAAGTGTGCTTCAAAATTTTTCTGACTATGGAAACATTGGGCATTTCTGGATCATCGATCATCACTTGTAAAATCTAAAATAGTAAATTTTATAATAGTTTGGAATCATTAGTTATATATAAAAGATGTAGGTATAAATAATACTGTCTGACTGATTGACTAACCTTTGCAATGGTTGGAGGTTCATTTCGGTAAAAGAACTGATGAACAATTCTTCGTATTGCGGAGAATGTAAATTCATCAATTTTATCTTTGAAACTTCGCTTTGGTCCAGTTTTTTAGGAGGAGTTGGCGGCGCACATTTATTTACTTCCTTCAAAACGTTACAAACAGAGCGTGAGGTTATTCCCAATATGTCAGCAACTTTGCTCATACATTCATTTTCTTCCACAACTTCAAAGGCCTCCAATTGCGCAGAAGTTTCATTTTTCACGTACTTGTAGGCGTTGCGGATCATTACTTTTTCAGTAACAGGGAGAGCTTTTCGTGGACGTTTTTTTCTTGGGGACAAGAAAACATCCACGTCTTTTTGTGATGTACTTAGCTGAGGATCCATTTTGATGGAAAACCAAAACAAATAGATTCACTCAAAGTTCACAAAAAACTATAAACGTAACAACAAACACAACGTAACAAAACTTTAACAAAAACCCAACAAAATAACAAAATATCGATTCGCAATGAAACAATATATTCGTGCAGTTAGACTGGGAGAATGAAGCCGAATGACAAGATAAACAAAATGGCGATAGCTTCACGAGCGCGCACGGGTTGCCAATACAGAAAACTATCTAGGCTCTTTTATTATAAGTTTTGTTTTTAATATAAAAAACAAAAATATTAACTTTTTATAAAATAAAGCAGCGGTTACTAATTAATAAATAATTATTATTAATAACTATGTATTTATTTAAATAAAAATCAATAATTAAGTATTTAATTGGCACACCAATATTATGATTACATAAACATAAATCGCGATTGTTTATCGATTTTTGTGTTCATCACTACACTATTAATATGTGGTATCATTATTTTACAAAATGACAGTAGCTAATGTCAAATGTGGAATCGAATTATAATTCCGACTTTAGAATTTTGAATTTTTTTTTACACTGCATTAAAAATAATTTCTTTACATTTTCATGTTTCGGTATCTTTGAATATTGTATATTCAATTATAATAATAATGTTCCATGAGGCAAGTTGTTATATTTCTGGATGCTGTTGCTCACGCGATATCACAGTGCTCGCAGTGTATATCGGAACACAGTCTTTATCTGTTGTATGATGTCGGCTGTCAATTAGGGATGCAGGAAGAACAAAAACTACCGATATATCTCGTATCGATGTTTTTAAAAAATATTTATACCTATATTATATCCTTTATTTGTAAAATAAAAGACCTTTTAGTGCTCTTGGAACCTAGAATCCACTACTAATAATTTGTGATTTTATTCGTCACAGATTTTCATATAGTGGGAAGAAGCCGCCCATTTATTAGTTTTCTGTCCTCTGTATGAAGTGATGAGCAGTGTAATATTTTCTGATATTTACGTGAATGTTACTACACATTTTGATATAAAACTACGTTTACGGAATCTATCGCGTTTACTTGGTTTTCTACTATCCCGACGTTCCGAATACTTTACAGCATTCATGATCACGGGTGGACTTAGATAGTAGACGTCCAAGGCTGATATGTTGTTTCAACGATTTCATCTACCCACAGTATATCATTTTACAACATTTTTGGTTTTTTTTTATTTTAACCCACCTAATATTCGTTTAGAAACACAATTAAAATATCTATTTCAAATTTTATGCTTACAATGTATGAGACTTTAAGTTAGTATATTAAAATGAGTACCTATTATACTCAGATTCCGTAAACGTAGTTTTATTTCAAAATGATGAGCAGTGGCTTAGCAGCATAGTATTAAATATTCATTTTTATGAATTTAATTGAATCGATTAATCATTTGAATTGTATTATTATTAGCATTCAAAGCATTTACTTTTGTTACGCGAGATTAGAAAGAACAAAAAAAACGAACAAATATAAAAATATATCAATAATGTAACAAAGGTAGCTCAGTTTTTGTTGTGCTAATTGCAAAACAATGCTTTTTGGTTGGCCCCCCTACATTAATTACACTTTCAATTTAACTTATTAGTTACAGTCAATCTTCATTATTAAGTAAAATTATCTGAAATAAAAATAAAATAAAATTATTCATTATAAAATGAAATTATCATAATATTGTCATCAATGCGGTCGAAATGCGATCTCTGCGGAGAATCTGTGGAGTGAGGCTGACTGACCGCATTCGTAACGATGACGTAAGAGAGCGAGTAGGTATGAAAGAGAGTATTAGTGTAAAGATGCAAAAGGGAATGCTCCGATGTTTCGGACATGTGGAAAGAATGTCGGACGAGCGACTGGTTAAGAAGATATACAATGCGAAAGTGGAAGGATGTAGGTACAGGGGGAGACCGAGACTCACCTACCTAGACCAAATCGGTCATGTATTAGAGTAAGGTGGAGTCAGGAGTTTCCGAAACTGGCGAGAGTGCATGAAGAGAGTTATGAATGTTGAGGAAGCGAGAGATGTATGCAAGAATAGAACCTCTTGGCACTCTCTTCTCTCTGCCTACCCCGCAAGTGAAATGGCGTGATGATAAGTAAGTTGTCATAATTTGTCATTGTCACTCGATATATATATGCGTGTGAAATTTCAGCTCAATCGGAAACCGGGAAATCTTTCAAATTTAACTTGCAAGATTTGAACGGGACAAGTAAAATAAAAGCGTCGCCTCGCTTACACCCGGTTTTACCCTCCCTCCGTATTAGATATTTCACAGGAGGGTGCAGCATAGGACGGCCTCTCGCCAGTAGGACTGACGACCTGGTCAAAACCAACTGCAAGGAGCTCTTGGATGTAGTCACTAGAGCGTCAGTATGGAATGTCTGTAGGCGATCCTATGACTCTCCATTATGACGGAAGAAGGCGTCACAGTAATTTTTTAGTCGGTATTATGGCTCATGAACTCGACACAAGAGTCAAACCTATAAGGCATCAAGCCCGACACTCCCCTTGGATCCTGTTGGTACCCCAGTGACGTGCGTAAACTTGCATTTTGGACCATGTTAACTTTTGTTTTCAAAGGACCGCTAGTTGTGGCATTCTCTTAGGGATACCTATTATGACCACTGAAGTAATGTAACATAGTTCCGGTGGCCCGCCAATAAAGGCGGAGAGACGGCACACGGCGGGTTTATTTAGTGGGTGAGGGCCCCACACTACCCTGCTCGTTGCCCCGAACGATGGAGTGTGTGGATAGGAAAATATTATCCCGCCTTAAAAAAAAAGGAGACCTATTATGTACAGCAGTGGGCGTCGAATGACTGATGGATGGAATAAAATATTATTATATACCTACTTCTTTTTATTTATCGTAATACCTCACTTTAAAATTTTTTTCTCCTATGTTATCACATTACAAACTTATATAGGTATGTTTGGACTTAGAATGAACGTCTATACCCAGGATTAAATTATTATTTATTTTTTTATGCTTTTTATAGCCCAAATCTGTTCAATAGGGTGCTGCCCTTGTTTTTCCTGTTTGTTTAAAAAGACGCATGCCTAATTGTTCTATCAACCACTAACTCATATTACTGAATGGATTGGGTTGCAATTTGATACACATGGGTATAATTATACAGGTAGATAAAGATTTACACATTTAAAATACTTTTGTCCACCCAAACATTTATTGATCGCTTGAAGGACTGAAGTATCGATATCGATATTTTTTGCGCGCTTCCCTAACAATGTCCGCCATTTTCAGTTCTAACTTAGAAATGACACGGTAAATTTGTAGTTATTTCTTCTCCTTCTGTTATCTACCTCAATGAGAATTGCTCACAATGTTATCCTTCACCGAGCATTGACAAATTGTTTTTTTTATTGCATGTAGTGGTAGACGAGCCACGGCCTATCTGATGGTAAATAGTACTCTATTGTAACTGTAATTATAAATTATTTTAATAATTTAAAAATTAACTCTCACCCACACACATTCTTTTCTACATACACACGCGTCAAACAACACACTAACTTCACAATTTACCTCAGTGCCCATGCCATGCATACTGTTCTAAACTGTCAAAAAATCATCTTTCTTAAATATAAAATAAATAAAAATAACATATACAATGTATTTCGCACATTTAATACGTGAACGCGTGTTGCTACAAGACATACTATTTAAACTCTCCAATAAAAAATGTCTAAAAATGATAACGATGTAATAACTAATGATTTAGACCAAATACTTGTATCCAACTCACATTGCTGTTCCCCCGACAATGCTCATTTATATCTGACAAATGGGCAGTTTCCAAAAATTTTTCATGTTAATATCCGTAGTATAGGAAACACTGCAAACTTCAGTGATTTGATTATTACTTTGACAAGATTAAAGATTGAGATGGATGTAATTGTTTTGTCTGAGTGCTGGTTACACAAATGTTCTAATATTCCAACGTTGCCTGGTTATTTAACATATTATACTAAATACCAAAATCAAAATGATGGGGTTGTCGTTTACGTTAAAGAAGTCTTAAATTACCAAGTCACAGAGCCTAATTTAGCTGATGCGAATTGCCTAGTAATAAAATTTCAGGACATTGCAATTATAGCAATCTACCGCCCACCTTCGTACAGAAACTTAAATCAATTCCTTAATTCCCTTGATAACCTTCTGTTATCAATGAAAGCATTCAATACTACTGCTATTATAGGTGACATAAACATCAATATATCTCCAAATCAATACGACGCTGATGCTGATTTTTATCTCAATATGACGGCTTCCCATGCCATGCTTCCCGGACATTACTTCCCTACTCGTCTTGGCAATTGCCTCGACCATGTTATTTTAAAAAGTAATAAGTTGGCTATCACTTTAGTTTTGGATTCATTGTTTACTGATCATACACCACTTATTCTTTCTTGTGGGAACCAGGCTTCTACTAATTGTGCTCCACGTTTTAAAAAAAATACGGACATACCTGCATGTGTTACTGAGCTTGAAAAAATAAACTTAGAAAATATTTTACATAATAATAATGCTGAAGAAGCTACTGACATGCTTGTCAATACTATGTCCTCCGTTATTGCAATGAATTCGCGCACGACTAAAATTGCAAATAGAAAGCGAATTATAAAACCGTGGCTCACGCCCGGGCTTTTGCGGTGCATAAGACACCGAGATAGACTTTATCGTACTTCCAAACGAGAACCAAAAAATCAACACTTACTCCTAACCTATAAAAGATATAAATCATTTTGTAATAATTTAATAAAAAAAGTCAAAAAAGCATATGAGATATCAGAATTTCAAAAATGGCAAGGAAACTCTCGAGAAACTTGGAAATTGGTAAAACAAATTGCAAACATAAGTGTTACTAATTCTTCCGCAACGGAGCTTTTATTGCTTACAGAAAATTTTAAGTCATCCGCTGATTTAGTAAACGAATATTTCATTAACGTCGGGAAGGGCCTGGCTTTACAAATATCATCAAATTATAAACATTGTCATTCTCATAACTATTCCATTCCAGATAATGTAAATTCAATGGCATTACTTAGTACTGATTGCAATGAAATTAATAACATCATTATTGGACTAAAACAAAATTGTGCAATTGGATGGGATGGCATATCAACTGCCTTAGTTAAAGCTGCTCGGCATGTTCTGCTTCCGGTTTTAGAACACATTTTTAATCTGTGCTTGACATCAGGAATTTTCCCCTGTTCTTTTAAAAAAGCTCTTGTTCATCCCATTTTTAAGGGAGGGAATAGAGACAGTGTCGCTAATTACAGACCTATTTCTGTTTTAACAACATTTTCAAAAATTTTCGAAAAAATTATCAATACGAGGCTTCTAAACTATCTCAATAAATTTAATATCATTGCAAAAAATCAATTCGGTTTCAGATCTGGTGTTTCAACAGAAAATGCGGTTACTGAACTTACTAATATCATAGGAAATCATTTAAATAAAAAACTAAAATCCATTTGCATATTTTTAGACTTGTCAAAAGCGTTCGACACTGTCTCTATTCCTCTCCTTCTACATAAACTGATGAACATTGGTGTACGAGGAGTTGTTTTGAATTTATTCAAAACTTACCTTACCTACCGTACCCAAAGCGTCATTATTAACAACACAGAAAGTAAGCCACTTGATATTGAGTTTGGAGTTCCACAGGGTAGTGTCTTAGGACCTACCTTGTTCTTAATATACATAAATGATTTATGTAAACTTTCTCTTCCAAATGTTGACATAATTACGTATGCTGATGATACTGCATTAATAGTTCACGGAGACAGCTGGAACCATGTTAGGACTTTATCACAAACTACAATCACATCCGTAAACACGTGGCTTTCAGAAAGTCTTTTAACTTTAAATTTAAGAAAAACATGTTTTATAGCTTTCTCGCCAATACTGTCATCTCAGCCAGATTCCTCCTTCCAAATTATTACTCATAAGTGTGGAAAAGAAAACGTTGACAACTGTAACTGTCTCGCCATAACTCGATCAGATTACATCAAATACTTGGGTGTTTTTATTGATCCTACTCTTTCCTGGACATTCCACATAAAGTCACTTACCGACAAAATTAGAAAATTTATTTTTGTATTCAAAAAACTGCGTAATAGCGCTGACCATAAGACATTAAGGACAGTGTACTTCGCATTAGCCCAATCCATTTTGTCGTATTGTGTGTCAGCCTGGGGTGGAGCTACTAAAACCCGTATGATTAGCCTTGAGAGAGCACAACGCGCTGTTCTAAAAGTGATGGCATTCAAACCCAGACTTTTTCCGACTGATGAACTTTATAGACAAATGGAGGTCCTAACAGTTAGGAAGTTATATGTATTGAATGTTGTACTTCGCAAACATTCGGAAACAATATACGATCCTGAGCTTGTTACCAGAAAAAGACGCTCTGACATAGTCTGTAAAATACGTAGATTCAGCTTAGCTACACTAGAACGGTTCTATTATTTTCTTAGCCCTATATTATACAATAGAATTAATAAAATCTTAAATATATACCCATTGACACAGTCTCAATGTAAAAAAAGTCTAATAAGATGGCTCCAAATGTTAACATATGATGAAGTAGAATGCTTAGTAAAAGTATGATGCACAAATAAGTAAATAAAAAAAAAAAAAAAAAAGAAAGAAATAAAATCCACTGGCATAAACACACACACACATACATACTCACGCACATAGCCACTACCACACACTCATTTTCATTCTCACCATACACACACACACACATTTTCATTCACACCATACACACACACACTCACTCACTCACCACAAACACACATACTTACCTACAATTTTGTTTTTTCTATTATTTGTTAAGGACTCCATATTTTGTAACGCGGAGGTTGGGCGTTAACAACTGCAACACAGTCTTTTAGATTAATGTAGATTGTTATCGAATTTTAAGATGTACATGTAGTTCTATACAAATAAATATTATTATTATTATTAAAAAAAAAAAAAAAAAAATGGTAACTGTCGCTCATGGACTCAAATATACCGAGAATATTGACAAGCTGCTGCTCACCATTTCATTTCACAGATATTAAATGAAAAAGGCTATCTCCTGCTACAGCCAAAATGCAACGATGACATTGTGTTTCATGGCTGGTCACACGGGAGATAGTGGTATCAACCCGCTCGGATCCGATAACAAGTGAGTACTCCCACTTGATACCCAGCCCTACCTCCAGTCATGCAATGGATGATAATTACTTACTTCCCTTAGTCGCTTCATACGACAACCGTGGGAAAGGATGGGGTGGTGACAATTGTATTCTTAGTCCGTCACTACACGGACTGATATAGGTAATATAAAAATATAATATGATTATAAGTATAATTATATGAATATAATTACACTATTATATAGGTACATATTAGAAATTACTAGGAAATTAAAAAAATATATTAATATGCAATATAAGTAACGGCCGGCTTTTCGATACCTAAACTATGGGTACGTAATAGAACTTACCAAATCTCGAAGAGAAAATCCTTTCACTACACCACAAACTATTATATATTTGTTTACAATTTAGATAATATGTTTATCTAACTAATTACAGCAAAATTCAACAAAATACACTGCAAAATCACATTAAATTCACTAGAATCACCCACACGAAATTACATTTCACCCCGTAGATGCATCGTCAAAATAGTTAGTGCCACGGGGCATCTACGGCATAGTTTAGTTTTCCACAAGCTCTTCGTATTCCTTTCCCTGGGGTTAGCAACACGCGAGTGATGCCTTCGGTGTCGTTAGCTTAGAGGCTACTGTAAATAATTACTCAGACCGTTTGCTTATTTGCCCCATGATCTATAAAGAGACCTACGTTTATAAACGATAACATTAGTACAACATTTATGTTGTGCTGCATGTCACGTGACAATGCTTCGCAATCTTAGATAAATTTATCTAAGTTCGCAATATAGTGTATTCTACGAGCGCGTTGAGGGGTATCACACTTATAATCAATGATATTTTACACAAAATAACATAATATCTTATACGTTCATAGGAAATGACGTTTAAAATCTGTTCCCGCATTACTATTACTTACGCGCACTATTATCGCGCACACTATTTACAAGTTGCACTAATGAACAGTACAAAAGATAGGATAACCATATAAGTGAAAGAGATAGCTCTATCTTTTCAATTGTCAATTTTATTAGTTCAATAGTCGTCTTCGAAGCATAGATAATGATTTTTTAAGTCCAGCCAACAGAGCTGGCTATTTCGGAGGTAGGTAAAAAAGGTAGGTAAATGAAATACGATGAAATAGATATTAAGTATTAAAACAAGTTTCATTTGTTACAAATATTGGAACTATTTATATTATTATTCAAGTTTAATAAACGTAAGAATATTATTATAGAATAAATAGTTTAGGAGGAAAGCCACTCACCCACTGACTGTCAATCCCGGTTATCTTTGGACACACACAATAACCTAAGATTGCCGACCCGCACTCTCACATATAGAGGAGAATGTGATGATAGCAGAGTAACATGCACGATAATGACAAACAATCTCACCAATGCGACACAACCATGCGGCACGGCAGGACTCTCAGAACCACAACGTTGCAATATTCCGCAAAAATCCGAACACAAATTCGACACGTGTTTTGCCTTTACACGAGGCACCCTCAGGACCACTCGGCAAGAAATGAGCAATTAATTACATAATTATCTTAAATGGCCTTTCTGAAATAAAACTACTTTAGATTTTGTACTATTCCAACGTTTAGAATACTAAAAAAACCGTATTAATGTATAATTTTATTCGCTGCGTGGTGGCTTTCATCTACAATAAACATTTACCACCAGCATGTTTGCTATTATTTTATTTTTAAATAGTAATCTGCTATATAAACAAATTATTATAAAATTCATAAATGAAAACCTGAACTAGAGGTAATTTTGTGACTTTAATGCCTATGTTTCGCCTCTGCACTAATAATCTATGTCCACAGTGCAGGCAACCTTATCGCTCTTGTGAAAAAATGTCTCATTGACAGTAATTTGTAAAAAAATACAAAAACATTTTTATTGAAATATGCCAATAGTTATATAATTTTCTATACTGGGTAATTTTTTAATCAGCGCGCAAATTTTGAGAGAATAAACTTAAGCAAATTTTAATAAGCACGTATTTTTTATTGTGATATGTCAGGGACGCAGGTTCGATTCCCGCCTGTACTAAAATACTCTTTTTCCTTATTCACAAATTATAATTTGTACTTTAAAAATAGCTGAGCATGTGAAGTGCTAAAATATAGATCAAAAATGTTTAAAAAATCACGCCATCAAATAGTATGAATTTTAATTGCAAAATTAAACTTACTATATTGGATTAATGCATGTAAATGCGTTCCGATAGTCGTTACGACAAATGTGATAAGGAGATTGGGTATGTCTAAAAGATAGTACTGTAGCTCAGTGGATTAGAGCACTTCCCCGGATAGGAAGGGACGCAGGTTCGATTCCCGCCTGTACTAAAATACTCTTTTTCCTTATTCACAAATTATAATTTGTACTTTACGATTTGAATATTTTAGTGTACGTATACAAACTCTACGCCGTGTGGGGCCGGCTTTAGAATTGTCCCACCCCTCTCCACCCATGGGAGTCATAAGAGCCGACTGAGGGAATATCGAGGGGAGTGGGCAGCAGCACTTCCTCGAGCAACGTATTAACAACATCCACTGCGATCGCCAACCCGCCTGCCAAGCGTGGCGATTACGGCACTATACCCCCGATTTGGGGAGGCCTATGTCCAGCAGTGGACGTCGAAAGGCTGATGGATGGATGGATGGATACAAACTCTCTAAATATTGATCAACGTGTGTGGTCTTGAGATTAAATTTCTTACCACTCTCTTTGTAATTCTTGGTTTAGGTGTATCACTGCTATCACAAATTAATTTTACAATAAAAATATAATCAACTTTTAAATTTTTTAATGTTGAAATTAGCAGTCAGGAGCAATTGTCAGGATGGCTGAATTGGTAAAGCATCTGGACGGTATCCAGGAGAAGCAGGTTCAAATCCTGCTCCTGACTGTTATTTTCGATTTCACATTTTTCACTTTGTGTTTAATGTATATTGCTAAGCATGTCAAATGCTAAAAATATATATAAAAATATCGAAATATTTATAGGGTTTGCGTCATTATTAGGTAAAATCTTAATTGTAAAATTAAGTTTACCTGGTCGGTATAATGTATGAAAATACTTCCGACAGATGGTGCAGGCGTCACCCAAAGACGTTAAGTATGAATGTGTTATCGAAATTAGCAGTCAGGAGCAATTGTCAGGATGGCTGAATTGGTAAAGCATCTGGACGGTATCCAGGAGATGCAGGTTCAAATCCTGCTCCTGACTGTTATTTTCGATTTCACATTTTTCACTTTGTGTTTAATGTATATTGCTAAGCATGTCAAATGCTAAAAATATATATAAAAATATCGAAATATTTATAGGGTTTGCGTCATTATTAGGTAAAATCTTAATTGTAAAATTAAGTTTACCTGGTCGGTATAATGTATGAAAATACTTCCGACAGATGGTGCAGGCGTCACCCAAAGACGTTAAGTATGAATGTGTTATCGAAATTAGCAGTCAGGAGCAATCGTCAGGATGGCTGAATTGGTAAAGCATCTGGACGGTATCCAGGAGATGCAGGTTCAAATCCTGCTCCTGACTGTTATTTTCGATTTCACATTTTTCACTTTGTGTTTAATCTTATTTTAAGACCTTGTGATGCCAATTCTGGCAATTTCTAAATGATGTCTGTCTCTCTACATGCCGTTTTATAGCTTTCTGGTTATACGTAACTCTTTGTTATAACTACTCAAGAACGGGTTGACGACCGTTTTATGAATGTGCGCATAGTTATGCGCCTCTTTGGTTATCTGCTAGCCTAGGATGACTGCTAATTTCCTTTGAATCTGAGTGACCGTATGACCGAACAGAAGAAAGAAATATACCCACTGCCACAACATGAGCCATTAAACAAGAAGATAAGATAATAAATATACCAGCAATGTAAGAATGGCACCAAAGCCTTAGTGAAACAAAAACGTGACAGAGCAAATATGATTGCACATGATAGGCTGGCGAAAAACTTCGAGTGCATAACCAAACTATTCTGGAGGAAGGTGAAGAAAACTCGGAGTGGTTGGTCAGCCTTCAGAATGAATAAAATAAGTGTCTAAAGGTGGAGACCATAGATATACAGATCACCAAAGCGTGTGAGCCAGAAGAAAATCTTGTACGGCAACATAGCAAGATGGAGGAGGAAAGCAAATCTAATGTCATTGCAAACCATTTGAATGACAGGTAAGTTTACAGTCTTCTGGCTTGAAATTAGCTTCGCGGTTTTTTGATTTGTGTTGTAAATCTTGTTTATTATATGATTACAACTATTAAATACAATGGTTGTTTGTTCCGTGAGTGCCTGTGATGTAAATCATGCAAACAATTCTGATAATTGCATGTTTCACAGGTAAGTTCTCAGGATGTTATCACAACTTAAATGCTTTTATTTTAGGTCATAATTACTGATATTTACTGTTACAGTTACAGATTAATTTCAATTTCATTGTTACTGTTTATATTTTACATAGAAATATGTCGCATTGTTACATATTTGCAAGATTTTAGTAGAAAAGTTTTTAGGTACATATACACTAGGGCTTGACTTTATCGACAAGGTAGGTATATTGTCGACATTTATCCTAAATCCGTATATATATATATCGCGTATAGACCCGTTAAACGTGTTATAATGAATATAAAACGCGAAAGTTTAAAAAGTACTATTTATCCTAAATGTTTGGAACATTTTCTCCTAACACAATAATGGGAAAATTGCAATAAAAGTTTTACAGCAGATATTGTCAGTCAAGTCGATTTAATTAATATATACATTATAAGTAGGTTTATGTTGCTAAAAGCTGAGTGTATAATTCCCTTATAAAATGCATAATATCGTTGACTGACGTTGCTAGTGAAATAAATAAAAATGAATTAATTATGTTTGTTTTAATTTATTATGCCTGTTTTGTTTCATTAGTTGAAGATGATTATTTGAATGAGTGAGTTCGTTAAAGAAACTGATTTGTTTTATCATTTTATCGATAGTCAGTCTAACTCATAAAACTTACATCACTATCCAACGCACACATTGACAAAACAAAATTGGGTACGCGTTATAGAGCTGTCAGGTGATCTATACATGATCTGTACGTTACTATATATGGTGGAGACGCATCTTACGCAAACACAAGATGTTGTGTTAAGCCGACGAAGTGAATATTTTTGAGATATCTTTCCGGACATCCTGGAGTGATGTGTGTTACATGTGGTCTAACAGATCAGCATTCGGTACCGTATATGCTCTGTTGACATCAGTATGGACGAAATTGAATAGAAGCGGTTAAAAGTTTGAAAAATGGTAAAGCAGCAGATATTCATATGGCTACTGAGATGATCAAGCTTGGAGACACGTGTCTGGGAATCCTTCCTGGTGCTGCTCAATTAATGTTGGAGCTCAAGAATGGTTTTTGTGGGATTCTAATATTAAACATCAAAATGTTATTTTTTTAATGAAGGAAACACATTTCTTTATTTTCATAGTTATTTTTATCGGAGTTATTATGCCAATCACATCGCTTAGTCGTTGGTAATAGTGTCATAACTGTAAAAAACCGCAGGCTATCAATTTTGGCTTGCAATCCTGGTTCCACCATGCCTCTTGTTCACTCCTTTTCGCCCTTATTAAATATTCATTACAAAATCAGCATTTAGATAAGTTCGCTACCCATGTTGGTTCATAAAACGTTTTATTCTTCTTGTTTTTGATCTGCGTTTGTACTCTTTGGAGGTTCAGGTATCATGAACGCATTTTGTGGGGGCAACATCCAAAGATGTTTTTTATATTCTGGAGATAATTCAGATATAGACTCCTCTGGTATTCTTGGTATGGGTAGTAAGGAATTATACTGACACCAGTGTGGATTTATAAAAAACACATGTCTATCTCCCCGTTCTTGAATAGGCCTGTAGTTACGTAAAAGGGGTGCATCCCAGGGGTCCCATAACTTGCGGAACATCTTCATCTACGAAAAGAAAGAAAATATTTATCGTACTTAAAGCACGAGGCATTTTGAAGTGTGTCAAACTAATAAGATGACACGCTCGTTTATGTCACATCAACTAGCTCGTAACGTAAAAAGAAGTAATATTCACTATTACGCTTTGTTTCGGGTTGAAGTAATGTAGCTACCCTGTTCGTTGCCCCGAACGACGGGGTATGGGTTAGGTACATTTTGTCCCATCTTAACAAAAAAAAGGGATTTCAGTTTTATTTCTACAAATTAAATAATTAGAAAAAGCATTCATTTATTGTCCATCCATCCATCCATCAGCCTTTCATCGTCCACTGCCTGACATAGGTCTCCCCAAAATTGGAGGTGCCCCTGCAATCTCTTAGTCAGCTTTTAGGACTCCCATAGGAAGAGATGGGGTGGAGCTATTCTTGGTGCCGGCCCCACACGGACGGATATCATTTATTGTAAATGCATTCAATATAGCATTAACACAAATGCTGCAAAGTATTCAAAACTTCTCGGCATAGTAGAAATCAAGTAAACGCGATAGATTCCGTAAAAGTAGATTTATTTCATAATATAGACTATTGACTACGTGCCGTGTGGGGCCGGTTGTAGAATTGTCCCACCCCTCTCCACCCATCGGAGTCGTAAGAGCCGACTGAGGGATGATACCGGGGGAGTGGGCAGCAGCAGGCTCGCAAAGATTTCTACTTAATTTATAATTTTCGACAGATGGCGTTAGCAATACAATAAAATTCTAATTAATAAAATGTTATATTTTTTATGTCTATAAAATACTATGTTTTATGATAGATAACACATCTAGAAATTAATTGAAATTGCTATATAAAAGCCCAAATCTGAAAGTGTGATAGTTTCTCAGTAAAGTGTACCACAATATGCATAGATTGTGGATTACTAATAAATGACGTAGAAGTATAGAGTGAGCTTACAGCTAATCATATAGGGAATATTATAGCGCTGACGATATTATTCATGTACGTAACGTACGTACGAAATGGTCGAGGCATTTGGCGTAATTTTAAATCATACTCTTATAGCAATCATGGTTTATGATACTTCGTTTTGGCATGATTTTGTTTGTTAATATTTGTGTGCGTGAGCGCGTGTAATTACAAGTTTAGCATGGTTTTATATGGCTTCACTGGATTGTTCGTAATGGTCCGTCTATATTTTTAGTCTGAGTTTAAAGGTTACTTACCTGGCCAAATGATGCAAATAAGGTGATTCGTGGAATTAGCCATCGTACAACGTATGATTCGCCTTTAATAGTGTCCAGTTTACCCCAGTATAGAAAATAATCTTCATAGAACATCGGTAGTAGGCGTGACATAGGATATGGACCAATACGGGTGTGACGCTGAGCTTCTTGAATTCTCGGAAATCCTTCCAGGACCCAGGCTAAACGTTCATCATCATTAACCCCATACTGCAACAATAATCGTTAAATTGTATCTGTATCTATACTATTATAAAGCTGTAACAGAGCTGTATGTATATATGTAAGATATTTGAGAAATAATGAACGTAATAGGCTATAACCTATGTGCCCGGTCGACGGCAATAGGCTCGCCCCGTATTACGTGGGACTTAAACATAGCTGGCGAAGCATGGGTATAAGCTCACGGTTCGCCAGCTGTGTTTATATCCATCCATCCATCTATCAGCCTTTCAACGTCCACTGCTGGACATAGGCCTCCCCAAGGGAACGCCACAACGAGCGGTCCCGTCATGGGGGATAATGCCGTAATCGCCACGCTTGGCAGGCGGGTTGGCGATCACAGTGGATGTTGAGGGAGTACTGCTGCTCCCTCCCCCGGTATTCCCTCAGTCGGCTCTTACGACTTCCGTGGTTGAGAGGGGTGGGACAATTCTAAAGCCAGCCCCACACGGCAAAATAAAGAATATTATTTGAGCGTTATGCGGCGTTTAAGAGAGCAAATTCGACGAAAAAGGCCAGATTTGTGGAAAGAAAATTCTTGAATTTTGCACCACGATAATAATACACCTTCGCACAAGGCCATCATTGTGAATTAATTTTTGTCCAAAGACTCAACCCATCGAGCAACCACCATATTCACCAGATATGGCTCCAGCCAACCTTTTTCTTTTTCCTAAACTCAAATTACCACTTCGTGGCACCAATTTTTCAATTTCAATCGGTAGAAGACATAAACGAGAATTCGCGGGGAGAACTGAACTCAATTCCGGAAACAGCGTTTATAAAATGTTTTGATGATTGGATTATTCGTTGGCGTAAGTCTATCGTTTCTGAAGGAGCATACTTGAAGGTGATAAAATAAATTTGAATGAATAACAAAAATTTTGTGTATTATTGATCTTTTCCAGGTACTTTCTTGACAGAATAGTATATGCCGAATTCTTGTCAGTTTGCATATCAAACTCGTAAGCCCACGTTTCGTCACCAGTAAGAATGCGTTTCATGAATGTTGGGTCGGAATTGACTCGTTCTAGCATATCCTCAGCGACTCTCATGCGTGAGTTTTTGGAGAAAATTCAGGTCTTTTGGGACTAGCCAAGCGGAAACATGTTTCATACCCAAGTGATTATTTAAAATGGTATGGATCGACTTATGAGACACAGAAAGTTCGGCGGCTAGACAAACTCTATGTTCCATGTTTTTGCCCATTATGAAATTCGCAATACACACTAGATATGATATAACTAAAAACAGCACTGTATTTAATATAAATAACAGATGCAACACAAACGCCGCGCCAAAATGGATAACAGTTGTGCCAATCTAACAACACCAAAAAAACAAAAATTTTAATTTGACACCATAAACAAATCATCCATTCCCAATACTTTCTTGACTGAATGTATACTATAGTCCGGAGTACAGAGACTTATGCCAGTTGGTGAGGTAGTTGTATTAGACTAAGGTGCTAGCTTTTAAGGGTATAGGCTAAATAATATTGCTATTAAGTAGTAAGGATTTCTCTTGCTTACCTTTATCATGTAGCAGATCATAACAACGCCATCTGGATGCTTAAAAGCCTCCTGTTGAGTCAAGTATTCTGCACGAAAAAAAGTTACCTGTAAAATATTACATTGAATTGTTTTTGATTTTATTCGATTCTAGTCGGCAATTCATTACTACACAGAGAGTTGTCCTGTGTGGGAGTCGAACCCACAACACTCGGGTGGGAGGCCGGTATTTAAACCATTCCGCCGTCTGTGCAGTTTAAACTCTCTAACATACTGAATGTGTCAATCAAGAATTTACAAAAATATCCATTTCGAAGGATATATTCTTGTGTACATAATCAAACATAATGTTATTTATTGAAAGGATATGTCTATACGGGCAACCTCACAACATGGCCTCAAATGCATCACCCTTAATAATCTATTTGATCATTATTTTCCCTGCTGACTACTGAGGCAAATAATAACATTGAGTAATGAGGGTTTGTTGTTAAATATAACTCATTATATCCCACTTTCCGAATTGTATTTCTTTATAGGCTCGTAATCCCTTTCAAATAAGAACACCCCCCCTCCCGAAACTATTCCATAATCCGTAATGTTTGCTATTATGAGTTTGCAAAACATATGAATGTTATTTTGTTTAACTACCTCATAGGAGTATTGGCAGAGGTGGCAAATTTTAACCAAATATCCTAGTTTAAAATTACGGATAGGGCTTAAGATACTTATTGATATATTCTGGTCTTAATAGAATCTCGGACGATTTGCATTATAATGATTGAAGGCCCTGGGGAAATCAGTATGGGTTCCAGTGGCCCGCCAATAAAGGCGGAGAGACGGCACACAGCGGGTTTCTTTAGTGGGCGAGGGCCCCACACTACCCTGTTCGTTGCCCCGAACGATGGGGTGTGCGGTTAGGAACATTTTTTCCCGCCTTAACAAAAAAAAAGGTATTAGGCTAATTAGCGTATAAGTTAACTGAAGCCTTCATTCATAAAATAAATACCGTTTAAATAATCTTGATCAAAAGCAAAGAAACGTGGAACCTATTTCAAATCGTATAAAAGTAACCGCTGCGTTTCAATTTACTACCCACACATTTCTAGACGATCGATTGCCACACTTAAACGATTTTTTTATATTATAGAAGCCTGTTCTTACCGGAATAAGCTCTATATGACCCCGGGGAAATCTAAATACCACGGCGCACCGTAGAACTAACTATTAGTTGTTGTGAAGGAAAAACATGCCTTGCAATTGGAATACGATTTTGGCATACAAGAAAATTGCTTTGGGTTACTCGTTGGAAATTTAGGGAGATAAAAATACTGTACTTCTTCAAGAATGAAGAAATATGCTTCTACAAATAAAAAATCATCTAATCGCATTTTTGCCAATTTATTATAGATTTATTGAAAATAAGCGACCCACCTTAACTTTGCACTGGTGCAATCCTAACTATTATAAAGATACAGCTATGTCTGTACATTTTAGATAGTTGAGAAAAAAAAACTGTATTTCGCTATATTAGATTTTTTCTTAGTTTGTCTGTTTGCTTGTTCGCGCATCACGCAAAAGCTACTAAACAGATTTTGATGCAACTTAATTAGAAAACTGGTACTTATACGATTAATCTCGCTACTAAATCGGGAACGAGAGATATAAAATAAAGAAAATATTTATCTTCTTAAAAGAGTATGTTATGATTACGTTAGGTATATGGTTTAAAATATATAAGAGAAGAAATATATAGATGCGGAATTTATGAAATTTTGAGTACTTATTAGTTAAATAAAAAATATTTTTAAATTTTAGTTTTTTTTATTGCATACGAGCCACGGCCCATCTGATGGTAAAAAGTGACCGTCGCTCATAGACTCAACTATACTGAGAGCCGCTGCTCACCATTTCATTTCACTGATTTGAAATGAAAGAATAAACGGCTATCTCCTGCTACAGCCAAAACGCAATGAAGTGCTTCATGGCCGGTCACACAGGAGATGGTGGTACCAACCCGCTCGGGCCCGATACCAAGTGAGTATTCCCATTTGGTACCCAGCCCTACGACCAGTCATACAATTGATGATAATTGCTTACTTCCCTTAGTTGCCTCATACGACACCCGTGGGAAAGAATGGGGTGGTGGCACTTCTATTCTTAGTCCGTCACCACACGGATAAAATAATTCGTGTTCAAGATCTACCTTCTTTTTTGTTAAAGCGGGAAAAATGTCCTTAACCGCACAGCCCGTCATTCGAGAACAAAGAGGGTAGTGTGGGACCCTCACTACAACTCACCCACTAAATAAACCCGCTGTGTGCCGTCTCTCCACCCTGTATCTACTGGTGGACCACTGGAACTAGTAGACATTACTTTAGTGGTATTCAAGATCTATCTACGAGTATTTTATTGATATCATAACTGTTCATTTAATTTTTCATTGCTTTGGTAATCGATTTATGGAAAACCAGAGAGTCACTAAACCTATGTAACATACCTACGATCTTCGTTTCTTCTATAAGTTACGAAATAAAAAATACCCTAATTGTTTTATTTTTGATCCATCCATGAGCCTTTCGAAGTCCTCGAAGTCCACTGCTGGACATAGGCCTCCCCAAGAGAACGCCACAACATGTGTTTTGCTCATACGGGGTATAGTGCCGTAATTGCCACGCTTGGTAGGCGGGTTGGCGATCGCAGTGGATGCTGTTAATACTCGAGAAAGTGCTGCTGCCCACTCCCCCGGTATTCCCTCAGTCAGCTCTTACGACTCCCATGGGTGGAGAGGGGTGGGACAATTCTAAAGCCGGCCCTACACAGCATTTTTAATACTAACCTGCATTTCACCTGGATACCTCATTTTATCTACTGTGTGGTCACTACCTTCCATCAAGTCAGATCCCCAATGAAAATGTATCTGAGACAGAACATGCTTCTCTAAAAATGGACCACCTTCTAGATACGGCCGTTCCGTTTTCCATTTTGCCCCAATGTGAACTGAAATAATAATATCAATTATAGTAAATTTTATACACAGGTCTAATTTTAAAATACCCACCATCTTCTGACCACAATCTTTACTCTATTATCAGACTCTAGTATACTATCCATTCCAATGATCCTAAATACTAAACATTCGATGTGGTTTAATTGTTATTAAATAAACAAAAAAATAGTGAATATTTACGATCGACGCGACACTAAAATCAGTGCTATCCTTATTTCGTGAGAACTATTTCTATTGACCAATGTTGAAGTACTTCTTAAAAGTAGCGCTAGATGGCGTATAAGACATGAAAAGGTACTTTTTGAAGTTAGCGCTATCTATGTGATTTATTGAAAACTACTTAGTAAGATCAATACATTATTAGTTACTTATCAAACAATCAATTTTATTGTGAAAAATTTAGGGATTGTTATTGTATACTGATAAATCGAGTGGTAAGATTTGATTCCACGTAATTGTATTAATGAGGTACCTATATGTAGGTACTACGTAGGTACGTACTACCTCAATGAATTGTCTACATACTTTGTACTATGTATAATACAGACAGACAAAATCCTATTACCTATTACCTACCTAATTGTTGTTTTTGCCTGTTGTTCTAATAAAGACATAAAATTACTTTTATTGCAATATCTGCTATGCACAGACATCGGCTTGTTATATATTTTATTACATATATAGATATTAATATCAAGTAAGTACCTATACATTTTTCGTTTGAAATATTTTTTAATTATTTCTATTGAGATTAAATATTTATGACTTTTTTTTTATTGCATGTGTTAGTGTGGTAGTAATGTAAGTAGTAATAGTGGCAGTCGAGCCACGGCCCATCTGATGGTAAATGGTAACAGTCGCTCATGGATTCAACTATAGGTATTAAGAGTATTGTCAAGCCACTGCTCACCATTTCATTTTACCGATATGAAATGAAAGAATAAACAGCTATCTCCTACTACAGGCAAAACGCTGCTTCATGGCACGGAAGATGATGGTACCAACACGCGATTTATTTTTATTGACCAATGTAGAAGTACTTCTTAAAATTAGCGCTAGATGGCGTATAAGAAATGAGAAGGTACTTTTTGAAATTAGCGCTATCTATATGATTTATTGAAAACTACTTAGTAAGACATTATTAGTTACTTATCAAATAATCAATTTTATTGTGAAAAATGAAGATTATGAGGCGTGCAGTTTTGGATCTTCCAAAGTATTTTATACATGTAATAATTTTATACAAGCCCACATTGTAAAAGTTGTGATCATTTTATTTCTACTCATTATTTCAACAAAATAATTTCGATGTTTTCACATCTGGTAGACGTCCCGCGACGTCTATATTTTTATATATATTATTAGTGTTAGTATGTTACCCTGATCGACCTACTCGTACGAGTAAGTATGTAAGTTACATACTCGTGGTAGTTTACTAAGTACGCCCGACTGCATTTTAGAGCCAATTTGGAAGATTCCCAAGTATTCCTCAAACAATTTCTCTCTCTAGAATATTACTTTAGAAAGTACCTTATATGACTACCAATATTAAATTTTTATAAGTAGAAAGCCGGTGAAACTAAAAGCTATTGAATTTGAAATATATTATATTATTACTTTAAAAGTATATTTACCTATATACCTACTTTGAACTTTGTTCCAGGCCAGGTATGCAAACTACTTCTGGAGCGCAGCCGTCCTACAGGTTTTGTTCAATCACGTATTAAGTACATCAAGGACAACTGCGTCCTCTAAATGGTATTTTGGTGTGACGGATAAATAAATACATCTCCAAAACACCCTGATGTACTCTGCCCAGACGTCAGGGTCTGAGCTACAGACGAGGCCGTGGTCAGATGTTCCCAGAGGAGCACCAACCACCACTTGAATCTGTGTGTTTGTAGTCACAAAAATGTCCAATAAGAAAGGCTAGACACGTAGTTTGTATCACCAGTTTCTCATAACTAATTTAGTCTTCAGCCATACTGAAGATATTATTCTAACTAGAGAATTCAGTGGTCCAAGACCCCAGTCACTTCCTACGATAAGCATCGAAGTCCCGCAGAATCACCACCTCCATGGATGGATACTGCGCCTATATTACGCCAATCCCTCGTTCGACATTCTCGAATAGTATAATTGACCCCAAATTACTGCCACGGGATCTGTAGAGGCACGCGTAGATCCGGGTTGTCCCTCCAAACTGAACAGGTAGCCATAAAATATATATGATATGTAAAATATATGTTCAAAGTCCCGAAGACGGTGACAGCAGACATCATCCCGAACGAACACGCACACCCCAGCTTTGCTATGGAAAGAGGAAGTACCTGTTCGTAGTCAGGGTATTTGAGGCTTAAAATGTCATCCGGGGTGCCTATCTGCGTTTCCGTTAAGAAAAGAAAGGTAGACCGCGCCGGATCGCGAGGGCTTCGAGAGGAGGTACTGCTACTATTTTGGTAAGAGTTTAAAACGGATAATCTTTTCACGTACGATCGAAAAAATAACTAATCGCGTATTTTGCAAAAAAATACGCAATGCGGGAACATAGTTTTGTGGAGTATTATTGGGCATCGTCTCTAGTTGAATATAGAGTAATCCCACTATCTCGTTTCCGAATAATACAATAAATTGTGAAAATATTAAAAAATGTTCAGATGTTTGGATATTTTACCATTAATCACGTCTGAGGTGATTAAGATGAAATTTGGTGTATAAAAAAGGCACAGGATTAAAATTAGGTATGACATACTTTTTACCCCGAAAAAATTAAAAAAAACGTAGTATAGTAATTTTTCACAAACTCAACACGGATTTGTATGAAATTATGTATACAAATAAATTATAGCCTGAATAAACTTCCTATAAGGAATTCCTGTGGGAAATGCCTAAACGACACTATAGACCACACGAAGTTGCGGGCACAACTACACGGGCTAGTAATTACTATAATTTCTTTATCTATAACAGTTTATCTGTTTGAAGTAGGTATTTCAATTCATAGAAAATCTTCAATACAGATCTAATCGTAATTATGTAAACACTATTACGCTTAGCAATTGTTATATTTATACGAGAAAATAAAAATTAATTTGTTTTGAAAAGACATGACAAAACAATTGTGGATTAAATCGTAGCTTAAAAATGTTCTGCCCAAATAGTGCACTTGGAGCAGTATAAAAGAAAATCAAAAACAACCTTGGGTACAAGCGGAAATTTAAAAATGTACGGTAGAAAAATTTAATACGTTATAGAAGTGGAAATTCTAGACTTCTAGAGACTTCCTTCAAAGTGTTGTGCCTGTATTTAGTAACAAAATTGCTATACATTCTAGTGTTCCATTTTATATCAAAGTGGCAAAAATAGATATTAATATATATACATTTTATGCATAATTCTTCTATACGTGTATATGTCACTAACATTTTCCTAAGCCACTGGAAAGATTTTAGTAAATTTTTGAGTGTGTCTGAGTGGGCTTAGATTCAAAATTGGACTCGTTGGTGGCACTGCAAGCATGTGGCAGAAGTTTCTTATTTAAAATATTAGGTATATAAAAATATAGTTTGCAGAACCCGTTAAGTAGTGCAACCAATGTTTGGACACGATAACGTCTGCTAGTCCGCTAGAACCCTATGTATCTGTACACTGTACGTACTAGAAATGACGATCGATCGTCCATTTTCAGATGATAAGTTTACTAGAGCATATCCCTGAAAATACTGAACGGATTTCACAAGTAGACAGAGCTTAGCTTCGAGGCTTTTAAATTGAAAGTCGAGATTATTTATTTAAGATCGTAACTATAGTCTACGCGGACTAAGTCGCGGATGTCAACTAAAGTAATTTATAAGTGATTAGCATGTACTCTGCGATTTAATCTACTATTTCATAATATTTATGATAGAAAAAACAAGTTAGGTTCGACTAATCTTACTGACCCCAATGTAAGTACTTAACCCACAGACATAGATCCATATTTATAACTTACCCATAAAATGTGACATGTGATATTGCAGTTGTTTAGTTTGCATTTGTTTTGTTTTGTTATGTTTTGTTTTAAAAAAAGAAAATACCCTGCACTTAGGAATAATCCTTGTAAAGCGGGGGACTTTACAAACCTAGAAATCATACAATTTCACAGGTACAAAGTACACCACAACCAGTTGTGGATCACAGAAAGAGTTCTCCTATGTGGGAATCAAAACAACCTTTCGTGTGTGTTTCTTTCAACCCTTTGTGTGATCCACAAATGGTTGTTCTGAGTCTGAGTGTACTTTGTGTTCGTTAAATTGTATGTTTGTAAAGTTCCTGTCATACAAGTTTTAGAGATATTTTAGATTTAGATCCTTAGTGCAAGATGTTGTATAATTATTAAACGCTAGCAAACTCTGCTCGCATGGAATTTAACTTGGCTGCATTACTAATTATTGAATGTAAACTTTTCTAAAATAAAAATAGGTTAATTTACTCTTTATCTTTATTCTTCAATTTCAAAATACTAATTATACTTATTAAACATAGTACATTGACAAGAATAAACGCTTTGTAGTACAACGTTCGTTTCTCCGTGTGGTGACGGACTAATAATACAAGTGTCACCACCCCATTCTTTGAGTTGCTGTCGTATGAGGCGACTAAGGGAAGTAAGCAATTATCATCCATTGCATGACTGGGGGCTGGGTACTGAGTGGGAGTACTCACTTGTTATCGCGCTCAAGCGAGTTGGTACCACCATCTCCAGTGTGGCCGGCCATGAAGCACATCGTTGCGTTTTGGCTGTAGCAGGAGATAGCAGTTTATTCTTTCATTTCATATTGATGAAATGAAAGACACAGTGATATTGTTATCTAGGTTTAGCTATTAAAGTGCCAAAGTTGGTTATCCATACTATCACTTACGATTCGATGAGCATACTGGCTTTATGTATCACATGCATTGTTTAATATAATATTAAATGAAATTACTACGTAATAACAGCTCACTGGAAATACCTATAGACTTCAATTCACACATTGTCTAACGTTAAAACGTGTTTAATGTTCGGCTAGTAAATCGTTGTATTTGTTTTTTAATAGTAGCCTATTGTAATACACCCAAACGTAGAATTTATTTTCTATATTTAAATGCGCCAAGCTCTGTAAGTACGGGACAGATTTCAGTACAAGCAGATAGAGAAAAACTAAATAATTTTCCGTCCCGTCAAACAAAAGAGATTTTTTTATTGCTTATGATGGCAGACGAGCCACGGTCCATCTGATGGTAAGTAGTAACCGTCGCTCATGGACTCAACTATACCGAGAGTATAGTCAAGCCACTGCACATCATTTCATTTCACAGTTGTGAAATGAAAGAATAAACGGCTATCTTCTGCTACAGCCAAAACAGACGGTGGTACCGATCCGTTCGGGCCCGATAGCAAATGAGAACTCTCACTTTGTACCCAATCCTAACAGCAGTAATGCAATGGCCAATAATGCAATTGCTTACTTCCCTTAGTCAACTTATACGACACCCGCGGGAAAGGATGGTATGGTGACACTTGCATTATTAGTCCGTCACCACACGGATAATTTAAAGCACATAGTAAAATGAAGGATGCAGAAGCTTAATTTAAGTTTCCTTCTGCATTTTTTGCGGTAAAGTCTGTCCCAACATCCATGGGCCTCCTCGGACCCTCGATCGGGGAAATATCACCCTCTCACAGAAGATAAGCGTGAAACAACATTAGGTATTTCTAGTTGTTTCGTATGGCGAGTAAGAGCGCCGGAGGCCCAAACTCCTTCCTTATCCTCCATCCTCTCGTTATCATCGTTCCTCTCCACCTTCTAACCCTTTCCTTGAAGTTAGCGACGCGCGTATGATGCCTCTGGTGTGACTAGCGTTTATAAGCTACGCCGTAGCTTATAAACGCGGTTACCGTAGCTGCTACGGTAACTGCTTACTATCAAGTATCTACCTGCTTATACACCACCCGCGTAGTATAAAAAAGATGTTATTAATTATTTTGTTATAATATATGTAACTAGCTGACCCGGCAAACGTTGTTTTGCCATATAAATTATGTCTAGAGATTTTTTAGGAATCTAGCACAGAAAAAAAATTACTAACTTGATTCGACAAATCATAAAATAATTAAAATAAAAAATAAAATAAACTGCCTCGGTGAAGTAGCGGTAGTGTATGCGACTGCTAATCATGAGGTCTCGGGTTCGATCCCCGGGTCGGGCAATGTTATGTAGCTTTTTCCTAACAAGAAAAAATCTCAGTAGCAGCCCGGAGTTTGTAAATGTGCCCAGACGTCAATAGGCTCGCCCCCTATTACGTGGGATTTTAAACATAGCTGGCGAGTCGTGGGTGTGTAATACACCTCTGCCTACCCCTTCGGAGAATACAGGCGTGATACTATGTTTTTTTTTTAATAAAAAATTTGGTCCAAAAAATAAAATATAGAATTTGGGGTGGACCATCACTTAGGAGTATGAAAAATAGTTTACATCCTATCCTCAGACCTACTGAATATACACACAACATTTCATGAGAATCGGTCAAGCCGTTTCGGAGGAGAATGGCGACAAACACTGTGACATGAGAATTTTGTGTATTGGATTTACTAATTTTGAATTTCGAATTTATTTTACGGAGTGATATAGAGTAGAGATCAGTGAATACTGATTGCTACTCTAATTTATCACTCCGAAGCCTATATATCAGCCCTAAAACTATTCATCTCATATTGAGTGCTTTATAAAGGACAAACATTTGCTTCTATGATCCACTTACCTAACAAACATCAGTCAACGTATTTACTATGTTACCCAATCTTTTCAACGGCACGGCTAAATAGACGATAGCACTTAGGCTTCTGGAAAACCGTTTCACCTAAAGCGTTATTAAATACACACTAGCATTGATGATCAACTTTATGTTGCGGAAATTATTAGGCTGTTTTAGTATTATTATGCTACTTTTGTTTAATATTATTTATTGCTAGTAGTTTATTGAAAGCACTATCATGCTAATTAATAAATTATTGTAGAAATAGAATCAGATAACTAACTGCGTGAGGGATTGAACCCGTGATATGTGGATATCCGGGCCACACCTACTAATGGTAGAGTCTAGCATGAATGGCCAAGCTCGATCGAGAAAGTAGTACCTTCTCACAGAAAATCAGCTGCCATTGTAATTCATATATAGAATGAGAGTGCCGGAGGGCTAAACCCCCTCTTTATAATCAGTTTCAAAACCCATTGCCTGTTTTAGAGATGTAAATAGAATAACAAACAGATATAGGCGACAACTTTATTGTAAGATAGAGACGTACCTCTATAGACAAGAACCAAAAAATTAAGTGTCTTGAAACGTTTCCATTTCACAGCTGTACACCCGTGGGGACAAAAACCTTACTAAGAATTTATGCTCAAATGATAATCACTTGACATACGTTTTCATTAAAATACGCAAAAGCGCGTTTTTTACTCGGACTATCGATAATTTTAAAAATTGCGAATTGTAGCGCATTGATGTTCACTTTGAACTTATTGTATTACCGAAGGTATAACTGTAGGTACAGGGTTCAGGGTTCAGGTTCGTGTGACGATTTTTGCGAGGCTATTTCGGTTATTAAGAAAATTCTTTATTGATAATAATTATGATTGTCCGAATTATTTTGAATTATTATAAGATGCCATAAATTTTTACTGGGCGCGTGTGAACCATGTGTAAAAAAATCTAACATGCTTTGAACGCACACAAGTCTAACTGAGCAGACGAAATCACTGTAAGAACAGGGAAACTCAAGCAAATAATTAACAAGACTGAATAGTGACACAATAGCCCAATTTCTTCCTCTTTGTGGAGAAGCCTCATACCCAACTACCACAAATATTGAACTGTAAGAAATTAATCAAAAAAAGGCTGGAAGGTGGACATAGGAACTCTATAATGAAATGGCGCAACCCCATCGAGTTTGGGCTCGTATAATTTGTCTTGCCGAGTACTTGGGTCTAGATGGTATCCAGGGGCTGATGATGAAGCTGGAACGTGGCCACAGCAACTCCATAATAAAACGACGCAACCCCGTCGAGTTTGGACATGTTTGATTCGTCTTGATGAGTAATTTGTCTTTAAATGGTATCCAGGGTCTGATGATGGAGCTGGAAGGTGGCCATGCGGAACTCTGTAATTAAATGATGCAACTCCATCGAGTTAGGGCTCGTTTGAAATGTCTTGACTAGAACTTCAGTCCTAGATGATATCCAGGGTCTGATGATGGAGCTGGAAGGTGACCACAGTAACTCTGTAATGTAACGGTGCAACCCCTTCGAATTTGGAATCATTTGATTCGTTTTGACGAGTACTTTGTTTTTAGATGGTATCCAGGGTCTGACGATGGAGCTAGAAGGTGGCCATAGGAAATCCGTTATAAAAAGACGATGATGATGAGAGATCGAAATTGGGCTCGTATGATTTGTCTTGACGAGTACTTTGTCTCTAGGTGGTATCCAGGGTCTGACGATGGAGCTGGAAGGTGGCCACAGTAACTCTGTAATAAAACGACGCAACCCTATCGAGTTAATACTCGTTTGATTCGTCTTGAGGAGTACTTTGTCCCGCGACGTCTAGTTTTTTGTTTTAAGAATCTTCTCTCGTCAAACAGGCAATAATAATAATTTTTAATGATTTTTGACTTATCCTAAGCGCAAATTACAGTCTTTAACTTACCTATAAATACCTATTTCAGTTAAGCCTACAAAATATGAAATCACACTATTATATCTACAGTAGAACAAAGAATCAAAATGTGTACTACTAAGAATTTTCTTTGTAGGAAAAAGCTCAATAACACTGCCCGACCCGGGGATCGAATCCGAGACTGATATAGACAGAAGAGTAAATGCAGGAAATAGAGTGGACAGAGCGTTGGGACAACTTCTCGGCAGTCACCACCTCAGCCAGAAGGCGCATGTCACAATACACAACGAAGAGCTTGTCCCAAAATTATTAGATATATATGGAAGCGAGAGTTGGGTATGCAAGAAGGAGCATGAGACTAAAATCAATGCGGTCAAAATGGGATTTCTGCGGAAAATCTATGGAGTTAGGCTGTTTGACCGCATTCGTAATGACGACGTAAGAGAGCGAGTAGGTGTAAAAGAGAGTATTGGTGTAAAGATGCAAAAGAGAAGGCTCCGATGGTACGGACATGTGGAAAGAATGCTGGACGAGCGATTGGTTAAGAATATATACAATGCGAAAGTGGAAGGATACAGGAGGAGACCGAGACTAACCTATCTAGACCATATCGGTAATGAATTGAAGGAAGGTGGAATCAGGAGTCACCGAAACCTGCGAGCGTATATGAAGAGAATAATGAATGTTGAAGAAGCGAGATTTGTATGCAAGAATAGAGCCTTTTGCCACTCAGTTCTCTCTGCGTACCCCGCAAGGGAGATTGTCTGATAATAAGTAAGTAATGTTAGAAGGAGGACTATTTAATAATTGTATTTACACTATAATTTACACACCATTTTACCATGAGAGCACTCAGAACTACCACGAGACCAGAGCAAAAAGGGTAAAAAAAATTACGCAATAATTTAGGCTAAGGATAATTAAGAAAAAATAATTCATCTCTGCTCTTGCAAATAAAAAAATAATATACTTAATGATTCTTACCTGTATATCCTGTGTTCGTCATTTTAACTTTGTGCGGATATACATCAAAATCGTACCATTTTAGCTCAGGACAAAAGTATACTGTAGAGCCCGTAATAGATACGTTTATAGGCGTAGGAAGATGACCTTCTTCTTCGCTGATATATTGAAGCCATTCTAATGTTCCATACCTTGGTACATGTGTTTTTTCTTCAACGACGCCTGGTATTTCTTGATCCTCTAAATAATATTATTATCATAAAGATCGATTGCCATTAGTCGCGCAAGAACTTCAAAATGGTAGGACCAAATTGATATTTTTTTTTGTGTTTATTAGGGCGAGTTTCTCGATGATCTTCGATGCATAATATTGGGCTTAGTAAATAGCACTGCGATGTATTTATTATAAATTTTTGACGGAATTTGTTCGCACATCACAAGGCACTAAATATTGCCCAAAACTCCTGCCACCTCCCTTATCGGAAATTTAAATACCAATATAAAAACGTTGGAGCTACAGGCAAACCAACGTTTGGGTAGGAAAACGTCAGCTGGGTTTAGCTAGTAATAAGTAGGATATACTAAGAATCAAAGTATGTAATCTTGCTAAAATTTATAACATTTATACCTGGCTGTGGTGCTTTTATCATTTTTTTTAATATAACACAAAAAATTTAATACAAAATACAATAAACTTTACAATTTAAGACATATATAAAAGTGTCACAACAATTAATGACAATGACTCCAATTCATTTTTTATACCCCAACGGCTAGATGGGTACTCTACCCATGGAAGTAACATGTATACAACAGATCCATGAGAGTACCTAAACCTTAGATACGGTATGGTACAGATAAAATACCTATCTTTTTTCTTTACCTATCGTTTTCTTTTAGTACTTTATCTAAGTTATTTTATGTCAACTTGGCTCTGAGGTAGTCTTTTATTTATGACAGGACTGTGCAGGAAAGAAGAAAGAATTCGAACGTCATTAAATATGAAAGTACAATAAGTGAGTATGTGTTGAGAACATTGATATAAGGTCCACCCTCATTTTACTTCTGGGAAACTTAGATGAGAGTAACATAGGTTTGTTATCTTAAGAGTGCAAATTAAATTAATGAAGAGTCCTTAGAGCTACTTTTTAATTGTTTTTATATATCTCTATGGACTACTATAAACTTTTATGAGTATCTAAGTCCATTAAATTCTATTGTATGACTGAATACAAAACAGTTTGTATATTTTATAGTAGGGACTTTTTTAATTAACAATGAAATATTATATTCTTATAAACTGTCACATAAGTCTTAGTAACAGCGTCATAGATAATATACAACAGCATGATAGTATGATAGTAATAAATAAACAGTTTCTATTATTTGTATTGTAAGTAAATATGGATAAAAACCGAAATAAGTTACCAATAAAAAAAGAGCATAAAGGCAAGAAAGAAGTAGTCTCAAAAGTAAAACTGTCAAATGCGGCGCTCTTACTACCGGACCATGAGTTATTGGTTTGGGAGAAATGGATACAAATAAGGAAAGAAGAAACTATAAAGCTTGGCAAAAAACTCGACAGAGAACCTGTAGATTTAGCCATGAATTTATCAGAAAATGTTAGACAGGACCTAGAGAGGAAAACTGCCTTAACACATGCACAAATAGAAAAGAAACCGAACGTTAGAGGAACTTTATTTGAACGTCCATCAAGACTAAAACAACATTGTTATTGTCAACCAGCTTATGAAGTTCGTAGAACTCGAGCTGAACTAGGTCACCCGCCTATAATTGAACATATAGGAGTTCCTAAGAGTATTCAAGAAACAGAATTAGGGATGGCTGGTGATGTTCAACGTAAACCTTGCCCTATTTTAAATACTGACTATGTATTATATAGGCAAAAACGTGAAGAGCAACTTGCAGAGAAGATACGCAAAATTGATCCGTTTAGGTAAAAATCATATAACATATTCCATCCATCCATCCATCCATCAGCTTTTTAACGTCCACTACTGGACATGGGCCTCCCCAGAAATGGGGGATAGTTCCGTAATCGGCACGCTTGCCAAGCGGGTTGGCGATCGCAGTGGATGTTGTAAATACTCAAAGAAGTGCTGCTGCCCACTCCCCCGGTATCAGTCGGCTCTTACGAACTTATTCACTTTAACTTATTTATAGATAACTCTAATAAATTAAAATAAAATACTAGAGGTTCAGTATAACTATGTGATGTTGTTTCATATGAAACATTTAGCAAATTGACAACCTTATACAACATATAATAACATATTTTTCCACGACAATATACATTAAATTGGTCTGCCGCAAATTCATAATTACATTTATAAATCTGTCAAGCCTACTAAATATTATCAAAAACTCAATTATGTCAAAGTAAGCCTTTTTTTGTTAGGCCGGGAAAAATTTACCTAGCCGCACACCCGTCGTTCAGAGCAACGAGCAGGGTAGTGTGAGGCCCTCACACACTAAATTAACCCGCCGTTAGCCGTCTCTCCGTCTGTATTGGCGGGCCACTGGAAAGCAATGTTAGCTTAGCGGTAAAACCAAGGACTGCAATGTTAGAAGTATGGAGTTCGATCCCCTGTCCAAGGTCCAAACCTCGACGGCACACACTCACATTTTGAGATTTTTCAAAATGATGTATTTGTTTACATTTATCATTCGATGAAGGAAAAATGTAGGCCTGAGAGATTTTCTCGATGGCTTTTAAAAACTGTCAACCCGCACTGGGCTAATGTGGTGGCCTATGGCATATTTCCTCTTAACATGAGAGGAGACCCATGCCCATTGTGGGATAGAAAATGGTTGAAAAAAAAATGTCTTGGTGCATAGTCAGTAGTATCATCATGAACTCATTTTTTTGTTATTTTATAGACCTTCGACAAGTGATTTAATTATACGAGGCCAAAAACCTAAAATACCGCCACCGAAAATTCCTACACCACCTGCAATTTCATTCTGCCCACCATCTCAGTCTCCCGAGGAAGCATATTGTAATATTTATGCCATCAAAATAAATAAGACTGTTTTATATAAAGATATTCAAGGGCAAACTTTAACTCACTTGTCACACCTTCAAAGTGAAAGTACGCACGAAAATTGCACATCCTGGTCATACTATTTTAATGTTCCTTTAAAAAGAGCTGGAAGAGCTAAGCTGTCTCTTCAGAATATTGGTACTGTAACACTGAGGTATTGCTGGAAGATTATAAAGAAATCGCTACCGTTTATACCAACCTCTACTTTTGAGCGAGTATTCTTTTTTAATAAAAATGAAAATGTTTTGCCTCCAGGTCAGTGTAGAGATATATATTTTACATTTCTATCTGAAAAAGTTGGAATATACAATGAGAGTTGGGAGCTCGCATTTGCAGACGTTTGTTTTTTTGAAACAACAAACGAGAAACTCATAATTAACTTAATCGCAGATTCGGTTGAAGATACTGAGACTATAAACCGGAAAATCGAAATCCTTAAAAGTAGGATTCATAGAAAATCTATGACAAATTTAGCTGATGAAATCCTAAATGAGTTATTAGAAAGAATCTTTGCCAGTGTACCTCAAACTTATCCTTATAAACATTATTTCTTAGAAGCGCAAATGTTTGTAATGAAAAATCCGGTATGCTTTTATCATCAGACAGAAGTTACAGCAATGCAGGAATTATATAACAAAGAAATGGCTCTAGGTGAAACTTGGGATCTATCCATAGCAAATTGGAGAAAAAAAATGATGTCAAAAGAATACGACGATAGAATGAAATACTATGCATCACTAAGAAAATCCCATAGTACTTGTTTGAAGCCGTGGTTTGAAGGTGGTGAATTACGCCAAGAAAAATACGAAGCCATCAATCAGTTATTGGGGCAGTTGGCTGACAAAATTGATAAAACATATAAGCGAATAATTGATCTGTACGCAGAAAAACGGTCAGAGAACACACAGAGTAGTGATCACATTTCAACAATACCTACATATCCCTATATTCTACAAAAAATACGCAATATTTTTTATTTACATACTTATGATCATGTCGCCACTACTATGGAATTATGTTCAGGAGTATTAAGCAGCCTGGATTCGAATAGATGGATAGAATTCGATTTTTGTCGTCAGTGAATGTATTCTACGTAATTCTATCAATATCGATTGGCAGATTTTACAAGGCGTCGAAAAAACTTCCTGACTTATAAGGACATTTTTTTGTATTAGACAGTCAGAAATGCCTTGCGAAGTCTTTAGCTGAGACTGAAGAGCGAACTTGACACCTCTTTTTCGACTCTCCCTAGTTTTATCACTGGGCGTGATAGCCCATATAACAATTATACTTATATTAAAATATGTACTTTAATTTATGTAATAATTCACATTCGTAAGGTTTATGTATTGGAATTTGTTTCAATTTTTGTTGCCAATTTATTGTAAGAGATTTATTGAAGATCCTCAGAGCTTTATTTAATTCATGCATGTTCTATTACTATATATATTATATTTACTGTATATATTTCTTTACTATCAGTTTCATGAAAATAAAAACAATATTTTTGTTAATCATTACTAGTTTATTATCATATCATAACTTGGATTTGACTTGTGATACATATATCACGGAGTGGCCCGGTGGATGTCTCTGTGTAGGTCTCACATTGCGCTCGATAGGAATATTATCCGGTCCTTGCAACTCTCTCAATAATCCCAACTGTGGACAATCAATAGTTATATATTTGAATTAGTTTTTGAAATATGTATGTTTAAAGTTTTCTCAGAGTAATTGTTTATCTTTTTATTGCTAATGGTACTAAATGGGCAATAGCTAATCTCGTAATTATGGATTTTACCTTTTTTTGTATTAAAATACGAGCTATAAACATAGACTCTTTGCTGTAAAGAACAAATTATTTGTGAAATGTGGAAAAAGAGAACTTTAGTGCGAGCGGGAATCGAACCTGCGCCCCTTCCAATCCGGGGAAGTGCTCTAACCGCTAAGCAAGCCAAGCCAAGCCGCTCCTTGCTGTGTTTTTAAAACTATGCTTCCAAATTAACCATATACATAACTGAATTTAAATGATTCAATTTTTTTTATACATTTTTCATTGGTTTTTTACTAATAACACAACTGATAAAACAATAGTTAACAATATTTGATAATAATCCTTGTATTAGATGAAATATATTACAGGCTTAAAGTACATTTTCTTAAAATAATATTAAATAATAATAATAAATATAGGTTGGGTTTTCTATAATAACCTTTTAATGTCTCCAACTACTAGCTTTCTAAAATATTTGTTGACGTAAATGGTTTAAACAAAAAAAGCATTTGTTAAATGTATCCAAAATAATGACTATTCAATCTAATAAATAACAAAAACATTTTCATAGTGGTTCCAATAAAATACAAAGTAAGCAGCTGTCCTTGTCGAAAGCACATATGGAAATAAAGTTTCATACATAAAAAAAGAGTCTTTCAATACACTAGATTGGTTTAGTAAACAGTTTAATATATTACTGAGAAGGGTCAAACACGTTCTATTTTATGCTTTCCTTTTATGAACTTTGTCGTTTGATACTTTGACATCAACATACCCTTTACACAATCGATGTCACCAGCTTCATTATTAAAAATTGTTTTCATAAAAATGTTCTTTTTTTGCAAACACAAAAGATGTGGGTGGAAGCAATAATTATGGACCGCGTTGAACATAAATTAATTATCTTGTGTAAAGTTGTTTCAAACGACTTGCTCTGAAATTTCTTCTTTTTAATACAGCATTAATATTTATTTAAGATTATTGTAAATTTTTAAAAGTTCTCAATACAATCTTCAGCAAAGAGTCAAGAAAGATCCATTCAATACATGAATAAATCATTCGTAGCAAAAATATTTTTCAAGCTATAAGAATCCATTCCACTTCATAAAATAATGTAAAAAATATGGAATCTCCGTTGTGTTTTACCACGAGCTCAAAATATCATATTTTGTTATTTGGGATCATAAACATATCAAATTAGATATTACCAACTTATCAAACTTCTTGTGAAAACTGTATTTTTTTTCGAAAATAGACTCTGAAGCGAATAATTATATTGCATCGCATTAAAATATATTAAATTATTTTGGTTTAAAAAAAATTACGTCTCCGGATGTCTGGCAGATGTGAAAACTATGAAATTATTTTAAAGAATAAATTATTTGTGAAAATGGAAAAGTGAACTTTTTGATATTTTTATATATATTTTTAGCATTTGACATGCTTAGCACTATACATTAAACACAAAGTGAAAAATGTGAAATCGAAAATAACAGTCAGGAGCAGGATTTGAACCTGCATCTTCTGGATACCGTCCAGATGCTTTACCAATTCAGCCATCCTGACAATTGCTCCTGACTGCTAATTTCGATAACACATCATACTTAACGTCTTTGGGTGACGCCTGCGCCATTTGTCGGAAGTATTTTCATACATTATACCGACCAGGTAAACTTAATTTTACAATTAAGATTTTACCTAATAATGACGCAAACCCTTTAAATATTTAGATATTTTTATATATATTTTTAGCATTTGACATGCTTAGCACTATACATTAAACACAAAGTGAAAAATGTGAATTTACACATAATCCGCTAAACTCAAGGTTTACCATATTACAGTTTTAATATGTCCAAATAAGTGAATTCACTATTCTACGACTTTATCTATTAATGAACGCACATTCCAAGAGAATAATATCATGAGTTATGAAATTAATCATCAATGTTTGGTGTAAAAAATACCTGTTCGTTGCCAATCTGTACAGGTTTCTCATATATGATCCAAGTGACGCATTCAGTATACGGTGGTGTTGTTAAGGAGCCTTTATATGTTACGTAGTTGCCTTCTTGTAGATCATCGCTATCCATCCAAGATAGAGACTCTGCGAACAATATTTTATTTTATAAAAATTTTAAATCTATGTATAATATTATCCTTATAATTAATTTCCATAGGCAATCTTGTGATTGCTTATGAGTCCTTGTCATTACATAATAGCTATTGCAAAAGTATGTTTCTTTGTTATAGTTTCATGCCGTTAATGCCGTTGGTTATGACCGATTCATTATGAAATTTTGTAAACTAAACATATTATACTAGCTTCTGCTTGAACTGCGCTGTGTGGTTTTCAGAGTGTGGTCAATATATCTAATACGAATACTACACCTTACCCCAAACTCATAAACAGGGGGGTTAGAATGTCGAGGAGGCGGCAACGCTGGCCACCTCAGGTACCGCGGAGGTGGTCAGGCGGATCGAGGCGCTGGGGCTTAGGGTGGCCCTTGAAAAGTCGGAGGCCCTACTCTTCCATGGGCGCCGACGGGGCCCGCCCGCCAGCGCCTCGATAACGGTCAACGGTGTGGGCTTCCCAATCCAGGCCCACATCAAATATCTGGGCCTGGTATTGGATGGACGGTGGCACTTTGACGAGCACTTCCGCCGTCTTGCGCCAAGGCTCGTCAACACGGCGTCCGCCCTCGGGCGACTTATGCCGAATTTGGGCGGACCGAGTCTTGCGTGTCGACTACGCGGGGGTAGTACGGTCGATGGCGCAGTACGGCGCGCCCGTGTGGGCGGAGTCCCTGGCCGCTCGCAATAGGGCCCTTCTGTGGCGTCCACAGAGGGTCGTAGCGGTCAGGGCAATACGCGGGTACCGCACGGTCTCGACCGATGCAGCCTGCGCGTTGGCCGGAACCCCCCCGTGGGATCTGGAGGCGGAGGTGCTCGCCGACGTCTATCGGCGGGCGTCAACGGCGCGGGCGGGGGGCAGCCACCCATCGCCGAGCGCAATGTCATCGTGGCGGGAAGATGCCCGCAGCGCCACCGTCCTAAAGTGGAAGTCTCGGCTGGAGACGCCCCGGGCCGGTCTCTGGACCGTGGGGGCGCTCCGGCCGATCTTGGAAGAATGGGCAGGGCGGCAGCACGGGGTCCTCACCTTCCGGTTGGTGCAGGTTTTGTCGGGGCATGGTTGCTTCGGCAAATACCTGCACACGATCGCAAGGAGGGAGACGACCCCAGGCTGTCACCACTGCGACTGCGACGAGGACTCGGCGCAGCACACGCTCGAGTCGTGCCCGGCCTGGGATGTGCAGCGCCAGGAACTCGTTGCAGTCATAGGCATGGACCTGTCGCTGCCGGCCGTTGCGTGAGCGATGGTTGGCAGTGACAGGGCCTGGACCGCGGTCGCCACCTTCTGCGAGGCTGTCATCTCGCGGAAGGAGGTGGCGGAGAGGGCCCGTGAGGAATCCTCCTTCGCGGACCCGATTCGCCGCCGGCGCGAGGGGCGGCGTGCGCGCGCTTACTTGCGCCTGATGCCGCCCTAGCCGAGGCTGCGGACGGTGGGGTCGGGGAGTACCCTGCCGTCCGCGGAAGCCTACCGCGAAGGTGCGACGCCCAAGTGCGCGAGGCGTCGCTCAAGAGAGGGTGCCCGTAGGGGCTGCCGCCTGCGGATCGCGGTCGTAACGACGCGGTACCCGTGATCCGCCGTAGCAAGGGCGGGTGGAGGTGCACGGTGGGTTTTTAGTGGGTGAGAGCACCATTCACCCCGTTGTCTCCCCGGGCAGCGGGGTGTGCGGTAGGACATTTTTGCCCACCTAAAATAAAAAAAAAATAAAAAAAGGGGTGTTAGAATGTATCTCACTAAATCGTATCGACATCGCATCGTGTGGTTGTGATTGGTTGAGAGATTGCGGTGATTGGCTGAGTGATTATTGCGACATCAAGCGTCGGTTTTTCTACCAATCACAAGCGAGATGATACTATATCGATACGATTTAGTGAGTTAAATTCTGCGGGCCCTGGTTGATGATGAAATTGACTCAATTTTGGACTTGACACGGGCAGAAGCTAATATGTAATAAACAGTTACAAGTCGTTATGATAATATTAATCAACAGCGAATTTACTACTTGTCTCTGCTACTATGACTTTAATTAACCATTTACTGAAATTATCGCATCTATGCACACAGAAAACAATGCCAATAATCAATAATTAAAAATTAACAATACGTCTGGCTCCAGAAGCCCAGAAAATAACATAGACAATTAATATAAATTGTATTCCGGAAAAAGATAGTTATAGTGTCGTAAAGTGATGTATTTATATTCTGAATCCACGCGGATAAAGTAGCTAGCAGATTCTGGTGTAGTCTTAAATACCATTTAATTATATCAGGACACTTAGAGCTTTTGATACACCACTAACCACATCTACCTCGCAAGGTAGATAGCGTGATGATACGTAGTATTAATCTGATAATACTCTTATTGTACAAAATATTTTAAAATTAGTACTCAGAGGAAAAGCCTTGGAATCACTTGTCTACCTGTTTTCCTCAACGATTGTAATTTAATCAATCGGTAAAAAATCCTTGAAAATTTCAAAGAAATTTTTAGTTTGATCTCTTTTATATTTTTCCACAAATACTTATTATTGAATATAACTTGAACCCATCAAGGACCACTTAATATAAATTAAGAACAGCACCGTCATGATTAATAATTTTGAAATAAATAATGCTTTCCAAAAGAAACTAAACTTTAAGTGATATAGTTAGACGATTAGAACATTAAGTACGAAAACGTGAAACAGATATATGTTCACATATATATGTTCACAGAAATTTTCATACAACGTCCTCTGGCCCCAAAATACTATGCTATGGGTACCAGATTACGGATATAATGCATATATTACTTTTTTTTGTAAATACATACATATAATAGATAGAAATATTATTACAGCCAAGAGATTTGATTCTGAGTATTCTGGATTACCGTCACCCAAGACTAAAAGGACATTTAGGACGAAAGTTGTTATAAAGATATTGATAGTCTCGAACAAATGCCACGATATCTCGATTGGTAGATCGTCTGAAGAGGTAATCCAGGAGATACAGAATCAAATGTTGTTCGTGGGCGTAATTTTATTTTATTTTACGTACATCAGGGCAGGAATTACCTGAAGTCACTCTCACAGAATGCTCGCTCTTTTTGATTGCTTCAAATCCCTCCACCAATCTGTCGAACCTTGGGTTTGGCGCATCTACTGCTTCCAGAAGGAATCCGACCACGGCTAGTCCATCTGGATGACCTACAGCTGCTTCCATAGATTCATATTTACTGTTATAATGGACGAAATGGCATTCTGCTGCGAATCTGAAGGGGATTTGAAAAATATGAGTTTTCTTATGAATTTCCGTCTCTGGTCATCTACTTAGTGCTAGCTATCTTTTTACGATTTTTTCCTTCTTCTTAAAAAAGTTTTTTAACGGTGGACAGTGGCTTGATTATAGCTCTACTATTGAAGCTAATATTAATTCGTATTTGGGCTATTCGTAAATTATAAAATATCATTGCAATCCAACCATTTTAAATTTTTAATCCTATTGATTTTTTTCCGATGAGCAACTACATTACAGTCTAAGTGTGTAGTATAATATGTGCATTTTTTAGAACCATTCAAACTACCAAACCTTAGACAAAGACTAATATAGTCGAAGTACCAAACGGACTACGTGAAGCGACAGATGTCACATCGGTTTTATACATGCTAGAGATACCTAAAATAGTGTTAGATCAAGGACTAGCAAAAACTAACTCAATACTTCGGTACCGAGTTTGATGCGAGTTTGAGAAATTGAAAGGCACAAAAAAGAGGAAAACCGTCCCAATATTAGGACAGAATTGATTGCAAAAAAAAAAAGCCGTGATATCTATTGGTCTACTATATAAAAAGTACAATACTTTCTCATTTGTACCTAAATATTGTTTCTGTACTTAGATTATTATCTATAGCTTACCCTTGACCATCTAGTAAATGTTCACATCCAGAAAAGTTGTCGACCGACCAGTGAAAATGCATCTGCTCAAAGATGTACTCGCCAAGGAGAGGACCCCCACGGAGTATCGGCCTCACTTCCGATTCAAATGTGAAATAAGCTGACAACCAAAAAGGAAATTATTATTTAAACTAAAAAAATACCCCATTCTTTTTTTTTTGTTGTTATAAGTTCCAATCAGGTTGGTACCATCCTCATTTTGGCAAAGAGAATATAACCACTACGTTTAGTTTCGGTTGCAGCTAAACATAGTGGTTTATAATCTCTTTGGTTGTAGCGGCAGACACGAATAGTCGTCCAGTCATTAATTTCTCATTTGAGATATTAGCTAGTGCGTAGCAGCTTGGGAGTATTTTTAGTATTGTTGAAGTAATGTGACGGTTACCACTTGCTATGTGGGCCATTTCTCGTGCCATCATAAGCTTTAAAAAAGATATTATTTTCAATTGTTATATGCAAAGGATATTGAAGTTTCTTAAACAGCTTAGATAAATAACTTAAAACAGTCTGAGAGCCATATTTTTTTAAGTTAATTGATAAATGTTAATAAGATCGCGTTTATTTTGAACCAGCAGATATTTGCATTTACTTTTCCTGTATTTAACTTATTTCTTCTTTTTCAATGTCAATAAAAAAAACGTATGCTATACTCATGGAATTCCTGCTTATAAATTAATTTAAGATATACAAGACTCGTTATCAATAAACTGATTACAATTTAGTTCCTGATAGTACGAAATATTTTACTGTGTAATAATATTATCTTACCGTATCTTATTGATAAGGCTTAGCACATGAACTTCACTGATTTTTTTGTATACATTATGAAGTTGCATAAGTCTGTTATCGTTATTTATAAACTTATATTTCAAAGTACGGGCTTCGTGGCGTAGTCGATAGTGTAACCGACTTCCGTGCACAAGTTCGTGGGTTCGATTTCCACTCAGAACAATTATTTGTGTGATGAACACAGATATTTGTACTGCGTCTGGGTATTATCTATATATTATATATGCATTTACAAAAAAAAAGTAATATTATGTATTATTCATAATCTGGTACCCATAGCACAAGCGTTAGGCTTAGTTTGGGACCAGCAGACGTTGTGTGAAACGTCCGTAAAAAAGTATTTTTCAGATCATAAATTAGGTATATAGGTACTAGTTTTCGGTCATCAACAGTCGGCTGTCGATATTTGATAATAGATATTATTCGCAAATTACACCATGAAAACGGATACTAATATTTTTTTAGCAGAGAATCTTCTTTGGAATAGGTTCTTTATCTAAGTTTGGAATACTTATCAATGGACTTTGACTTTGGCATGATGACGGCGCGGAATAAATACATTTATTTTCCATATAAAGATGATTGCTTGAATGATACTTTTAATGAATATTTATCTAAATAATTATAACATAATGTTTCGTTTAACAAAAATCAACGTTATGAACGACTAGTTTTTGTAAAAAAAGACAAAATCATAATGAGTATGGAATATGTAGAAATATTTTACCATGTTTTTATTAATTCGCTTTTTCGAATGTCTTTCCGGGTGGAATTTTGTGATTAAACAAAAGAAGAAATAATCTGGAAAACGGTTGACCCTAAAGGCCATCCCTGCAACTTCCAGCTAATTTGATACTTAAGCGCTCAAAATTGCACTTATTACGTTTCTGAGTTTTTGAGTCGTTTTTGAGCTCGAAGACTTTTGAGCTTTATTTAGTTTAAAAGTATAATTTTCGTGACATTTTGAGCTTTCCGAGCTCAAAGAGATCTCTCTTTGATCTCGGAGAGCTCAAAATCTGTTCTATACTTTTGAGCTCTTCGAGCTCATAAGTCTGATACAGATTTAATAAAATAGTGTTTTATTTTGAATTTTCAAATCGCAATAACTTTTGAATGAATGAACCGATTTTCTCGTAATTAACGGCTTAAAACGCAGCTTTTTGAGCTCATTGAAGAATCTTAAAGCTCGAACTGGTCAGACTAAAAATTTCATAGATATTCAGACATCATTTTTTTTTCAATTTTTTCGACCACGATGTCTCACGAACGAATCAACCGATATTGACCGGACTGGCAGCGTCGTGGTTTTGACGTGGTTTTTTGATTTTAAGAGCAGATTAGTTTGGAATCGATCGGTAAAACCGTTTAAAAGTTATTACAAAAAAACACATTCGAAAAAAATTTTTTTTGTAGTTTTTTTTTCAAGATCTACCGGTTCAAATCGGTCTTAATTATATTTAAAATCTAAGTTTAGTCAAGTCCTTTCGATTGACGCCAACCGCGATGAAATCGTCGTTCAAAAGTTATGAGAGGTTTACATACATACAGACATCATCGCGGAAACATTCGGACCTCAAAACGTCAACATCCGTTGAAAACTCAATTTTTTAAAAACGGGGTAAAACCAATAACTTCCCAACTTTTGAAGATTTTCAAGTTCCTTAGCGGGAAGTTAATAATAATAAAATATTTTTTTAATGTAGCATGTTACCATTATTCATCGATGTCAGGTTTGAATAAATAGAGATTATTCTATCATAAATAAGCTGCTGAACTTATCAACGTATTCTGTTAGTGACGTGATATCGCATCTCACATAGGAATTCCGATAAAAGGATTACTACAATATATAAGTTAGCCAAGTTTTATATAATAGATACTAGATTCTGATCGCGTGGACTTCAGAATATAATCGCGAGGACTCTATGTAAAAATAGTAATCCCACATACATTTATCCGGAATAAAACTAGTCTGTCTTTTCTGGGTTCCGATGTAGTTATATCTGTGCAAACATCATTATGATGGGTTCACTAGTTACGGTGTAAAGGGGTTACAATGGCGCAGGCGTGAGTACTTGCGCCTGATGCCGCCCTAGCTGAGGCTGTGGGTGGATGAACCGGGGAACGTCCGCGACCAGCAAGGCCTCCGGCGACTGAAAGGGTAAGCCGCTGGCGGACCATTGAAGTAATGTAACACAGTTCCAGTGGTCCGCCAATACAGGCGGAGAGGATGCAAACGGCAGGCTTATTCAGTGGGTACCTAGTACTCTTGAGAATTATAAAATAATAGCAACAGATATAGTGTAGTCTAATAGGTATGCTGACCTATACATATAGTCCAGAATCCGGAAAAGCGTATAGGATATTTTTTATACCGGAAAAATGTATGGTTTCTGCGGGATAGCAATGTTTGCATATAAATCATTAGTGTGCCCGAGAAAAGAAGTCCACGTGGTCGCAGGCAGAATCTAGTATATATTTATAAAAATACTAACTCTGTAGTTCACGTAAATATCATATCGTGCTTACTCATCATCACGCCATCTCTCTTACGAGTTAGGCAGAGAGAACAAAGTGCTAAGAGGCTCTATCCTTGTATACATCTTTGGCTTTTTCAACATTCATAATTCTCTTCATACACGCTCGCCTGTTTCAGATACTCCTGACTACATCTTCCTTCAATACATGACTAATTTAGTCTAGGTAGGTGAGTCTCGATCTCCCGCTGTACCTACGTTCTTCCACTTTCGCATAATAATAATAATATTATATTGTTCTATTTAATTTATAAATAGCACTGTTATCTATACATACTATTGAACAGTTTTGAAGTATTCCTGTGGGTACAGTAACTCGGATCAATATTAAAAAAAAATATTCAGAAACCTGTAGATCCATTGTTCAAGAGAATCCCATTGACTTCATTGTCCCAATAACCTGTGAACTGCAGTGGATCTAGTGACGACCATTTTGGACAGCGGCTTAACGAAATGGCTATTGGCGACTGTGAAGCCCTCAACCGGGATATTTGTTCAGCTGTAAAAATATAAAAATATTATTAGATACCTACGATGAAATAAAATTTGTTTTTATAATAAAATTATGGATATTATGCGTGTGCCGACGTGAACAAAAACATGGCCCAATATTGTGAATACATCACTTTGGGGCGCTTAATATAAAATAAAATTCACAGAAACCTGAATAAAATATAGCCTATGTCTGAGCAAAGTTTGACAATCCGCTTTGAAACTGGGGGCGGAATTCAACATTAAACTCTGTCAATATGAGTGGATACCTGTGCTGAACAATTCCAAAACCGCAAGGAGCTAATGCATTTCAAATACATTGGAAGCAAAGAAAAAAAATGTATTCGCATCGAACTTATTCACTTAAACTCCATCCATCCATCAGCCTTTCAACGTCCACTGCTGGACATAAGTCTCCTCAAGAGAATGGCACAACGAGCAGTCCCGTCATGGGGGATAATGCCGTAATCGCCACGCTTGGCAGGCGGGTTGGCGATCGCAGTGGATGTTGTTAATACTCGAGAGAGTGCTGCTGCACACTCCCCCGGTATTCCCTCATTCAGCTCTTACGACTCTCGTCGGTAGAGAGGTGTGGGGCAATTCTAAAGCCGGCCCCACACGGCCAAAGTCACTTAAACTACTTTTTTGATGTGAAACATCTAATGCGGAGGGAGGGTAAAATCGGCTGTTAGCGTGGCGACGCTTTTTTACTAGTTCCGTTCAAATCTTGTAACTTAATTTAGACACACTTCTCGATTTCCTATTGAGCTGAAATAATACAAGCATGTGTATATTGCGTAATAATGCAATATTATGATGACATGGAGCTGATCTGATGATGGAGCTAGAAGGTGGCCATAGGAACTCCGTCATAAAATGACATAACTCCAACGAGTTTGGGCTCGTATGATTCGTCTTGACGAGTACTTTGTCTCTAGATAGTATCCAGTGTCTGACGATGGAGCTAGAAGCTGGCCACAGTGACTTTATTTAGATATTTTTATATATATTTTTAGCATTTGACATGCTTAGCACTATACATTAAACAAAAAGTGAAAAATGTGAAATCGAAAATAACAGTCAGAGTTAAATCCTGCTCCTGACTGTTATTTTCGATTTCACATTTTTCACTTTGTGTTTAATGTATAGTGCTAAGCATGTCAAATGCTAAAATATATATATAAAAATATCTAAATATTTAAAGGGTTTGCGTCATTATTAGGTAAATTCTTAATTGTAAAATTAAGTTTACCTGGTCGGTATAATGTATGAAAATACTTCCGACAGATGGCGCAGGCGTCACCCAAAGACGTTAAGTATGATGTGTTATCGAAATTAGCAGTCAGGAGCAATCCTGCTCCTGACTGTTATTTTCGATTTCACATTTTTCACTTTGTGTTTAATGCACAGTGACTTTGTAATGAAACGACGCAACCCCATCGTGTTTATACTCGTTTGATTATTCTTGACGAGTACCTAATTTATCTCTAGATAGTATCCAGGGACTGATGATGGAGCTGGAAGGTGGCCACAGTAACTCTGTAATGAAACGACTCAACCTTATCGAGTTTGGAATTGTTTGTTTCGTCTTGACGAGTACTTTGGTCCTAGATGATTTCCAGGGCCTGATGATGATGATTTATGTCCATTACCGCTATTTTATAAAATAATTTCGATGTTTCACATCTGGTAGACGTCCCGCGACGTCTATTATTTATATTAAGAGGATGACAAACAAGCTTTCGGCCCGCCTGATGGTAAGCATTTACCGTAGCCTATAGAAGCTATGAACACCAAAATAATCATTAACGTGTCTATATCCAAAGAAAAGGAATGGACGTGTAGAGGAGGGGATAGGAAAATAATAAGGCCAGGTTAGGAAGGATATTAATTATTATTTGATAGGATAGAAGGGGTAATAAGGAGAGGATAGGCATTGACGGAGGTCACCATACGAAACAACCGCAGGACCACCAACCGTTATTTTACGCTGTGAGAGAGTGGTTTGTCTAGCTTCCTCATAGGTGTGAATACAGATCTTGAAATTTGGCCTTTAATAGGCATTTCATCACATAGTAGGTGCGATATTATTATAATGGCCCAGAACAGACACTTCAAGCACGTAAACTATCTGTAGCACACTTTATTTGCACTTGAAGATAATACAAATATTCAAAAATCCGAACGTGAACTTTGAAGTTCGAGTTAGGAATGTGGTGCGGATCCAGCACGCGTGTATCAGTGCATTCATTAGATCTGTATGCACCCTAATAAACATGTAAATATACAAATATTAGGTAACAGTAGCAATCTAGGAAACTCAACATATCAAAATGACGTTAGATAAACATTTACGAGAATGCCATTGATGGATCGATATTGTAATCAGCTGTTATAATCCCTGAGATTATTGTATAGTTCCTTTAGGCTGGGTTTATCACCAAAAGTTAAAAAATAGATAAATAGTCTATATTTAAGAATGTTTATATATCCACCTATGTACATAATTATTATACCTATCTATAAGTATATGCATGCTCAAGAGGAAAAAATACTGCTACAGCCAAATAATATTGCCCAATGCGGGTTGACGGAATTCACAAGCTGTAGAGAAAATATCTTTAGAATAGCATTTAAAATTTTAAAATATTTTTGTTTACTCTGTCACCCTATCTTACTATCTTATATTGGGAATTCTTTAGAGTGTATAATAATAATACGGGGTCGGTACGTGAGAAATTTGGATAAACATTCTGTTTAATACAAATAATCAATGTAATCAGCTTTGATTTCATATCTACATATAATTTACTTATTTCAAAATGCCACATGACCTTTGGACAGCAAACTATTATCTAGATGGAATTATCAGTTTACTATTTAAGAGCAATAATATTTATGAGCGTTTTATTATTCGAATATATCTTTAATGTATCCTTCGTAACATGTGAGACAGATATACCTAATTAAGGTAATAAAAACCATCTTTACGAAATAACTTTTCTTTTTACACAAATTAATAATTGATATTTATAGTATAACTTAAATAAAATAATAATGATACAGTTTACGATAGGCTATAATAAAAATAACTTTACCATCAGACACAGATTCCTTAGGTTTCACTGACACAGGCATAAACTTCACTAATCTATTTTCCATTCTTAAATATATTTACTTAATTTTCTATTTAATAAATTAATACGACTGCAACATACGTCTGATTGGGATTATGTGAGCGAAAACGGTTTGATTAAAAACGAGTTGGTACTGATTAGATTACTATATCATCATGTTTTTCATTACTGGCCTAACGGCAGAATTATGTAAATGAGTGAGATTTGGTTTTTTTAAGACAATACCCTGCACTAGGCAATAATGCTTGTATCGCCGGGAACTTTACGAACATACAATTTAATGGATACAAATTACATCCAGACTCAGAACAACCATTTGTGGATCACACAAAGAATTGTCCTGTGTAAGAATCGAACACCAGGTCTGTTATTTTATTAACTGATCAGATAATCATTTTTAATTTTCGTTTACAATGTGTTTGTAATGGGTTCAGTGTCTTCTAATAGGTGTTAGAGATACAATATATTATCTTAACGGCCAGTGTAGATGTAATAAAATCTTAATGCCCTCTGCTCTGGTCGCGTGCGCTTAAGTAGATATTAATCTACCGTATGACACTATCGTGAGTTTAAATTGTATGACATATAGAAAAAAGCAGTCATGAGGACTGCTGACAGAAGTGAAAACTTAAAACTATAAACAAACAGTTGCTATTTTTGGATATCCAAATTAATTGTTAGTTAATGTTATTGTTAACACGTCACGTGACCATGTCGATGACGACTTACATGAATTCACTCCCTATCCAAACCTTCCTATAGAAGTTTTCACTTCAAATATAAAAGAAAATATAGCGAAACGCTTTATAAACTGTAGAAAAAGGTTCACGTTATAATAGCTAATTAACAAGTCTACGGTTAGACGTAATCCAACACAGTACCAGTGGTCCGTCAACACAGGCGGAGAGACGGCACACGGCGGGTTTCTTTAGTGGGTGAAGGCCCCACAGTACAGTGTTGCCCAGAACGACGGGGTGTGCGGTTAGATACATTTTTTCCCGCTTAAACAAAACAAAATAAAAACCTAAAAATAAAAAAAGGCCAAAAGCTGTTCTTGAAAGTCGGATACCCATATGCATAAAATCGATAGTGTCTAGATTTTGATTTGAAAGTACAATACAAGTAAATTATGCTTTAAAGAATAAGATCCAAATTTTGAGACCGCAGTTGGTCTCGAAAAAATGAATTATAGAAACTAAAGCTAAAGTTTTACAGCTTGTTTTGAATAGAGATATTTTGTAACAAAACCCATACTACGGAAATCCGTAGAAAAACAGAAGAAACCAGTATTATCCCGAAACCTCGACACATTAAAATGATAATAAACATGGCGCTCGACATAAAAACAGCCGATGTGGAAGTAGGGTTCACGAGCGGCGCAACTGTTTGGGTTGCTTGGAAGGACGGCGGCTAATTGGACGTACTACAGTCTCTGTGTGACATAAAAAAGTCATTACTTCATGATTTATGCTTATTTCATTACATTATGCTCTCATCTCAGTTTCAAGAATATTAAATTCATTACTTATTCATTGTAATTAATAGACTCGCATGAACTATACATTAAACACAAAGTAAAGTCGTATGAACTATCAAAAATAATGAATAGTAGGTAACTTGATTACCAAAATATCACAGTGATCTGTTACGAGTAAATCTGTTTCCAATAGACTTTGTCGAGAAAATGAGCTAGCTAAAGCAATTGTCATTATTTTAATGTGAATGTGAGTTCATTAGAGGCGACGTGGTTAAGAAACGCCTATAAAGGGAATAATAATATGTTATAGTAAAACTACGAATCGGCGTGAAACTTTGCTGGGTTAGATTGCGCACCCAAAATTTACAAAGGAATTAATTAAACTAGTTCGCTAATGGATGCTGGCTCGTAAATGAGGTCTCGCAATGAGTATATTTACGCTAAATTATGATTACCACATTTCAGATAGAAAGCAGATTGCCTGTGCTATTATTGTTGTATAATGAAGTTAAATATTACCCTTAGGTAGGTCCCGGACTAGGTGGGCACCTTAGATACAATAAAAATACTGTAGTACTATCAGACTGGCATATAGGGATTGCAATACGGCGTCATTTTCAGTCAGGATAGATGGGTATCCGGTTGGATCCGGCCGGATCAGAATGATTTTCGCTTTACGGTTCAAAATGAACTGTTAATAAGTAATAAAAAAATAAAAAAAATTGAGCAGATGTATTAACACACAGATCCCTAAAATGACCATAACATTAAAATACTTTAATTAAGATACTGGAGGTTATCATGTTATTCTCCGAGAAGCGTGGCATATCATGCAAATAATATGTAATACCTACTAAATAATGCCCGTAAATTCGTCCACGTGAGTAAACACTTAATTAGTCATCATCAAGCCATTTCCCTTGCGGGGTAGGAAGAGAGAACAGAGTGCCAAAATGTTCTATTCTTGCAAACATATTCTCACTTCCTCTACATACATAATTCTCTTCAAACACGCTCACCAGTTTCGAAGACTCCTGACTCTACCTTCCTTCAATACATGACCGATTTTATCTAGGTAGTCGTGTCTCGGTTTCTACTCTTTGGTCTTGGTCTTCCCCTGTATCTACCACCTACATCAATCCACTTTCGCATTGTATATCTTCTTAACCAGTCGCTCATCCAGCATTCTTTCCATATATCCGAGCCATAGGTTTTTTTTATTGCATGTAGTGGCAGACGAGCCCCGGCCCATCTGATGGTAAAAGGTAACCGTCGCTCATAGACTCAACTATACTGAGAGTATTGTCAAGCCGCTGCACACCATTTCATTTCACCTATATGAAATGAAAGAATAAACGGCTATCGCCTGCTACAGTCAAAACGCAACAATGTGCTTCGTGGCCGGTCACACGGGAGATCACCACACGGACATCTTTACACCAATACTTTCTTTTATACCTACTCGCTCTCTTACGACGTCGTTATGAATGCGTCGTTAATACAGTCAGCCTAACTCCACAGGTTTTCCGCAGATGTCGTACGAGGCGATTAAGGGAAGTAAGTAATTAACACCCATTGCATTACTGGTTTGGGTAGCAGATGGGAGTACTTACGATTGTCCGATTGCGGGTCGGTACCTTGACTATAGCGGGAGATAGCCGTGCATTCTTTCATTTTCACGAAATGAAATGGTGAACAACGGCTTGGTAGTATTCTTAGTATTGCTAAGTACATGTGCGGCGGTTACCGCTTAGGATCAAGTAGCTTGTTGCATTGTTACTCGTCTGCACTGTGGTTTTACTCTTCTGATAGTTTTATTAGTTGAACTATTGCACTTATATTAGAGTAAGTAAGCTTTGATAAGTTAATTTGTGGAAAACGTAATCTTGACTATTTTCTGAAATCTTTTATGTCGTCGATAAATGCCAAAGTTAAGTGGGGTCCGGATAAATGAACAGCCTTATACATTATTGAGGTCCAAAAAGCTCCTTCTTTGTAGGTACCTAATTGTATAAAAGGGCGTTCAGAGTGAGTGCTAGCGATATACTTTGGTGTAGTTAACCATACCACTGAAGTAATGTAAGTTCCAGTGGTCCACCACTAAAGGCGGACGGCACATGGCGGGTTTATTTAGTGGGTGAAGGCCACACACTACTCTGTTCATTACCCCGAACGACAGAGTGTGCGGTTAGGTACATATTTTTTTTTGTTAAGGCGGTACCTTAAATAAAAAAACAAAAAGAAGGTGTAGTTAAGCGTATTCGCCGGCCAGTAGTTTCGCCTTTTCACGGTTCCGATATGGATCACAGCATGCCTGTTTTCCCACTGCTGATGACTGGTATAATAATATGCATTGAGAAGTTTACTAATCTATAAAGCTGTAAGAGAGCTGTGTCTGTATATTCAAGATATATGAGAAAAAAAATGGCTGTAATAGGCTATATAGGCGTGTCTAAACCCAACACATTTTTTTTTAGAATTTTTGTCTGTCTCTTTATCTGATTGTTTGTTCGCGCATCACGCAAAAACTACTGGACGTATTTTGATGCAACTTTATTTGAAAGGCCTTGATTAGACTTAAAAACTGGTATATATTTCATCCCGCTATTATATCGGGAACCTGAGATATTAAACACAAAGTGAACAATGTGAAATCGAAAATAACAGTCACGAGCAGGATTTGAACCTGCATCTCCTGGATACCGTCCAGATGCTTTGCCAATTCAGCCATTGTGATAATTGCTCCTGACTGCTAATTTCAATAACCCATTCATACTTAACGTCTTTGGGTGACGCCTGCACCATCTGTTGGAAGTATTTTCATACATTATACCGACCAGGTAAACTTAATTTTACAATTAAGACTTTTACCTAATAATGACGCAAACCCTACAAAAATCAGGAGCAATTAAATAATAAATAAATATTAATATTCACGGACATTTTCACACAACGTCCTCTGGTCCCAAACTAAGCTAACGCTTGTGCTATGGGTACCAGATAACAGATATTATAATACATAATATACTATATATACTATTTTTTTTTGTAAATACATACATACATATAATAGATAGAAAACACCCAGACGCAGAACAAATATTTGTGTTCATCATACAAATAATTATCCTGAGTGGGAATTGAACCCACGACCTCGTACGGAAGTCAGTTACACTACCGACTACGCCACGAGGCCCGTCATTGTCACGATGGCTGAATTGGCAAAGCATCTGGACAGGATGCAGGTTCAAATCCTGCTCGTGACTGTTATTTTCGATTTCACATTTTTCACTTTGTGTTTAATGTATAGTGGTAAGCATGTCAAATGCTAAAAATATATATAAAAATATCTAAACCTGAGATATAACCGAAAAACTAGAAAATTATTTAAACTAGATTTTTTCAAATATATTTTAAAAAAACTACTGAACGGATTTTGATGAAACTTTTTTTATTTGAAAGACCTTAATTAGACTTAAAAACTGGTATATATTTTATCCCGCTACTATATCGGGAACTTGAGATATAACCGAAAAACTAGCTTTTGGCTGCGGCGAAGCCGCGGCGCAAAGGCTAATATAATTAACTATTTGAGGAAAGAAACACGTAATAGAAAAAATTACAAACGCTTATCTGGACGTTACGGTCTTCCAATCACACAATTCTATCTAATATATTTAGTGTTATATCAACTACCAATAGATAATTAAAAAAACAATATGATTACGTAAGTTGAATTGCGATTGAATATTTTAGTTTGTTCTTTTGAATATTTTGAGTTTATTCTATAGTAGCTGCTACCCGCCACTTTGTCCGCGTGGAATTTAGTTATTTTATTTTTTAGTGGAGTATCCTAATCATTTTTCCAAAATAAAATTAGTGATCCCCGTCCTGTGAGCCCCGTCCCGTGAGACCCGTCCAAATCGGCCCAGTCATTCAGGAGATTAGTCGTGGATGTGTTTTCGACGTATATATTCATCTATTTGAAGCGGTATTCATTCACAATTTTATGTTTTTTTTTCTCGGAACCCTAATTATTTTTCCTAAATAAAAGTAGCCTAAGTTACGCCTAGTAACAACAACTATCTGCTAGTGAAAATCCCGTCCAAATCAATCCAGCCGTTCCTGAGATAAGCTGGAACAAACCAACAGACAGAGAGACAGACTAAAACTTAAAAAATTGGTATTTTGTTATAGGTAGCGTATAACTCTCGTATACATTTAGAAAAAAGTTGTTATTTACACATTACTAACAGACACTTCAATTTTATTTATTTCTATATACATACTTATATATAAATGAGTTATAAGGACTCTTTGTATTTAAAAGTGCCTTGAATATTATGATCAAGTTATTTTATTTTACTGTTATTTTACAGACTTTTCGAAAGTTTGGAACTAAGTTTTGGCTTATAAAGCAAAACTTCCTACAGAGTCTAATCATATTCATTCGTAACATTAAAATGAAGAAATACTATAAAAACAGATCATTTATAAGTCTGTCGTAGCAATAAGAAGAACAGAACAAAAGACAACAATTATTAAGTCTCAACTTAAACATAAAATAGAATATTGGAACGCAAAAATTAATAAGTAACTTTATAAAACAATAATTAATAATTGTTTAATTACGTTGTTGCCTGTAGGTCGAACACTCGATGTTTGTTTCAGTCTAACAGGTTTCTTTGCCCAATTGTAAAATGGGCACGGTATAAAGGAATGTATTGTTTAATTTAGATATTATGGACTATTTTTGGTTATGCTTTTATTTTTTATATAAACTCATGGTAAACACAATAAAAAAAATATTAGATTTGCAGAAAAAAATTGTTAAGAAGAATATTTTTTTAAATATCCCGCTAAAATAAAACTCTTAATTACGTCATGAACCCCTATTTTATAATGTGCGTCTGTTTGTGGTTTCTGGCAGTTCCATGCACACACAGCCCATGATGTCACACGGCGTTCGTGATCACGTGATAAATTGTATCTTCAAATAAATACAACATTTAAATGTACATTATTTAAATTTTAAAAAACGTACGTTTATAACGTTAATACTAATGTTAAATATTTTAGATTTTTAAATATTACCATTAATTATTTTAACATAGATTTACATAAAAAATGTGATGGACGTATGGGGCCGGCTTTAGAATTGTCCCACCCCTCTCCACCCATGGGAGTCATAAGAGCCGACTGAGGGAATACTGGAGGGAATGGGCAGCAGCACTCCCTCGAGTATTAACAACATCCACTGCGATCGCCAACCCACCTATCAAGCGTGGCGGTTACGGCACTATACCCCAAATTTGGGGAGGCCTATGTCCAGCAGTGGACGTCGAAAGGCTGATGGATGGATGGACACAAAAAAATATTACTAGTGTCGATATCCGTACTTGGCTACTATGTAAAGCAGGAAGGGACTGCGGCTACCACAAAAATGAGCTTTAAATTTTATAAAAAAATACCTATAGGTACATATTATAACAGGCGTGTTAGTCTAGTGGTAAAACCAAGGATTGCAAAGTGGTATTAACTTTACTTAGCTTTAGCGTAAACAACTTTATTTAGCTGTAGCTCACTATACCGCTGAAAACGATAACAATAAATAAAATCTAATATGGCAACACTCACGCATTTTAGAGCTCTTCATTTTGAATATTTCGAAGCAACTTGCGCACAAACTATGATAGATTCCGAATAAACGATTCACAGTTTTGTCACGCGATTATGATCTGTCAATGCGTTATCGATAATTCGCGACGTTATCTATAAGATAACTAAAACTAGCTACAGGTTTCTGTTCCGCTACATCGACCTTAAGAATTAAAGCATGTTTCCAGTAGGCGTTTTAATTTAATAGAAATTATTAGATATTAAAAAATGAATTAGTGCTTTCTAAAATTAACTGATATTATACATAATTAATAATTATATTAGACAAAAGCTGTTGAAATCTGTTCTTTTTAATATTTTTCTGGGAATTTTCCAAACAGATTAAAAAAAAAAATTTTTTTATGCATATTTTGAGCACTTGATGATTTGACATGCTCGACCAGAACTTTCCCAGAACACAAAGTGCGAATGTGAATTCGAAAATAATAGTGACGAGTGGGATTTGAACCTGCATCTCCTGGAAAACCGTTCCAGATGCTTTGCCAATTCAGCCACCGTGATATCTGCTCAGGACTACTATATTTGCTAAAACATTTCTTCTTAATGTCTTAGGTGACGTGACATTTTTGTGTTCTAAAAACTCATACATAAGTAAATCATGTTTGCTTCTGGAACAATGATGCATTGACCATACGCGTGGTATTAAATTGTTCGTTTATATAATATATAGCTATTAGGTACATTATAGCGTATGTCATCAAGACGATCGCATAGGCTTTCGCTCAAGTGATCGCTGCATAAATAAGATGGACAGCACAATAGACTACCTGGACCATGTTTTAATCTTGATATGCGTCTAGGTCACTTCATCGCTAACATATTCTGATATACGCAATATCTATCACTTATGTTATTCTGAAAGAGTAACCGAATCTGTTTTGATCATCCATCAAAATCCCTTAACCCTCGTTATTCCTTTGTGACGGTTCAGATGTTAAAACTTTTAATACGAGTAGATTCAGCAGATTACCAAATTTCAACCCTAAATGATTATATCTAAGGTTGACTAGGTGAGTATATATCTATTCCCTATAATGATGTAATAGATATACATTATCTTTAAGGGTCGACGGCTTGACATGCTTTTTGAAACAAGGAGCAAGCAATTGCAGCAGCTACCAAATCCTTCATCTCATATCTACGATTTTCTTTTGTCTCTCTCCTAGCTATCCTGTCCCCCGCAGATGGAAATGTGCGAGGAATATCACCGGTGTCTAGACTGTAATTAAATCTCGACACAAAGAAGCTATTTGATGGTCTCTTCAGCCCCCTTAGAATGTAAGACATAAAATAGTTTCGACATCGTATCGTCTTATTGTGATTGGTGGGGACATTGGCGCGTGATGTCGTAATAATCATTCACCCAACCACGGTTATCCCTAAATCAATCACAATGAAACGATGCGATGTCGATACGATTTAGTGTGTTACATTTTAAAACCTTGGCTCACGAAACTCTATTAAAACAAGAGTAAACTAACACACAATTCTTTGAATTAGAAGAGACTAATCAGATGCATGTTACTAATGAAAATAAATTCAAAGCAGTCATGAAAACTGCCGACAGAAGTAAAAACTTAAAACTATAAACAAACAGTTTTTCTTTTTGGATATACAAATTAGTTGTTCGAAACTTGTAAATAAAACTATGGAAGTTTTCACTTCAAAGAAATTCTAGAATTGTTGTAGAACTACTACTTCTTACAGCATTATTTTGATACATCTTGTATCCTTGACAGCTTAGCCGTGTGGGGCCGGCTTTAGAATCGTCATACCCCTCTCCACCTATGGGAGTCGTAAGAGCCGACTGAGGGAATACCGAATATAAATTAACTTTTAACGAGTTTCTTTTAACAAATACTACTATTTGATTTATTTTTTTCTGAAAGGAAGAAGTACATTTTTAACGTTAATAATATTATGTATGCCTTTCATCTATTGTGTTCTACAAGAATTTTATATTTTATATTAATGAGTCCACACCTTAAAAATTGTTATTGAGTTGAAGAAGTACCTACACGAGGCACTCTCATTAATATTTCAAATGAAATCGATATCAATAACACTGCCTTATGCATCATTGTCATTTTCTATTCTACATTTGCAATAGCAATAATAGCCTACACGGCAATCATCGAGATTAAAAAGACACAGCGATTGTTACCTACATATAACAAAATTAAGGGCCGTTCAAAAATAAATTCTATACCTACAAGAGAAAGGGCGGGAGGAGTTATTGCCGTTACGAAATGTTACAAAGAGGAACGGAGGTCTACGGAAACGTGGCGCCATCACACATTTTTACTTGCTTATGAATGATGTAGGACAAGGGAACGTGGTATTAGCTTTCGCGACGTAATATTTACTGAGGGTTGCAAAAAAAGGAAAATTTAATATCACGTAATTTATGAATAGTACTTTAGTTATTAGAATTATATTTAAAATATTAGAAGTAACTGCTGTCTATAAACTTACCAATATTTAGTTGAGCCACTGCTTACTTTTCCTTGAAGATTGCAACACCCATAAGGCCTCGGTCACGAACTCAGTGGCGGCGGGCCGGCAGCGGAGCCAGCGCGGGGAGCGGTGCGGCAACGCTGTACCCGGTAACAAAGCCAGCGGGCAGATCACGCGGCGCTAGAGTGGCATCACTATGCCACAGTGTTGTGTTACGAGAAATTAGAATCTTTGTTCGCGAACGAAATGTCTAAACAGCGATGAAAACATCTCTTTGATACTAATTCCTTCCTAAAGTTTGATTTGTCGTGGACAAAAGAAGATGTAAATGCCACTACATCACTACGTCAATGCAGACGCGAGGGCGCTGCTAGATCGGTACGCATCGCTCGTAAGCTGCTAGCCGTCTGCTCTCCGCGCCTCTGGCTTCAAGGACAGTCCCATGTTTGCTTTGGAACGAGCCACTACCGCGCCGCACACACGCCATCCCCACGCCACCGCCGACGCCGCCTCGCAGCCGCTGAGTTCGTGACCAAGGCCTTAGTTTTAAAGTACCACCTTGTAGCTTGATTGACGTAAGAACTAACATGATATGAGATATGATTTTTTAATGTCCGTAAGGATTGAGGAGCCACTCTTAATGAAATTATTATACTTATTTAGTAGTAAGTTTAAAAAAAATTGTAGGATCGATCCGCGATTTTGTAGTATAATACTTCAAAAGTTATATGAACATAAAGGTGGCACCTCAATCTAAATATTTGGATTGAGGAGCCATGTCAGAACTAGGAATATGATAAATGAATATTTATCAAATTTTTGTATGATTTTGTAGCATTTGAGAGTAATTAGAAGATAAAATCTGAGCTCAGTAGTATCAAAACTAAAAAAGTTACCATACATTATATGTGGCTCCTCAGACCATACATATATGACTCGTCATTTTTCAAAAAAGCAGTTATTCAATTAATGCGCAATTTTTTAAACATTTAGTAGTAAGTATATTAGATTTGTAGGACAAGAGTCAGTAATTAAAAATTGAAGAATTTGGGAGATATGGCACATTTTATCTGGCTCCTCAATTGAGATGCTTCCGTAAATATATTTGCCTCTATCTACTTATACTTAAGACGAAATTTGGAACAAAAAACATTTATGTTGTATATAAATTATACTAATTGCACGTTTAATCATACCATACAAAAATTCAATATCTACGAAGTTATTAGCCATCTATACTTTCCTAACAAATTGTTTTGAAGGGTGTCCATGAATAAAATATATAACAATAAAAATTGTTGTTTGTGTTAGAAATATGTTGTGCGCGCGCGCGTGAGCGTGTGTGTGTGTGTGTAGTTCTGTTGTATAGAATAGGGCTTATAAAATAGTATTGACGTCTTGTTTTTATAATATTGGCTGATTCTAAAGAAAATCATAATCATCCATCCATCTATCCATCGGCGATGGCAGTGGATGTTTTTAGTACACAGAGGAACGCTGCTGCCCGGTCCCCCGGTAATCCCTTAGTCGGCTTTTACGACTCCCATTGGAAGAGACGGGGGTCTGTACATTTAAATTATATATACAATGTTGATCCATACATATTTATTTAGTAGACATTTATACTAAATGTTAGTGTCTCTGGTTGTTGTTTACGTTGTGATCTGATGTAGCTACAGTCAACCATTTATTAAGCTGAACGTCAGGATTGAGGAGCCAAATAAAATGCATTTATTTACTAAATTCACTGAGTTTTACTACTTTCTCCATATGCTTCAAATTCGAACACACTCACTACTAAATGTTTTTTTTGGTGTGGAATATAAATTAACCATTACTTCTATAAAAAATCACATTCCTATGTATAGATTGAGGAGCCAAATGAAAAGTATTGTATATTCTTGAATATCAACAGTACTGGACTCAGATTTTTAGTAAGCACTATTCACAATTACTACTAAATGATAGGAAATTTTCAAAAATATTAGGTAAATACTTTCCGTGTTCTAGGTGGCTCCTCAATTCAGATGTTTGGATTTTTACATTGGTATATCTTTGGATATATTTTACTACAAATTTCAGGATTTGGACTACAAAATTATTTGCTTTCCTACTAAATATACCGATGATTTTCCTTTTAAAATCTGAAGTGGCTCCTCAATCCTTACGGACATGATTTTTTATACTACGTGGGTGCCAAACAAGCATACAGATCATCTGATGGTAAGTGATTCCGTAGCATATAGACGCTAGCAACACCAGAGGCATCACGCGCGCCTCACCATCTCCAAGGAAAAGTATAGGAGGTAGAGAGGAGAGAACAGGAAGGATAATAAGCAGAGTATAGGAAAGGGGTATGGGTCTCCAGCGCTCTCACTCACCACACGGTCACGCTGATCTTCTGTGGTACTGCCATCTATGCTGCGATAAGCAAGGCTCTATCACTAGGAATCATGACTAGATTATAAAAGTACCTAATCAGGATGAACTCAAAATTTTTTTATTCAAATAAAACTGCATATTATGTTTGTTTTATTCCAATTACGACAAGAAATATTCATTTGTATTAGCTACCGTTATTCTTATTGAAATTCTTACAAATTATTCACAATATTTTCTATCACGTATCTTACTATATACTAGTGGTATATGCAATTTTTATATGTACTTAATGACTGTTAACAAATAGCAACACTTGAAGCAACTTTTATTTGAAAAAAATCATTGTAAACCATTTCACCGTCTATATTGAGATTATATTTTTTTTTTAAATATAACTATTTGAACAGGAACACTTTCCTGTCATTAAGAGGTTGTGGGCTGCGGAAATATAAATGGCTTGGTTCAGCTTCCGTAGTGAGTAACGTGTGCGCAAAATCCACAGTTTCCTGTAAAACAAAATGTTGTGCTAAAAATTTTTATTTTGATACTAGATTTTGCTCACGGCTCCGCCCCACTTAACTAGTTTTCAGGTTGAGTATATTTCAGGTTCCCGATATAGTAGCAGTCTAATCAAGAGATACTATCAAACAAGTTTCATCAAAATGCTTTCAGTAGTTTTTGCGAACGAACAAACTGATAAAGATTCTAAAAAAAATCGTTTTGTATTAAAAGATACCTAAATATCCCAATACACGTACAATTTCTCAAATGTCTTATATGTAGAGACATAGCTCTATTACAGATTTATAATAGTATAGATAATTCATAAATGAAATTATACAGATGTCCCCGATTATCATGATTATTATATTATTATTTCCGCAACGCCGTACGGGTTCAAAGACCCAATGACACCGTCAACTTTTAAAGCAAAAAGACTAGAACAAAACGTGACCTCTTATATATCATCATTGAACAAAATTATAATACAGCCAATAGACGACGTAGGCATCTTGCAATAAAGTGGAAATTGAATATTATTAGGTCGTTATATATGACATTGGCGTTTTGTCAAACTGGCCACTTTGACCTCAATTATCTGGCGTTTGGTTAAGAATTCCCAATTTAAATTTATTTCAAATTTAGGCTTGTGTATTTATGTTTCTAATTTAGTGATTCATTTGTTTTCGTGCTATTTTATTTTTCTTTAACATCGCGTTGTTCACAATGGATCACACTGGAAAACTTAAAATATCGGGTTATTTACGAATACGAATTCCACCGTGGCACCAGCGCCACAGAAACAGCTTGAAGGATTACCGCAAAAGAAAACACGTTTTTAGTTTTAACGTTTTCGTTCTGGCCTAGATTGGCCTAGAGAACAAACCCCGTGGACGGCTGGAGACCCTAGCTTACAATGAAGAATTAAAAGTGCCTGTGGTACACCGTGGCACCAGCGCCACAGAAACAGCTTGAAGGATTACCGCAAAAGAAAACACGTTTTTAGTTTCAACGTTTTCGTTCTGGCCTAGATTGGCCTAGAGAACAAACCCCGTGGACGGCTGGAGACCCTAGTTTACAATGAAGAATTAAAAGTGCCTGTGGTACACCGTGGCACCAGCGCCACAGAAACAGCTTGAAGGATTACCGCAAAAGAAAACACGTTTTTAGTTTCAACGTTTTCGTTCTGGCCTAGATTGGCCTAGAGAACAAACCCCGTGGACGGCTGGAGACCCTAGCTTACAATGAAGAATTAAAAGTGCCTGTGGTACACCGTGGCACCAGCGCCACAGAAACAGCTTGAAGGATTACCGCAAAAGAAAACACGTTTTTAGTTTCAACGTTTTCGTTCTGGCCTAGATTGGCCTAGAGAACAAACCCCGTGGACGGCTGGAGACCCTAGTTTACAATGAAGAATTAAAAGTGCCTGTGGAAGCGGATCTATCACAAACTATGTCAAAATTAGCGGCAGGCTGCGGTGTGAGTGATAAAACAATTTTAATTCACTTGAAACAAATTATAAAAGTGAAGAAGCTCGAAAACTGGGTACCACATGAACACACACGAGTAGAGTGCTGCGTTACGTTACTCAACCGTCAAAATAACGAGGGGATTTTGAATCATATCGTTACTTGTGATGAAAAATAGATTAACGCTAAACCACACATTGCACAACTGGCAGTCGCAAAATTAGATGAGCTGCAATTGAAATGTCTCTGACACCCACCGTACTCCCCGGACCTTGCTCCAACAGATTACCACTTTTTTCAGAATTTGGAAAACTTCTTGCGAGGAAAAAAAAAATTCCGATGAGGCTGTCAAAACTGCATTCAAAGATTTTATTGATTCTCGCTCCCATATATTTTTCCGCCAAAGGAATCAATGGACTACCGATAAAATTGCGAAAGTGCATATACTCGTATAACAGTGGTACATACTTTGATTAATTAATATAATTTCATTTAAAAAAAATCGTTTTCTTTTTCCATACATAAATTCCAAAGGCCAATTTCATTCTCCATACATAAAGGCCAATTTCATATGTAAGGACCTATTATTATTATTATCTACGGTGGATTAGTGGCTAAAACCTTTGGAACGGATTTTCAGATTGAGTTAAAATACGATATGCATGTCCAGCTTAAAAAAATATTAGGTTGCGTAATTTTTGATATGAATGCCAATTCTAACGATCTTTATTTATACTTCAAAGATAACGAACAAGCATACGTCCTGCCTATAAGCAATATGAAATGATCTTTCTTCTGGAGAGGGTTTCTCTAATACTCACCGAATATCATCTCTCAATCGCGAAAAAGTAGACTTTGTATTAAGACAACTTTTAAAAGAACTTTACTTACCCGAGTAATTGACAAAGTTCTCCCTCTAACAAGCCAAAGGACGGACTCTGTACACGGTGGCGCTGTCAACGAACCCTGATAGCAAGCATACTCCTTAAAAGGTGGGGTAAAATAACTTATTGCCCTTGGGGTTATGCTGCTGTTCCGATACCCAATGGTCTTGGCAAGCGCCAGTATATCTTCAACGCCTTTGTGGGTGCGGTTTCCATACTGAAAACAGTTATGTTTTTTAAAGTTGAAAGAATGGAAGATACTATAGTTGTAGGTCCGTATTACATGAATCAAGGTTGGTATTACACCTAGAGAGGAGCATAGGTATCGTTATTCTTCCAATTGAAGAAAGCTCGCTATTAGTAGTGGAACTAAGTGTATGAAAGAAAAAAAAATACATATGCTCTTTATTGTTATACTAGCTGTTTCCCGCGGCTTCGCTCGCGTAAATAAATGACTATTACATTATTTTTTTTAAAAAGAAAACGGCCTCACGTCCCACTACAACTACTATTACTTATCATCGCGCCATCTCCCTTGCGGGGTAGGCAGAGAAAACAGAGTGCCACGAGGCTCTATCCTTTCATACATCTCTCGCTTCGTCAACATTCATAATTCTCTTTATACACACATAGCTGTTACCCGCGACTTCGTCCGTGAGTAATTTCATAAAAATAAATAAAGCAACCCTTGAAATTGTCGGTAATACAGTGCAACGGTATTACAGTACTCGGGGTTGGAACTTCATTACTGAAATGCTAGATGGCGTTGAAGTTGCTAGATTTTGAGATTTTGAGACAAACAATTTTTTTTTATTTTTCGTATTTTTTTAATAAAAAGTATCCTATGTTACTGCTAATACCTCCGAGAATATGTGTACAAAGTTTCATGATGATCGGTTAAGTAGTTTTCACGTGAAAGCGTAACAAACAAACTTACATTCACATTTATAATATTAAGTAAGTATGATTATACCCGTAAAAAGTCAGGGTAGTTCGCCTCCAGTGCCGAACGTTGTGGGTTCGATTCCCATACATGACAATTCTTTGTGTGATCCACAAATCATTGTTTAGAGTCTAGTGTTTTGGGTCCGTTAAAGTGTAAAGTCTAAGGCGGCCCACACCTTTTTTTTTTTTTTTTTTTTATGGTGGGCAAAAATGTACCTAGCGCACACCCCGCTGCCCGGGGAGACAGCGGGGTAGTGTGGGGCTCGCACCCACTAAAAACCCACCATGCACCGTCACCCGCCCATACTCGGCGGACCACTGGTACCGCGTATATTCACTTCAGTGGTCCGCGCGGCGGCTAGCCTTATTGGGCTTCCTCCCTGAGCGACGTCCCCACGCACCTGGGGCGTCGCACCTTCGCGGTAGGCTCTATGCGGGCGGAGGACAATCCCCGGTCCAACCGCCCGCAGCCTCGGCTAGGGCGGCATTAGGCGCAGATATTCGCGCCCACGCCGCCCCGCGCGCCGGCGGCGAGTCGGGCCAGAGGAGAGATCAGCCTCCCTGGCCCTCTCCGCCACCTCCTTCCGCAAGATGACATTCTCGCAGAAGTTGGCGACCGCGGTCCAGGACCTATCACCGCCGACCATCGATCGAACGACAGCCGGCAGCGACAGGTCCTCTCCGATGACTGCAGCGAGATCCCGGCGCTGCTCAGCCCAGGCCGGGCATGACTCGAGCGTGTGCTGCACCGAGTCCTCGCTGCAGTCGCAGTGGTGGCAGCAGGGAGTCTCCTCCCTCCTAGCGACTGTGTACAGGTACTTGCCCAAGCAACCATGCCCCGACAGCACCTGCACCAGCCGGAAGGTGAGGATCCCATACCGCCGAACCACCCATTCCTCTAAGATCGGCTGGAGTGCCCCTACGGTCCGAAGACCGGCCCGAGGCGTTTCCAGCCGAACCCTCCAACGGGCGATGATGGCGCAGCGAGCGTCGCGTCGCCATGCGCGGATTAGACTAGGCGGGAGGCAAGCGCCTCTCGCACGCACTGCTGACGCCCGCCGATAAACTTCGGTGAGCACCTCCGCCTCCAGGTCCCACGGGGGGGTCCCGGCCAATGCACATGCGGCCTCGCACGACACCGTGCGGTAGCCGCGGATCGCTCTGACCGCCACGACTCTCTGCGGTCTCCACAGAAGAGCCCTATTGCGGGCGGTCAGAGACTCCGCCCACACGGGTGCGCCGTAAAGCGCCATCGACCGGACAACCCCCGCGTACAGCTGTCGGCACGCGATGATGGGTCCGCCTAGGTTCGGTAAAAGACGCCCAAGGGCGGACGCCGTGCTGACGAGTCTCGGTGCGAGCTGACGGAAGTGCTCGTCGAAATGCCACCGCCCGTCGAGGACCAGGCCCAGATATTTTATGTGGGCCTGGATACTGACCCATACTCCATTTACCGTAATCGAGGCGCCAGCGGGTGGTCCGCGCCGAGGCCCGTGAAATAGCAGGACCTCTGACTTGTTGAGGGCCACCCTAAGCCCCAGCGCCTCGATACGTCCACCTCCGCGGTACCCGAGGTGGCCAGCTGCGCCGCCTCCTCGAAGTTTCCTCCCCGGGCCGTAACAAGGGTATCATCGGCGTAACAAATTACGCCCAGCCCGGGGAGAAGCCGGCCACGTAGGACCCAGTCGTACCCGATGTCCCACAGGAGCGGCCCCAGGACAGATCCCTGTGGGACACCGCACGACATGGCCCTCCTCACAGCGTCCCCTTCCCGGCTTACGAAGAGGACGCTGCGGCCTTCGAGGTAGTCTGCCACCAGCTGCCTCAGGTAAGCGGGCACCCCATGGAATCGGAGTGCCTCCCTGATGCAGCCGAATGGCAGACTGTTAAATGCGTTGGCGATGTCCAACGACACCGCCAACAGCACCCCTCGCTGAGCGACGGCCTCCGTGGCCACGGCCTTCAGCCGCAGAATGGCGTCGACCGTCGAACGCCCCGAACGAAAACCGAACTGAGCGTTCGACAAGTCGGGGCCCACCTCCACAAGGTGCCGGACGATACGGGCAGCGATAATCCTCTCGAGTAGCTTACCCGCATCGTCCAACAGCACGATGTGCCTAAAGGCCGCGACCGAATCCGGGGGCCGTCCCGGTTTTGGCAGGAGCACGAGCTTCCCCTCCTTCCAGCAGTCAGGAAACCGTCCGGACGCCAGGCTCGCGTCGAACAGTCTCCTGAGGCGGGGCTCCAGATGGTCGAGGACCAGGGCCAGAACTCGGGCGGGAACCCCATCCGGCCCGGGGGCGGTGTTCTTCCGCATGCGTGATATCGCCGCCCCCATTTCCGTTTCAGAGACGGGTGGCACACTCTCCTCGTCGGCCTCCTGGTCGTCCTCTGGCGGAGCCATGACCGGGGGCGTGTGCGTCGTCCGCCGTGGGAAAAGACCCTCGACCACCTCGGTGAGGAAACTCGGCTGGAGCGTCTCCGTAAGGGGGGGACCCCGAGTGCGGAGCTTGTTTAGCGCCGCACGGTACGGACGTCCCCAGGGATCACGGTCGAGACCCTCCAGCATCTCCTGCTGGCGGCCCAAGACCTACAATAACATTGTACAATACATTTTATTGTACAATAAGATTGAAAGGCGCTTTGAATTCAAACGATCAATTATATTGCACAATAATACGAACTACGCAATGTTTTCGTGTTCAGTCGGAGAATAGTAGACTGAAAAATATTGCGCAATACTGACCCTACACGATGCCATGTAAAAATATGGTGCAATAAAAATTAAACTCGCTCAAACTTTCGTTCAATCATTGCGCAATCTTCAATATTAACCACATACGGTCAATAATATTGCACAATTCGTAATATTGCTCAATATAATTGATCGTCTAGGGGCCGCCTAATGCGATACAAATATTCCCATCCATCCATCCATAAGCTTTTTAACGTCCACTGCTGGACATAGGCCTCCCCAAGAATGGGGGATAGTGCCGTAATCGCCACGCTTGGCAGGGGGGTTGGCAATCGCAGTGGATGTTGTTAATAGTCGAAGGAGTGCTGCTGCCCAATCCCCCGGTACTCCGGTATTCCCTCAGTCGGCTCTTACGACTCCCATAGGTGGAGAGGAGTGGAACAATTCTCAAGCCGGCCCCACACAGCAAGTATACAAATATTATATCATTCCTAAATACAGAATGTTATTTGAAAAGACACTTTCACATTAATAATATTAATAAAATTATGGATAAGGTTAAGCCAAAATAACTTTGCGACAGTTAAGAGCCTTGTCAAACCAATTTTGACTGCTCCTTAAAGCCTTTTACTCAGTATCAAACGAACCTCGTGCAATCAAAGTTTTCCTATCTAATTAAAAGTCAACAGACGTATATCTTTCAAAAGATCTGTCAAGATACTGTTACAAGAATCAAATTAAATTTTTCCAAACGCTGAAACAGGATTTAAAGAAAAAGGCGACCTTATAATACAAATGACGAACTGTAATGCCTAATGTTAAATACAAGATCAAATGTATGAAGATCGTTAGATGATATATGTTTTAAGCTATTAATTACAATGAAATAGGTATTTTGGTCGTTGAAAAGTAGTGTGCAGTTATTTTAAAGTTACATTAAACACAAGTGATACAACAATTTGATTATGAATCAAATCCCAGCTTAAATCATACCTATATTTATAGACTTATTGTTTGTAAAAAATACTGCTAAGATGCTGGAGAGAATCCTCGCTGCCCGCATTGTCCAGCACGTGCGGGACGTCGGGCCCGACTTGTCAGAGGCCCAGTTCAGTTTTCGAGCTGGTCGTTCGACAGTCGGCGCGATCATACGTCTGAGGGCCGCGGCCGCGGCGGTCGTCACCGGCGGAGAAATGCTGTTGGCGGTGTCGCTTGATATCGCCAACGCATTTAATAGTCTGCCATTTAGCTGCATTAGGGAGGCGCTCCGGTATCACGTGGTGCCTGTATACCTGAGGCGGCTGGTGGCGGACTATCTAGAGGGCCGCAGCGTCGTCTATGAGAGCCGCATAGGGGACGTTGTGAGGAGACCCATGTGATGCGGTGTCACAGGGTTCGGTCCTGGGGCCACTCCTGTGGGACATCGGTTACGCCTGGGGGCTGCGCTGTCGGCTCCCCTCCGGGCTGGCGGTCATCTGCTATGCGGATGACACGCTGGTCGCGGTTCGGGGTGGAAACTTCGAGGAAGCGGCGTTCTTGGCCAACTTAGGGACCTCAGAGGTGGTCACAAGGATCGGGGCGTTGAGGCTTAGGGTGGAACTGGACAAGTCGGGGCCCTTGGCTGGCACCTCGATCACAGTGAACGGGGTCCAGATTGGGGTGCAGGCCCAGATTAAGTATCTGGGCCTGGTGCTGGACGGGCGGTGGCGCTTTCGCGAGCACTTCTTCCGCCAACTATCCCCGAGGCTAGTCGGCGCAGCGTCCGCCCTTGCACGGCTCATGCCGAATATGGGCGGACCCAATAATGCGTGCCGACGGCTTTACGCGGGGGTGGTCCAGTCGATGGCGCTGTACGGCGCACCCGTGTGGGCGGATTCCCTGGACGCACTGAACAGGGCTCTTCTGTGGAGACCACAGAGAGTCGTTGCGTCCAGGGTCATACGTGGATACCGCACGGTGTCGACGGAGGCGGCCTGCGCGTTGGCCGGAATCCCCCCGTGGAACTTGGAGGCAGAGGTGCTCGCCGAGGTGTATCGGCGGGCGTCACAAGAGCGGGAGGGGGGCGGGCGCCCCTACCCAGGGAGGTGGCTAGGTGGCAGGGCGACCGTTGGGACCGTAGGGGCGCTCCAGCCGGTGCTGGAGGAGTGGGTTTGGGCTATGGCACGGAGTCCTTACCTTCCGACTGGTGCAGATGCTGTCGGGGCACGGTTGCTTCGGCAGATATCTGCACGTAGTCGCAAGGAGGGAAGCGACTCCGGGCAGTCACCACTGCGGCTGTGACGAGGACACGGCGCAGCACACGCTCGAGTCGTGCCCGGCATGGGCCGAGCGGCGCCGTGAACTCGTCGCGGAAATAGGGGGAGACCTCTCGCTGCTGAGCGTCGTCAGAGCGATGCTTGGTAGTTACAGGAATTAGGCCGCGGTCGCTGCCTTTTGCGAGGAGGTTATCTCGCGGAAGGAAGCGGCGGAGAGGGCCAGGGAGGAGGATTCTTCCGCTAACCCAAACCGCCACCAGCGACCGGGGCGGCGCAGGCGCAGATACTTGCACCTCATGCCGCCCTAGCTGAGGCTGCGGGTCGATGGACCGGGGAACGTCCGCCACCCGCAAGGCCTCCAGCGAAGATGCGACGCTCCATGTGCAGATGCGTCGCTCAGTAGTACCCGAAAGGGTAAGCCGCCGGCGGACCACCGAAGGAATGTAACATAGTTCCAGTGGCCCGCCAATAAAGGCGGAGAGACGGCACACGGCGGGTTTCTTTAGTAGGTGAGGGCCCCACACTACCCTGTTCGTTGCCCCGAACGAGACGAGGTGTGCGGTTAGGAATTTTTTTCTCGCCAAAACAAAAAAAAAAAAGGTTGGTCTAAGAGACTCGTGAACCTCCTGGGATAGTTAGGGATCTGATACTGATAACTTTATGTAATCTCATTGAGAAAATTTAATGAAATATATAGTCGGTATGATGGCATCCACCTACGAGAAGTAAGCAATTATCACCCATTGCATTACTGGTGGTAGGGCTGGGTACCAAGTGAGAGTACTGCCTTGCTATCGGGCCCAAACGGGTTGGTACCACCATCTCCCATATGACCGGCCATGAAGCACATCAGTGTGTTTTGGTTGTAGCATGAGATAGCTGTTTATTCATTCATTTCATATCTACGTAAAGAAATGGTAAGAAGTAGCTTGACAATACTCCCGGTATCCCGGTACTCCATGAGCGACGGTTACCACTTACTGTCAAGTGGGCCATGGCTAGTCTGCCACCATACGCAATAAAAAAAAATGGTATGTCTCATGTCGAGCGATTCTGAGGATGCCTCCTTGACAGGCGAAGAGTTTGTGTTCGGAGTTTTGCGGAATATTGTACGTTGTAGGTTTAAGGTTCCTGTTCCATAGAATAAAACAAATAAACCTAAAAGACTGATAAATATTAATCATTTCATAACTATAAACCACTTACTTTATACAAACTAGCGATTCCCAGCAACGCCTGTGGATCGCCAGAAGACGCTTCTAGAGCTTGGTTCATGTCCCTGTATTCTTCCGATACATACAACGCTTGGGATTCCAAAGGATATTGCAGGCCTCCAACAGTGTGCTCCGAAGGCCAATGAAGAAATAGTGCATGAAAAAGATATCGGCGGCTGTGGGCTGCTCCCCCATATACTAAAGGGCGTTTATCTGTTGGCCATTCTCCAAAAAGCATCACTGAAAACACAGGTATACTACATTATTACTTTGTTAAACACATCACTAATCAGATACATATATTTTTTGACGTGATAACGTCTTATAAATCGATGAACGCCGGCAGCACGCACGAAAAAGTATCACGTTCCGAAAAATGTATGGCGACCGATGAAGCAATGGTTTGTGAAACTCTCAGAAAACATATATGACGTTATCACGTAAAATTATAGTCCGTAAACCGACTTTACAGACTGGTCAGAGTTTTTTTTATAGCTTTTGGTGGCAGACGAGCCAAGGCCCACCTGATGGTAAATGGTAACCGTTGCTCATGGACTTGACTATACCGGGAGTATTGTGAAGCCGCTGCTCGCCATTTAATTTCCTGCTACGACCAAAACACACCGATGTGCTTCATGGTCGATCACACGGGAGATGATGGTACCAACCTGCTCGGGCGTGATAGCAAGTGAGCAATTACACATGTTAGCCGGCACTTTTTTTTTTTTTGCGGGAAAAAGTGTACCTAACCGCACACCCCGTCGTTCGGGGCAACGAACAGGGTAGTGTGGGGCCCTCACCCACTAAAGAAACCCGCCGTGTGCCATCTCTCCGCCTTTATTGGCGGGCCACTGGAACTATGTTACATTCCTTCGGTGGTATGTTACCCAGCCCTACCACCAGTAATGTAATAGGTGAAAACTGCTTACTTCCCTTAGTCGCCACGACTACGACACCCGTAGGAAAGAATGGGGTGGTGACACTTGTATTCCTAGTCCGTCACCACACGGACATATTTCACATATATACTATTATAGAATGGATTTTAGGAGGAGAGCCCACCACTCACCCACGGATTGTCAATCCCGGTTATCTTTGGTATAACCTAAGATTCCCAATCCGCACTCTCACAGATAGAGGAGAATGTGATAATAGCAAAGTAGCATGCACGATAATGACAAAAAACTCACGAACGCGACACAACCATGCGATACGGTAGAACTCTCAGAACCACAATATTGCAATATTCCGCAAAAATCCGAACATAAATTCGACACGTGTCTCACCTCTAAACGAGGCATTCTCAAGAATGCTCGGCAACAAATGAGCAAAGCTTACTCGTGCAACTTGCTTTTATACCCCTTCCACTATACAACAGTTATGACGTATCGCTCGAACGATATGAAAACAAGTTTAGTAGTGGGGAACTACAGCTAGTTTGTTCATTCAACAATATGTTACTACTGACTTTAATTATTTCTAATTGTTCTAAAACGGACAGTCTAATATTTTTAAATAATGGTAGCTTTTTCCACTTACACAAAATTTTCAATAATTTTTTCTTTTAAGTAACTGAACATATCAAGTGCTAAAATACAGATCAAAATATAGTAAGACAACTTCAATTATGGAATTACTAAATTCTGCCGTGAATATTAGAATTGGTTCAAATAATATAGGGAAGATTAACTTTATTAAGTCTAAACGAAAACTGTTATCCCGTACGAATCGTCTTAAAAATAGCCTATGACCTTTCCTGGGATACAGAAAATATGTATGCTAGATGTCATGATGATTGGCTGAATAGCACAACACAAAAGCTGTGCACAGTTACAACTCAAAAGCGCATAGAAACGCACTTACGAATTAGTAATATTTCAATAAGATATTGAAATCATTATTGTCAGCCATTATATTACATATTGCTGGCTGAAGTCTTACGCTCGTATCTATAGACCAGTTATAGCGATTACTTGAGTAAAATTCATTACATATTAAAATATAGATTTGATTCTTAAGTTTAGAATTTGCTTAGCAACATACCTACGTCTAAAACTTAAGATACACTAACAAAAAGCATAAGAATTCATTTTGGATATAGGTATGAAGTAGTTAATGCTTTCGAAATCGATTTCAGAATTTAGTATCTTGATAAATTAAAAAATATTCTGCCAATATGACTACGAAACGCTGTAACATGACTTCTTAATTTAGAAGAAAATTATTTATTTTGCCAAAACGTTTGGTTTCGCGTTGTAGCATTACAAGCTACGGTAATCAAATTTAGCAGAAACTTAAGTAATATTATTTTTTTAGATGCACAAATTTTTTTTTTTATATTTCAGAAGTTACTAGTTTAATATGAGATTAGTATAGAACATAAAAAAACATTACGTAATTTTAAATTTTGCATTCAATTATTAAAACGTCACAGAAATTACTTAAGAATTAGTAATGACTTGTTCATAGATACAGGCCTACATGGCTAAGAAAGAAAGAAATTTTAATATTTATAATCTAATACACATTTTACATAATATTATAATTATAATACCTTGAGAACACATTTTAAAACAACTTCACAATAAAACTGTTTGAATAGCAATAACATAACAGTATTCATTTAAGTACTCTTTGGACCCTCATATGACTGAGAGATGACATGTTCACATTAAATTCGTGATTGAATAACTTTAAATGGAAACCCGTACCTACTGTTTGATATTCATTTATTTGTATTTAAGGTTGTGGAATTTCAGGTTTAATTGATTTAAAATATATTCTTAGCTATCAATTCTCCTAACATTAAGGAAAATTTTATTTCATATAAAACAGGGTATTCTATTTTATCAAACGGTATTTATATACGGCTAAAAATATGGATATTTAATTTTAAAATGTCAATTACCTTTTTTTGAACTCCTTTTTTTTCATATGAACAAGATTAAATCATTGCCGAACCTCTTATTTTCAAATTTATCAATTAAAGTAAAATTTATGTGCAAATGAATGTATCACATATTATAATGAAATATAATGAATGTATTATATTATTATTGTGTGTATTAACATGCACGCTATCCTTAAATCTGGAGGTTAATATCCACATATATCGTCATAAGGTCCACACCACATTTCACCGATATCAATTAGTCACATGGTAATGGAGAACAACGTTCTAGAATCAGGAACATGGTGGTGCTGTGGATCAGGAACATGGTACTGCTGATCTCTCAAGAAATGAGATCGCTTTTGAAGGATTATAGATTATTATTTATTTATTATACAATTGGTACAACATTTAACATTAAATATTGTCCCACAAAACCTGTTTAGTGGTTTGACTGTGGGGAATCACATTATTAACATATATTATGTATATAAATATAGCATATATCATATCTTTAGGTTACATGTTTACCAACTTAACAAATAATTTTTAAGTTTCTTTTTAAACTTTAAATGATCTTTTTCCTGTCTTATGTCCGCTGGTATACTGTTTAGGGCATAAGGCACACGTTTCTTTAGTGTTCTATCACCATAATAATTTATGATTTTAGGAATATTAAATTTACCAGCAGTCATCGACCTTGTCTTAAGATAGTTCGTTACCAGGGATAAGTTATGCTCTTTTTTGTCATATTGATTTATAATTAGGAGATATTTATGCTTTAAGCTAACCGGTAAGATGTCACATATTTTTAATAATTGTCTGTAATCTTCTTTACAGCTTGCTTTTGTCTTTTTTGTGACCATTATCTTTAGAAACCTTAATTGCAAAGTTTATATTTTATCCAAATATGTTTTAAACGTTAGGCCATAACTATCGAGAGCGTAACTTATCACTGATTCAACTAGACTTAAATATAGACATCTTAATATATTAATAGGAACCTAGTAACTTAATTTATAGAATTTACATAACAGTATTCTTAATTTACTACAAATATAATCTACGTGTTGTGACCAAGAGAAGCTTTCATCTATTTTTACCCCAAGATACATAACGGATTTAACAGTTTGAATAGGTTGACAATTGCAGGTTATTGAATTATTATGTAGACATAAGTATTCATGTGTAAACAGTGCTATAGGTGAGACAGTAAGCTGTGAGTATGGTGAGCGAATGAGTAAAAGTTTGGTTTTTCTGAATTTAAAACTAATCCATTATCGTGTGATCATTTAACGACTGTATCAATGTCTTGCTGCACTAGCTCAAAAGCTTCATATATGTTAGTGCCAGCGCGCAGTATACAAAGGTCGTCTGCGTACACTCTCTGCGTTCACATGCATAAGGTAGCAGATAGGACCACATCCCGATCCTTGAGGTACCCCACTGCACACCATCATCCTATCATTGAGAGTGTCACCTACCTTAACACGGTAGGAGCGATCCGTAAGATAATCACAGAACCATCGGTTCAGGGGTTCTCCCACACCGCACTCTTGCATTGCATTAAGAAGTGTAGTTTTTTGCAGAGTATCAAATGCTTTTTTGTAGTCAAAAAATATAGCGATTACATTATTTTTATTTTCTAAGTAGTTATTAATTTCATCAGTAAATTTTGATAACAAATTACCTGCACTTTTAACTTTTAAAAATCCATGTTGGCAGTTATTAATAATATTATTGTGTTACAAATATTTGCTTAATTGATTGACAATATCTATATCAATAGTATCTATAAAGTCTCCTTTTTTGTGTATTGGACGGACTATATCTTCCTTTAATTTATCAGGTAATATATATTTACTAACTGATAAATTTACAAGTTTGGCCACCACGGGCCTGACCTTATTCACAACAAATTTTATATCTGACATACGTATGAGATCAGAACCAGGTGATTTATTATTGCTCATGTTTTATATTACCAGGAGTGACAGGTTGCCATCTCATACACGTGTCAATGGGTTTTATATACTGTCCCCTATCTAGCCATGTATCATTGCACTGGTCCTTATTTTTTGAATTTCTTCTGAAAATGTTGTTGCGAAAATATTACTGATTTCTTTAGTAGTTCCTATTCTACTCATATTTGAAATGATTAATTGATCTATTGACTGTTTTGTATTTCCATTCAGACTATTAATGTTCTCCCACAATATTCTCACATTTTTATTGCATTCTAATATACTATCTTTATCATATTTATTTTTACTGTTTTTAATAGCCTTTTGACATTTATTTCTAAATCTAGTATAGTTCAGTCTTTTTAACATATTCTTAGGTTCATTACTCCAAACTTTATATAATCTATCTCTTTTTTCTATCATAGTCCTTAAATGATTATTAATCCATGGTTTGTTTCTTACATTCATATTAGTTTTTATAGTTTTATAGCATTCATTGTAAATATTAGTAAAAATTTGACAAAAGGTGCTATATAATTCTTGTGGACATTCAATTGATAATAAATTCAGTCATTACAAATAGAGTCATGCGCTCCATGACTTCCAGCCATAATAAGCTGGTTTTAAAGAGGACAGTATCATAGACCAAATTTACACACTATGTCAGGCAGCTTTGACCAGACCTTGGTCTACTGTATTGACAGAAGACCAAGGTCTGGTCAAAGCTGCAGGGAGCCGTTGGATGTAGTCAACACAGGACTCACAGACTACTATACTACATACACGACTGTTCGGCGTGACGCTCTCATGAGAAGGTCTTATATCTACGAGAAGACGTCAAGAGGTTGATGTATGCATGAGATAAATGGTTATTTTAACAAACAAAGCGCCTAAGTTGATGACGTAGGGCAGAACCATAAACCACTGAAGGAATGTAATATGATCCGGTGGTTCGCCAATATAGGCGGAGAGACGCCACATGGCGGGTTTCTTTAGTGGGTGAGGGCCCCACACTACCCTGTTCGTTGCCCCGAACGATGGGGTGTGCGGGTAGAAACATTTTTTCCCGCCTTAACAACAAAAAAAGGGCAAAACCATAAATTAATGAGTGAAATGTTTGGATTGGCACAACTCACGGAATAAACCTTTTCTCTAAAGACAGTGTTGCGAGGTCTTTAGATACAAACAATTTAACAGTCAACGAGTGAACCCAGACAAAAGTATGGGGTATCGAACACAAACTTTCAACCTCTCCACCATCTGTGCCGATTTTAAATTAATTTTGTCCTAGTAAATATCCAAGCATGCCAAATGGTTTAAAAATTATATAAAAGTTATATGGAAGTTAATAGTAGGAGTACAAATATAGTTGAACTAAGATTAAATAAAAAATCACACATCTACTAAACGTCGCGGGACGTCTAGCAGATGCGAAAACATCGAAATTATTTTATAGAAATAAAACGATCATAACTTGACAAAGTACTCCTCAAGACAAATCAAACGAGTATAAACTCGATAGGGTTGCGTAGTTACATTACAGAGTTACTGTGACCACCTTCCAGCTCCATCATCAGCCCCTTGATACCATCTAGATACAAAGTACTCGGTAAGACGAATCATACGAGCCCAAACTCGATGGGGTTGCGCCGTTTCATTATAGAGTTCTTATGTCCACCTTCAGCTCCATCATCAGATCAGCTCCATGTCATCATAATATTGCATTGTTACGTTATATACACATGTGTGTAAAATTTCAGCTCAATTGGAAACCGGGAAGTGAGTCAAATTTATCTTGCAAGATTTGAACGGGACAAGTACAATAAAAGCGTCGCCACGCTAACAGCCGATTTTATCCTCCCTCCGCATTAGATGTTTCACATCAAAAAAATAACACTGGCAGTTAAGACTCACCTCGTCGCCCATCATTCATTAAGGTCATAGCTCTTGCTTTCTGCTCAAAGTTTTGGAAGAGGATGGGTCTAGCGCCTCGAGCTTTATTCAACCCACTAATAGGCAAATCGACAGGTGATTGAGACCGGCCACCACACTCTGGATATACATGAGGCCACTTGTGCTGAACTGGAAATTATAAAAAGATGAGTTTTACAAAATATTGATAAAACTTATAATAATATTTTCGTAACCAAATTTCTATTACGACAATTCCATCTCGGACATGTTTAAGTGCACATGTATTTGAGCTGATACAAAGCTAACCTCTATTTATTGACTCTAGTATTTTGATAGAATAACCGAAATACCTGGAAATAACACAACTTTACATTACGTACCAAAGAGACATAAGGGTATTTGAATTCAATTGAGAAAAAAAAATACGTTTTAGGTTGACTTGGGATTCGAACCTCTTTAGAAATAGCATAATCTTTTACGTCTCTAGAAACACAACTACACAAAATAAAAAGGAGAAAATCAGAAAATAAATCTTGCAAGCAATTTGTTTTTGGTACTAAACAAAACCTATAACTTATTGATGAACTGGGATTAATCCTCCTGTTTTTTCAATTGGGCAGTAGTATTGTTTCGACTTTTAAAATGGGAAGCCGTTGAATTGTTGGTTTGTTTGTTTTTCTATTGGTATCTCTTTTTGTAAAGCTTCTGAGCGGTTCATTACTTTTATGAATCTTATTAATGTAACTAAACATTGACCCTTACAAGTTATATCTTATTCATTAGAATATTATACTGCTGATCTTATTCCAGAACTATAAACTATTTATAAATAGTGTATTATTTTCGAACTCCTGGTGAATTTTATTTATTGCGGACTAAAAAATTACTATTAACATAGCATCACGCCTGTATTTCCCGAAGGGGTAGGCAGAGGTGTATTACACACCCACGTTTCGCCAGCTATGTTTAAGTCCCACGTAATAGGGGGCACATTTCCAAACTCCGGGCTGCTACTGAGAATTTTTTCTCTTTTATTTTTTAAGAAAAATCTCAATAACTCTGCCCGACCCGGGGATCGAACCCGAGAATTCATGATGAGCATTCGCTTACGCTACCCCGCTGCACCACAGAAAAAAATTGCAATAATGCAACTATACTAAGAAAGAATGTAAATCAGATTGGAGATAAAAGTAGTAACTTACGTCCATAGTCCCAGTCTGGTTTGTACGATAATACTGTAAAATATACATGTCATCTGTTACTAAAATAATCTTTTGAAATTATTTAATTTCTAGTTCAATGATTATGTAACGTAACACACATTCAATATTTGCTCTTGGTTAACTGATGGTAGAGTCGGGTGCCAAGTGGGAGTACTCACTTGTTGTTTGTCGGTACCACCGTTTGTCGTGTGACCGACCATGAAGAAATTCGGGAGATCCGCGAAATGAAATAGTGGGAATAGGTTTAACAGCGTTATTAGTATCGTTGAGTCCATGAGCGACGGCAAGTTTTATTTCTTGCCCCTTAATTATCCAAAAAAACAAATTATTATAATAACTTCATCTAATAAAAATTACAGTTTTAAAAAGCAACATTGTTTTAAAATAAATAATAGCAACGCAGGCAAAGTCACAGGTGTCAGCTAGTTTAAAGTTTTAGTGACTATAAAATTTTTAAGAAATATTTTTTTTAAAACCTTACGTATTTAGTGATGTGTGTTTTCATGATGTGCCTTTCAGCCATAACACAATGTGGTAAGTGTATCTACGGGGTATCTACCACTGAATTAATGTAACATAGTTCAAGTGGCCCTCCAATAAAGGCAGAGAGACGGCACAAGGTGGGTTTATTTAGTGGATGAGGGCCCCACACTACTCTGTTCGTTCCCCGGAACGACGGGGTATGCTGTTAGGTACATTTTTTATCCCCTTAATGATTAGTGAGACCGCTGGAGGCCCAAACCCCCTCCCTATCTACTCCTCATATCTTTCTTATTTTCCCTGCTGTTATTTTTCGTGATATATATTTAAATAAACATGTATTGAGAGCTACTTATATTTTACATAGATTGAACAAAGTGATAAAATTAAACTATCATTAAAATACGTACCGCTTATTGGTGTTGTAATAAAGTATTCGTCTGGCTGTGCGATAAGGTAGTGCTGAAACGAATCAATTTATGGATATAATATTACGCATAGATATTCAAAGCTTATGTACTTTTTTTAACTAAAATTAATCAACATTTTTTAGGTTATGGCTACTCGGTTTCAGTGTCAATTACTTATTTAGGGTATATCTTATTCACAGGGAAGTTTAATTCATCAAACAAGTCAAATAGTCTCAGTAAAGTGGCGGAGACTTGACTAAGCAGCTTCTCTGGAGATTTGGAGGAGACACGAAAAAACACGTTTCGCTGCATTACATCACTTGCCAACCTTACGCACATACACTAATAGATAATTAGTAAAACACCACCACTTTAATATATTATTACAAAAAAATATATATCTATACATTTTGATAAATAATCTAGAGCGACCACATGATTCTTTCATGTTCCCGCCAAAATTCCCATTTAATAACTTCTAGCTGTTTTTTTTCCGATGACCTGTGCTACAGGTTTACATACCTACCTCAGGAACCAGCAATCCACAAGTAAACTATTAATATCAATGTATTTTATGTATTTGTTTGTTAATGAAGGAATAAATATGATTAATTTTTTGAGTAAATAATAAAACAACAAGACAATCGTAACAATGGTTTGGTATTGAACAGGAAGGTACTACAATTTACTTTCTCGATGAATTTTGGCTGTAGAACAAAATAACAAATCTGACCGCACTACAAGCTAGTGAACCATTAAAAACAATCTGACCGCACTACAAGCTATTTTAATGGTAGATAACGTCTTGGCACTAAGTAATGCTTAAGCGGCGGTTATCATTGAACATCTGATCGTTGTTTATCGCCTTGAACAAAAAAAGTGCTAGCGAAATGATATTTATTTTTGTAGCTTATAACCATAGATGTAGTATATAGATAGATTGGCTATAGAGTAATTATGACGAGACCAAAACTGACAGGTACCAGTGTGCGTGTTGTGCATGTGTGCACTTCAAATAGTGCTGGGACTTTCACTAAACGCGACTATCGACACATTGTGTTGTTTTAGTGTCACGAGGTGCAAAGTGAATTCAAATAAATTTTATATTCGAGGGAATAGAAATAAAACTGAAATAAAACATGTTTTATTAATACGTGGGACATTCAAAAAGTTTTGAGAAACTAAAGAAAATACTTCTATGGTTAAAATTCATTCATTCATTCATTCATCAGCCTTTCAAAGTCCGCTGGACATAGGCCTCCCCAAGAGAACGTCACAACATGTGTTTCGCTCATATGGGGGATAGTGCCGTAATCGCCACGCTTGGCAGGCGGGTTGGCGATCGCAGTGGATGTTGTTAATACTTGAGGGAGTACTGCTGCCCACTCCCCCGATATTCCCTCAGTCGGCTCTTACGACTCCCAAGGGTGCAGAGGGGTGGGACAATTCTAAAGCCGGCCCCACACGGCAAATGGTTAAAATATTTTAATTAATTTTTTTCAAAGTACTCTCCACCACTACATTATACAAAGTTTCATGCGTCTGAACCAATTTTCGAAACATTTTTCCAGTCCACGGCAGACACATCTTCCACGGCTTTCTCGAGCGCTGTGTATCTTCCGGCGATGAAAACTGTATCCCTTTCAGCTGATATTTTATTTTAGGGAATAAAAAGAACTCACACGGTGCCAGATCAGATAAGGAGGGTGACCCAAGACTGACTGGTGTGATGTCCAGGAAGACGCTCGTTTTGAGAGCTGAGTGTGCGGGCGCGTTGTCATGGTGAAGTAGTACACTGCGGAGCCCGGTGTTCGGTCGCTTGTTGCTCATTGCAGACAAAACTTCTGGCAGGCATTTTGTGGTGTACCATTCGGCGTTGATGCTGCTTTATATATATATTCACGGACATTTCCACACAACGTCCTCTGGTCCCAAACTAAACTTAACGCTTGTGCTATGGGTACCGGATTACGGATATAATACATATACTACTTTTTTATGGATGATTATATGATTTTTTATGCTTTGGTATGGAATTGAAACCAGATATCCCGTCAAAGAAAAAAATTTTCGCTGCGCTTCTCGATCGCCTCACTTTCGTAGTCGTTTCGTAGCGTTGGTTCGTTTTGAAACAGCCAAACTGTCGACTGACGCTTTGTTTCAGGATCGTATTGATAAATCCTGGATACATCACCTGTCACAATGTCCGGAAGGTACACAAGGTACGTTAGTGAAATACAATAAATTAATAGAAACATAAACAAACAGCAGTATTGGCCAAGTGTGGTACACAATTGATATTGAAATTCTAAAATGACTTACCGGCATGAATAACGTGGGTATATAACCGGAACGCAGCTTTAATATCTGTGTGCCTCTATGAGAAAAACATTTTTGTTCAATGTGCTTGCTGCATAATATCGAATAATTTTTGGGAATTCTTTATGAAAGATAGTATTGGTGTAAAGATGCGAAAGGATATGCTCCGACGGTTCGGACATGTGGAAAGAATGCCGGACGAGCGAAAGTTTAAGAAGATATACAATGCGAAAGTGAAAGGATGTAGGTACAGGGGGAGACCAAGACTCACCTACCTAGACCAAATCGGTCATGTATTGAAAGAAGGTGGAGTTAGGAGTCTCCAAAACCGGTGTGCGTATGTGAAGAGAGTTGTGAATGTTGAGGAAGCGAGAGATGCAAGCAAAGAGCCTCTTGGCACTCTGTTCTCTCTGTCTACCCCGTAAGGGAAATGGCGTGATGAAATACATGACCAATTTGGTCTAGGTAGGTAAGTCTCGGTCTCCCCCTGTACCTACATCCTTCCACTTTCGCATTGTATATCTTCTTAGCCAGTTGCTCGTCCGGCATTCTTTCCACATGTCGGAACCATTGGAGCATTCCCTTTTGCATCTTTACACCAATACTCTCTTTCATACCTACTCGCTCTCTTACGTCATTGTGACGAATGCGGTCAGTCAGCCTCACTCCACAGATTCTCCGCAGAGATCCCATTTCAACCGAATTGATTTTACTCTCATGCTCCTTTTTACATACCCAACTCTCGCTTCCATATAATAACGTTGGGACAAGCACTGCGTTGTGTATTGCGACACGTGCCTTCTGGCTGAGGTGGTGGCTGCCGAGAAGTTGTCCCAATGCTCCGTTCACTCTATTTCCCGCATTCACTCTTCTTTCTACATCAGTGGTGTACCTTCTAGGAAATCTAAAACGTTAAATTAAAATATAAACTTTAACTATCCAAAGACAAAAATATATTTACTCAAAAAATGATAACTTAACCGTACAGAATCATCATACTCAAATTTTTGAAAAAAAAAAAAATATATTATATTAATATAACCTTATCTTATATATATAAATAAATATATATTATAACCTTTACTGAAACATAAATTAAGGCTTTGCCTTTCCCAATAATAGACACATAGAAGTCATTTTATCGATACCGAAATACCGATAGTGTCAATCTCTATCAAAGAAACATTGTAAATTTTATATCACAAAATTCACGTATTTGTTATCTTTTTATATTGAATTTGAAGGCATTCCGGGCATGCATATGATTTAATGCAATAAATTCCCCATCCGTGTATGAGCACAGCGTTTGTGGTAAGTTCATAAGCTTTGCATATAAACAACAAATTACTTACATGTGAAATGTACAATTCTGTGTGTTTTCTTTCTTATATGAGTTACATCCGGGCACTGCACGCGTAACTATGATTAGACACGTCAATTAATACAGAATTAAGCGATAATTTCTCCAATTTTCCTAAAATATGCGAAATTTTGATCGTTGACGATTGATGTCAGGCCCATACAGGTCCATAGCGTGTATGATAGTGGTCTCGTCTATCTATCTCGCTCTAACATACGCATATACTATGTTCTTACTCTTTTGCATCACCGATCTATCTAATACTACGTCTATGCCCATAACTAAACTTTATTACACAAAAAACTCGATTTGGAATCTATCTATGTACAGGATCTTTAAACGTGATTTTTATCAACTTCAAAATGTCGGATTATATTAAAACTCTACATATATTTAGGACTGATGATAATAAAATAATTAGAAGTTTGTTTTTTGACTACAAACCGGCACTATCATTACACCTTCAATAAAAAAGAAACAGGGTCTTTTTGATGCTGTTATGAGACTAAAAAAGGAGAAAATATGCTTTAGTTTAAAAATCTAAAAAAAAAACACGCTTTAATAGCCAGTCTAAGTAAAAAGTAGAAAATAATATAATAAATAATAATGATTGTAAAAAAGCGTGGGGTGCTTTTTACTATATTATATATATTTTACAATCATTTTTACACACGCTTTTTTACAATCATTATTATAATCGTAACAAATCTTGGTAAACAGCTACCAATGGCTATTTGTAACATTTGATAGCAAGCGCAACGTTCAAGTAGCTAAGGCGTGTTTGTTTTGTTTTTTAAACTAAATTTTATTTTTTGACTTATGTACGTAGTATCTGAAAAGTTTCATGTTTACTTACAGTTTCCCGGGCGGATCTCTTCAAGCTATATGGTGAGGTCGTAATGTAATGGTTCGTCGGAAAATGAGTCGGGAAATGAAATACCCATATAGTTTTCGGCTGTGGAAAGTTTTCAACAACCTATATACGAGTTTGATTAGTTCGTTGTGTGTAGTTATTAGAATACTAATTGATATTTTAAAAATCATTCGAATTGTATAAAGCTCTCTACTTAACATTATCAGTTAATACCAGTGCCCCCCCCCCCCATCTTACCCACGTTTTAATTTACAACAAATATATTTAGAATTTAGTGCCGTGTGGGGCCGGCTTTAGAATTGTCCCACCCCTCTCTACACACGGGAGTCGTAAGAGCCGACTGAGGAAATATCGGGGGAGTGGGCAGCAGCACTACCTCGAGAATTAACAACATCCATTGCGATCGCCAACCCGCCTGCCAAGCGTGGCGATTACGGCATTATCCCCCATGACGGGACCGCTCACTGCGGCGTTCTCTTGGGGAGGCCTATGTCTAGCAGTGGACTTTGAAAGTCTGATGGATGGATGGATGGATATTTAGAAAATCTTTATCTATATTTTCAATATCGCAATCAATTTTTAATTTTGTTTCGCCTTAAGGGTATTAGTAGGTCACTTTTAAGTGGCAGTAGTAAATTATTGCTTTGCTCGTTTTTTTGTGACTTTATTACTAAGTGCCATGATTAATTAGGTTGAACATAAAACTGTTTTAAAAACTTTGCCTCAGTTCGTTAGTAAACAGTCAGTCAGCTGCAGTCCCTTCAGCGGTGCCAAATTGACAATCGGTACATCGAAGTGCTGAAGTGCTTATATAGAAACGCTACCATGTCAGTGCGTGTTCAGGACAAGAGTACGAAACCGATCCAACTGCAGAGAGGTGTTAGACAAGGGAGACGTTATGTCCCCGAAACTCTTCACCACTGCATTGGAAGATGTCTTCAAGCTCTTGGACTGGACCGGATTCGGCATCAACATCAATGGCGAATACATCACTCACCTTCGATATGCCGACGACATCGTAGTCATGGCAGAATCGCTGGAGGACCTTGGCACCATGCTCAATGATCTCAGCAGGGTTTCTCGACTTGTGGGTCTCAAAATAAACATGGACAAGACGAAAGTCATGTCTTCTAATGTCCACGTCATTTCAGCACCGGTCCTAGTCGGGAGTGCGCTTCTCGAAAGTTGTTGACTATTATGTCTACCTGGGACAAACAGTCCAGTTAGGTAGGCACAACTTCGAGAAAGAGGTCAATCGACGTATCCAATTCGGCTGTGCAGCGTTCGGGAAGCTAAGGAAGATCTTCTCGTCCAATATTCCGCAGTGTCTGAAAACGAAGGTCTACGACCAGTGTGTGTTACCAGTGATGACATACGGAACAGAGGTGTGGTCTCTGAATGTTGGCCTCATATCAAGGCTCAAAGTCGCTCAGCGGGCCATGAAGCGGGCTATGCTTGGTATTTCCCTACGTGATCGAATCCGTAATACGGAGATGCATAGGAGAACGAGAGTGACCGACATAGCCCGCCGGGTTGCCATGCTGAAGTGGCAATGGGCAGGCCACATCGCTCGACGAACCGATAACCGTTGGGGACGAAAGGTTCACGAGTGGCGACCACGTATCGGACGGCGCAGCGTAGGACGGCCTCCCACCAAATGGACCGATATCTGGTCAAAGCTGCGGGGAGCCGTTGGATGCGGTCGGCACAGGACCGCTCGTTGTGACGTTCTCTTGGGGAGGCCTATGTCCAGCAGTGGACGTTAAAAGGCTGATGGATGGATGGATGGATATTAGTAAACAGATGTAGCTGTATAAGTAATTATATTCTCATTTCACACGGACAGTTTTTAGCTTATTTGTTTGTGACACTGTATCTTGTTGGTTTTGATGATCGAAGTAGTTATTAGTGCGAAGTATTGCCTAGCAGCCTTTTCACGTTATTATTTAACGCGATTACTGGGCACAGGAATAACAATTATGTATACTCATTATTTTTAGAGTTTTGCAGGTTAATGCTGCTGAATGAAAAGCTTTACTTTCGGTAATTGTGTGTACATAATAGTGTCTATAAAAATGAACTGCCTGAGCAAAATGTAAGATGAAAGATTAATATGAAAGATGGGTGTGCTTTCTCGCCCACCCTCTTATAAAAACACCATAGAACATGGGGAGATATCCCATAACTGCTTATATAAAGTTCAAGGCTCTGTACTGGTTTTTATATGTTCTTAATTTTAGACTTTGGAATTTGGATTATAGAATCATTTTTGCATTAACACCAATAGAATCCCATTTTATTGTTGTAGAACTTTGAAAACACACAGTGGTAATTAGCAAAAACAAAATATATAGATTACATGAGAATATTATAATTGAAATGGTAGTTATTTAAGCTGTAGTCGATTCATTTTTTTTTACATATTTATAAATATAATTATGATGGTAATATTTTACCCGCCCAAACTTAACACGGTCTCTAGCTTCGTTGTCAAGTTGCCTTTGAATGTCGTCAGCATCGTCGAATAGTGTGTTAGTTCTTGGACTGGTTTGATCTTGAAAATTATAAAGTGCATTTGATACTGAAACATTAATAATTTATTTTCGACAAGCGATTCTATTTCAATGTTTGTAAAACGAACAAAATGAATTCTACATTCTGTTGTAACGCTAATCCAACACGTACAATGGCGTTTCAAATGCGGGTCTATTTCCTATGGAAATGACTTTGATCTTTTCATATCTAAATTGTACGTGACTACTTCTGATTGGTATTGATTTGAAACAGTTAATCTCCAAGAAGGCTAGAAAACTGCGTGGGAGGTATTAAAATCCACCAGCATGTGAGATAAAATACATCAATCTTTTTTCTCTTACTATCATAGTCTTGGCTTTGGGGAGCTACTGGCAATAGACAACCCAATAGGACTTTTTGCCTCGACAGTTTTGAGGTTCAGAATCCGATCAAAAGTTTTATATTTATTTTAAATTGGAATCAAAGTTTTAGAAAAAGTATTTAAATATGTTAAAAAATGTATTTATACTTTTATACGTTTTATTAAAACAAAGTCATTATATGACTACTATGAGGTGACCTTCTAAAAACTACAAATAATTTGTTGATGTATTGCACACACACGCTTGTTTGGAAAGCGAGTCCACCAACCCATCCAAACGTTTGGCATAGAAGGTACGTATTTTAATCCCGTAAGTTTTAAGCCTTCATTTTTCTTTCTTTTTATATCAAGTTATATGATAGATTAAGGAAATAATCATACAGTGTTGCTTACTGGTTTCGTCAAAACCACTTTCACCTTACCTATACGAGTACTCTAATTAAAAGGCTTGCAATTTGTTCCATTTCATAGCTGCGACATTTCATAGACGGTCGGAGTCGGTAGTGTAACCGACTTCCGTGCACGTGGTCGTGGGTTCGATTCCCATTCAGGACAATTATTTGTGTGATGAACACAGATATTTGTACTGCGTCTGGGTGTTTTCTATCTATCATATGTATGTATTTACAAAAAAAAGTTCTATATGTATTATATCCGTAATCTGGTACCTATAGCACAAGCGTTAAGCTTAGTTTTGGGACCAGAGTACGTTTTGTGAAATCTCCGTGAATATTTATTATTTATTTATGTATTATAAAACAAGATGCAAATTATTTAAACTGTAACGACGTCTAAAACGAATATATGGAAGCCTGTCATCTAGTAATTCGATAGCAAAGTAAATAAATAAAAACCATACAATCTAATTGATGATAATTATGCTAAAATTTTCCAACTGCATACAATTGCAATACATAGTCCCTTCATGTGGGTTAGTTGCTGCATAATATGCTGACTTTTTCAAATGTGAAAAGATACAGGGCTATTATTGCTAAATGGTTATGTGCCACGTTCCGATCAATTTGGTATCAAACGTTCATTTTTTAACAATTTGTGGACTGGTACATTTTGGCGTAACCGAGTCCATTTAAAACTTGGAAGAACGCAAATTTATAACAATATACACAAATATCTCAAACAGTAATATAACATGTTAATAATTGGTACCTGTGGTGACTCCTGAGACTTGAATATTGATGAACAGCAAATAACATATTATCGTTAATTCAATCTTGTTGTCAAACATACGACAGAATTGAATGTTGAGTTAGTTTAAAAGTGAATATTTTCTAAAATTTACATTAATCGATCGTAATAAACATACAAATAAATTAATCAAACTCATAACCTCATACTTGATTGACTTTTTATTTTTTTATCGTATCAACCACAAATACTGGCCAGTAGTTCCAAGATCCTACTTTTGATATTGGGACTTTTTGTTTTATTATTAATGCAATAATTTATTATTTTAATGTAGTTCGAACTTCACAAACGAGAATGCTTATAATGTTTCACCATCCTTCTTTGAGTTATGCAAAATGACTCAATATATTTTAGATATTTTCCTTTACCAGAAAAAGTTGGAACCTTAATTTTTCCAAAAACAAGCCATATAGGGAATGGTATAGATTTAATAAACTTTAAAGAAATAAGAGCATCTTAATGACTATATGAGGCCATGTTAAGCTTCTTATCTATTGTAATTGTGTTATTTAATTTAATATAAATAAATATTCCATTACAAACATATGCTTACACCTTTATTCAGGAGAAGGCGAAGACAGCATTCCAATGTGTCATTTGTAATAAAACAAGTTACAACATATTCCACAAAAGTAAACACTTAGCCATATTTAAGGCTGCCTGTCCACCAGCGCGCAGAGGACAGGAGCGGAACAGAGCAGTGCCAATATCAATCAAAAGAATTGCGCAAAAATCTTTGTATATTGAAGCGGAACGGAGTTTTTATGCAATTGTGTTGGTTAATATATTCTGCTTCTCCCCTCTGCGCATTGGTGAAAAGGCAGCCTTATAAACCCTTTTAAGATTAAAGCTAATTGCATTTACGTACTAGCTATTTGGGGATTTCACATTAAATAAATAAATAAAAATAAATATTCACGGACATTTTTCACACAACGTCTTCTGGTCCCAAACTAAGCTTAACGCTTGTACTATGGGTACCAGGTTACGGATATAATACATATACTACTTTTTTATATTATAATAAATAAATTATATTAAATAATAATATGTATTACATTAGTATAATAGTCATCTTATTTTTCTCTAGCTTATCCTACGCCTACGGTTTCCTACCCTGTTTAATTTACAAGGAATATGATAGCATGAGACTAATATAGATAAGGTACCTCTACAGGTACAGAAGAAACAACGATGGGTACTTCTACTGTTGTATTTTGTATGGAGAGTGAGAGCGCCTGTGGCGTGGTCGGTAGTGTAACTGACTTCCGTGCACGAGGTCATGGGTTCGTTTCCCACTTAGGACAATTATTTGTGTGATGAACACAGATACTTGTACTGCGTCTAGGTGTTTTCTATCTATTATATGTATGTATTCACAAAAAAAAAAGTAATATATGTATTGTAGCCGTAATCTGCTACCCATAGCACAAGCGCTAAGCTTAGTTTGGGACCAGAGGATGTTGTGTGAAATGTCCGTAAATATTTATTTATTATCTGGTTACTGGGTATTTGTGCTGACAAAGTATACTACAGCATCAGTAGATTGCAGTAATAGGGACAAGCGTAATGATTTTGAATGGGACTTTCACTGGTATATAGGCCATATTATAAGGAATAACTTAGAGTACTTCAATTTAAATCGAAATATTTATACTGTGTATACAAGCCTGGGACGTAAAAAAAATAACAAATGCATAACACAATACGTTCGCGCCATTTTGTAGTAGCGGTGTAAGTGTAGTGATAGTATAAGTTCAAAGTGCGAAATTCCATTTACTTTATGATTAATCTTTTTGTAATATCTACCATAAAATTCAAATAAGTTTTACTTCAACCGCGCGTAAGGCTCGATTTACAATTCTTCTTAATAAGTACACTTTTTTTTAATACATAGGTTTTCTTTTAATAAATACACTACCGAGTTAAGAAATCGGTCATTTAAGTATCAAGTAATAAGTAGCGTTCAAGCATGAGCAAGTAAGTAGTCATAAGTTGCCGTTCGGAGACGAAGACTAGTCGCATTGGTTTGGTTATTTTACTTGATATATAGGGATCTGATCCTCCGAAACGGTGTTTCAATCTAGAAAATTTACGTTGAAGTAATTAATACGAATTTAGGTGCGTATAATAAAAGAAATAGTGTCTACTATTTTTTTTTTTTTTTATTAGGGAAAACACACAGTTACACAATTTTCTTATTCTAGAGTCTTAACAGTTAGCTAAATCATTGCATAACTCGCAACACATTTTTACACTTGAACTGTAAATTGGAGTGAATTAATTTAAAAGTAAATTTAGACAAAACCTATAATTACAAATCGGGCATTCTACTTTTAATCATCGTTTACAAAAATATTTAATCAATTATTTTTTACTATTTAATCTATTTTATGTTTTGTAAGAGCAAATCTCGAAATTTACCATGTCATAGTGTAAACATATCTAAGTCTATGAAATATTTGTTATAATTATTAACAATACGACGTAGGGGTGCACGAACACCAGCGTTTGTGTTACAAGAAAATATCGCAAATAGTGGTCGGGCGCGCACCTCACGTCTGATGACAGTCCTTGGAACAATATAACATAGTTGATTAGTTAAATCAGCGATACTGCATTGCTTTAAGAAACTTGCATTGAATTCTTTCTAAATTATCTTTATATTTTTGATAGAGTGGGTTCCATTTCAACACTGCATATTCTAATAGAGATCTAACTAGAGCCTTATATAAATGGATGTATGTGTCAGTACGCTTAAAATCTAGAGTAGATCTCATGACATAGCCATACATGCGATAGGCGTTATTGTCAATTTTGGCAATATGCTTATCAAGGTGTAGCTTAGCATCTAATAATACCCCAAGATCTCTAACTATCGAAACTTTGCACAAAACAGCATTATTCAGTGAATATTGGTATGAAATAATATTTTTATTTTTGGTAAATGAGATTGTAACACATTTAGGTATACTTAACTGTAATTTATTCTCGCTACAGTAGTCAGAAAAGCGATGTAGATCTTTTTGCAATAAAATACAATCATTATTTGTCTGAATTGACCTATAAATTTTCAGATCATCTGCATTATATAACAAAAATGTAGAATTTTCAAAACTGGTAGAAATATTATTAATATATACTATGAAAAGTAGAGCACCTAAAATAGAGCGCTGGGGCACACCGAAAGTTACATTTACTGGATAAGATTCAAAACCTTTAATCACCACTCTTTGAGATCTATTCGTGACGTTTGATGCAAACCATCGAAGTAGGTCACCGCGAATACCGTTGTATGCAAGTTTGTTTAGTAGAAGTTCATGATCCACCTTATCAAAGGCCTTACGAAAGTCCGTGTAGACAGCATCCACTTGCACTCGCCTATCCATATTATCAAACAAGCAATTTGTAAAGCTCAGTAGGTTAGTGACGGTAGATCTCCTTTGGACGAAACCATGTTGTTGATTTATTATAACGTTATGGAGAATGGGATATATCGCCGTATGTACTAGTCTTTCGAAGACCTTTGATAGGGTAGAGAGAATAGATATAGGACGATAGTTTTCGACATCATGTTTGGATGCTGCTTTATGCACTGGTGTTATGTTTGCTCTTTTCCATATTTCAGGGAATGTACCTTCCGAAATACACTTATTATAGATAATATGTAGAGGGGTAGATATACTATTATATGTTCTTTTGAGAAAATACGCAGGCAGTCCATCTGGTCCAGGTCCCTTTGTCATCATTTAAGTAATTTTATGTCACTTGTAAATGCACTACAGTTTAACAATATTAATAATCCTAAAAATCATCTTTTAATCAGCAAGACATATTGTATCATATATGCTCCGCTAAATACACTACTTCCAACTAATACCCATCATCCTCCATTCTGTACGACTATCACATATAAATTCTTACAAAAAACGCTTCTTAAACTGTAGTGCATTTACAAGTGACATAAAATTACTTAAATGATGACTAGCAATAGACCTACCTATACAGCAAATCCCAGAAATAATTGTATTGGTAATAGGTTCCCAGCTCGCATCTGGTAGATTATAATCACCATACAGATAAAATAAATTCGGATTTATTTTATCTATTACGCTACTCAATAGACTAAAGTGATCTAGGTAAACAGTCTCAGCAGATCTAGGCAGGATGTATGCTGAACTGATAATATGTTTTTCATTATTTATACCTGGCAACTGTATGAGAACTTGTTCAATATGAGACGAGACACGTTTGGTTGTATCGCAGTGGAGCTAAGAGTTTTCAGGACAGCCACAAGAACTCCACCACCTTCTTTTTTGTTTGTGGCAATACGGTTGCGGTCACATCTATAGACAATGTAACGGTCATCTATAAACTCATTGTCACACACCTCCGGGGTAAGCCAAGTCTCTGATAAAATTATGACGTCATAACAGTTTGATAATATATTCATATAAAGTACATTTAATTTGGTACGTATACCCCGGCAGTTCTGATAATATATGATCAACCTATCCATTAAAGAAACGTAGGCAATATCTAAGAGTATGAAAGATATTACAGTTAATATTAAATAACCACAACATATCAATATAAACACAAAATCTAAGTACTTTTATATAAAAATCTAGGTTATGAAAATTAGTATTAATTAAAAACGATAAAACGATGTGCTTTAACTGATTCGACTGCATACATTTGACTGGTTTACAATAAAGAAAGAAAGAAAGAAAGAAAATATTTATTGTAACGAACAACATTATACATATAAATAAAACAGAAAAAACAAAAAAAAAACATCCGCTACAAAACGACCCCAACTCAGCATAAAACAGGTCAATATACCTGCGCTGGTCTTCCGTTGGGGCGCCTTGGTGATGTCACGGACGTCGTTCACACCCATCACACACAAAAATAACAAAATAACAAAAACCAAAATACTCATATTTAAAACATACTTTCCTATACTATTACAATATTAAAAAAAAAGAAAAAAAAAAACAACTAAATCTAATAATAAGAGTTATTAGTGTATTCATCACAGAGTAAAGAGCGAAGTTTGACTTGGAAAAATTAAATATAATAATATGTGAGATTCTAAAGTAAAGAGTACAGGTTTCGTGAGCAAATTTGATTCTAAATTTAAGAACAAGATGACTTTTAATTAATAATTTAACAAAGGTGCGTACTTTGTATATAGGTACGCTGAGATGATACAGGTCTTGCCGCTGGACTGGACGGGTCTCCGCGTGTCCCTCTGACTCAGAAGAGGGCACGGTGGATAGACTAGGCGTCGGAGTCGGTGGAGCCAGACTGGCTCCCCGGGCTCTGGAGAGGCGGGATAGCAGGGCCACAGCGGCCCCCCCCCATCCCAAATCGTAAAACTGATTGGGTGTCTGTGGTTACGTCTCGCGGGCATACAGGAATGAGGGCCTTGGCTTAATCGCCCGGACCGCGAGGAAGACAACCTCTATAAAAAATTACCCCGAATCTCAAGTTCTGGCGCGCGGCGAGGAGATGCATGGCTGATGGGTAGTTTCCCAACTAACAAAATTATGTCATATAAAAGGTAGACTAACGTTTTGTTTTCACTTTTAGTCACATAAAAAGGTTTTATAATAGTTTTATATATGAATATATAACGCGGGTTTGGGCGCACTTTATATAACAATTTAGTCGTGTAAGGGTCGCTTTGTGGTCGGCGGCGCCGCATTCCCGCCCTTGTCACTCAAAGACCAGGGCACGGGATATGTGGCGGCTGAATGGGGAGGGGTCACGCTGTATGGCGTGTACTTCTCCCCTAGTCGTAGTCTGGCGGCTTTCGAGGTCCTCCTGCTCAATCTGGAGACCTTGATACGGCGTATAGCACCGAGCCCTGTGCTCGTGCTGGGGGACTTTAACGCCAAATCAACGGCGTGGGGGTCCCCCGGGACGGACGCCCGAGGTGCGGCGGTCCAAGAGTGGGCGGCAGCGGCGGACCTCGTGTTGCTAAACCGAGGGTCCGCCCTAACGTGCGTGCGACGCGGGAGCGGGTCAATAGTGGACCTTTCGTTCGCTAGCCCCGGTGTCGCCGCACGCGTAAGGAGCTGGCGAGTCCTGGAGGAGGTCGAGACCCTATCTGACCACAGATACATTCAGATAGAGAGAACTCCCGCTTTTCCGCGATGGGCTGTGGGTAGGCTCGACCGGGACCTGCTAGTGGAGGCGGCCATTTTTCAATCTTGGCTGCCTCCCCCCCTGACGGAAGACGTGGGCGCCGTGGCTGGCCGCATTCGCGGTATGCTTACGCAGATCTGCGATGCGGCCATGCCCCGCGTGCGGCGCCCGCCTCGACGGAAGGGGGTCTACTGGTGGTCCCCGGAGCTGGCGGACCTCCGTGCGGCCTGTATTCGTGCCCGGAGGTCCTACACCCGCAGCCGACGAAGCCGAATCCGCGACGAAGAGCGGAAGGGCCAGCTGTATGTGGCGTACAGCAGTCGCGCGCCGCGTTAAAGCTGGCCATCTGTCGCGCCAAAGACGCGAAAAGGCAGGAGATGCTGGAGGGTCTCGAGCGTGACCCCTGGGGACGCCCGTACCGCGCGGCGCTTAACAAGCTCCGCGCCCAGGCCCCCCCCCCCCCTTACGGAGACCCTCCAGCCGGGCTTCCTCTCTGAGGTGGTCGAGGAACTTTTCCCCTCACGGGCGGTGCACACGCCCCCGGTCATGGCTCCGCCAGATGATGACCGGGAAGCCGACGACGGGGAGGTACCGCCCGTGACGACGACGGAAATGGGGGCGGCGGCTGCGCGTATGCGGAGAGGCGCCGCCCCCGGGCCGGACGGGGTTCCCGCCCGAGTGCTGGTCCTGGTCCTCGACCACCTTGAGCCCCGCCTCGGGGAGCTGTTCGGCGCTTGCCTGGTGTCCGGACGGTTCCCTGACTGCTGGAAGGAGGGGAAGCTCGTGCTCCTGCCGAAGCCGGGACGGCCTCCGAATACGGTCTCGGCCTTCAGGCCCATCGTGTTGCTGGACGAGGCGGGCAAACTCCTCGAGCGGGTAGTCGCTGCCCGCATCGTCCGGCACCTAGGAGCGGTTGGCCCCGACCTGTCCAACGCCCAGTTTGGATGTCGGGCGGGTCGGTCTACGGTCGACGCCATTCTGCGCCTGAAGGCCGCGGCTGCGGAGGCCGTCACCTCGAGGGAAGTGCTGTTGGCGGTGTCGCTCGACGTCGCCAATGCCTTCAATAGTCTGCCATTCGGCTGCATCAAGGAGGCACTCCGGTACCATGGAGTGCCCTCTACCTAAGGCGGCTGGTGGCAGACTACCTGGACGGCCGCAGCGTCCTCTTCGTGGACCGGGAAGGGGACGTTGTAAGGAGGGCTATGTCGTGCGGCGTCCCGCAGGGTTCGGTTCTTGGGCCGCTCCTGTGTACGCTCGTCACAGCCCGGGGCAGGACCCTCGAGGAGGCGGCAACGCTGGCCACCTCAGGTACCGCGGAGGTGGTCAGGCGGATCGAGGCGCTGGGGCTTAGAGTGGCCCTTGAAAAGTCGGAGGCCCTACTTTCCATGGGCGCCGACGGGGCCCGCTCGCCAGCGCCTCGATAACGGTCAACGGTGTGGGCTTCCCAATCCAGGCCCACATCAAATATCTGGGCCTGGTATTGGATGGACGGTGGCACTTTGACGAGCACTTCCGCCGTCTTGCGTCAAGGCTCGTCAACACGGCGTCCGCCCTCGGGCGACTAATGCCGAATTTGGGCGGACCGAGTCTTGCGTGTCGACGACTCTACGCGAGGGTAGTACGGTCGATGGCGCTGTACGGCGCGCCCGTGTGGGCGGAGTCCCTGGCCGCTCGCAATAGGGCCCTTCTGTGGCGTCCACAGAGGGTCGTAGCGGTCAGGGCAATACGCGGGTACCGCACAGTCTCGACCGATGCAGCCTGCGCGTTGGCCGGAACCCCCCCGTGGGATCTGGAGGCGGAGGTGCTTGCCGACGTCTATCGGCGGGCGTCGACGGCGCCCCTCGCCGAGCGCAATGTCATCGTGGCGGGAAGATGCCCGCCGCGCCACCGTCCTAAAGTGGAAGTCTCGGATGGAGACGCCCCGGGCCGGTCTCTGGACCGTGGGGGTGCTCCGGCCGATCTTGGAAGAATGGGCAGGGCGGCAGCACGGGGTCCTCACCTTCCGGTTGGTGCAGGTTTTGTCGGGGCATGGTTGCTTCGGCAAATACCTGCACACGATCGCAAGGAGAGAGACGACCCCAGGCTGTCACCACTGCGGCTGCGACGAGGACTCGGCGCAGCACACGCTCGAGTTGTGCGCGGCCTGGGATGTGCAGCGCCGGGAACTCGTTGCAGTCATAGGCGTGGACCTGTCGCTGCCGGCCGTTGCGCGAGCGATGGTTGGCAGTGACAGGGCCTGGACCGCGGTCGCCGCCTTCTGCGAGGCTGTCATCTCGCGGAAGGAGGTGGCGGAGAGGGCCCGTGAGGAATCCTTCTTTGCGGGCCCGATTCGCCGCCGGCGCGAGGGGCGGCGTGCGCGCGCTTATCTGCACCTGATGCCGCCCTAGCCGAGGCTGCGGACGGTGGGGTCGGGGAGTACCCTGCCGTCCGCGGAAGCCTACCGCGAAGGTGCGACGCCCAAGTGCGCGAGGCGTCGCTCAAGAGAGGGTGCCCGAAGGGGCTGCCACCTGCGAATCGCGGTCGTAACGACGCGGTACCCGTGATCCGCCGTAGCAAGGGCGGGTGGAGGCGCACGGTGGGTTTTTAGTGAGTGAGAGCCCCATTCACCCCGTTGTCACCCCGGGCAGCGGGGTGTGCGGTAGGACATTTTTGCCCACCTAAAATAAAAAAATAAAAAAAAATAAAAGGGTCGCTTTGTGGTCGTATCAGCGATAATTTAAGTTGCATAAGAATCATATAATAGTTATATTAATTAAATATGCAACGTCTAAGTTATATTAACAGTTTTAATCGTCACTTTTAGATGTCTTATATGACTACATAACCTTGTAATATAGGCGTTTAAAAAAAGAATATATCAAAATTGTAAAGCTAGATGTCAATGGTGCAAACCAAAGACAACATTTTGTATTTTTGTAAAGTGTTTAATAATTACTTTTGTTTAAATAGTTACGTAAAGAAAGCCTATTAATATGGATTTATACTTGGGAACTAATTTTTTTCGATAATATGGATGGTAATCCTTGTTGAGATTTTAATGGGCCTTAATAGTATTGGTATTCTTAATAGTATTGTATTAAAATAAAATCTATTAATTTCCATCAAAGTGACCGCCATACTGCCATTAGTTATTGGGCGACCGCATTACGACAAGTATATAACTATTCGTTTTATAAAGGTTATTTATACAATTTATGGCCTCCGCCATGACGGTTGCAATTAGAGTTCTATTAGAATATATAAAAACCTTTCTTATTCTGTTACAGTTACATCGTACTTATATTTAATAGGTGATAGGAATATCATATTTTGATGTTTTTAAATATTTTTTAAGCTTGGACATGCAAGCCATATAAATTAAGATAAAGCGCGAAAATGTGAAATCGAAAATAACAGTTGCGCAGAATTTGAACCTGCATGTACCGTGCCAGATGCTTTGCCAATTCAGTCATCGTGACAATTGCTCGAGAGGTGAATTTCGATAACATATTCCTTGTTAATGTCTTGGGTGACGTCTGCGTCATCTGACCGTCCTAGCTAGCACCTATACTATAGGCTACGGTAACCGCTTACCATTAGGTGGGCCGTATACTTGTTTGCCACCCGTGCCGTATAGTAAAATATTTTCATCTGTTCCCTTTTATTTTTAAACTAATTATCATAATATTTGGAAGCGTCTTGATCGTCCGCTGGTTGTAGACTATGTGACAACACACAAAATTGTAAAATATTAAGCTACCTATTTGACTTATGCTTAAATTAAATAAATTAACGGGTTCCTTCTGTTTTTAAAAAATGTACAGAACCGTATATATTTTTATTACTTTCATCTTGTCTAAATTTTTTTTAAGATTACATGAAAACGTTTTTGCTGTTTTTAACGATTAGTTTGCCCTTAATTTTCTGCTAAAAACCTCATTTGCCTTTTTTATTTACTTAATTATTTACCACTTTTCTGAAACCATTGTTATATATTAATTAAAAAATGGCGATTGAGTTATACAAAAGACACCAATTAACGATTAAATAATCAAATGATTTATAAAAGTTATATTAGAATAATGTTATAACCTGAAAGTTACATAAAGGTGGAAGTACACGACTTAAACGACTGTTTTATAAAAGTTAATTAGAAAATCATTATAGGACAGTTTGTTATGTAGATGTTGTATAAAAGGTTCTAATTTAGACAAAAATGTCGGCTCATGACTATTATCTAACTGAAACGTTAACTCGGCTTAAACCCCGGTCGTGTAAACGTTATGGCAGATATGTTATATTACAGTCATAAAAAAATGATTGAAAAGACGTTTATCAGACATATTAATATGACTTAATTATATATAACTAATGTGTCGTATTGAATAGCATTTTACAACTGTTTAGTTGCTGCAAAACAGTTATAAGGCCCTTATATGTCTGTTAGTTGTATAATCTAATTTAATATAACATTTTTGCTACTTGGGTCAGTCTCGAGCGCGGCCCCAGCCAGGGTACCTGCGGACCCCCTGTGTTGGGTTACAAATGTACGCTTGCCCGTGTATTGGGAGCTCTGCCCGGGTGGACCTCTTTTCTCCCAGACTCGTGGGAATCAAATGGATACTGCTAACATAAATCAAACTTCATCGGATTCGGGTAATACACCTGATGCCTCAGCCGAAAGGGGTCCGGCTGTAAATACGGTCCCTACCAATGCAGCCACGCGGAAAACGCGTGGTGGTCGGAAGTCCCGCAAGGGCAAAGAAACTGGGTCCCAGTCATCTGGAGGTGGCTAGGTGACGGGTACCTCGGCTGGTACCTCAGCCGCTGAGATTTCGGCCGCTGAGGAGGGCGGCCAGAGTGAAGGCGCCATAATATTGACACCGCAGCTGTCAGAGGCCGCGATTGTGACGGAGCCGCTCCCATTGCGGTTCTAGCGCAAGCGCACCCTGTCTCAGGGGGGCGCTGCGTCGGAGTCCGATGGGAGCTCAACGGAGATGCCTCCCCCGAAGATAACATCGTCACTAAGGGGTCGAGGTACAAATAGGCCGGTTACGCCGGTTCCTCGTGCTTTCTCGGCAAATAGAGCCGAGACGCTGAATTTAAGAAGAATAGAGGCGGAGCAAGCCGCTGAGGAACGCTTAGCGGTTCTCTTAGATAAGCTCCGCCTCCCAATTGATCAGAATGGGCCACCGTCAGCGGCCCAAATCGCTGAGAGAGCCACGGACAGCGTGGCCATCATAACAACGGTGGCCATGGGCTCTAGAAATTTAAAAGGCACCTTCATAAGGTGCCTAAAGAATGCCGCCACGGAGCTGTCCGACGTGGTGAAGCGGCTGGTGGCGCGTAATGAGCGCTTGGAGGCGGATGTGGTCGAGCTCGGGGCGCAAAATCAGCGCGTCGAGGCCAACGTAGAAGAAATGCGCCTCGGGATGGCCAATATGAGAGCCGAGCTGGGGCTCCCTGCGGCCGTCCTGAGGACCTCGGCTGGTCACTTCGAGCGTTTCCGCGCCACCGGTCGATGCGTCAGAGGAGCTATTCCGCCGGGTAATCGACCGCGTCGCAGCGGTCTACGATCCGCGGATCAGCACCCTCAGCGCCCGGCTCCCACCTGAGCCGCGCGTTCGTCCACCGCTGCGGATAAAAGGAGAGCTGTGGTATCCTCGGCACCGGCACCGCTTCCATGTCAGGGTGGTCGCGTGGCGTCATACTCTGCGGCAACAGCGGTGCCGTTACCGGAACGCGCCCCGAAAGGGAAAAAGGGCGCCAAGGTTGGGCAGCCAATGACCCAACCTAAGAAATCCCAGGGCCGGGAAGAGTTCCTGGCCCTACCCGGCGCTGCTGCGCCTTCGCGGGCTCAAGCAGCTGCACCCCGGGACCCACCTCCTGTCCCCCGCACTGCTGTGTCCTCTGACGAGGGCTGGCAGACTGTGGGTGATGGGCGAAAGTCCCGGGGTAAGAAGCGCAAGGGTGCCGCTGCCCGAAATGCGGCGCCTACTGTTCCCTTAAGGGGTGAGTCTAGTGGCGGTCATAATAAAAAGAAGAGATCGCGGAACCCGCGCAAATTAAAAGTGCCAAAGACAGCAGCCGTTGCATCACGCTGCTGCCTGAGGCCAAGGAAAGGGGCCTGACGTACGAGGCCATCTTGAAGCGTGCCCGGCGGGATATAAACGTCTCCGATCTCGGGGACGTTTCCGCTCGCTCCCGCCAAGCCCGGGCAGGTGCTCGAATTTTCGAGTACCTGGGAACGGAGGGTGTCAAGACGGCCGACGAGATTGCTGCGAGGCTGTTGGGCCTGTTCCCTGAGCAGAGTGGTGTCCGGGTCGCCAGACCTGTAAAGTGCGCAGAACTGCGCATTTCGGGTCTGGACGATTCCGTGACGGCGGAAGAGATCCGGGAGGCAGTCGCCTCGAAAACCGGGTCTCCCAACAGTGCCGTCAGGGTGGGCACCATTCGCCCAGGTCCAGGTGGTCTAGGTGCCGTCTGGGTCTCGTGTCCTATCGCGGCGGCCAAGGAGTTGGCTGCCGCCGGTAGACTTCTGGTGGGCTGGAGCGCCGCGCGGGTAACCGTGTTGGAGCCCCGGCCTGCCAGGTGCTACAAGTGCATGGCGGTCGGCCACACCCGGTCGCTGTGCACCAACTGCTTTGACTGCAGCGCGCTCTGTTTCCGCTGTGGTCAGGGGCAGGGCACCAGGCGGCCACCTGCACTGCTACCCTACACTGCCCCGCATGCGCGGCGGGCAACCGCCCCGCCAACCATTGCATGGGGCGGGAGGGGTGCCGGTCTCCGGCCAAGTCAGGCCCTAAGAAGGGGGTGGGCAGCCAATCGGCCCCGGCTGCCCAACCCAGCGCAGCTGGACCGCCGCAGCGCATGGAGGAGGATATCGTGGTTTAATTACGGACCACGACGTTATTCTCCTACAAGGGAATCTCGGCCGTTCCGCCAGGGCGCAGGATCTCTTCCTGCAATCAATGGTGGAGCGGTCGATCGGTGTTGCCGTAGCCGCGGAGCCATACACAATCCCTGATCGCCCCAATTGGGCGGATAGCGGGGATGGCTCCGTGGCGGTCGTCGGGTCGACGGCGCCGCATTCCCCGCCCTTGTCAGTCAAGGATAAGGGTACGGGATATGTCGCGGCCGAATGGAAGGGGTCACGCGCGCAAACGTCTTGCCTTAATTTTGGAGATGTCTTGAAACGTCTATGGTTGTAAAACACATTGAAAATGAAATTATTAATGGAAATGTATAGACCAAAATGCATAGATAGATAGATAGATAACTCTTTATCATTAAAAAAAAAAGAAAAAATCATTGTATAAAGATACTTAAAGATAAATTAATGCTAACTGGGGTGGCCTTATCGCTCAAAGCGATCTCTTCCAGGCAACCATGCACGGAAAGAATTTAGATTAACACAAACAGAAGGCTTTATAAATATAAATTATGTACAGGATCTAGAACAAACGATGAATTAACGATAGTAAAATATAAAACAAACATTACATTAATATAACATAAATAAATAAATAAAAATGAAGCATATATATAAATAAAATATTCAATATAATTACTTAATTACATAAATAAAAAAATAATATAGAAATTATTGCGATGTTGTAGCGATTTCAGAATGTGATTAGACACGATTTTTAAAATTATCCAGACTAGGGGAAAGTCTTATTTCTTCTGGCAGACTATTCCTAAGCTGCCATAGCTTTAACAGAAAGAAGAACTATAGAAAGTAGTTTTATGTTTGGGTATCTCTAGTCTAAGATTATTTGAGGACCTTTAACAAAGAAAACATGAATGTGTTGTATGTAAAAAATGGAAACGTTCCCGAAGGTTTTGAGGATAGGAAGGATTGAAGAGGATAGTGTAAAGGAGAGAGAGAATATGGCCATCCCAGCGACGATTAATAGGAACCCACTTGAGTTTTGTGCGAAATTCGGAAACATGGTCATACTTGCGCAAGCCAAATATGAACCTCATACAAAAATTTTGAAGGCGCTCAAGTTTATCGAACTGGTCTTGGGTAAGGTCAAGGTAGCAGACGTCAGCATAGTCCAGGATAGGAAGTAAGAGTGATTGGACAAGCGCAGTTTTAGTGGTAGGTAATTGGGAGAAAATTATATTACCGACGCAGTGACCCGGTGGATGCAAATATTTATTAACATTGATTGTTTCATATCGATCATTTTGTAATTATATTTTAATAACTAGATGGCGTTGCATTTAATATTAAATCGCGCTGACAAGATTTCTCGCCCATAATATGTATAGTTAAGACTTTCAAAATTAAATTTGTATTCGCATACCTTGGTGGTTTCATTTGATCTGAATCCTAAGACAGGTGGCCAGTGGCCTGCATATAGTGACTTTAGTCAGCGTTGGGTATTGACCCCAACATTGATCTAAAGTAAGGCCAAGGTCTTTGACGGTCTCACCAAATGGGATGATAATGCCGTCGAACACTACTTTACAGAGATGCGCAAACTAAATCACCAATGAGATCAGGGATTTATAAATCTTTTTCTTCGAAAGATTTAAATCACTCTTTTAAATCTTTAACTCTTTTAGATCTTTGGTTACGAATGACGTTATTCATTCAGTTGATCATAAGTGATGCAAATATCTATTGATTCATGTAGTTATTCTCTCATTCCCTCAAGTCGCAACTGGTTTTGAGCTTTTTACTAAAACGACAGAGAGTCTAAGTTTCTGTGTACCTATCGTCATTGTATTTCAAGAGTGCGTTTGTGCGTGCCTACAACTTATGTTATCTCTTTTCAATTCACGATATCCTTTATCTATTGTCTCATTCTAAATCTACGTCTATAATTCCCTCTATTCAATCCTAACGTAGTGAGCTAGTGAGTTAAAGATGTATTTTCGAAACCAAAGATTTAAAGATTGATTACGCATTTTGAAAGGATTATACATCTTTTGTATCAATCACTCCTGAGTTACACATCTCTACTACTTTAGCGAGCATGTCCCAGTCCATTTGGCATATTAATCGCGAGCTACCCTTAATGACAACTTTTGTTTTTTTCGTGTTTAACCTTTAGGCCATAGGCCTTGCTGCACTGAGAGACACGAAATAAATCCTGGTTCATATCATCCACTGCTTCCGATAACCAGCCTGGAGGAGCTTGGCCGTACAGTTGCAAATCGTCCGCATAGAGGTGACATATGCAAACGAAAGTGGATTGCTGGATGAAATGAACGTGCCAGCAGTAACCTTCCCATAATCCATAATTTCCTGAGGAAGACACAGTTGAATACAGATAGGTAAGTATATGCTTTACGAATGAGTGAACCATTATTCCTTTTTTATTATTCTATTATTAAATATTATATTTTACAATAAAACAAACAGATGAACGTTTGTCTAATTGTACCTTAAACACGAGTATAAGGTATTCTTCTACAAATGCAAAGGTATCAAAAGAATTATATGTGCTACAGCAACGCGTGGCTGGGTCTGATACTTGAGAAAAAACGACTACATTAGGCTGTTTAAGTGTTTCTCAACTCAAAAGTATCTTTATTTGTTCGCACGTTGCGCAAAAACTATGGAACAGATTTTGATGAAACTTTTTAGCTATTGATACATAGCATAATACATAGCATCACGCCCGTATTCTCTGAAGGGGTAGGTAGAGGTACACACACCCACGATTCGCAAGCCTATTGCCGTCTACCGGGCACATTTCCAAGTCCGGCCTGCTACTGAGAATTTTCTTTTCACGAAAAAATTCAATAACCCTGCCCGGGGATCGAAACTCAACACTACCGCTGCACCACAGAGGCATTTAAGTTAGGCATTGATAAGGCATAAAAACAGTACGCATGGAGTACGGAATATACGCTTTATCTTGCTACTATTCGGAACTGGAGATATAACCAAAAAAAACTAGCGTTTGCCTTCGGTGGTGCCGAGAGCAAAGGCTAGTAACAAATAAAACCTTAATTAATATGCATCTTCTTCCTAATAATTAGAGCCCTATTAGCAGCTCTTGTGATTGCTTGCTTGTTTAATTAGTTCACGTATATTAGATTAGTGGAGCAGCGTTGCGTCGCAGTTACGACGAGTTATTAAGTTATGACTATGGCCAATTAAGTACTAAATAAGTATAGAGCTTTCAAAGCAATTCAATTTTGTATGTTGTTGAGATAACAGCTACAAATTTGAAAATACAAATTATAACACAATTCAAACGGTTCATTAAGTTTAATCTTTGTATCTGTGTGTCTGTCTATGGCATCATGGCGTTGGCATTACTACCGCTTGCTTGAAATTGGCTTGAAAGAAGACGATGGGAACTAGCCTTTGTAGTCTAATAACAAAAAATAAGCTTCGCACATTTGTTGCCAAGCAGTCCTGAGGATGCCTTCTGTAGAGGCGAAACACGAGTTGAATTTGTGTTGTTTAAATGCCGTAATTTTCTAAGCGACTAACCTATAACTTTTATGGAATATTGAAAGTACAGTCCAATTTAATATCGCGGTAGGAACCGTAAAATAGGTATAACTTCAAATTATCTTTTCACTCTCGGTGTAAAATGATGGTAAAAACCAATAACCTTCAATAAAGCTTAATATTTTATGTTGAGCCACTGTAATATTACACATTTTTATGTCAGCATAGATTTATGTTGTAGTATTTCTCGCCCATGATTTAGTCGCACTTTTTTTTTAAAAAAATACCTCACACATCTTTCGGGGTAACGAATAGGGTAGTGTAGGGCCCTCACCCACTAATTAGCATTGCCGTGCGCCGATTTTTCGCCTCTACTGGTGGACCACCGAAACTATGTGACATTACTTCAGTGGTATGATTTAGTCTATCTGGACTTAAATATTTAAATCCAACGAGTTGTTTATGCGTACCTCACATGAACTCCTTATCAGGATAAAATATTATGTGTTTGTCCAGGCTATGTCAAAATCAATACATAATTTTTTCGTTATTTTAATCGTTTATTCGTTAGGTCTATATTAAGCCAAATATAGCTATCATACGGGAATTAAATTTTTGGAGATAGAAAGTGTCCGGTGACTCACTTTAACAAATTTCATTCCAATCAGTTGTTTACACGTGGTTGACGGAAACACGTTCAAACATTCCCAAACTTTGCATTTATAGTATAATTATGTAGGAAGTCTGTTAACCCGCATTGGACGGCGTGGTAGAGAATGGTAGTATTGGCACATACATATCGCTTATTGTACAACCAATATAAGTATGGAATACACGAATTGAAACAATAGCTTATTCAATGCCAAGTTGTAAAGAAGTGTGCCAAGCTACCATCGGCCTTGTAGGTATGTACTATGTATAAAATACTATAAAAACCTTCTCCTTTCGGAGCTTGCAAGCCTGTTTTTTTCTATAATGTACTCGTATTTTATTCAAAAATCTTGTTTGAAAATAACTTTGAGAGGATAAGCGCACTAGCACCTCATGAGTCTTCGAAAAGCAAAAAGAAATAGTTGGGCATAAAGTTTTGTTTTTATTGCGTATATTGGCAGACGAGCCACGGCCCGCCTGATGGTAAACAGTAACCGTCGCTCATGAGCTCTACTATACCGATAGTATTGTCAAGCCGCTGCTCACAATTTCATTTCACAGATATGAAATGAAATAATAAACGGCTATTTCCTGCTACAACCAGAACACATCAGTGTGCTTCATGGCCGGTCACACGGGAGATGGTGGTACCAACCCGCTCGAGCGCGATAGCAAGTGAGTAATCCCACTTGTTACCCAGCCCCACCAATAATGCAATGGGTGAAAACTGCTTACTCGCCTTGGCGACACTTGTATTCTTAGTCCGTCACCACACGGACAATAATTCTCTTCTATCTGCATTATATATGTCTATAATATTTCCGACTATGAAATATTTTAATGCAGTTTAATATGTCTGCCTATTCCAAAACATTTGTATGAAAAAAAATTGAGCTGGTATTACTCATAATGCTTGTCTTGTACATGTAGTCTGGCATACACAAAAATACCGCAGCCCCATTCAAAAATATGAGGCGATTGACTTGGGATAAACTTAAATTTATTATTGTTGTGTATAGTTAGCCCACCAGGGCCCTAATTTGCTATGATTAAAGAAGCACGTTACGTGGCGAGTTGACAATGTCTGCGTGGAAGTCGTCTAAAATTGTATTCACTATGCAAAGTATCAAGTTTCATAACGTGGCTAGGTCAGTTTTGAAGCTGTTCTAAGTTTAGAACAGCTTTTCATTGCATGATTGACAGTTGTCAATCTAACGTGTTTCATGCTAGCGCGTTTGTAGTTACGTTTACCATTGTTTTTATACTTTCGTGGGTGAAATGACTACAAGTTTCTGTAACTGGCAAAATAAGCTAAAGTTTAGAAATACCAATAAAATCGCTACCTGCTAATAATTTACCTACTTATTATTTTCTTTTTAGGCATACATTTTCAGAATCACTAAGATAATATTTAGGTATTAAAAGGTCATCTGTTATTTATTACGAGAACGAGAGTAAATTCTGTCTTCTTAGTATTACATTACAACTTACAATTTTATTATAGGTACTATACATTGTACATATAATATTAATAACTTTACAATGCACATACTTATTGATAAAATAGTGCTCGTTATGTTATTTAGGAGAAACAGTAACTACGATATAAATGGAACATTGTTACAAACTCTTACAAAATGTCCAAGTAATTATAATATTTAATAAACTATTCCATGTACCTATGACATTATAAAATCTGTATTTAGATCAAGTATAAGACCTGTGTATAATAGTAGGCAAACTCCTCTTGTGTTCTTATAAGTAAAATTGATGAAATAAAGTATGCAGAAAAGTAATAATCGTTTATTTATTTGTATAAATAAGTATCTTAATTAGTACCTATGAAGTCTCACAAACAAAAGTTAAGCAAGTCACTGATTGGAAACATCACACAGGCAAGAAGGCACTAATACGTTCACAACAACATCTCACAACACGTCTACTAAAATTATATCCATTTTATGAATTTAAGTCCTTGTATTAAGCAATAGCCGCCGCAATTTTGCCGTTGATATTGATGAAGTATCGTATAATATGTGAATTTTGCTTTTGCATTTGTTATTATATATAATGTGATAATTCAGTTCTTGATTAATAGTTATGATAGCCTTCGAAAAACAACGTTGCCAATGCCCCGTACTTAATTCAAATCGATTACCAAAGGAAGGAGCAATGTGTACTCGTATTATTGTTATAACAATAAATTCTTCTGTGGCGATCTTATTGATGCCGACAATGAACTTTTTTCAGAATTTTTCTTCTGTTCATAAGTTTGTAGTGTTGAGCTTATTATTTTACATATTACTTTCTTTTTTCTTGTTAGTTTGTAAAAGTAACTTACTTAAATTCAATTAAATAAACAATTTTATTCAATTCAATTCTTCTTTATGGCGATCCTGATAATTCCGCCAATGATAAACAATTATATTGATGGGTTATTATAAAGTAAAATTCACAACAATGTGCACAGACTACTAAGAGATCAAGTAGTATAGTAGTCTGTGTAAGAGATACTACTTATACACTGTGACATATGACGTGACATTAAAACAATGACAGATAGATTATAGTTTTAAAACTATGTCCTCGTACGTAGAGATAGTACATAATTATCCAATATTTAATCATATAATTATATCAAAACAAAAACAAATTAATATTAATTGTCTATAATAGTAATTTCGATGCATAAATATTAACTAATTATGAAGTTTAGAAACAAATAAATGTAATTTAAAAAACTGGTTATTTTCCGATTGAAACGATTGTATGGTTTCTAGACGTACTGAGTGAAATCGACATTTGGCATAGACAACGTATCGTGTGGTATACAGAATATTTTTTTTGTAAAATATGTCGTGGTACGTTGTGTTCTGACGTTTGAGTTACGCGCTCGGTATGACGTCACTGGTTTTCGGCAAGTAATTTTACGTCTCATAGAGAATCAAGGCCCAGACACAACACCCGTCTGGTCGGAGGATCCTCTCTTTTCAATGGGGGATGAGAAACCTTACACCCTGTTCCTCTCACCCCCCCCCCCCAAAGTAGGTACTACGTATTCGATGGTGAGTAAGAGCGCTGGAGGCAAACCCCCCTCCGTATCCTTCCTACCGTCTCCTTAGTATCCTATCCTCTCCTTATTATACGATCCGGTGACACCTGAAAGATATTCCTTGTGCTCTTTTATCCGTGTGGTGATGGATTAAGAATACAAGTGTCACCACCCCATTCTTTTCCACGGGTGTCGTATGAGGTGACTAAGGGAAGTAAGCAATTATCATCCATTGCACGACTGGTGGTAGGGCTGGGTACCAAGTGGAAATACTCACTTGGTATCCGGCCCGAGTGGTTTGGTACCACCATCTCCCGTGTGACCGGCCATGAAGCACATTGTTGCGTTTTGGCTGTAGCAGGAGATAGCCGTTTATATTTCATTTCATCTGTGAAATGAATTGGTGAGCAGCTGCTTGACAATACTCTCGCTATAGTCGAGCCCATGGGTGACGGTTACCATTTACCATCAGATGGACCGTGGCTCGTCTGCCACTACATGCAATAAAAAAAATAAAAATAAAAATATCTCTGGTGTTTCTAGCGTCTATAGGCTACGGCAACCACTTACTATCAGGTGGGCCGTTTGCCACCCACGAAGTGTAAAAAAGGTTACATGGAGCACACTATGACACTACAGTAAGGTTTAGTATTATATAGCAGTATATACACGATAAGCGCTTAACGCGCTTAATGTCTTTAATCCAGTTTTTCATTCTTGCAAAGATGTAAGTAAATTTATTAGGCTATGAAATTTAACGAAGCTCACGCAGTTGGAAGTGCTCTTTCGTCATATGTGAGGATGGTTAAATTTTATTCTTATTATATAACTTTATAACTCCCAGTTTTATGAATTAGGAATATTGTATTTTTTAGCTACCAGTAATTACTTACAATGAATAAAACCGTACTATTTTTTTTGTTAGCGCACCATGCAAGCTGTCAGAGGCTATGTTCAGTATAAGTTAAAGAAAGCCCGAGGAAACTTTAATACCTGCTACAGGCTTGCTTGTCCCAATATGAATAAGCCAGCTTGGCCGGGGAAGTATCATTCTCTCACAGAAAATCAGTGAAAGTGAAACCACATTTAGGAGCTCCTGTTGCTTTGTTTCATAAGGCGAGTGACAGCGCTGGAGACCTAAATAAGGGGTCTTATTATCCTTCTTCATTTTCTATCCCTTTCCTTGGAGTTTATTCTTCTGGTGTAACTAGCGTCTATAGGCATCGGGAGGTATGCTTGATTACCACCCTCGTAGTTTAAAAAGGTAAAAGGAGACTGGCGGTTTTCGGCCTGAGCTCTTACAGAAATAAAACTTATACGAAAAAAGTACATATTTACTCATAACTTTTTACTTCAGTACTATTTCCAAAAAACTTGTCTGAGTGGAGACAAATAATTTTTAATATTGCGATTATATTGTGAAAAATCGATACTATTAAATCATCAATACTCAACCTACTTTGTACCCTAAATCAGATTGGTTCCTTTATTACTTACATTCCAAGGTATAAGGCAGATATTTACCAAGGTAATGAGGTATTTTATAGATTTTTTTATATCATTTTACAGGTTTTTGTAATTGATTATTTACTCAATACTTATCTTTTTAAACTATTGTTTTTTTAGGATGCCAACCTAACCTGAGATGCCAACAAACTGCCACTTGTCAATCATTATAGACATTATATCATTTCAACATGAGGTTATGTTTAGCAAGAAACTCTACAACGTTATGTTGTCGTTGTTGTCTGTGATCCCTGTTCCCGGCGCTTTGTAGAATTTTCTCTGTGCTATCAATTATTATTTTTGACCATAAGGCATCCGTTGCTGGTCTCGTGTGATATTCACTTCATATGAGTCAAATAACTTCATTGATAAAATATTTAAGAAGTTTTCACGTGTGATAACCTTACGTCAATGTCATAAATTAATGTTTTATATCTACTTTCAGACAAGTTTTTGGAAAAAGTGACAACCATAAATGGTTTTCTAATTAATAATGCTATCAGAAAACATTAAAATTATCCGTGTAGGTGACCAGGCTGAATGCTCCTAGGAAACCCGCCAGTCTCCTTTGATGACATAGCTACAGCGTCGAAAAGTGTATGTGATTTACTTACTTCCTTATCATCACGCCATTTCCCTTGCGGGGTAAGCAGAGAGAACAGAGTGCCAAGAGGGTCTATTCTTGCATACATCTCTCGCTTCCTCAACATTCATAACTCTCTTCATACACGCTCGCCGGTTTCGGAGACTCCTGACTCCACCTACCTTCAACACATGACCAATTTGGTCTAGGTAGGTAAATCTCGGTCTCCCCCTGTACCTACATCCTTCCACTTTCGCATTGTATATCTACTTAGCCAGTCGCTCGCCCGGCATTCTTTCCACATGTCCGAACCATTGGAGCATTCCCTTTCGCATCTTTACACCAATACTCTCTTTCATACCTACTCGCTCTCTTACGTCATTGTTACGAATGCGGTCAGTCAGCCTCACTCCACAGATTCTCCGCAGAGATCCCATTTCAACCGAATTGATTTTACTCTCATGCTCCTTTTTACATACCCAACTCTCGCTTCCATATAATAACGTTGAGACAAGCACTGCGTTGTGTATTGCGACACGTGCCTTCTGGCTGAGGTGGTGGCTGCCGAGAAGTTGTCCCAATGCTCCGTTCGATCTATTTCCCGCATAAACTCTTCTCTCTACGTCAGTGGTGTACCTTCCATCCCGACTGAATCCACATCCAAGATATACAAATTCATCCACTTGTTCTAGCACACCATTTCCTATTGCTATTCTAACATCTGTTCTGGCTTCTTCTCTTTCAAAAACCATTACTTTGGTTTTGCTCACATTTTTGCAGGTCAGTCGCAGACTGCGCTTATAGGACCGCATCGTCTGCATATAGCAGCGAGTTAACCACTGAGTCACCCATCTGAACTCCCACATTCATTTTATTCAACCTTTGTAGACATATATCCAGATATATGATAAACAGTCTGGCTGATAGAACGCAGCCCTGTTTAACGCCGATATTGACATCAAACCAGAGTGACATTCCATCATCCAGCCGCACACAAGCTCTGCAGTCCATGTAGTTGGACTGCACTGCTTGTAGCAGTCTACCGTTAATACCATACTCCGGCAAAATGTCCCAATGTTCCTTTCGTAAAACAGTGTCAAATGCTTTCTCCAAATCCACAAAACTGCAGAAGAAGAGCCTACGGGAGCATAAGCTGCGACCATGAAGACCCTGGTGACACCTAGTTTTATTCGGACCCATAGAAGTCTGGGATCAAACATTCCGTAGTTTTTCACACCTGAGGCCAAGCGAGCGGACAGCAAAACCCCCACTCCCATGCTGGCCCGATCGCTCTGCGGTACACCAGACCACAGAGCTAACCCGCCACCAGGAAGATCACAGGCGTCGCTACCCTTTCGCTTGGTCTCTGTTACACAGAGGACATCAAGCTGTCTGTCCGACACGACGTTTACCAGCTCGTGTAACTTACCTTCTACACCACCTCTTACATTTCACGTGCCTACTCGACACTCTGCTTCCCTCGACTCACCAAACTGGGCAAGGCGTGATGGGTGGCGGCCCCCATCGCCGCATCTGCAGTTGTTCGTACCGACGGGGGTTGGTCGGTATGCGTCACCTCTGGGGCACGCCCTAACCCGCACTGCGGTACGCATTCGAGCCGGATTGCAGCCTGTGGATTACAGGCTGGCAGGGATCGCGACGAGCACGCTCCGGACTATGATCACGCAACATGTGATGATTACATTTTTTTTATTGCGTTTGTTGGTAGACTAGCCACGGCTCACCTGATAGTAAGTGGTAACCGTCACTCATGGACTCAACTATATTGAAAGTATAGTCAAGACGCTGCTCACCATGTCATTTAACATATATGCATTGAAAGGATTAACGGCTATCTCCTGCTACAACCAAAACACAGCAATGTACTTCATGGCCGGTCACACCAATCCGATCGGGCCCGATAGCAAGTGAGTACTCCCATTTGGTGCCCAGCCCTACCACCAGTAATGCAAAGGGTGATAATTGCTACTTCCCTTAATCGCCTCATACGACACCCGTGGGAAAGAATAGTTTGGTGACACTAGTATTCTTAGTCCGTCACTACACGGACAAAAATACCGATAGGTATATTATATTTTTAATAAATTTGGCATTGGTAAAATTGCAGCAGCACGTGCCTAAACCTCAGATATCTCTACTAATATTACAAAGAGGTAAAGTTTGTGAGGTTGTAAGGGGTATCCTGAATCTCTGGATCTACTGAACCGATTTTGATTTTTTTTGTACCAATAGAAACCCACGTTATTTGTGAGTGTCATAGGCTATATATTAACCCGAAAAATTATAAGACTTTTTCGTGGTAGTCGGATTTGCAAAGTAAGTCGGAGAAAAAACGGCCGAACGAAAACGTTTCTTACGAACGCTGCCTTAACGATGGGAGATATATGATTGAGTTCTAGAGAAAAGTTGTAAAGCTTAATAATGTCTACAAAAAAGTCAGCGACAGCATATGTCTCACTTTTATATTTAAGTCACAAAAAGTAGTTATTTATATTAAAAAAATAATTTAAATCGGTAGGTCATGTTTGTTTTTTTTTTTGTTTCATGGTCGCAGCTTATGCTCCCGTAGGCTCTTCGGTGGCATCGGATCTAGAGAAGTTCTGGGATAATGTAAGGGAAGTTCTGGATTTGGCAGAAGCTAGTGAACGCGTGATCGTATGCGGAGACTTGAATGGATGGGTTGGGACCAAGCGTCCAGACTTCGACGACGTGCTTGGTTCATTTGGTGATAAGAGAGTGAATGATGCAGGTAGGCTCATTGCGGATGTATGTATAGAGAGAAACCTTATTGTGTCAAACACATTTTTTCAACATAAGGACATCCATATGTATACATGGAGAAGGAATGAACAGAGAAGTATGATAGATTTAATTCTGATAGACAGTCGCCTCCGAAGTAAAATTCTGGATACAAGAGCCTACAGGGGTCCCACTGTCGACACGGACCACTATCTCGTTATTGCGAGCTTTAGTGGTCTGTTCAGAAAGTGGAGACACTGGCGAGAGCGTGTTCACTTCGGAGGGCTTGAAAGAATAAAGATTGAAAAGTTGCAAGAAGAGAGTGTAAGAGCAAAGTATGCATAGGGTATCCGTGAACGGCTGACAATGGCAAATCAGCCGGGATCTGCCATTGAAGAATGCTGGAGAGTAGTGAAAGATAGTATGGTAGATACAGCGAAAGAAGTGGATGCTCAAAGAAGCATAGGAAAGTGAAAGGTGATGCATGCTGGGATACGGAAGTAGCAGCTTCCGTAGACCAAAAGAAGAAAGCGCGGCTGGACTATGTATCTTCTCTGAACCTGAGTGCAAGTATGCAAGAACAGAATAAAGAAATATACCGGCAACGTAAGCATGACACCAAAGTCTTAGTGAAAGAGAAGCGTGAAATAGATCAAATATGATTGCAGAAGAAAGGCTGACCAAAAACTTCGAGAGCAACACCAAACTTTTCTGGAGGGAGGTGAAGAAATCTCGGAGTGGTTGGTCAGCTTTCAGAATGAATGAAATAAGGCCTAAAAGTGGAGACATTCTTACGCAAACACAAGATGTGTTAAGCCGATGGAGTGAATATTTTGGAGATATGTATGCGGATGTTCAGGATGATGCTGGTGCCACATGTGATCTAACAGATCAGCATTCGGTACCGGCATCCTCTGATGACATTAGTATGGATGAAGTTGAATGGGCGATTAGAAGTTTGATAAATGGTAAGGCAGCGGGTATTGATATGGTGTCTGCTGAGATGATCAAGCTTGGAGGCTCATGTGTCTGGGAATCCTTCCTGATGCTTCTCAATTTATGTTGGAGCTCAGGAATGGTTGCCAAGGACTGGAGAAGCACAGTCATCGTGCCCTTGTTTAAAAGCAAGGGTTCACGTTATGACTGTGCAAACTACAGAGCCATTAGCTTGACCAGTTTGGCAGCCAAAATGTATGGTAAAATTGTTGAAAGGGGAATGAGGATGGTGTTTGATGAATTTTTGTGTGAGGCACAAGGAGGTTTCAGGTGTGGACGAGGATGCATGGATCAAGTGTTTTCTCTGCGCAACATTGTGGAGAAGCATCTGGCTGTAGGCCAGAGGGTTTTCTGCAGTTTTGTGGATTTGGAGAAAGCATTTGACACTGTTGTACGAAAGGAACTTTGGGACATTTTGCCGGAGTATGATATTAGCGGTAGACTGCTACAAGCGGTGCAGTCCAACTACATGGACTGCAGAGCTTGTGTGCGGCTGGATGATGGAATGTCACCCTGGTTTGACGTCAATATCGGCGTTAAACAGGGCTGCATTCTATCAGCCAGACTGTTTATCATATATCTGGATATATGTCTACAAAGGTTGAATGAAATGAATGTGGGAGTTCAGATGGGCGACTCAGTGGTTAACTCGCTGCTATATGCAGACGATGCGGTCCTATTAGCGCAGTCTGCGACTGACCTGCAAACCCTAGTCGACGTAATGGCAGAAGATTGTAAGAAAAGGGGCCTACGTGTGAATGTGAGCAAAACCAAAGTAATGGTTTTTGAAAGAGAAGAGGTCAGAACAGATGTTAGAGTAGCAATAGGAAATGGTGTGCTAGAACAAGTGGATGAATTTGTATATCTTGGATGTGGATTCAATCGGGATGGAAGGTACACCACTGATGTAAAGAGAAGAGTGAATGCGGGAAATAGAGTGAACGCAGCATTGGGACAACTTCTCGGCAGCCACCACCTCAGCCAGAAGGCACGTGTCGCAATACACAACGCAGTGCTTGTCCCAACGTTATTATATGGAAGCGAGAGTTGGGTATGTAAAAAGGAGCATGAGAGCAAAATCAATGCGGTCGAAATGCGGTCTCTGCGAAGAATCTGTGGAGTGAGGCTGACTGACCGCATTCGTAACAATGACTTAATAGAGCGAGTAGGTATGAAAGAAAGTATTGGTGTAAAGATGCGAAAGGGAATGCTCCGATGGTTCGGACATGTGGAAAGAATGCCGGACGAGCGACTGGCTAAGAAGATATACAATGCGAATGTGGAAGGATGTAGGTACAGGGGGAGACCGAGACTTACCTACCTAGACCAAATTGGTCATGTGTTGAAGGAAGGTGGAGTCAGGAGTCTCCGAAACCAGCGTGCGTGCATGAAGAGAGTTATGAATGTTGAGGTAGCGAGAGATGTATGCAAGAATATAGCCTCTTGGCGCTTTGTTCTCTCTGCCTACCCCGCAAGGGAAATGGCGTGATGATAAGTAAGTAAGTAAGTCATGTTTGTTGGTCATATTATTAACAATTATAAATTCTTATCAAAATAAGTAAATTTATCGTCTCAAGTGTTTAAAACAAAAGACTTTTCCCTTTTACTGCATATAATTTGGACGAATGGTTAATGAGCGAACACGACATAGGTATGGAACCGCGCCTGTGTCGTAATCTATTGAGTGATATTTCTATTAGACGGTTTTTTTAAATGTTTACCGCCCAATGAAGTGGGCATGGGTCAGTTAGTTACAAATAAGATACACTTAAGTATTGATTTCTTTTGTTCGATTAGAGAGGCGCATACCCGCTCACCTAGACATCCTATACATTATCCAATCTTTTTTTTATAAGGCAAAAAAAATGTACCTAACCGCACACCCCGTCCGTCGGGACAAGGTAGTGTGCACTAAGTAAACCCGCCATGTGACGTCTCACCACTGGAACTGTGTGACATTACTTCGTGGTGGTATACCTTACTTTCTCTAGAACTGGTCACGCGCAAGTAATACTCTCAGTGCTAGCACAAAGAAATAATACGTTGTATAGCATTCGGCAGCCACTGATAATTCAGTACAGTGAATAAGATTACGATTACGTCATGGGTTCAATTCCCACTCAGAGGAATTAGAATTTATCTCACTAAATCGTATCGACATCGCATCTTGTGATTGTGATTGGTTAAGAGATCACTGTGATTAGCCGAGGAACTATTGCGACAACACGCGTCGGTTTTTCTACTAATCACAAGTGAGACGATATGATTTAGTGAGTTACATTCTACGAGCCCAGGTTAACTCTTTGTACCACTGAAGGAATGTAATATAGTTCCGGTGGCCCGCCAATAAAAGCGGAGAGACGGCGCGCGGCGGGTTTCTTTAGTGGGTGAGGGCCCCACACTACTCTGTTCGTTGCCCCGAACGACGGGGTTTGCGGTTAGGAAAAAATTTTCCCGCCTTAACAAAAAACAAAAAAAGGTTAACTCTTTGTGTTTGTAATTGTATTGTTATTGCTAAGTCTCCCCCGATTGAAGGAATATTTTTAGTGAGGTTGATCTCTGTTAAATAAAACTAATAAGTATCGACCTCTCAGTATTTGTATATAGGTACCATTCTCACGACACTTATTTATTCGAACTACATTAACCTCCTGCGCCACAGATATACGTACCCCTCGTCCCTACTACACATAATTCTCTGTCATGCAGTTATCTTAAAAATAATAAGGTTATATTTTGTCCCCATGATAGGTACGCGTGACCTTGCAAACAAGAAAGAACAGCAATATTACGCAACAAAAATTAATAAATGATCAAAACAATGATATTTATAGAAAGCCGAAATATTTCTTATCCGTTACGTGATGAAAATACAACGATAACTTTGCTACACTCCAATAAATTAAGAGAAAAATATAACTCGGCCTAAATAACAACGGTGGTTTAGCTGTGATTAGACGAAACCTGAAGTTAATCAAATGTAGACTCTGATCGGAATATGGTAATTACACACAAATTTAATCAATATAAATTATTTGTGAATGAGGAAAAGGAGAACTTTAGTGTGAGCTGGAATCGAACCTGCGTCTTTTCCAATCCGGGGAAGTGCTCTAAGCCACTGAGCTATCGTACCATTCTTTCGATCATCTCAATCTCTTTATCACATTTATTTTTATGACCAAAGCCATCTATCGGAATGCATTTACATGCATTAAACCAATATAGTAAGTTTGATTTTGCAATTAAAATTCATACTATTTGTTAGCGCGATTTTCTTAAACATTTTTAATCTATATTTTTTAGCATCTGACATGCTCCGCTACTTATTAAGTACAAATAATTTGTACATAAAAAGTAGCGGAGCATGTCAAATGTAAAAAAATATAGATTAAAAATATTACTCATTATAACATTTTGATTCATGGTAAATGTATGGTGACGCCTCGCAGGCTCAACTTGGCTCGTGTTGCTTCTGTAGACAGAAATTGAGTGCACCACGAGGCTGCCTTGCGACTTAAACGAACATTCAATAAGGCACCTCGCAAGCGGCCTTGTAATGTCGAATCACGGCTTTGTGATTAATGATTAAAGTGTTATTCAGTGCTCTTTTTTCATTGTTTATATTGGCAACAAGTTACCCCACCTGGTGGTAATTGGCAACAGCTATATTAAACTCACCAATATGAAGAATACTGTCCAGCCGCTTGCTTAACTTTACAATTAAATTTGTCTTCTAATTTTGGGTAGTGATTGATAGATTAAATACACTAATCTATACTGTACAGTTTCAATGAGAAATATTGTAATGGTTTATATCTCATCTCTTGGACTGGCTTCTACATTCGATTTGCAAAAATTCAATAGAATTGGTATTGTAGTTTTTGCGTTAGGCTTACATACCAATATACAAATCCGTAGTAATCTTCTCCTACTTCACATTTAAATATATTAAGAAATTGGAAAATCCGAAAGTGCACGCCTCATAATTTCATTTTACACCATTTATAAATTGATTATTTGTAAAAGTGTATATAATATAAGTATGTAGATACACTCGTTCTCATGTGCCGAAGCTCTTGTACTGTCTCAAGATCTTTCAAGGTGTCACTACTGTTGAATTGGGTGGTAATTTAAATTGAATAAGTAACTAATAATGTATTGGTCTTACTAAGTAGTTTTCAATAAATCACATATATAGCGCTAATTTCAAAAAGTACTAATATGGTTCTCATGTCTTATATAGATGGCGCTAATTTTAAGAAGTAGTACTTTATTGGTTCTATAAAAGTAGTTCTCACTAAATAAGGTAGATAGCGCTGGTTTTAGTATATGATTGAATTGACCATAGATATTCAAACTATTTTTGTTTATTTAATAACAATTAAACCAAATCGAATCTAACCGTGAAAAGTAATAGATAGGGTTCTATTCTTAATTATACTGAAACGTAAGAGAGAAAAAAAGACTCGAAGTATTTCGGTCGTTATCGTGATAACATACAGGACCGCACATACAGATACACGGACGTCCCAGACAGAACTTTTTTAAACAGTTTTTTAACTAGTTTAAATAAATATCATGAGTGTTAAAAAATTGTGGTTTTTCTTGATACGTGTGTGTATATATTATTTTACAAGTACAATATATGATAAATAGAGACATTTTTTAAGTTTGAAAAATCTGTTGTTTTGCGTGAAGTGACAGTGTACCCTAGAACGCTTCGCTTATGAGGCGTGCAATATGCGATTTCAACCTTACGATTCAAAAAAAAAAATAACATAGCATCACGCCTGTATTCCCCGAAGGGGTAGGCAGAGGTGTATTTACACACCCACGACTCGCCAGCTATGTTTGAGTCCCACGTAATAGGGGGCGAGCCTATTGACGTTTACCGGGCACATTTCCAAACTCCAGGCTGCTACTGAGAATTTTTCTTTTTAGCAACAACATTACCCGACCCGGGGATCGAACCCGAGACCTCATGAATAGCAGTCGCATACAATACCGCTACACCACCTGACGATTCAAATTGCCAAATTATTATTAAAATATTACAAAGAAAATTTCCAATCATTTGAAGAGCTAGTTATAATTCCTGACGTGGCTCAAATATATTACAAAGCAGTTATTCCATTCTTTTACATACACACAGATGTTATCATATTAATTAAAATGAGAGGTAAAATACCTAAGTTCGTGTTTTAATCATCTAAAGCGAGCGAGCAACTTTGAACTATTACATCAATTCATCGGATTTCAATCAAGTAAAATATTTATGTCGTGCTAAAGCTGGAAATATTGAGTTTCATTTATTACAACGGATAAATTGAAAAGTCGAAATTTAGTGCTAATATTCCTATGAGGGACTTGGAAGAAAGAAATTCATTAAAATTTCAAAAATGTTGTCTTTATTACTCGTTTCGTTGGTATACTTAAATCAGATATAATTTTTTATCTATATACTTTTATAAAGCTATAAGTTTAGAGAAGCCACAGAGCTATATCTGTACATTTAAGATATTTGAGAAAAAAATACTGATAATGTAGGTTGGCTGTTTAGACGTCTCTGAACATGAGACATTTTTTTTTAGAATATCTATCTGCTTTATTTTTGTAAACCACGAAAAAACCACTGAACAGATTTTGACGGAACTGTTTTTGTAGTATATAACTCTAATCAAGACTTATATATATTTAGATATTTTTATATATATTTTTAGCATTTGACATGCTTAGCACTATACATTAAACACAAAGTGAAAAATGTGAAATCGAAAATAACAGTCAGGAGCAGGATTTGAACCTGCATCTCCTGGATACCGTCCAGATGCTTTACCAATTCAGCCATCCTGACAATTACTCCTGACTGCTAATTTCGATAACACATCATACTTAACGTCTTTGGGTGACGCCTGCGCCATCTGTCGGAAGTATTTTCATACATTATACCGACCAGGTAAACTTAATTTTACAATTAAGATTGTTACCTAATAATGACGCAAACCCTATACATATTTAGATATTTTTATATATATTTTTAGCATTTGACATGCTTCAGGATGGCTGAATTGGTAAAGCATCTGGATGGTATCCAGGAGATGCAGGTTCAAATCCTGCTCCTGACTGTTATTTTCGATTTCACATTTTTCACTTTGTGTTTAAGACTTATATACTTATTTGGCTGTCTTATCCCATTTCTACATCGGGAACTTGAGATATATAAAACTAGCTTTTGCATGTGGCGGGGCCGCCGGAACGGTCCGTAAATTATACAAAGGAAGTTCTGATATCCGTTTTATTACCATGTTATCTCCGTAGGTTTTTTCTGGATATGCCTCTAATATCAAATCTTTGGCAAGAAGTTATTGCTAAATTCTAAACCGACGATTCCAATATTTTAAAATATGTAACATACACGGTATTTTTTTCAAATCCATTACTTTCCCACTATTGGGCAGGGGCTTCTCTCAGAGAGAGATGGTATCAGGTCGTAGTCAACACGTGTCCGACACGTGATACCTGATTAGTCGAGATTTTGACGCGTGATTTAGGCGATCAATCACAATGAAGCGAAACAAAAGTTCGTCTAACGTTTCCTTTTTTCCTTCTAAGGGGCCTGCTTTCTTAAAGATGTTTTTGTTTACCTAAACATTTTCACGAATACCTTGCAGTATTTATTAGCAAGCACACTTAGCATATAGCGTAACGCATAAGGTTCAAATCAATCAATCAGCCAATCGCAGGTCACTGCTCGACTTAAGCCTCCGATTGGGAGCACAACGATGATTGCATAGTGCGTCTTCCCTTTGCCATTTTCAGATGATCCGACCATCGAAAGGGATAGGTGGCGGGGTCATAATGCTTGTGAATTGGTCAATGATATCCATATAAGATACAACAAATGAATGATTTTGTGCTCGTTAAATTTAATACAAAAAATACTGTTGTGCACTATGTCGGGCGAATCAAAGACATAATATGTATAAATTGAAGCCAAATTAAGCAGTAACTGCTCACGTATTTTAATCCTTGTTAAAGAGATTCGATTGCACCAAACAAATTTGTGGTAGTTTCACTTTCAAAGACATAAACCCTCTCCATACTTGTAATAAAATCAGAACGAATTCGTGACTTCACTGTTAATGATAACTTTCATCATAAAACGTGTACGCTATTGAGTATTTTAATCTTATAAATAAATAATTATATACTTGTAATAGAAGGTCGGAGGAGGTAATAGCCTAGTTGTATACTTGCAATTCGAACCATCTCCAAAGTTAAACAACTTTCACTCGGCTGGCAATGAGATGGGTGACCAAAAAGTGACTACTAATTGTGGATACCTGATCTCCTCTGTGCTTCAGAAATCACGTTAAGTAGCGGGTCCCGGCTATCAAATAACATCTTAGCAGTCGTTACAGGTCCTGAATAAAAATTTCTAACTCCAGACTTGTTCTAAGGTTACCAGAATATGTTCTTTAAGTTAGGTCGTGGAGGCACAGACAGGCAGTCGTACCGTGTAAATATTGGCGGATCAGCTAAAAACCGAACAGATCAGAAGCCAACCCCATCAAATGTTTGAAATAGAGATGATGATAAACTTGTAATAGATGCAATCTCAATTGATCCATTTTGTTGGGTCAAAGGAATTGATCCTGTACCGTAAGAATAAATAATACTCGTAGAAGCGAAACTCCAAGATAATAGCGTATTGTCTGGCTCACATTTAAATTAATATTTAATGAAATCATGAGTAGTCGTCTAAAAATGGTGATCTATTGCAGTGTTATTTTCTTGCTTGGATTAAAATTGAAACTAAATTGTAAGTCTTTAAGCATCCAGAAAAATATAATTAATCATTAGTTATGTACGTTAAATGCGAGCCAGACAGTTAGTATTACTGTTATAGAGACCTTGAAGGTGTCTGAGCCAATAGCTTCGTTTCTAACTCATATTATTTATTCTTATGCCTGTACTTTATTTTACAAGATCTTATTGGCAACGATGGTAGAAGATTAAACCACCCACCTGATGGTAAATGGTAACCGCTGCTCATGTTCTTTCGCAATATCGGGGGCACAGCCAAATCGCCGCCTACCAGGCTTGAGTAAAGTGCTGTTTTTAAACCTAGTTTAGATAAGGATACGTCATAGCTGGGGAAACACCGTGGCTCATATAAGCGTAGGATGTATTAGTGAAAAAATACGCGTTAGAAAATGGCGCCGAAAACGAACCATGTTAAACGTTCCAAGTCGATGGTTTTTAAAAATCTAACAGCACTTTTTGGCTATACTAGAAATTTAATTCATTAAATTAACTATTTAGGATATTTTATCATAAAATAAATTCTGGAAATTAAATCGGATAATTTCTTTAATTTTTCTATTTTTTTACCTTCTTTTATTCCTTTCTTCAGGGTGGGTAGCATATATTATCTATTAGGTTGACGGGGTCTTTATATCGGGTGACTTTCACAGGCACATTATTTTGTAATTACGTTCAACAATACTGTTACTCACACGAAAAGCCTTAGTCAAAGGTTTTAACAATTTTGGCATACTGATTTTACCTATGTATTATTTTGTATGTTTCCTTTTAAATTTGGTGTAAATAAAATACCTTGATCGACAATTGTTGAATACCGGTTGCAGATGTAGACATTAATTGAAAGCACGAACCTGCTCTTTAAAAGACAAAACCTAGTTGACACACGCACTTCAAACATCGCGAGCTTCAAGAATTCCAATCAGAATACGTCTCAGTATATACTGACATTAAGTTTTGCTCAATAAGTTACTGTGTCGCTTGGTAATTGAGTTAAATTTTCTTTGTGGAAAGCTTATGGGTGTCAAAGTGGGGGCAGGAGGCTCTTGCGCTCGCGCAGCCAGTGTGACGCGGGCGTTGGCGCGTAGCGAGCAGTTTTAGCGATTTGCGAAATATTCCAAATCGATTCAGAACTGCTTCCGAGTGAAAGTGTCAGGATGTTGTGATTACCTGTGTATCATCAAGTGTACATTCAATTAACGAGTGATACGATTGTTTGGCAATTAGTAATCGAGTACCGTATTGGATAACTACGGTAGGTCAAGTAGTTTCACACAACTATCTTTTTATGGTACATTCGCAGAGAGAAAACGTCGTTCGTCTGTCTGTCAAGTGATTTTACTCGCCAATACCACAGGAATGTTGGTTGACAAAACTGGTCATTGCGTTATTTCAACGTTTTATTTAATGCATGTGAGAATAACGAACACGTAGTTGTTAATTTAACCTTTCCATTAATGGAACGTATCGATACGTTTTTGTTTTGAGTTTCGAAATTCTTAAAACTTGTGACATTTTATAGATTCATATAATTTGTATTGTTTGAAACTTAATTTAAATTTTATACTTGTTTTTCTTAGAAAATAACGTGTGATACAACTTCGCGATATTTTAAATATAATATTTGATTGGGAATTATGATAACAATTATATAGGCTTACTACTCGTATATTATGTCATGCTATATAGATAATAATTGTAATGTTGATTACGTCATTAACACGAGTTTTTTCTAGAAAATGCATACATGCATGCATTTATGTACTTATTTACCTATCTATTTAAAAGTTTAGGAGGTATCTATATTACATTTATTTTTAATTGTTATTTTGACCAGTACCTACCTATTTTAGTACTGTGATGTAATTGAAGAAATCTACAACTAAAATGCCAATCACACCATAAAATAAGACTAATTAGATTATAAGCATAGGAAACCAAAGAGGTACATTTAGTTAAACTAGTCCCGGGTTGGGCATAAGTCCGGCAAACAAGGCTCGGTATGTACCTACTAGGTTTTTCCGTGAGTAAATATAGCGATTTTGAATCGGGAATTGTGGATAACAGATAACAATAAGCTCATCAACTAATATGTTTGACTAAAACTTAATAGATATGTGCGGACATCTGTTTGTCCTTTTAAGACAAAGCCGTGACGACTGTTGAATTAATAAAATACAAAATTATAATCGATTAGAAGAGTCTCGTGATTAGCCAAAGCCGCGTGACTCATTCGGAGTTAATTGTATTAAAATTGGACATTGATAGCGTAGGCTTTAAGAATTAGCTTGTTTAGCTTCTGGGCAAAGTGGGCATACCATACAATCTATGTAATGTATATTAAATCAAATTTAACCTTGACAAATAAAGTCAATTTATACCTAAAGGCATTGGAGTTTTTATGTTCACACTTTATTAAACTTTATAGGCAGATATAATGGAGGCGGAGATTGGTTTAAGGATTTTTTGTATTTAAATAGTTTGCTGTTTCAAGGTTTGGGGCACTTTTATATTATACCTACTAGCTTTTGGCTGCGATGCAACCTTTTTTTTGGTTATAGTCTCAAGTTCCCGATATAGTAACGTGATAAAATGTATATCAGTTTTAAGTCTAATCAAAATTTATAAAACAGCCAGGACGTAAAGTATGAATGTGTTATCGAAATTAGCAGTTGAGAACAATTGTCACGATGGCTGAATTGGCAAAGCATCTGGACGGTATCCAGGAGATGCAGGTTCAAATCCTGCTCGTGAGTGTTATTTTAGATTTCACATTTTCCACTTTGTGTTTAAAGTGTAAATGACATCGTGCCGATAGTTGATACAATGGGTACAGCTTAAATCTAATCAATAGTTATCAAAAAAAAAAAAAAACATGAACGTCTTTGGGTACTGCCGATAGAAGTGAAAACTAACTTGTAAATTGTATCGTTGAGCTATTAGATTGTTTATTTGAATTAATTCGGAGCGTTCGGTGACGATGACGTAAATTCCATGATTTTTGTTCACCCAAAAAGTACTTATGTTATGAATCTAGTTTCTCTCACAGTCATATAATTCCTTTTGGCGGGATATAAAGTAGCCTATGTCCTTTTATAAGCTCCAGACTTATTTATGCTAAATTTTATGGTTCAGTTGTTAAAGTGTGAAGTAGTAACAAACGAACAAACTCACTTTCGCATGTATTATATTATAGTAAGGATGGTCCACCTGATTGTAGGTGCTAGCCAACTTTCATGGTCTCAACAATATTATACTACAAATACTGCCAAGGCTCTGCTGAACACCTGTTTTCGGCAATAATATTGCATCAAGAAGCAATCTACATCGTTTTCCACACGTTGCTTATCACTATGATCATGGACTCTATTTTTTTTTAGGTGAATGATTCAAAAAGACACTAACACAGATGAAATGTGTTGATAGTGTAGGATTTTTACCCACTAAAAACTACCTCTCTACAGCATCTGATGTGACGTCACGGGACAGCAAGCATTATCGTAGACTCTATCTTTGGATAGGCAGTAGTAGTTTAATTCCATAAACAAATGATTATCTGTCACACATAAAATTAAATATTAGCTTGAATATTTACTTCTTAGTTTATTATGATCAAGGTTGTTAGATCCGCTAATGATTCGTCAGATTGTATTCAATCCGGGATCATCGTTTTACCTTGCAAGTGACTTTTGTATTTACAATCACGATGATGTAACAAAACTTCATCTATACTATTATAAAATTGTAAAAGAGTTATGTCTTTACATCCTTAATAATATTATAAACCCGAAAGTGACTTTGATTGTTTATTTGCTTATTACGCTTTTACGCCGCAGCTACTGAACCAATCATTCAAATTTCGACTATATAGAGCCCAGAAAAGTGGGATTACTATATTTACATAGTAATAATTTATAAACCGTAGAGTTATGTATTCCCAAGTCTTATGGTTTAACAAATTTAAGAAAATATACTGGATTAGACTATTTAGGCATCTATGAATATTCAAAATTATTTTTAGAATTTTAGTTTGTCTGTTTTTATCTTGTTTTGGTTGCACATCGCCCAGAAACAAATGAATAGATTTTGATGAAAAAGTTTGATAGCTCTTAATAGACTTAAACTAGCATCCATTTTATCCCGCAACTCTTTCGGGAACCTGAATCTATTCATCAACTAGCAAAAAAAGTTTTCTTTTTAGGAAAAAGCTCAATAACATTGCCTGACCCGGGGATCGAACCCGAAACCTCATGATTAGCAGTCGCATACACTACCGCTACACCACCGAGGCAGTTTATAAGATAAAAATGCAAATATAGCGTAGTGAAGTATCTAAATACTACTAATAAGGTAATGAGTACTAAAATTGTTTTAATTTTCATTTTCTGTACAAGTTGCAGATGAAGTATTCTCACGGGTCATTTAAATAATGATACTACAAACATATCTTGTCCTGATGAAATTACTTCCATTGCATTAATATTAAAGAAATCACAAATTATCAATGAATCTACAACAAAACAAATAATTAGTTATCTTGTTAATTTAACAATAACGAAGGCTATCCGGATAGAAGGGATTACTTAATAATTTTCGTTTTGTACAAGGCCGCTCAGTAAAGTAGTTGCTTAACAAGGTGATTATAAAAACACTGCCATTTTTAACTATATACATTAAACACAAAGTGTGAAAATGCGAAATCGAAAATAACAGTTACGAGCAGGATTTGAACCTGCATCTCCCGGATACTGTCCAGATGCTTTGCCAATTCAGCCATCGTGACAATTACTCCTGACTGCTAATTTCGGTAACACATTCTTACTTAACGTCTTGGATGACGCCCTTTTGTATTTTTCTTTAATGTATATGGCCAAGCATGTCAAATGCTAAATATATATATAAAAATATCTAAATATATACCAGGAATTCTTACAAGTCCTTAGTAATATTATAAATATGAAAGTGCGTTGTTTTGTTATGCTTTCATACTATAACTACAGAACCAATCATCATGAAATTTTGCAAGTACACATGTACCCATGTTGTGTGTGGAGCCCAAAAAAGGACATAGAGTAATTTTTATCCCGAAAATTTTAGGGTTCCTATTAGTTAGATATTTTTGTACTCAGATCATTTATTTGCCAAATTATGATATTAATAGTGGTGGCTAGCTTTTGCTTAAGCATAATAAGCTAGATCATTTGTTTTTAAAAGCAACACCCTGCACTAAGGAATAATCCTTGTATCGCGGGGGACTTAACAGACATACAATTTCGTGGACACAGGGTACACCCAGACTCAAAACAAACATTTGTGGATCACATAAAGAGTTGTCCTGTTGAATCAATCCAACAACACTTGGGCCGAGGCAAGTACCTAAATCACTCTACCATCTATGCAGTTTATAAATAAACCTCTAATTGTGTCAAATTATGTAATTACGGATAAACTAACTGACTTATCATCAAGGGAAATGCCCTTGCAGGGTAAGCAGAGAGAACAGAGTGCCAAGAGGCTCTATTCTTGCATACATCTCTCGCTTCCTCAACATTCATAATACTCTTCATACACGCTCGCCGGTTTCGGAGACTCCTGGCTCCACCTTCCTTCAATACATGACCGATTTGGTCTAGGTAGGTGAGTCTCGGTCTCCCCCTGTACCTACATCCTTCCACTTTCGCATTTTATATCTTCTTAACCAGTCGCTCGTCCGGCATTCTTTCCACATGTCCGAACCATCGGAGCATTCCCTTTCGCATCTTTTCAAATGAATACAATGGTTAAGTGCATTAATTCAAGAGTGTAGTTAATATTTAATGTCTGCTTATCGGATGGTGAACGGAATTTCTTAAACGCTATGTTAGACGTCATGTTGACCAATCATCAATTTTTTTTTGATCTTGATATTGTTGCTAATCAGGTTTTGCTAGACGTATTTTTTCTGTACGTTTATAAAGCTGTAATAGAGTTATTTCTGTACATTTAAGATATTTGAGAAAATATGACTGTAATGTATTTATATAAACTTTAAGCTGGGCTCAAAAAACGACATGGGGTTTTAGTATTGTTTTCTGTTTGTCTGCTTATCTGTTTATTTGTTTGAACATCAAGAAAAAACTACTGGACGAATTTTGATTATATCGTGCCATGAAATAGTATGAATTTTAAATCCACTAGGTGGCGTGCGTCATAAAGATATCTTAAAGCATTTGTGAAGTGGAGATTGGGTGTCGCTGTCGGTGACTGCGAATCTGCTTAGCGGTCTAGAGCACTTCCCCGGATTGGAAGGGACGCAGGTTCGGATCCCACTCGCAGTAAAGCTCTCTTTTTCCACTTTCATAAATAATTTGTTCTTTAAAGTAGCAGATCACTTCAAGTGCTAAAATACAGATCAAAATATTATAGGTATGTATATTAGGTACCATTTATGATTATTATCGATTTAATATTTTATTTGGTCAACTTACAAACGAGTAGTGATAAACCGGATACTAATAGAACAAGCTCATATATCTATAAATATTTACTGGTTATGAGATATAACTACTTAACTTTGGTAAAACTTTAGAGATTTATTTTAATTCGCTTGAACATGGGAAAATAATGCTTATATTTTCCGCCATAGACTAAACGTTACGGTTCTATGAATAAATATATCATTTAACACTTGAAAACATTTACAATTACAACGAACTAAAAATCAAACATTGAACTCTACCTTTACTGTTGTCACTATTAAAGCCACAGTTTAATTACAATCACAGAATAATTAAGGTAACTCTAATAGGTTTTGAAAACTGTTTGAACTTAAAATTAAATTTTAAACACAGGGAATCAAGTTAAAACATGAGGGCCTTATTTTACGGTAGATACTCCTACCCTCCTACCCCTAGCCGTGTGGGGCCGGCTTTCGAATTGTCCCACCCCTCTCTACTCATGGGAGTCGTAAGAGCCGACTGAGAGAATACCGCGGGAGTGGGCACCAGCACTCCTTCGAGTATTAAGAACATCCACTGCGATCGCCTACCTGCCTGCCAAGCGTGGCGATTACGGCACTATCCCCTATTCCTTGGGGAGGCCTATGTCCAGCAGTGGACGTTAAAAGGCTGATGGATGGATGGATGTATCGCTTCTTATTATCCTTACTATCCTCTTCTTAATATCCCTTTCCTTGAATATGGCGATGAGCGAGTGATGCCTCTGGTATATTGCTAGCGTCTATAAGATACGGTAGCCCACTTACCATCAGGTTGGCTGTATGCTTGTTTGCCACCCATTTGGTATAAAAATTTGACAAAAATAAACTTTCGAAAATATAATATATCACTCTCTGGCACATTGATTTCATTTTTCTGGGATGAAAAGTAGCTTATGTCGTTTTCTAGGCTATATAGTAGGTATGCAAATTTCACTTTATGTAGGTATGCAAATTTCATAATAATTAATCCAGTAGTTACGGCGTGACAGCGTAACAAACAAACCCACTTTCGCATTTATAATATTTGTAAGGATTTTATTATTATTGATCGAGTAATTTTAGCGGTCTCAAACCTTTTCGAACTATACCTATCCTAAGAAAACTTTTTATATTTCTTGATAAAGAGTAGCTTACTTACTGCTGGTAAACTATTTTTCTGCAAAAAAAAAAACATATCAATCGGTTATTCTGTTGTTGTGTATATGAAAGCTTATCTAACAGACACACTTGAAAACTAAAATTATTACAGAGAAGAATAAAGAATTTGATCAAAGCGTGGCTATGAACGATAGTGGAATTTTAATGCTATTCCACGCTTTTAAAGGAACAATTAATCTCGCTTTGAAAACAATGTGCACGCAAGTGTGCAAGCACATTTGAAAATTCTTTTCATTTGGAAAGAAGCCAATGTTTAAAAATATTTCACAATAGCTTTGTATGTGCCTATTCTCTCTGTCTGTCCTTATCACTTTGAAGTAGATAACATTGATTGAAATCCCCAATATTGTTAAGTCCATGATTGATGAATGATGCCCTTATTTACCATCAAGGAAGCGTTTCAAAAGTTTGTCAATTTTAAGTTATCTAGATCAAGGAGAAGAAGAATAGCGGGTAATGACATCAACACATCGCCTGTACTAGTATTGACGTATACTATACGATATCCAATAGTTATAAATAACAAACTTCTGACAAGATTGCAGTGCCACCTATCGGGTCCAATTGAATCTGAACCATCCATGGGCCACACAAACAATGTCATCAAAATCGGTCCATCAGTGTTGCAGTTCCGTGATATAAAAACGTTCAGAAAAATTATAGCTGATTGCACAGATGGCGGAGTGGTTTAGATACCGACTTTCCATCTGAGTGTTTTGAGTTCGATTTCCACACAGGACAACGCTTTGTGTGATTCACAGGATAGTTGTTCTGAGTCCAGGTGTAGTTTGTGTCCGTGAAATTATATAAAGTCCCCCGCGATACAAGGATTATTCCTTAGTGCAGGGTATTATAGTCTTTAAAAAAAATAAAAAATATATACATATATATAATAGATACATTTTGCTATTCAAATTCATAAGGTGAAATTATTTCAATATCATTAACTAACGTTGTTACTATTTTGTTTTACGCATTTTACCGCAATTAATAGCACTTATTTAAAGAGAAGCTTTAAAGTAACCAAAACGTCAGTAAAATAATTAAACTCATTAGACCCTTGAGCTTCCCCGATCCGTTTTTGTACCGCATTATGAGTACACATATTATGCTCGAGGGGTAACACCATAAAATCCTTAAAATTAATATTATTTTATGAGGTTTTTAGAAATGCTTTGATTCTTTAAAATTTCTAGACTTATTTTTTCGAATAATAGCTAACTCGACATATCGTAAGGCATGACTTGCAATAATATTAAATGTGGTAGGTGCCTTCAAGCATAAAATTACTTTCATATTTTTTTCGGGTTTGCAGGTTTCCTCGCCATGTTTTCGTTCAATATGCAGTGACAATATGTAAAGAAATTCACATATTATATTCCCAAAAAGTTACGATAAGTCAGGGGTATGTTATCAAGTTCAGATCACACTGAATACACATACACAACAAAGATTTTTCAAATATTTCTAAGAGCCAGAAACACCGGCTTTTCTGCGGCTCTGTATTTAATATTTTGAGCTACTGAAAGTCTTTCGTTCTTCTCTGTTTAAGTATGTGAGCTGGCCTCAAGGCCTTTGCCTTTATAAGGCCTTTTATTCTCGTTTATTTTTTTTGATAAAGTTTCGAATGCACTTGAATTATTTACCGTGTTCAATGTGAACATTGATGTACTTTGATAATATTCTGTTACAGACAATCTTATTCGCAGACTCCAAGAGCCCATGCTCTTATATTTACGATATATTTCTTAAATTCTAAGACTATGGGTATAAATATAGGCGATTTTGCTGTACGGAAGGAATAATGTGGCATGTTATTCTGGACAGCAATATTACTCCTAATAATATAAATCCATAGCAGTGTGGGGCCGGCTTTAGAATTGTCCCACCCCTCTCCACCCATGGGAGTCGTAAGAGCCGACTGAGGGAATATCGAGGGAGTGGGCAGCAGCACTCCTTTGAGTATTAACAACATCCACTGCGATCGCCAACCCGCCTGCCAAGCGTGGCGATTACGGCACTATCCCCCATTCTTGGGGAGGCCTATGTCCAGCAGTGGACTTTAAAAGGCTGATGGATGGATGGAAGGAATATAAATCCAACTTAACCACAATTTAATATCTCTGTTCGATAATAAAGTATTTTTATATACAAAGTGGGTGGCAAATAAGCATAATTATGGTTCAACTGATGGTAAGCGGCAGCCTATAGATGCTAGCGACAGCTAGAGCTAAAGTCGCGAAAACAAATGAATCGCTAAACAAATACATAGGCCTTAATTTAATATAAATATAAATTTTTAAATTCTAACCAAACGCCAGATAATTTGAGATCAAAGTGGCCAGTTTGACAAAACGCCAATTTCATATGTAAGGACCTAATAGAAAGGTGCCTATTTTGTAAAAAAAAGAAATTTAAATAAGCACACATTTGTTTTTCTAGTATAACTCTCTATAACGATATTTACCGCGAAACATACACAACCATTAAAATATAATCACAACTTGAAACTGGTTTATATTAAAATGAATCTATTCACAGCGAAGCAAATGAAAATAATAAAAATATTCAACTTAAAAATGGTTAAAGTTAGTTTCAATTTATTTTTTTATTGTTACTAAATCTCTGCGCTAGGTAATGTAAATGACACTAGAGGGTAACCGAAAGGGTAACCCGCCAGTGGACCACTGAAGTAATGCCACACAGTTCCCGTAGTCTGGCAATACAGGCGGAGAGACGGCACATGATGGACTTATTTAGTGGGTGAGGACCCTAAACACCCTGTTCATTACTCCGAACGACGGAGTGTGCGGTAAGGCACATTTTTCCCGCCTTAACAAAAAAACAAGGTAGGTAAAGAAAATGAAAATAAATTATTACACTAAAATAATTTGGTATACTGCTGAATTGGCTTGTTCGGTAAATAAAATATATATTCCGATAAAATACAGTCTAGTAGGTAAATAGTATTCGGATCCGAATACTATTATACCTTATATTAAATTTATTTTTATATTATATATGTGAATATAAGTTTGTTTGTTGTGGCTAAGCTATAACTACTTTGAACCAATGTCATGAAATCAAAGATTATTCTAAAGTACAGAAAAGAAAAACAATTATTTGTTATTACGGAAAAATAGACGCTTTCTGTGGTAAAATAATTGTTCCTTTTTTTTGTTTAGGCGGGAAAAAAATGTTCCTAACCGCACACTCCGTTGTTCGGGGCAACGAACAGGCTAGTGTGGGGCCTGCACCCACTAAATAAACCCGCCATGTGCCGTCTCTCCGCCTTTATTGGCGGGCCACTGGAACTATGTTACATTCCTTCTGTGGATAATTATTTTTCCTAGAGATTATAAATAGTTGTTAGCATATACATATACCTACTCGTGTATCTCTTCCCTACTGGGCAACAGGATATATATTATACTTAATTTGACGCAAGCGTAGCCGTAAGTAACAGCTAGCATCAAATAAATCGAATAAAATATAACCATTGGAAACACAAACTTGGGCTTATAAGTTTCACATGCCATTGTGTGTGCCATTTTTTTTCTTTCTGAGTAAGAATGAATTATCTATATATTTAGGTCGTAAGCCTCGGGGTAGATAACGGCCTCCCAAGCTAGAACCCGACTTGAAAACACTACCTTGATTGTACGATCTTTTCTTTCTTTTTATGGCGGGAAAAAATGTAGGTACCCGTCGTTCGGGGCAACGAACAGGGTAATGTGTGGCCCCCATCCACTAAATAAATCCACCGTGTGCCGTCTCTCCGCCTTTATTGGCGGACCAATGGAACTATGTTACATTAAACACAAAGTGAAAAATGTGAAATCGAAAATAATAGTCACAAGCAGGATTTGAACCTGCATCTTCTGGATACCGTCCAGATGCTTTACCAATTCAGCCATCGTGACAATTGCTCCTGACTGCTAATTTCGATAACACATTCATACTTAACGTCTTTGGGTGAATTGGCAAAGCATCTGGAAGGTATCCAGGAGATGCAGGTTCAAATCCTGCTCGTGACTGTTATTTTAGATTTTTACATTTTTCACTTTGTGTTTACGGATAGTGCTAAGCATGTCAAATGCTAAAAAATATATAGAAAAATATCTAAATATATTACATTACTTCAGTGGTTGATTGTATGACCTGGCCGATATTATATACAACACCATGAACTATGAATAATAATAGTGATACAGTTGTATAATTAATCCGTCAAGATATGAATAGTTTGGTTGGCTTCGTTAAATATAAAATCTAATTACACGTTTTCGCGATTTTATCTATAAAAATGACTAATACTTTCGAGATGTTTTGTAGGTCTTAATAGACACCCCACGGGCATGATGATCTCCGTTTAAGATAAAGCTGTGTATTGTAACTTTCAATGTTCAATTGTCTTCTATTAATTATATTTATAGCTCTTTGTACATTTAGAAAGTGGTAATTGTGAATGAGCGATTAGGGCGTAGGTGCATCCGTGTCAACTCGTAATACGTTGATAAAAATTTACTGCCTCGGTGGTCTAGCGTATGCAACTGCTGTACAGCCCCGTTAGAATGAAAAACGAAACGTTAGACGAATTTTCGTTTCGAGTCATTGTGATTGATCAAGAGTCCGACGCGTGATTCCTGATTAGTCGAGATTTGGACGCGTGATTCAGGCGACCAATCACAATGAAGCGAAACGAAAGTTTGTCTATAACGTTTTGTTTTTCATTCTAAGGGGGCTGATGAGTTATTTGTAGTTTTCCGTAAATAAATTCTCAATAGAAGCTCGGGGTATGGAAATTTGCAGTATTTCGCTCCTGTGCCTTAGCGAAAACCGTTAGTTTTGCTCTTCTCCCGGTCGTACTGAAATGCTATAGACACCTCTATTATCATCATCTAGAGTTCATTTAACATCATTCCTGTTTTTGGTATCCCTATCGGTACCTAAACCATGTACAAGCTCGGTGAAGTTTGTTTTTTTCAACAGCCATAAAGTGAGTTTCTAAAGAACATACAAGACGACAACGAGCATCCTTTCTGACGTGCATCCTTTTTTGAAAGATAAAGAAAATTTATTTCATTAGTAACATTATGCATGGCTAAATTACCTGGTTAATTTTAAGAAATAAATGTTGCGTCATGATTCCCTACATGAATCATTTCAGTGTAGGTCTGAGAACAAGTTCTTTGAGACCGAAGTGAAAGATCCTTTGATGTATGTACTTATTATTTTATTTTTTGTTTTGCTCTAGCTTTTTATGTAAAACTTGCTGCTACCTGTAACTTTATTCGCGTATAATTTAGATACTTTCTTCTATTTTTTGTAAAAGACGTTATTTTTTTTAAATATGATTAGTCTAAGGAGTACCTTATAGCATCATCTGCCCGTAAAAGTTACAGAGATTGGCGGGAATAAACAGCCAGACAGAAAAAGTCTTAAAAATTGGTATTTTGTAACGTATAGTGGCGGACAGTCCGTATGGTGACGGCCTAATAATACAAGTGTCACCACCCCATTCTTTCCCACGGGCGTCGTATGAGGCTACTAAGGAAAGTAAGCAATTGTCATCCATTGCATGACTGGTGGTAGGGCTGGATACGAAGTGGGAGTACTCACTTGGTAGCGGGCCGGAGCGGGTTGTTACCACCATCTCCCACGTGACCGGCCATGAAGCACATCGTTGCATTTTGGCTGTAGCAGGAAATAGCCGTTTATTCTTTCATTTCATATCGGAAAAATGAAATGGTGAACAGCGGCTTGACAATACTCTCGGTATAGTTGAGTCCATGAGCGACGGTTACCATTTACCATCAGATGAGCCGTGGCTCGTCTGTCACTATATGCAATAAAAAAAAAGACACATTAAGCATACATTAGCAAAAATCTGTTATCTAGACATTACAAACAGACTATTAATTTATTATGCTTTTGCTCGTGGCTCCGATGCAGCCAAAAGCTAGTTTTTAGGTCATATCTCAAGTTCCCGATATAGTAGCGGGATAAACTGTATACCAATTATTAAGTCTAATCAAGAGCTATCAAGTAAAAAGTTGCATCAAAATCCGTTCCATAGTTTTTGCGTGATACGCGAACGAACAAACAGACAATTAGATAAACAGACAAAAAAGATAAAAATATTTATATTGTGTTTAGACACGGCCTATATAACCTAATATATTTTTTTCTCAAATATCTTAATTAATATACAGACATATCACAATCTCCTCATCATATACAGACACAGATCTGTTACAGCTTTATAATAATTGGGATATGTATATGGGTTGGGTTGGGTTTTGGTATTAAAATTTAATTTATTTTAGTCCCAGATTATAGGAAGATGTTACACTACAAAAATAATATTAAATTACGTAGATGTTACGCAGGTACATAGCTTTTTCTTTGTATTGCAGATCTTAAAAACGTCCTTGACGGTATTTACTTTCAACAGACAACAACGGTAGTGTAATTGTAGATATTTAAAGACTTTTCAATTTGGTTGTGTAATAACAAATTGGGTAGCTTGACATGTATGCGGGTGAGATCGTTGCTTTCATAATCATCACTCGACACGGATAGTGATTTGCGTCACGAAACTGAGATATATCCAGACAGAATGAGGAAATAACACTCAAGAAAACGGATGTCGTTATGCAAGCTTTGAATTCTAACGAATTTGTTTACTTATAAATATACGAGTATGTATATGTTGTAGCACACCAATATTGTAATCACTCTACTCTACTTTTTTTAAAATACACTCTACTTTTTTATGCTACACTCTAGTTTTTTATACTACACAATTTTTTTATACTACACAATTTTTTTTATACTACACTATTTTTTTATACTATACTCAATTTCTTATACTACAATCTATTTTTTTATACTACACTCTACTTTTTTATACAACGTGGGTGGAAAACATCATACATCTGATGGTAAACTGTCACCTATAGATGCTCGCAACACTACAGAGAGGCGACAGAGGCATCAGTCTCACGCACACGCACTCCAAAGAAAGGCATAGGAGGTAGATTGCCCGGATAATTAGGAGAGAATAGGTAGGATGCTGAGGATTATAAGGAGGGAATAGGGAAATGGGTTTGAGCTTCCGGCACTCTCACTCACCATACGAAACACAACGGTAGGAGTACCTAACGTTGTTTTACGCTGATCTTTTGTGAGAGGGTGGTATTTACCCGATTGAGTCGGCCCTTTCATGGTGGGATAAGCAAGGCTTTACCACTGAAACTTTTTTTTTTCACATGCCTTTTAGGCTTTGTCTCCCCCGAGTATGAGAAGAATTCAGGTCATAACATACTACGCTGTTTTTATGTGATTTAGCCAACGTCAAGACAACATGCACCTTTTTTTTGTTTAGACAGGAAAAAAATGTACCTAACCGCACACTCCGTCGTTCGGGGCAACGAACAGGGTAGTGTGGGGCCCTCACCCACTAAATAAACCCGCCGCGTGCCGTCTCTCCGCCTTTATTGGCGGGCCACTGGAACTATGTTACATTTCTTCAATGGTGAGACAACATTCACCCTAGCATTATTGGATATGAGAAATACTACTTTCTCACAAAAGATTGAACCAACGGTAGGTTCCTAAATATAGCCAAGGGGGATGTTTACTGCCATCATTTCACGGTAGAGGGCGTTTTATCGATACGGCCATTGAAAAGTATCATTTCCATACACTTGTCATTTAGTCAATTTTATTTTCTCATAATATGCCTCTGTGTGCTGTACCAAAATGATAACCCTGATGTAAGTTTATTTGCCAAAGATCCAATATTAAAAAAGTGGGAAAAGTCGCAGAAATTTTGTAGCTACACAGCATAGAATCTTTCAGTTGTGTAATTTTCGCTAATCAACCGGATTAAACATAAATATAGCAAACAATTCTCAGCCAAACATAGCAACTACAATTTGACAGTGGCGATCTCGCCGATAGCGCCATCTGCGCTCAGCTTTGCCCTTAAATCCCCATTGCATGTTTATTGTAAAAAGCTGTATAAATTTGTAATAAATCATTATCTATATCTACTATTATAAAACTGTAACAGAACTGTGTCTATACATTTAAGATATTTGAGAAAAAAATACTGTATTAGGCTATATAGACGTGTCTGAACACAAAACATTTTTTTTTAGATTTTTTGTCTGTTTATCTGTTTGTCTGTTTGTTTGTTCGCGCATCACGCAAAAACTACTAAACGGAATTTGATGCAACTCTTTCTATTTGATAGATCTCGATTAGACTTAACAACTGGTATACATTTTATCCCGCTTCTATATCGGGAACCTGAGATACAACCTAAACACTAGCTTTTGGTTACGGCGGAGCCGCAAGCAAAGGCTAGTAACTACTAAGATGCAAAAAGAGTGCACTGAGACTGTAGTTACGTCACAAATTACAAAAGCCGTCTACAGTGTACCGCACATTCGCAATATGGGTATTTCACAAATAACAAAAGTTTGCATCCGGGTAGAGAACATTGATTTTATAAACAGCATAGTTCGTGAGAGTTGAGCGCGGAACCTGTTACAGAATAAAGAATTAAGTAACCGTTTTTAAAATACAAAGGATTGCAGCGTGAATATTAAGTTTTTTACAGAGTTACTGCCCCCCAATTTTTGTTTAGGCGGAAAAATGTACCTAACAGCACACCCTGTCGCTTGGAGTAACAATTACATGGTAGTGTGGGGACCTTATACAGTAAATAATTCTAACGTGTGCCGTCTCTTCGCCCGTATTGGCAGAGTACTGGAACTCTATGACACACCACAGAATTTTCGCTATTGTACGGGTGTTTGTTAGAAATAATCACTGACTGAAGGAAAGCATGCTGAGTAAAGCTGCATATAAAAAACCTCACGCTACGAATCTAAATGGATTTACTAGCCATTTAGATCGTCTGCACGCACGAAAAAGATTCACGTTCCAAAAAATGTATGGTGAACGAGGCATTGTTTGTGAAACTCAGAAAACATATATGATGTTATCACGTAAAATTATCGTCCGTAAACCGACTTTACAGACAACCAATATAGTTTTTAATATTTTTGGTTTGTTAAGGCGGGAAAAGTTGCACTTATCTATATTTCTCTCACTATGAGAGGAGACCCGTGCCCATCAGTGGGCATCAATAATTAAGAGCAGTTGAAGCGTTTTTACTAGTTCACTATAAACATTCACCAAAAACCAACACATAGATGTGATAAATTCGTTTAAATGCTTACATAGTATAGAAGTAGGTAAATGTACATATAAGTCTAAGAAGGTCAATTGCGTGTGAGCTTTCAAATCAATTTAAATAATTTACAGGTCCCGCTACTTGTAAATACGTCGAAGTACATCGTTTTTTCAACGTAACACTTATTTTTATGTTGCCAAAATCACAGAAGCAATTAAGATAACACCAAGTTCGATGAATATCGAATCTAACCAATTATTAATCTTTACTAACCATTAATTTACCCATGTACGCGCAGTAAAATTGTAGTAATATCATATGCTTCATATTTAATTAAATTAATCCTTAACGAGATGGCCAAAAAATGTTTGCTGCTCAAAATGTACGGATACCTTTTTCATAAAGAACTAGCTGACCTGACAGACGTTGCCCTGTCTAAGCTATGAAAATTCAATTACTTGCGAACTATCATGTGTGCTCAAAGTTAAAATAGTCGTTAAATTTTCTGAAATTTTCCAATTATATGTGCAATTTTCTTAATTTTTTCTTTCATAAGAACCTTCTCCTGACAATAATAAATACAACAAAAAATATTTAGCGAAATTGTTCTTTCCGTTCACGCGTGATGCGATGACCAAGGGAAATAGAGATTCATTTTTATATATATAGATAGATTAAAAAAGTTCATAAAGCGCAGCAAATCTAGATAAAAGTCATTGAAAAATAAATATTTTATTGCTCAGATGTTATCATGATATCATAGTGTACTTATTCGTAAAGTTATGACATTAGATGGGTATTAGAATAGTTATGTGTATCCTTAAGTAAAAATAAATATCATGTATAATGTATATATCATGTATCATTTTATTATTATTCTCATAATTATGGAAATACCACAATATTTATACACGATTTTAAAAGTTCTATTTTCCTTACTAAACATACAATTTACTACATAGTTAGTAGTGTAACTGATGGAATAATAACTATGGCATTATAAATAGTAAAACAAAATAATTGCACGAAAACCACGAGACAAACAGAAACTTATATTCATCGCGTAAGTTAAGTTTTTGTCAATTGATAGTATCACTTTGTCAGTATGTCAGTTAACAGATTTATTGAATGTTACCGTTAATTATTTAGATATTTTTATGTATACTTTTTTAGCCTTTGACATGCTTTAGCCATATAAATTAACACAAAGTGTGAAAATGGGAAATCGATAATAACAGCCACGAGCAGGATCTGAACCTGCATCTCCTGGACACCGTCCAGATGCTTTGCTAATTCAGCCATCGTGACAATTGCTCCCGACTGCTAATCTCGATAACACATTCAATCTTAAAGTCTTTGGGCGATTAATTAAATCAAAATATGTCTACTCGCGTAAATGTTATTTATTATTATGAATCTATAGTAAGCAAGCCATTAATGTTTGACAGATATTCAATATATTTTTTTACCTACTATATGTACTTTACTTTACTAATAACCTCTTAATTGTTATTCAGTATTTTGTCTTTGTCACTAATATGTCAGTTTGACGTTGAAAGGACGTAACAAAACACTGAATAACTATTCCGAGTTTATACAATGTTAATTAGTAATGTTACTTAATAATTATATTAATAAGAGGGAGTCTCGTTCATTCATGTGTGAACCCATTCACGTCTCTACCGAGGAAGTACTACCCTCCCACCTGCAAATCCTGCACGTGACAATCATTTTCTAATATATTTTATAAACAAGTTATTATGATAATTACTGATTTATCAAATTTACGATCTCTCCTGCTCTGTGTATATAAATGCTGAGGTATTTACAACATTACCTGATCAATGACTTAGATTATTGCTTTACTAAAACACGAAGTTTAATGAGTTAGAAGGTGATTTTATTTCCTTGTTTCGAGTTTAATAGATGTCGATAAATTTTGCAGGATTATCGTAAAAGAACATTATTATATTGATTATTTGCTAGTACTTACTTACTTACTTACTTACTTACTTATCATCACGCCATCTCCCTTGCGAGGTAGAGAGAGAGAGAACAGAGTGGCAACAGTCATTATTGTTGCATACATCTTTCGCTTCCTCAACATTCATAATACTCTTCATAAACACTCGCCGGTATAGGAGACTCCTGACTCTACCTTCCTTCAATACATGGCCAAATCGGTCATGCATTGAAGGAAAACGGTCTAAGTAAGTGATACGGCCTACCTGATGGTAAGTGGTAACCGTCACTCATGGACTCAACTATACTCAGAGTATTGTCAAGCCGCTGCGCACTATTTCATTTCTTAGATATGAAATGAAAGAATAAACGGCTATCTGCTGACTCAGTCATAACACACTGACGTGCTTCATGACCGGTTACACAGGAGACGGTGGTACCAACCCGTTCGGGCCCGATAGCAAGTGAGTACTCTCACTTGGTACCCAGCCCTACCACCAGTAATGCAATGGGTAACCAGTAATGCAATGGGTTAGTCGCCTTGTACGACACCCGCGAAAATGGATAGGGTGGTGACACTTGTATTCTTAGTCCGTCACCACACGGACAAAATTATTCTCGGTCACCCCCTGTACCTGTACCTGTACCATCCCTCCACTTTCGCATTGTATATCTTTTTAACCAGTCTCTCATCCGGCATTCTTTCCACATGTCCGAACCATCGGAGCATTCCTTTTCGCATCTTTACACCAACACTCTCTTTCATACCTACTAACCCATCGTTACAAATGCGGTTAGTTAGCCTAATTCCAAAGATTTTCAGGAGAGATCGCATTTCGACCGCATTGATTTTACTCTCATGGTCCTTTTTGCATACCCAACTCTTGCTTCCTTAAAATAATGTTAGGACAAGCACTGCGTTGTGTATTATGACACGTGCCTTCTGGCTGAGATGGTGATGGTGGTATTTGCTAGTCACATAGTGATATGAGATTTTTAAACTTTGGAATCAGCTCTTGATTAATCACATTGTTTGGGGTCAACGTCTAGATTACGAAAGTTATTTTTGTGATAGGCTTGACTCCTAGAATAGGCCCAAGAGGTAGTAGAAGATATTAGTAGGTAGTAGAACAGCGGGACTTACTAAAATGACAAAGTTTTACTACTAGCCACTTGTATGAAACCTACGTGTAAACGGAACGCACTTAGTGGAATTATTCTATTTCGACTAAGTGCTCCTAGACTTTTTTTTGTAATCCCTACCAGTATCTAAACTGATATAAATTCATGGACAATATCACAAAAAAAAAACATACCTAAAGATGAAAGTTCCGTAGAAATTCACAAAACTTTCTAAGAGTAAATAATATTATAATTTCAATGCTTATACAGAGCGCTGACTCTCACAGTAGCCGGGTATCTCAGCAATACGCATAGAGAATCACAGAAATATTGTATTTTATACCTTACACTATAGTTGTAAGAAACCCGACCCCGATTTTCACTTTGCAACAAGTCACGAATTCGTGACCCGAGAAAAATATTGTGATAGACATCTATATTTAAGGTATCAATTTTGCCAGTCCCATGTTCCATTTGAAAAGGTAATTTAAATTGCTTAAAAGGTGAACAATTTAAAAGTTATCAAGTTTGTAATCTGAAAGCTAACTACGTATATATATGCATTTATATAAAAGGATGACTGGACTAAGATAGGATTTTAGCAAATACTTTCCAAAATTGATTTTGCATCTAACATCACAATACTCAGGTTTATGTGGTGACGTCTACAGAACTTAGGGTGATATAAAAGTGCCACCTGCGCGTGAGCTTGAGTAAAAAAAAACTCTATATGGAAGATATATTCTTTCATATAGTTATTTTTTTTGAAAAAGACTTTTTTTCGTGGCTTGGATTATTTAACGGTACCTATGCATAATATTAAGATCTATACTGCCTCTTAGCTCTAACTGCCTCTGTGGTGAAGCAGTAGTGTGAGTGACTGCTGATCATGAGGTCTCGGGTTCGATCCCCGGGTCCGGCAGTGTTATTGAGCTTTTTCGTAAAAAGAAAAATACCTACTCAGTAGCGGCCCGGCATTTGGAAGTGTGCCGTGGGTGTGTAATACACCTCCGTCTACCCTTTCGGGGAATACAGGCGTGATACTATGTTCTATACCTTTAATAAAATGTTCTCTGAATATACTAGTATGAACTTTGTATTTCACAGTTTCTAATAAGGTTTACTTACTAAATAATTTATAATCAAAGTATAAGTAATTTATAAGTTTTCTCACGTAATAATTTGTTTACTTGATACATATTACGAATGGGGTGTCTAGTTTAGACGTATCTCTGTAAAGTACAATATTTCATACTCCATGGTCCTAATTCGTGAAGTTTCAATATCTATAGAACATGAAGATGAAGTCGACTTGGAAGGGCTCGAGGGAAAAGGGATTTATTACAGTCAAAATGAGATCCAACCTCAGAATGAAATATGAAAACTTATTTGTCTTTGACATTGTGTCATTTTATCAGGTAATTGCGCCCAATCTGAAGATACCAGTTGTATTCTTTGTCTTGTTACTATTTTCTTCTAGAATACCTATCTTCCTAGATAACAAAAATGATGCATGATGCAATGAATGCTCCAGTGAGTCGGAGTGGTGCAGTGCTGCGTAGTGGCTGGCTGCTGCGTCGACCAGGAGAGAAGTGCGTCTCTGCTTGCTGACCGGCCGAAGTGCAGTGTGCTGTGGCCAAGGTCGCTGAGAAGGCTGTGTGGGTGATGTCGGATACCCGTGTTTAGCCGTGGATGCTGGCTGGCTTTATGACTCGCTGCTCGAAAGCTAGAGGAAGTGATGATGACGTCACGATGATGTAAGCTTGCGAAGGCTGCGGCGCTGACGTTCTTTGCTCGGGGTCACCAGTTCGGGGGGTGAGAGGAACAGGGTGTAAAGTTCCTCATCCCCCATTGAAAAGGGAGGATCCTCCGACCAGACGGGTATTATGCTGCCCGCTGGTTGTGTTCGGGTTCTTGTATATATGTACATCGCTCGGATAACTTTTCATATCGCGATGTAGGATACGTCAGGTTTTTAGTGGTTCGTATGTAGCGAGATAGATGTCGCTACACATGTAGCTGCGTTCCGATAGAGGGCGTTGGTCGTTAAGACAAATGTGATAAGGAGATTGGGTATGTCTAAAAGATACAACTCTAGCTCAGTGGATTAGAGCACTTCCCCGGATAGGAAGGGACGCAGGTTCAATTCCCGCCTGTACTAAAATACTCTTTTTCCTTATTCACAAATTATAATTTGTACTTTAAGAGTAGCTGAGCATGTCAAGTGCTAAAATATAGATCAAAATGTTTAAAAAAATCACGCCATCAAATAGCATGAATTTTAATTGCAAAATTAAACTTACTATATTGGATTAATGCATGTAAATGCGTTCCGATAGAGGGCGTTGGTCGTTAAGACAAATGTGATAAGGAGATTGGGTATATCTAAAAGATAGTAGTGTGTAGCTTAGTGGATTAGAACACTTCCCCGGATAGGAAGGGACGCAGGTTCGATTCCCGCCTGTACTAAAATACTCTTTTTCCTTATTCACAAATTATAATTTGTAATTCTGTAACATTTTCAGTGATTCCGAAAACGAAATTCCATTGGCGATGCAAAATTTAAGACAAACTCTTTGTTCCATGTTTTTGTCCGTTATGAAAATTGCAATACACACTAGATATTATATAACTAAAAACAGCACTGTATTTAATATAAATAATAGATGCAACTCAAACTCCGCGCCAAAATGCATAACAGTTGTGCCAATCTAACAACAACAAAAAAAAACAAAACTTTGAATTTGGAGCCATAAACAAATCATCCATTCCCAATACTTTCTTGACTGAATGTATAGAACATTAGTGATAGAGCCTTGCTTATACCAACATTAAAAATGGGCCGGTTCGATCGGGAAGCACCACCCACTCACAGAAAATCAGTGTGAAACAACGCTTTCGTATGGTGAGTGAGAGTGCCGGAAAACCAAGCCCTCTCCCTATCCTCTCCTTATTACCCTTCTTATCCTCTCTTTATTATCCTTTCTTCATATTATCGCTAACGCTATAGAAAACTATTAAAATGTATGAAACGTTAAGTCACGTGACTTAGCGTTATAGATATCCTAAAAGATATCAATTTCGCATACATTTTCTATAGCGTTAGCGATCATAGAATGTAACTTGGCGTGGCCCACAGGTCAACGAGATTTGGCCGTTTAGATGCAGGTGGTTCAGGATCACTCGTTGTTGCGCTCTTTGGAGAGGCCTATGTCCAGTAGTGCACGATAGAAAGGCTGATGGATGGATGGACATAGGGTGTAGTTATATTTTACGATACCCGTGTTGTGACGGACTAAGAATACAAGTGTTACTACCCCATTCTTTCCCACGGGTGTCGTATGAGGCGACTAAGGGAAGTAAGCAATTATCATCCATTGCATGACTGGTGGTAGGGCTGGGTACCAAGTGGGAGTACTCACTTGGTATCCGACCCGAGCGGGTTGGTACTACCATCTCCCGTGTGACTGGCCATGAAGCACATCATTGCGTTTTGGCTGTAGCAGGAGATAACCGTTTATATTTCATTTCACATATGTGAAATGAATTGGTGAGCTGCGGCTTGACAATACTCTCGGTATAGTCGAGTCCATGGGTGATGGTTACCATTTACCATCAGAAGGACCGTGGCTCGTCTGCCACTACATGCAATAAAACAAAAACGTAATTAATTTATGTATTCTAATAAATCATAAAGGTCATGTAGGAATAATTGACTTGCCGAACAAAATTTGCATGCTTATTAAAATTAATACTTGAATAATTTATTCCTGTTAACGTTAGCATGTTGTTTACACTATTCATCATATTTTAGAGTAGTTGTAATTACATTTTAATGAATATTCATCCCAACATTAAGTGTCAAGCGATGAGTGCGTTTATCTTACGTTGTATTTTGTAGTTACTCTAATATTTTTATTAATTTTATTGCATTGGGTGACAGACGAGCCACGGCGCACCTGATGGTAAATGGTAACCAACCCTTTGAGCCTGATAATTTTTCTTATTTATTCTAAAATAATTTACAATTTATATTTACGGACGCCAGTCACAAGATCAAAAACAATATTCTAGCTCCGAGAATAGTCAGGAAAGATGAAAGTATTCGATGTTGCTTTTAGAGAGTATTACAACTATAAATAACCATCCATCCATCAGCCTTTTAAAGTCCACTGCTGGACATAGGCCTCCCCAAGAATGGGGGATAGTGCCGTAATCGCCACGCTTGGCAGGCGGATTGGCGATCGCAGTGGATCTTGATAATACTCGAGGGAGTGCTGCTGCCCCCTCCCCCTGGTATTCCCTCAGTTGGCTCTTATGACTCCCATGGGTGGAGAGAGGTGGGACAATGCTAAAGCCGGCCCCACACAGCTAAAAATTTTACTCACAATGTAGAGGAAGCGTATACCCAAGTGGAACTTACGTGGAATAAGATTTAAGAGCTTACCTGAACCTGGAATACATCCCCAGAATATATGTATTTAAATAAATGCAATTAGAATAGCGTTACCATATTATTTTTAGAATTAAATGAATGTATAAGGAACTTACGTGGAATAAGATTTAAGAGCTTACCTGAACCTGACAAACATCCCTTTTTTTTTGTTAAGGCGGGAAAAAATGTACCTAACTGCACACCCCGTCGTTCGGGGCAACGAACAGGGTAGTGTGGGGCCATCGCCCACTAAAGAAACCCGCCGTGTGCCGTCTCTCCGCCTTTATTGGCGGGCCACCCGAACTATGTTACATTATTTCGGTGATCAACCTGACATACCTACATTCCTAGAATATATTATGTATTTAAATAAATGCAATAAGAATAGCGAACACATTTTTTTTTAATTCAACGAATTTGTAAGGAACTTACGTGGATTAAGGTTTAAGAGCTACCCTGAACCTGACATACATCCTCAGAAAATATATGTATATAAATAAATGCAATTAGAATACATAGCGTTAACATACTTTTTTAGAATTAAATGAATGTATAAACGGAATGCGGCAGTCTATTGTTTCATTGTTTGTATTTATAACAGAAACACTCCATTTTTTTAGTGTTATTACTTTGACTAATATTATCATGGATACTTCTTTAGATATGGTTAAAACAATGTAAGTAAAGAATCGTTTACGAATAATTATAAGTCCATTACCATACCGGTATTTGTATAATCGAAGTGTTGGCGGTTGCGCGAGCACGTACGTCTGGTCACTGACTTTATCTAACGGTAGCGTCATGCTTCTATACATCCGTTTATCGACCATTTTTGGATGAATACGGGATTTTTCTTTGAACATTAAAAACTATAAGATAAATAACTATGATGTTCAATTGCGAAAAGGACAATCCTATATTGATTATAACTAATAAAACTATACTAGTAGACATATGAAACTATAAAATACAGAATTACTAAACGACACTCGATCTTAAAACATGCATCTGTAAAATGATTCATAATAGTAATTATTTGTGTGATTAAACACAAAGTGAAAAATGTGAAATCGAAAATAACAGTCAGGAGCAGGATTTGAACCTGCATCTTCTGGATACCGTCCAGATGCTTTACCAATTCAGCCATCCTGACAATTGCTCCTGACTGCTAATTTCGATAACACATCATACTTAACGTCTTTGGGTGACGCCTGCGCCATCTGTGTGAAGCATTTTCATACATTATACCGACCAGGTAAACTTAATTTTACAATTAAGATTTTACCTAATAATGACGCAAACCCTTTAAATATTTAGATATTTTTATATATATTTTTAGCATTTGACATGCTTAGCACTATACATTAAACACAAAGTGAAAAATGTGAAATCGAAAATAACAGTCAGAGTTAAATCCTGCTCCTGACTGTTATTTTCGATTTCACATTTTTCACTTTGTGTTTAATGTATAGTGCTAAGCATGTCAAATGCTAAAAATATATATAAAAATATCTAAATATTTGTGTGATCCTCAACAATCTTACTTTGAGTCTGTGGGGCCCTCACCCACTAAATAAATCCGTGTGCTGTCTCTCCACCTGCATTGGCGGGCCACTATGTTAGATTACTTCGTTCGTTGCCCCGAACTACGGGGTGTGCGGTACACTTTTTCCCGCCTTAACAAAAAAAAACTATGTCAAAATTGTCTGTAAAGTCCACAGTGATACATTAGTACAGGAACTTTTTTACAGCCTGCTTTTATCCGATATTTAAAATATATATCTGTACGTATGAACAAAATTTATTATTCACAAACCTTTCGTTTCCTATTCGTAACACTTAAAAGTATTAATTATGTTATTATTATTTAAATTAAGTAGATAAAAACAGTGAATGGGCGTTAAGTTACTTAATTTTCTCATTTTATATTTCTCACATTAATTTAATATAATCTCGCATTATTTTGAATTCATTTTAAGGAAAGTTTTGTTTTAATTTACATCACACACTTCATTTAAATAAGTGAATGTTTTGGTAAATAATTATGTCCGTTAATAATTATAATTAAGGTCAATCATGTGTTAGTAGGAGGGACAAATATAAACCTACTAGCCCTATAGTAGCAATAGTATTGGTAAATTTGTATAGGTATATATATATATATAGGTATATATATATATATATACCTATACCAGTTCCAGTGGTCCCCCAGTACAGGCGGAGAGGACGGCACACGGCGAGTTTCTACATTGGGTGAAGGCTCCATACTACCCTGTTCGTTGCCCCAAATGACGGAGTGTGTGGTTAGGTACATTTACCCGCCTTAACAAAAAAAGGGACTCTTTATGAACAGACGACAAAATGATAGCTACTGTCATTATTACTAATTCAATTGAATCACAAGAAAATTTCATTTCAAACCTTAGATGATGCAGATTGATTAGGATTGATAATCACTGATGAAATAAATTGTTGGCGAAGTACAAATTATTTTTGAATGAGGAAAAAGAGAACTTTAGTGCGAGCGGAAATCGAACCTGCGTCCCTTCCAATCCGGGGAAGTAAGCCATTGAGCTACCGGACTGACCTTTCGGGCATACCCAATCTTCTCATCACATTTTTAAAACGATGTGCAAGTGCTAAAATACAGATCAAATTGTAGGTGATACAAAGTTTACCGGGTCATCTAGTATATAAATACTTTGGAAAATCCAAAACTGCACGCCTCATAATCTTCATTTTTTTCCATTAAAATTGATTATTTGATAACTAATAATGTATTGGTCTTACTTACTAAGTAGTTTTCAATAAATCACATAGATAGCGCTAATTTCAAAAAGTACTAATGTGGGTTTCATGACTTATACGCCATCTAGCGCTAATTTTAAGAAGTACTTCTATATTGGTCACCTCTCAGTCATTTTGCAAGGTGCCATCTGGCAATTAATAAGAATAACAATCCATATATATACCTGCATAAGTGCATATAATATAAACATGAAAAATGAATAATTTATTAAACTGTAAACAAAAACAATTTAAGAAAACAAAAAGACATCGCTAGTTTCCATACAAAAAAAAAGCAATATTGTGGTGAACGGCGTTCTGTTGACGATAGTAAAACCACCGGTGGCTATGGCTATCCATCCATCCATCCATCAGCCTTTCCGCCGTCCACTGTTGGACATAAGCCTCCCTAAGAGAACGCCACAACATATTGTGTTTCGCTCATATGGGGGATAGTGCCGTAATCGCCACGCTTGGCAGGCGGGTTGGCGATCGCAGTGGATGTTGTTAATACTCGAGGGAGTGCTGCTGCCCACTCCACCAGTATTCCCTCAGTCGGCTCTTACGACTCCCATAGGTGGAGAGGGGTGGGAAAATTCTAAAGCCGGCCCCACACGGACACCCATGGGAGTCGTAAGAGCCGACTGAGGGAATACCAGGAGAGTGGGCAGCAGCACTCCTTCGAGTAGTAACAACATCCACTGCGATCGCCAATCCACCTGCCAAGCGTGGCGATTACGGCACTATCCCCCATTCTTGGGGAGGCCTATGTCCAGCAGTGGACGGCTGTGTGGATGTACTTGCGCCTGATGCCGCATAGCTGAGGCTGCGGGTGGATGGACCGGGGAACGTCCGCCACCCGCAAGGCCTCCCGCGAAGGTGCGACGCTCCGTGGGTGGATGTGTCGTTCAGTAGAGGGTACCCGAAAGGGTAAGCCGCCGGCGGACCACTGAAGGAATGTAATATGGTTCCGGTGGCACACCAATAAAGGTGGAGAGACGGCACACGGCGGGTTTATTTAGTGGTTGAGGGCCCCACACTACCCTGTTCGATGCCCTGTCGGGTGTGCGGTTAGGTAAATTTTTCCCGCCTTAACAAAAAAAAAACAAAAGTTTCAAGTCCTGCTCTTATTGTTCATGTTACTAATTTTGATTTCACAATTTAGTTTCTGGACAAATGCAATAGCCATAAACAAGCTGATCTCTGTATGTCCGGATGTTAATTTGTTGACTAATAACATTACACGTAAACGTAATGAGTTTAGCCGTAAGCGACAATCTTGTTTGAACTCGTGTTTCCCCTGTTAAGTCGGCTACTTGTTAATTTACTAGCCAAAATAGTAGCATGTTAATCAAATTGATATCTATTAACGATATTATAGAGCTTCGATTTGTTCACTGGTTATTGAATGGTGGGGCTAGATATCATTGCAGTGAATAGAGAGTCCAGTCAGTCGCGAGATACGTTGCGTATGCGCCGCTATTGAACATTTCTCGTTATTTAACGCGCGTTTATTAATTGTGCGTACATTTTGGTGTTTACACAAACTTAAAAAAACAAGTGAATTTTCATTTTGGATTTTTACCCAACCCATTTTTTAAGATCAGCAATGAAATGATCGAAATAAGGTAATACAAATGTAGAGTTTATTGATGTGGACAAATCTAAATCGAATATATCGATGCAGTCAATAAACTTTCTACGTTTATTAATTGATGTATATTTAATGACGTTGCAATATTATTCACAGTGCACTTTCTCTTACAAACACATTGCCGCTATTACATCACAACTTTCACAGTTTTAATTTACTAAAAATAAAAAAGGTATTTCATTTTATTTCTATTTAATTGCATAAATGATTATCACACGCGCACATATTTTTTTTTTTCTATAATTTCGGTATAAAATCCCTCTTATCATTTATTAAGAAAATTGACTGATCACTAAATTAATTACTATAATTAGCTTTCAAAGTTAGATACTATAAAAGAATTCGATATAATTACTTTATAGCGGCCATAATTTAGAATGTAAAATTAATTAAAGTAAACGAAATCGTTTCTCCAATGTTATTAAAATGACTAAATTTTATTGGCATATAAAACATTTCCCGAATAGTCCTAATGAAGCCCTCAATTGTAGATACCGATAAAGATGATACCGATATATTCATATGCATTAAGATATTAGTGATATTGGATGTATTCATGTATCAGTAATCCGGCTCAAGCTGATATACTAATACGGGTTTTGCTAATATGCCATATTCACTATATCGTGAACATGAACAGTGGCCACTGAACATGGGTGTGTTGCTATATCCATATACTAGATAGAATCGCATATCGGTGAGAACATCGTACGTATCATTGAGTTAAAAAAGGTGGTGCTAAAGCCGGCGGCCCCACACGGCAGATACCATAAATACATTATACCGGAATATTTTTTATACTTACTTATTATAATAACTGTTTAATATTGTTATTTGTTTTAATAATGGTGTTTTTTAATGTTGTTACTTGTTTTAATAATGCTATAGAATACCATTATTATAACAAGTAACAGTATTTTCACTTTGTGTTTAATATATATTAATGTGAATATAATGATAGTTGGATATTATTCTGAAACGAATAGCACAAATTAATTGATATGCATACATGATATGATATCTCTAAATCCTCCGTATTAAATATTAGTGATATTCATATATTAGTATACATATTATGATATTACTTGAAGAATATATTCATATCAGCTGATCTTGACAAATATCGGTATTAACCCATCTTTAGTCCTGTCGGACTATGAGAGTAAGGGAGGGAACACAAGAGTGCACTTGTGTTTGTTCATACACTCATGCTATAATATCTCATACATACATTGCTAGTAGGCTAAAAATTCAAAAAATATTTTTTTTGACCGTTCCCTTTATAAATCATAAAAATATGGGATTTTTATGTGCCAAAAAACTGGAGCGATATAGTGTGTAGATTGCTTAGTACAAAAATAACATATCAAATAAAAATGATTTTTGTTTACTGCCAAAATGAAGTGTTGCTACTTACAATAATCTTGACATTATTTTGTCAAAAAAGTTACGAGCACAACGATCGAAACTCGATTTACAGAGCGAATAGTACACCGAAAATGCTTTGAATGTAATCGCTCAAATAACGTATGTTGTCATACGTTTTTAACGCAGAAAGATTGATTATGTAGCCTATGATTGTTAAGGCCATTTTAACGGAAGTTCCGTGGCATTCCATACATTATTAAATTTATGTAGCAGCCATAATGACTTAAGTCAACCATTTTTTGAAATATAAAATTTATTAAAATAATAACGTTTTTTGATTGCCCAAAAAGTTACACTATTCTATAGCCGATAAATAAAGCTTTATTATTAGTAAAGATCAGATGTCTAACTACTATAGATTTTGTCATAAAAGAGTTATAAGATAACGGCAGGTAAATTTGAGTTGTTTTTAGGCTCTCCAGTGAAGTTGTCATTTTGCCCTTACGCTACTCTAGTTCTTAACACACGATATGGTCTGAAGATCATCTTGTATAGGTATTATATCTAGAGCCTGTTTTTCTGTCGATCGCGAGATCTGCCTTATTTCTTTATCAAATTCCATGATTTAACTCTCATTTTAAAGCTTATCGTGCCTGCTAATTAAGTACCAAGGTATGAAAATGTACCGCCTTTCTTTAAATTGGAGATTTAAAATCATCTAAAAATAAGTCCTTTAATTGATGCGAATTCTGCACGGATTGGATAGTTATTATTAAGTACAGGGAATTTGCCGTGTGGGGCCGGCCATAGAATTGTCCCATCCCTCTCCCCCCATGGGAGTCGTAAGAGCCGACTGAGGGAATACCAAGGGAGTGGGCAGCAGCACTCCTTCGAGTAACACAACAACATCCACTGTGATCGCCAACCCGCCTGCCAAGCGTGGCGATTACGGCACTATCCCCCATTCTTGGGGAGGCCTATATCCAGCAGTGGACTTTAAAAGGCTGATGGATGGATGGATGGATGGATGGATGGATAGGGAATTTGAAATTCAAAAAATTTTTTAAACTACGAAATAGATAGTACTTAGAGCAGCCTTTGCACTTATATATTTTACCAACATATTTATCTTTAAGCAGCAGTCGGTTGGTCGACAGTATATAGCTTGTTTACCTAAGGCATAATTTATTAAACAAAAAAATTAAAGCAAATGCATTGAAAAGGGAACAAAAATTGTACGAAATAAATGGTTTCAGTGGGAAGTTCTACTTCATTAACACGTTCGTTGCATTACGAGATCTATCAGATCTCTTGCAGGACTTTTGTATTGTGCGTTGACTATAATCGTGTTGTTTCACTCCTTGCGGCAGGCTCTAACGTGTAAAGTTCTTTAAGTATGAGTTAGACAAATATACATATTTACTTCCTACTGAAGGTGAATTCAAGGACATAAAATAAAAAATTAGAGATGGATTAGGTCCCTAACGCACAGTAGTATAATTATATTCATTCGTTGCGTTAGGAGACATGTCGATACTCGTGGAATCGTACGCCTCGTAGAGGCAAGATAGGAAGAATGGGCGGCGCGGGCGCTGCGTGACTCGATTTAGTGTTGTCCTAGCATCGACGTGGGAGATTATTATATTATAATAACAAAAAGTTGCTATAGTAAACTTACAAGAGACCTTTGAAATCCACTTTTATATGTGTCAACTATACAGGTGTCCCATGGCAATGTATTATATAGGATGAAATTAAATTCACGTCTTTTTTTGAAATAGGGAGTACAGAAGCGATAACTGAACACATTCTGAATATATAAATTCGAAATAAAATATATTTAAAAAAATGAGTTTGTTGCTGATAGTCTGTTATTCTGCCCTATGCCGCCATACAAAAGTTGAAAAAAAGACTTTCAATTTTGACTTTTAAATATTCAGAACGTTTTCAGGTATTGCTTCTGTACTCCCCATTTCTTTAAGGTCATTTATTTAATACCATCATATATTTTTTTAAAGCAACAACAGCTCTAGATCAAAAATACACATAAGACACTCGAATAACTTTTCACTATAAGAAAAACTAATAAAATTTGATTCCATTGCATTTACTTCACTGACGTGGTTGCATGCTGTTTGTTTAAAGGTATATAATGCATTTTATTACCGAATTCCCCGAAGGAAGATGTACAGATCATGTTTTCCAACGTGGCGACAAAAAAAGACGCGTGGGTTGTTACGCAGCACATTAAACAGCACTGACGCTTCTAAAAAAGCTACAAGAATTATTACCATTTGCGCGCAATGCAAATAATCAATTTGCTTACCATGTTTTAATGAAAAACACTTTGCATGGTTTATAAATAAACTTCTTTTTCAATCGACCACTGAGATATTATTTTATTCCCATCACAATTTACTACACATATTGAACTATCTTCGGTTGCGATACGAGATACAATCGATATCTATTTTGTTTTTATATTTGTAGTTTATTCTGATGTCATAACTGCGTGCGAACCTAGCAAAATATAGAGCAATAGGCTATCTTTGACCCACAAAAATTCAAAATATATGTCATTGGTTTTTTGGAAGATATAAATTATTTTCAAAATTGTAGTTTTAGGAGACTGCAGATGTCTCAAACGCACCAAAGGGTAGGTTAGTTTCGAGATCTTTTAGGTTTCCAAAGCATCAGCTGAAAGTTCTTTGAAAATGATGGCGCAGGGAACGTGTTAATTTAAAATGAATCATTAGTACTGCCTCGGTGGTGTAGCGGTAGTGTATGCGACTGCTAATCATGAGGTCTCGGGTTCGATCCCCGGGTCGGGCAATGTTATTGAGCTTTTTCCTAAAAAGAAAAATTCTCAGTAACAGCCCGGAGTTTGTAAATGTGCCCGGTAGACGTCAATAGGCTCGCCCCTTATTACGTGCTGGCGCGTCGTGGGTGTGTAATACACCTCTGCCTACCCCTTCGGGGAATACAGGCGTGATGCTATGTAATTAGTGGAAGTTTCGAGTGAACATGCTCTAGCTGAGCAAACGAGTTGAAATTGTAGTGATTTAATAGGTAATTATGACCTGAAAGCCTAAGAACAAAAAAACACAAAAAAAATTAAGGTTTTGAACTGGAAGCATTATTAAATGAATTCTGGTGTAAATGTAACTTATCAACTTTAGGAATAGTCTAGTATATTTTATTCGAATTAAAACGATATAGATAGATAGATATAGATGTCGAGAGGCTTGTTTTCACCTGTGCTACGTTAAATAAAATTCAATATAACAGCTTCTATTTAATGCATGTAATAGTTTTCTTGTACACAATTCAAATTTCAAAAAAAAATGTCTTTTGTTTAAATGTTTGTCACGTAAACGGAGTCAAGGGTAGCAGAATACATAAATTAAATATCTATACTTTTTAGATTATAAACTATTGATAGATACTTCATTAGTTTATGCTTACTTACGTCACGCCATTTCCCTTGCGGGTAACCAGAGAGAACATGGTGGTAAAAGGCCATTTTCTTCCATACACCTCTCGCTTTCCGCTTCATTCATAATTTTCTTCATACACACTCGCTGGTTTCGGAGACTCCTGACTCCATCTTCCTTCAATACATGACTGATTTGGTCTAGATAGATGCGTCTCGGTCTGGGCCCCCTGTGCCTACATCCTTCCACTTTCGCAATTTATATTCTTAACCAGTCACTCGTCCAGCATTCCTTCTACATGTCCGAAACTTCGCAGCATTCCCTTTTGCATCTTTACACCAATACCCTCTTTCAACGAACAGGGTAATGTGGGGCCCTCACCCACTAAAATAACTCACCGTGTGCCGTTTCTCCGCCTGTGTTGGGGGACACTGGTACTATGTTGAATTATTTCAGTGGTACCCTCTTTCATACCTACTCGCTCTCTTATGTCATCGTTACGAATAGAATTATATCACTCTTATAGTAGTTCATGGTCCCTCGAATGGATCATGACATAGAACTTGAGCCATATATTCTGTAAAGTTAAGTAAGACATAACGTACATCTTAAGTTATTTTAATTCTTTTTTAATTTATTCTATTGAATACAACCTGAACCGCACCTGTTAGTAGTAAACATTCTTGAGAGTATTGAAACAAAATTGGTTCAATTAAAATACAGACGTCCAATAAAAGTTTGGCGGCTGTGAAGTTATTGGCTTAATTAACTGAGAGTTATCCACTTACCTTCCTATTCGTAAAAACCAACACTCTATAATACTGTTTTTACTTAAATCTATTTGTGACCCTTTGTGAAAAGTAAAATGAAAATGGCCGTGTGGGGCCGGCTTTAGAATTCTCCCACCCCTCTCTACCCACGGGAGTCGTAAGAGCCGACTGAGGGAATACCGGGGGAGTGGGCAGCAGCACTCCCTCGAGTATTAACAACATCAACTGCGATCGCCAACCCGCCTGCCAAGCGTGACGATTACGGCGTTATACCCCACCGCTCATTGTGGCGTTCTCTTGGGGAGGTCTATGTCCAGCAGTGGACGTTGAAAGGCTGATGGGGATGAGAAAATGAAAATTTATCAGAAAGTGACAAACTACCTGTCAGCTAAAACAGTGTTCTAAATATGAGAAACCTATATTTTTATGAGTAACTTGCCTTTACCCGCAACTTTGCTATAAACAAAAGCTAGTGTTTAGGCTATTTCAATGAAATCCTTTCAGTAGTTTTTGCGTGATGTCGGAACAAACAAGCAGAAGAATTAAAAAAAATAATGTCTTGTGTACAAAAACATCTAAATATTCTAATACATTATCTTTTTCTCAAATATCTTAAATGTACAGATATAGCTCTATTACAAGTACTGTTTAAGCAATATCCAAGACTGCTTTGAGTTTTGTTGCTTTACCGAATTGAACATAGGACAATTGTGTGAAATGTGAAGTAAGTACATTTAGATACTACAAACGAGGTAAACAGTTACTACGAGTACAATCCGGTTGTTTCTATTCACTTTTTTATTATTGTTCTAAAAGGTCACGCAATAGAAATGTATAATATATTCTGTCAGAAAAACTCCTTACAATTTATTTAAGCCAAACTTGACGGTTTCGCCGTAATTTATATTTTAAAACACTTTCAACATTCCTATACATTTGATAAAAATATGTATGATAAAAAAGACTTGTATGAAAGAAATTGTATTATAAATATATTTGAAAATCGAAAAACGCATTGCATGTAGTGGCAGACGAGCCACGGTCCATCAGATGGTAAATGGTAACCGTCGCCCATGGACTCGACTATAATACCGAGAGTATCTCCTGCTACAGCCAAAACGTAACAATGTGCTTCATGGCCGGTCACACGGGTGATGGTGGTACCAACCCGCTCGGGCCGGATACCAAGTGAGTACTGCCACTTGGTACCCAGCCCTACCACCAGTCGTGCAATGGATGATAATTGCTTACTTCCCTTAGTCACCTCATACGACACTCGTTGGAAAGAATGGGGTGGTGACACTTGTATTCTTAAACCGTCACCACACGGATAAGAAAATTAGGAATTTATAATTACAATTAGGATTCGCACCAAATGAATTATTAATAATATACCTTATTACTTTTGTTGAATTTTAAAATGTAAATGTAGTGGTAGAAACTATCATTTGTGAATAAGGAAAAAGAGTATGTTTAGTACGAGCGGGAATCGAACCTGCGTCCCTTCCTATCCGGGGAAGTGCTCTAATCCACTGAGCTAGAGTTCTATCTTTTAGACATACCCAATCTCCTTATCACATTTGTCTTAACGACCATCGCCATCTATCGGAATGCATTTACATGCATTAATCCAATATAGTAAGTTTAATTTTGCAATTAAAATTCATACTATTTGATGGCGTGATTTTTTAAACATTTTGATCTATATTTTAGCACTTGACATGCTCAGCTACTCTTAAATTTTTAAAATGCATCCCGATTGTATTGGTCGTTAGGACAAATGTGATAAGGAGATTGGGTATTTCTAAAAAATAGTACGGTAGCTCAGTGGATTAGAGCACTTCCCCGGATAGGAAGGGAGGCATGTTCGATTCCCATTTTTAGTACGAGCGGGAGCTCGTACTAAAAATACTCTTTTTCCTTATTCACAAATTATAATTTGTACTTTAAGAGTATCTGAGCATGTGAAGTGCTAAAATATAGATCAAAATGTAGTGGTATACCTTGCATGTCCCAGCATGAATGGGCTGGCTCTCCCGGCGAAGTATTACCTTCTCACAGGAGATAATCGTCAAGCAACTGTAGGTACTCTGTTTCGTATGGTGATGAGAATGATGACAGTGATACCATTATCAACCTTCTCCACCTACAATACCTTAGGTTGGAGTTGGCGATATACGAGCCTCTGGTTTTGCTAGCGTCTATTGGCTACGGTAACCACTTACGATAAGGTGGGCCCTAGCTGTGTGCCACAGTCGTATTATATAAAAAACTTGACATTTGTTCAATTACGTAGCCGCGCGTTCCAAGTCCAGCTAATAAGAATAAATATGATGTCATCTATAACAATTTAAATCGATTAAAATGGCTATTATATCAACACACTTATTACATACATAGACTTTTTGTTATATTACTTATCCTACGTAGAAACACAGAAGCAATTTGCTCTAAGCTATTCCATTCATTGATACAACGTCAATGATAAAAACAGTTTATAACCGCGCATAATTTGTCTTTTAATAACCGGTTTGTTGGTGGTTGTGGAGTTTCAAACCAGTTTTAGTTCCTTCGATAATAATGCTGTTATCAAATGATATTGGCAAATAAAGCAGAATTTTAGAAATGTATATTTAATGTTTGTTCGGCTGAAATTTGACTAGAGCTTTACGACCGAAATTACATAATTTTATTTGCGTTAAGTGCTTAGAAAAAAAAAAAAGATTAGATACTAAATAAATGTTGATCGAACAAACGTGATTTTACGTTAGGTATAGTAATGTTATTAATATTTAAACGCTTTTGAAGATATTTTTGTAAATAGGTTTACCAAATTTAAAAAAAAAACACTTAATACAATAGTACCTATACATTTCTGACAGAAAAACTCCTTATTATTTATTTGCCAAACTTTACGGTTTCACGATAATTTATGGTCTTAAACACTTTCAATGGGACGAATTTTACTAGATTAGGTTATGCCAATCATAATTAGAATATATATACCTACTTGGAATGTTGCGGATTCATGAATGTAATCCTCTCGTGGCAATTACGTACGCAATCTATAATGTAATAGATTAATTCAAATTTTATTTACTGGCAAAATTATTTAAATTAATATCCCAATAAATACAATGTTTAAAAATTATATCTTAAGAAAAGTATTTATAATATCTAAGACGTCAATTTATTTTCGAGTAACGTAAATATTTTAAATTAAGGATTAGAGGCAAATCCTAAGAACTACATTCAATAATTTATTAGCTCAGAAAATACCCGTTAATGTTTTTCCTATTAAATATGACACATGCTTATATATACAAAAGCATGGCTCATATTCAATAGGAAAAACTATACAAAATCTATTGATTTCGAATACTTTACAGTATTTATGATCATGGAAGGACTGATCCACAAAAGTATCAATAGTGGTTAAGGAAATTTACCTACATACATGCCTACTTAATATTTCATAAAGAGACGCAATTAGTTTAACTTCATTACTATACTAATTATTTTGAGAAACATTTTATTTATTTATATATATTTGTAGCATTTGACATGCTTAGCACTATACTTTGTGTTTAAAACATTTTATTTATTTTACTACTTATATTTTTTTTCATAAATTATTTCAATATAAGGCAATACTAATTTTATCAACATAAAAGACATCGTAAACAAACCACATGTGTGAAAAATAAAACATGAATTTCCAAAGGCACCGCATTCCCACGCGTACTGCCAACGATATCATTGCTGTTGTTGAGATTATAACGAAGTCTAAAGTTGTTTTTAAACAATTTAAAGTATTCGCTGAGAACGTAAACAGGCGAATTGTTGATACCTCGTGTCCGTTGCAACAGCGAGTAAAATAAACAGGTAGTGAAGACTAAACGTGGTCCACTTGATCACAGGCAGCGGACCGTGCGGGCCATAATGTCCAACGCTTTCACCGCAATTGGCGGATCAGTACGTACGTATGCAGGGTTAATCACACTAGTGGGAAATCAGTCGCTTTCTATTATTTTCCTATCTGGGGGGTTAGGCAGAATCTCATATCTCACATGTCGATTGTATCGTGATCACTGTGATTGGTTGGGAAACCGACGCGTGATGTCGTAATAATCCATTGGCCAATCGCGATGATCTCTCAACGAATCACAGTGATCTCGATACGATCGACATGTGATATATGAGATTCTGCCTAACCCCCTGATTAGTTTTCATTGTTTTTTTAAATACTATAAGCGAGTCTTTTTTATATTATCCCAATTCATAAATGGAGATACAATTTTAGTGCACACAAATACCGAGTAATTATTTTCATTGTACAATTGCATCATTAGTCAAATGACACAGATGGCGGAATGGTTTAAATACCGGCATCCCGCCCGAGGGTTATGGGTTCTATTCCCACACAGGACAACTCTTTATGTGGTCCACAAATAGTTGTTTTGAGTCTGGGTGTATTTTGTGTCCGTGAAATTGTATGTTTGTAAAGTCCCCAGCAATGCAAGAATTATTCCTAGGATTAGCTGCCGTCTTTCAAAAAAATCTGTTATTTTTTACTACTACAATGTATATACCTAACGCATCGATTCAAATCTGCCATTCCTGCCATGATGTGAAAACAGAGACAGTGACTGCGCTCGAGGCCGATATGGATATCTTCTTGTCGAAGTCCCTCTCCGGCACATTAATGATATCTATGCAAAAATTGCTATCCCTGTGGGGTAATCTATCAGAAATATTCGCTGATACAATTTATAGTCTCTAGTATAAAATCATCATCATAACAATATTGTGATTATGTAAAGCAATATAGGCTGATTTGCATAGTAGGTTAATCACGATTAATTACAAAATTCCTCATGCTATGAATGCACACTGCATGTTAGCCACATAGCTCTGTGTAATAATAACGGTAAAATTATGTCTGTGAAACCAATAAGCCTTTTAATGTTACAAAGGTACTTAATACAAATTAGTAGGTGCGGATAGCAAATAATTATTACAAAGATGCAACAGAAGTGTGTCTGTACATTTAAGATATTTCAGAAAAACTACATCATCCATCCATCCATCCATCAGCCTTTCAACGTCCACTGCAGGACATAGGCCTCCCCAAGAGAACGCCACAACGAGTGGTCCTGTGCCGACCGCATCCAACGGCTTCCCGCAGCTTTGACCAGATCATCGGTCCATCTGGTGGGGGGCCGTCCTACGCTGCGCCGTCCGATACGTGGTCGCCACTCGAGAACCTTTCGTCCCCAATGGTTATCGGTTCATCGAGCGATGTGGCCTGCCCATTGCCACTTCAGCATGGCAACCCGGCGGGCTATGTCGGTCACTCTCTTTCTCCTACGGATCTCCGTATTACGGATTCGATCACGTAGGGAAATACCAAGCATAGCTCCATGGCCCGCTGAGCGACTTTGAGCCTTGATATGAGGCCAACATTCAGAGACCACGTCTCTGTTCCATATGTCATCACTGGTAACATACACTGGTCGTAGACCTTCGCTTTCAGACACTGCGGAATATTGGACGAGAAGATCTTCCTTAGCTTCCCGAACGCTGCCCAGCCGAGTTGGATTCGTCGATTGACCTCTTTCTCGAAGTTGTGCCTACCTAACTGGACTGTTTGTCCCAGGTAGACATAATGGTCGACAACTTCGAGAAGCTCACTCCTTTTTTTTATTTTTTTTTTATTTTAGGTGGGCAAAAATGTCCTACCGCACACCCCGCTGCCCGGGGAGACAACGGGGTGAATGGGGCTCTCACCCACTAAAAACCCACCGTGCGCCTCCACCCGCCCTTGCTACGGCGGATCACGGGTACCGCGTCGTTACGACCGCGATCCGCAGGCGGCAGCCCCTACGGGCACCCTCTCTTGAGCGACGCCTCGCGCACTTGGGCGTCGCACCTTCGCGGTAGGCTTCCGTGGACGGCAGGGTACTCCCCGACCCCACCGTCCGCAGCCTCGGCTAGGGCGGCATCAGGCGCAAGTAAGCGCGCGCACGCCGCCCCTCGCGCCGGCGGCGAATCGGGTCCGCGAAGGAGGATTCCTCACGGGCCCTCTCCGCCACCTCCTTCCGCGAGATGACAGCCTCGCAGAAGGTGGCGACCGCGGTCCAGGCCCTGTCACTGCCAACCATCGCTCGCGCAACGGCCGGCAGCGACAGGTCCACGCCTATGACTGCAACGAGTTCCCGGCGCTGCACATCCCAGGCCGGACACGACTCGAGCGTGTGCTGCGCCGAGTCCTCGTCGCAGTCGCAGTGGTGACAGCCTGGGGTCGTCTCCCTCCTTGCGATCGTGTGCAGGTATTTGCCGAAGCAACCATGCCCCGACAAAACCTGCACCAACCGGAAGGTGAGGATCCCGTGCTGCCGCCCTGCCCATTCTTCCAAGATCGGCCGGAGCGCCGCCACGGTCCAGAGACCGGCTCGGGGCGTCTCCAGCCGAGACTTCCACTTTAGAACGGTGGCGCGGCGGGCATCTTCCCGCCACGATGACATTGCGCTCGGCGAGGGGCGGCTGCCCCCCGCCCGCGCCATCGACGCCCGCCGATAGACGTCGGCGAGCACCTCCGCCTCCAGATCCCACGGGGGGGTTCCGGCCAATGCGCAGGCTGCATCGGTCGAGACCGTGCGGTACCCGCGTATTGCCCTGACCGCTACGACCCTTTGTGGACGCCATAGAAGGGCCCTATTGCGAGCGGCCAGGGACTCCGCCCACACGGGCGCGCCGTACAGTGCCATTGACCGTACTACCCCCGCGTAGAGCCGTCGACACGCAAGACTCGGTCCGCCCAAATTCGGCATAAGTCGCCCGAGGGCGGACGCCGTGTTGACGAGCCTTGGCGCAAGACGGCGGAAGTGCTCGTCAAAGTGCCACCGTCCATCCAATACCAGGCCCAGATATTTGATGTGGGCCAGGATTGGGAAGCCCACACCGTTGACCGTTATCGAGGCGCTGGCGGGCGGGCCCCGTCGGCGCCCATGGAAGAGTAGGGCCTCCGACTTTTCAAGGGCCACCCTAAGCCCCAGCGCCTCGATCCGCCTGACCACCTCCGCGGTACCTGAGGTGGCCAGCGTTGCCGCCTCCTCGAGGGTCCTGCCCCGGGCTGTGACGAGCGTATCGTCTGCATAGCAAATTACGCCCAGCCCGGGGGGGAGCCGGCCACGGAGGACCCAGTCGTAGCCGATGTCCCACAGGAGCGGCCCAAGAACCGAACCCTGCGGGACGCCGCACGACATAGCCCTCCTTACAACGTCCCCTTCCCGGTCCACGAAGAGGACGCTGCGGCCGTCGAGGTAGTCCGCCACCAGCCGCCTTAGGTAGAGGGGCACTCCATGGTACCGGAGTGCCTCCTTGATGCAGCCGAATGGCAGACTATTGAAGGCGTTGGCGACGTCGAGCGACACCGCCAACAGCACTTCCCTCGAGGCGACGGCCTCCGCAGCCGCGGCCTTCAGGCGCAGAATGGCGTCGACCGTAGACCGACCCGCCCGATATCCAAACTGGGCGTCGGACAGGTCGGGGCCGACCGCTCCTAGGTGCCGGACGATGCGGGCAGCGACTACCCGCTCGAGAAGTTTGCCCGCCTCGTCCAGCAACACGATGGGCCTGAAGGCCGAGACCGTATTCGGAGGCCGTCCCGGCTTCGGCAGGAGCACGAGCTTCCCCTCCTTCCAGCAGTCAGGGAACCGTCCGGACACCAGGCAAGCGCCGAACAGCTCCCCGAGGCGGGGCTCAAGGTGGTCGAGGACCAGGGCCAGCACTCGGGCGGGAACCCCGTCCGGCCCGGGGGCGGCGCCTCTCCGCATACGCGCAGCCGCCGACCCCATTTCCGTCGTCGTCACGGGCGGTACCTCCCCGTCGGCGGCCTCCCGGTCACCATCTGGCGGAGCCATGACCGGGGGCGTGTGCACCGCCCGTGAGGGGAAAAGTCCCTCGACCACCTCAGAGAGGAAGCCCGGCTGGAGGGTCTCCGTAAGGGGGGGGCCCTGGGCGCGGAGCTTGTTAAGCGCCGCGCGGTACGGGCGTCCCCAGGGGTCACGCTCGAGACCCTCCAGCATCTCCTTCCTTTTTGCGTCCTTGGCGCGACAGATGGCCAGCTTTAACGCGGCGCGCGCACTGCTGTACGCCGCATACAGCTGGCCCTCCCGCTCTTCGTCGCGGATTCGGCGACGTCGGCTGCGGGTGTAGGACCTCCGGGCACGAATACAGGCCGCACGGAGGTCCGCAAGCTCCGGGGACCACCAGTAGACCCCCTTCCGTCGAGGCGGGCGCCGCACGCGGGGCATGGCCGCATCGCAGATCTGCGTAAGCATGCCGCGAATGCGGCCAGCCTCGGCGCCCACGTCTTCCGTCAGGGGGGGAGGCAGCCAAGATTGAAAAATGGCCGCCTCCACTAGCAGGTCCCGGTCGAGCCTACCCACAGCCCATCGCGGAAAAGCGGGAGTTGACCCCTGCTGGCGCCCTGAAGGGTCCGGGAGGCCTCTATCTGAATGTATCTGTGGTCAGATAGGGTCTCGACCTCCTCCAGGACTCGCCAGCTCCTTACGCGTGCGGCGACACCGGGGCTAGCGAACGAAAGGTCCACTATCGACCCGCCCCCGCGCCGCACGCACGTTAGGGCGGACCCTCGGTTTAGCAACACGAGGTCCGCCGCTGCCGCCCACTCTTCGACCGCCGCACCTCGGGCGTCCGTCCCGGGGGACCCCCACGCCGTTGATTTGGCGTTGAAGTCCCCCAGCACGAGCACAGGGCTCGGTGCTATACGCCGTATCGAGGTCTCCAGATTGTGCAGGAGGACCTCGAAAGCCGCCAGACTACGACTAGGGGAGAAGTACACGCCATACAGCGTGACCCCTCCCCATTCAGCCGCCACATATCCCGTGCCCTGGTCTTTGAGTGACAAGGGCGGGGAATGCGGCGCCGCCGAACCGACGACCGCCACGGAGCCATCCCCGCTACCCGCCCAATTGGGGCGATCCGGGACTATGTAGGGCTCCGCGGCTACGGCAACACCGATCGACCGCTCCGCCATGGATTGCAGGAAGAGGTCCTGCGCCCTGGCGGAACGGCCGAGATTCCCTTGGAGGAGGATAGCGTCGTGATCCGTTATTGGACCACGATATCCTCCTCCATGCGCTGCGGCGGTCCAGCCGCGCCGGGTTGGGCAGCCGGGGCCGATTGGCTGCCCACCCCCCTCTTAGGGCCTGACTTGGCCGGAGGCCTGCACCCCACCCGCCCCATACAGTGGTTGGCGGGGCGATTGCCCGCCGCGCACGCGGGGCAGTGTGGGGTGGCAGAACAGGCAACCGCCTGGTGCCCTGCCTGACCGCAGCGGAAACAGAGCCCGCTGCAGTCGAAGCAGTTAGTGCACAGCGGCCGGGTGTGACCGACCGCCATGCACTTATAGCACCTGGCAGGCCGGGGCTCCAGCGCGATTACCCGCGCGGCGCTCCAGCCCACCAGAAGTCTACCAGCGGCGACCAAATCCTTGGCCGCCGCGACAGGGCACGAGACCCAGACGGCACCCACACCACCTGGACCTGGGCGAATGGTGCCCACCCGGACGGCGCTGCTGGGAGACCCGGTTTTCGAGACGATCGCCTCCCGGATCTCTTCCGCCGTCACGGAATCGTCCAGCCCGGAAATGCGCAGTTCGGCGCACTTCACGGGTCTGGCGACCAGGAACCACTCTCCTCTGGGAACAGGCCCAGCAGCCTCGCGGCCATTGCGTCGGCCGTCTTGTTGCCCTCTGGCCCCAGGTACTCGAAAATTCGAGCACCTGTCCGGGCTTGGCGGGAGCGAGCGGAAACGTCCCCGAGGTCGGAGACGTTTATTTCCCGCCGGGCACGTTTTAAGACGGCCTCATAAGTCAGGCCCTTTTCCTTGGCCTCGGGCAGCAGGGTGATGACCACCGCTGCTGCCTTCGGCACTTTTAGCTTGCGCGACCTCTTCCGCTTGTTTTGCGGCGCCTTCGGGGCCTCTCCCCTTTGAGATACAGGCGCCGCCTCACGCTCCGAGGCAGCGCCGCGACCCTTGGCCCGGGATCGCCGGGGCCCAACCACCTGCCAGTCCCCGTCTGAGGACGTAGCAGTGGCAGGGGCGGGGGCAGGAGCTCGGGGTGCGACCGCCGCAGCCCGCGAGGGTGCGACCGTTTGTCTCGGCGCAGCAGGACGCGGAGGAGCAGCGGCGCTTGGCAGAGGCGGGAACTCCTCTCGGGGCTGACCCCTCGGGGCTTGTCCCGCCTTGTCCTTCTTCCTCGACTTTGTTTTTTGGCCCTTTCCTTGGTCTAAAGGAGCCGGCGAAGGTTTCGCCGCCGGTGGTTTGGCCGCCGGTGGTTTGGCCGCCGTCGCGGCAAAACAAACATGCCCTCCCTGGCACGGCAGAGGTGTCGGTGCCGAGGACGATGCGGCACTTCTTTTATCAGCCGCAAGCGGCGGCCGAAGTCGGGGCTCCGGCGGCAATCTTGCGGCTAGGGCCTCAAACCGCGGGCCAAAGACCGCATCCATGCGGTCGATAACCGCGCGCAGCATTCTGTCGTCGAGCCCAGTGACAGGGCTCGACTGAGCGGCAGACGGAGCCGAGGCGGTCGCCGAGGTGGGGCGGAGGCGCGGCTGCTGCGGCGAGGCGGTCGCGGGGAGAGCAGGCTCGACCCGCACCACGGAAGCCGATGCACTTGGGGTGGCCTCAGGGAGCCCAAGCTCGACCCTCATATTGGCCATGCCCCGGTGCAGCTCCTCGACCGTTGCCTCCAGGCGCTGGTTTCTTGCTCCGAGGTCGGCCACCTCCGACACAAGCCGCTCCACCACGTCGGACAGTTCCGTGGCGGCGATTTTGAGGCCCCGGACGAAGCTACCTTTTAGGTTCTTCGAGCCCATGGCCACCGTCGTGATTATGGCCACGCTGTCCGCGGCTCTTTCTGCGAATTTTGCCGCAGTGGGCGGCCCGCCGCTGTCGATAGGGAGACGGAGCTTCTCAGACAGGAGCGCCAAGCGCTCCTCTGAGTGTTGCACCGTCTCAACCCTCTTCAAGCATCGCGTCTCAGCCGCTGAGGCGGCACGCGGGATCGGTGTCCCGGGTCGGCTGATGCCTCGACCCCTAACCGCTGCGGGTATTTTTGGGGGAGGCATCTCAGCCGAGCTCAGGTCGGAGTCTGAGGCAGCGCCCCCCTGAGATAGGGTGCGCTTGCGCCAGAACCGCGACTCCGACACCACCTCTGCCGACCGCGATGGCTGAATCTCAGGAGCCTCAGTCGGGCCACCCTCTTCAGCGGCGGACATCTCGGCGGCTGAAGTGCCGGCTGAGCTGCTCGTTATCGAGCCGTCCCTTGACGACTGGGACGCTCCCTCCGTCGTCTTCTTCTTGCCCTTGCGGGACTTTTTGGCGCCGCGCGTTTTACGCGCAGCTGCACTAGTAGGGGCCGCTTTTGCAGCCGGACCCCTTACAGCTGAGGCGTCAGGTGACTTACCCGACTCCGTCGAAGTGGTTGGTTTTAAATTTAACAAATCCATATGATTCCCACGAGTGTGGGAGAAAAGAGGTCCGCCCGGGCAGAGCTCCCATTACCCGGGTAAGCGTACATTTTTAACCCAACACAGGGGGTCCGCAGGTACCCTGGCTGGGGCCGCGCTCGAGACTGAACTACCCATCAGCCATGCATCTCCTCGCCGCGCGCCAGAGCTTGAAATTCGGGGTAATTTTTTATAGAGGTTGTCTTCCTCGCGGTCCGGGCGATTAAGCCAAGACCCTCGTTCCTGTATGCCCGCGAGACGTAACCACAGACACGCGCTCAGGTTTACGATTTGGGATGGAGGGGGCCGCTGTGGCCCCACTGTCCCCCCTCTCCAGAGCCCGGTGAGCCAGTCTGGCCCCACCGACTCCGACGCCTGGTCTATCCGCTGTGCCCTCTGCTCAGTCAGAGGGACACGCGGAGACCCGTCCTGTCCGGAATTTTAGCCGCCGGCGACTGCCGACGTTGCCCGGGGTGCACCACTAGGAGGTAAACCGGACAAATTAGCACCCCAGAAGCTCACTCCTGACTAGGACCGGTACCGAAATGACATGGACATTAGACATGACTTTCGTCTTGTCCATGTTGATTTTGAGACCCACTAGTCGGGAAACCCTGCTGAGATCATTGAGCATGGTGCCAAGGACCTCCAGCGATTCTGCCATGACTACGATGTCGTCGGCATATCGAAAGTGAGTGATGTATTCACCATTGATGTTGATGCCGAATCCGGTCCAGTCCAAGAGCTTGAAGACATCTTCCAATGCAGTGGTGAAGAGTTTCGGGGACAAAACGTCTCCCTGTCTAACAACTCTCTGCAGTTGGATCAGTTTCGTACTCTTGTCCTGAACACGGACTGCTTTCGATCGAATCGAAGGCTTTCGCATAGTCCACAAACGCCAGACATAGAGGCCGATTGTATTCCTCGGTTTTCTGTATAATCTGGCGTAGCGTGTGGATGTGGTCTGTGGTACTATAGCCTTTTCGGAAACCGGCTTGTTCGGGAGGCTGGAAGTCGTCATTAGGCTACATAGGCGTGTCTAAACACAAAACGATTTTTTAAATTCTTTGTCTGTCTGTTTATCTGTTTGTTTGTTCGTGCATCACGCAAAAAATACTAAACGGATTTTGATGCAACTTTTTTTATTTGGTAGCTCTTGATTAGACTTAACAACTGGTAAACATTTGATCCCGCTACTATATCGGGGACCTGACATATAGCCTAAAAACTAACAAAAAAAAAAGTTAAAGGTTTTATAGGATGCATGCAAGGCATGTCTTGAAAAACCAATTTTATTCTGCAAATTCACTGAACAATTACTGACAGTGTCAATACGATTTTACTGACATAAATAAAGCTGAATTTACGAACACATTCGATTTAACTTGACAGGTGATTAAGCTTTGAAAAATCCAATTGATTTTAATACTACGCAGATGACAAACAAGCCCACTTGATGGTAAGCGGTAACCGTAGCCTATAGACGCTAGCAACATCAGATGTACTATACTCACACAAAAACTCCAAGGAAAGGGATAAGAAGTGGAGAGTAAGGACAAGGAGGGGTTTTGGGCCTCAGTCAGTTTCACACATCATGTAAAAAAAGGAGAACTGACTGTTGTTTCACTGATCTGCTGTTTTATTTTTCCGCGGATCTTCTGTGAGAAGGTGATATTTCACCAATCTTACCAGCCCATGCATGCTGAGGGCAAGCAAGATTCTATCACACGTTCGCGATTATAATAATTCTTCATACTGCCATATATTTCATCCATCCATCCATCAGCCTTTCAACGTCCACCGCTGGACATAGGCCTCCCCAAGAGGACGCCACAATGCGCGGTCCCGTCTTGGGGGATAATGCCGTAATCGACACGCTTGGCAGGCGGGTTGGCAATCGCAGTGGATGTTGTTAATACTCGAGGTAGTGCTGCTGCCCACTCCCCCGGTATTCCCTCAGTCGACTCTTACGATTCCCGTGGGTAGAGAGGTGTGGGACAATACTAACGCAGGCCCCACACGGCACATATTAATTAGGGATTTTTAACCCGTTGAGAAAAAAGTTGAGGAAAAATATGATACTTAAATAAATATGTCCCTCCACGGCACAAATATATTTACTTCACAGAAACTACAAATGTTTCATGGGATTAAAAGTTTTTTTATATACTACTTGTTCTTTTCTGGATCCTGCCCCCTGAGGCAGAATGTCATATTTCACGTGTCGACCGTATCGAGATCACTATGATTGGTTGGGAAACCGACGCGTGATGTCACAATAATCCGTTGGCCAATCACGGTGATCTCTCAACCAATCACAGTGATCTCGATACGATCGACATGTGAGATATGACATTCTGCCTAACCCCCCTGGGGGGTTAGACAGAATCTCATATCTCACAATCGACATCGTATCGACTCGCTTGTGATTGGTAGAGAAACCGACGCGTGATGTCGCAATAATCCGTTGGCCAATCACTGTGATCTCTCAACCAATCAGAATAATCACGATACGATCGACATGTGAGATATGAGATTCCGTCTAACCCCACTGGTCTATAGATATATTTGAAAAATTACAGCTAATATTTCCCGTCTACTTATGAATTCATTTCTAGTCAAACTTGTATGGTAGTATTATTGCATTGTAAATTCTAATTGTTAAGCAAAGGTTATGTTTAATTTATCTTGGTCAATTTAAAATATTTCTTTTCATAGAAATGAATCTCAATATAATGGCAGTGTAACCATCCAATAATATCATGTTAGGTAAGAAATAAAGGTAGATTATTACTTATATATGCGAAAAACTACTCATGTATGAGTAAAAAGACTCTTTTCATGACTATTTTACCCTTATCCATTTTTATGAGATTGTTGGAATATATAACTCTACAACTACTGAAAGGTATTAAGTAAATTTAAAGTGCCTTTGCGTCAAATTCACATGACTTGTGTGTGATATGACTTTTATGATAAAATTATGAGAAATATGACGATTATTCTTTGAAATATTTTTTGAACCGTGTTCGATTGTCGATGTATTTTTTGTTAAAAAGAGAATGTATCGGTGGTATAATGGTTTGTAATTACTTAAGTTGTAATAATGGGGCTATGGCAATATTAAAATAACTGTAATTATTACTTATTACTAGCTGGTTATTTATTTATAGCTACTGCCCGCGACTTCGTCTGCGTAGGCTTAAAAATTTCGTACATACGAGTAGGTACAGTCATCCCACACAAACTCCTTATAGGGGTAAAAACATTTTATGCGTTTATCCAAACGACCAAGCCACAATGTATATACTCGTATATAAAAAAAAATCACACAAGTCCAAACCTATACCTAGTTGTTATATCTATAAACCAAAGATGACTATTGTAATTGAACTATTCATTCTTTATATATAAAAAAAAAAAAAAAAAATTTACTGTAGATAGACCTACCTACCAAATTTCAACTAAATCCGTTTAGTCATTTAGGCGTGATTAACAAACATCATTTATACAAAATCTCCATGAATTTATACACCTGCACCTTCTTACGAATCACTCTATCCATTGGTGAAACCGGTTCAGTAGTTTTTGAGATTATTGTGCGTTCAGACAGACAGACGCGGCGGGAGACTTTATTTTATAGATATCCTTCTTGTTAAACGTTGACCATAGTTTCTATAAAAAATATATTAAAGTCCTAATAATTCTTTACGAAATTGTTCCTGATTATGAAGTTTAACTTTTAATTAACTAATAAACGATGCATAATAATTAATTATCAATTAAATAATTGTGTTTTATGCTTTTAATATATAGGATAAATTTTCTTTGTTCCAGGATTTGAAGTACTTATACAACAGTGTTGTGAGAGTGCCAACAAAGTTTTATGCATGTGTTGAGTGATGGTCAAGTGCAGTGAAACTTTACAAATGAAGCGACGCAGACACTGGAGTGTGCCTAAAACATCATTACAGTGAAATACAGTGACAATGTTGGCTATAAAAGCTTGGTTCTTCGTCTCAGGATGTGTTGCACTTGGTAAGTTGCTATTTATAATTATTATTATATATTTAGCAAAACTAGCCTACTTAGATACCAAAAATATATTATTTAGTGCTATAAACTTATAGCCCGTGTGCGGCCGGCTTGAGAATTGTCCCAACCCTCTCTACCCACGGGAGTCGTAAGAGCCAACTGAGGCAATACCGGGGGAGTGGGCAGCTTGACAATACTCTCGGTATAGCCATTAAAATGTTTTCAGTTTGATCTTGAAATCTTTGAATTACAGCTCTTAAATCTCTGGCTTACCGAAGTTTTGTAGTTTCCATAGGTATGTGGATGGATTATGTTAAATATTTTTAAAGAAAATAAAAATATTTCAGTTTATGGATATATGAAGACTTGAACAAATTTTAAATTAAATGGACTTAAGTTCTTTTAAGCGACACTACATACGGCAAAACGCTGGTTGATAATTATTTAAATAAATTATTAATTATCTTGTTTTAAAAAACAAAATCACAAGGTAACATTTTGAATAAGGGATCTGTAATGATCTTGAAATGTTGTAATATATAATCTATCCTCAAAATATCGCCACTATCTTAGGAGTATTTCTGATTTGACCACTGACGGAATGTAATATGGTTCCGGTGGCCCGCAAATAAAGACGGAGAGACGGCACACGGTGGGTTTGTGAAGGCCCCACACTACCCTGTTCGTTGCCCCGAACGACGGGGTGTGCGGTAAGGATCATTTTTTCCCCCCTTAACAAAAAAGGGGTATTTCTGATTTACATTTGCCAAGGAAACTATAATTTTCAGAAAACCAATAATGCTTATTATACCCGCCCTGACCGGTGCAATTTACTAATAAAAAATATAGGATTAGCTTATTACATGGGATAAAAATATTAAACATTTTATTACGTTATTTTGATGTATATCTTAAGGCTCAGTTAACAATGTAAGTTTTATAAAATTATTTTAACACACTTTGTATGAGCTTCGTCTGTCTCTATGTAACGGAATCTTTGAATGTTATTTTCACCCACTTGAAAACGTCGGATTAAATTGAAACGTTGAAACTTATCAGGGACTGATGACAATGCAATAATTGAAGAAGTTTTGGACGTTTCCTTTTTGTTTTTTTTTATTACTTGAACCGTGACCGGTTCAATCAGTCACGTAAATGGTTGTTTTTGGATATGAAAAAAAATCTCGGTACGACGACCTAGTAGAACTAAAAATTAGAAAATAGAATGAACAATATTGATTGTATAAAAGCGTGGGGTGCTTGACATCAAATGTTCATTCTGTTTTTCACTATATCTAAATAATCGTTATAAATCTTATAAATAGCTACCAATTACCTATGTAACGTTTGATGTCAAGCACCTCACATTTTTTGCAATCATTATTATTTTTTCTGTCTTTTCTTTTTATTTCTAATTTTTAGTTCAAGTAGCTATTAATGCATATTTTTAACTATATTTGATTGCTTTTGCAATGTGATAACTAACTAAATGACGGGCCTCGTGGCGTAGTCGGTAGTGTAACCGACTTCCGTACACGAGGTTGTGGGTTCGATTCCCACTCAGGACAATTATTTGTGTGATGAACATAGATATTTGTACTGCGTCTGGGTGTTTTCTATCTATTATATGTATGTATTTACAAAAAAAAGTTATATATGTATTATATCCGTAATCTGGTACCCATAGCACAAGCTTTAAGCTTAGTTTGGGACCAAACGACGTTGTGTGAAAATGTCCGTGAATATTTTTATTTAAATAGTTTTTGTAAATATGTTTAAGTAAGATGCATTGTACATAAACAGTGGTTTAGAAAAATAAGTGTACAGCTTCGATCAACAATACTGATCGAAGGTGTACAGCAACTTATTTACTGTCAATTAAGTATGTTGCTGTACACCTTCGATGGATTGTCAACATTATATTAAATGTGAATAGATATTAGCAGATCGTATTGTATTTCCCTAAATACGGATGATAATTAATTGACATATCATTATTCTTTTTTACTAACATACAATTTCACGGACACAACGTACACTTACTTAGAACAACCATTTGTGGATCACACAAAGAGTCGTCCTGTGTGGGAATCGAACCCACGACACTCGAGCGGCAGGCCGGTATCAAAAGCACTTCGCCATCTGTGCAGTAGAGTGTTCCGGCAACGCAAGTTCAATAATTACATTTTTAAATCATACCGAATGATAACACGAAAGCATATATCCCAACGTTGTATTTTCTTGTTGCAATTTATATTTGTAAATATACCACAAAAGTAATAATAATAGCAACACATTAATTGCTTTGACATTTTTATTAAGTGTTTAATACTTACGTACTAAAAGTATTATTTATTTATAAACGTGTGTACTAGTTTCAAAATTTAACGGAATTAGTAGTATATTGCATTTTTATGGCTAGCAACTCACGACTACGTGTAGCGGTAACAAGTTTTACAATATTTTAAAACAACAGTTCAAGACTAATAAATCAGCTTTCATGTTTCTTTATAGCGGGGAATGTTAACGTTCAGTTGTATGGTCTAAATAACTTAGATATTACTTACAATATATTTTTATAGCAAATATTTATTTTAACATTTGATTTGATGATTCATTATTTAGTAGATACTGCCTGAGATTTTGACAGCGTAGAGTTCAAAATTAGAACAATGTATATTTATACGGAGTTTTGGCGGGAACATAAAATAATCATGTCGTCGCCCTACATTATTTTCCAAAACTTGTGTTGTTTCAAGTAATAACGTGTAAAAGTTGTGTTATTTTAGATATTAATTAACTATTTGCATAAGTGCATAAGCATAATGCATACATGTGCATAAGTTTCGACAAGTGATATAATGTGGCGTAACGTATTTGCTCGTGGTCGTTAGTAGAGTCGCCACCACTTTACTGAAGCATGACTTTCACTTGACTGTGACTATTTTTGTAAGAGTTTGAGTTTGACTGTGACTTGTATAATAAATTAAACTTACCTGTGAAGAAGAAATATACCCTAAATAAGTAATTGGCAAATACTCAAACTGAGTAGTCATTTAAAGAAAACATGTATAAATATGATGTATTTTTTAAATACATCACCTTATTGTACATTATCTTTATGCAAAGCATACAATAATCCACAGGAGGCAAACATTTTTTAAGAGATTTTCTCCACGGCTTGTGAATTCTACAATCCTCACTGCGCCAGGGTGTATACAGCCTAAGCCCATCTTATTTTGAGAGGAGATGAGTTGTTCAATAATGAGCCAGTAATGTTTGATGATAGGCCATCATTCAACATGCCACCTTTATAAAAAACAGGAGGAAAATATAAAAAGAAAGCGGGGAAGAGAAAGGCCCTGGACAAGCTACATGAACTAATTAAAAGAAAAGGTTGATGTCAGGTCGTATAAGGAAGGTGAAAGAGGCTGCTCTAGATCGAGACAGGTGGAAAGAGCTTCATCAGCTGCACCGACAAGACTCTTAAATCAAAAAAGAAGAATGTGGCATAAAAAAAGAATTACAATATTTTGTAAAATGTTTATGCTCGTAGAGCCTTGTTAAACCCAGAAGTACCATCCTTTTAAAGAATCAATGCACCTTAAACCTTCTCGTTACCATCAACTTTGCTACTTATGTTATTCTGTGGCTTGCTTAGACTCAAACAATCTTTTTCATTATAATAAATAAATAAATATTCACGGACATTTCACACAACGTCCTCTGGTCCCAAACTAAGCTCAACGCTTGTGCTATGGGTACCAGATTACGGGTATAATACATATATTACTTTTTTTTTGGTATATACATACATACTTACATATAATAGATAGAAAACACCCAGACGCAGTACAAATATCTGTGTTCATCACACAAATAATTGTCCTGAGTGGGAATCGAACCCACGACGTCGTGAACGGAAGTCAGTTACACTATCGACTACGCCACGAGGCGTAGTTAGTTCGGGCGTATACTTGTTTACTTCTCTCTTAGTACAAAATTAATAGAAAAAAAAAACTAATTACAAATGACATATATTCAAACCTTACCGGATTTCTGTAACAGACATAAAGCCTTTAAATGTACAACTCTCTAACTACGTAATTAACGTTTTTCATACGGGAGATGTTACAGAATCCCAAAAGGACCATTTTTTTAAAAGACAACACCTTGCGTTAAGCAGTAATCCTTGGGGCCTCGTTGTGTATTCGGTAGTGTAACTGAATTTCATGCACGAGGTCGTGGGTTCGATTCCCACTTAGGACAATTGTTTGTGTGATGAACACAGATATTTGTACTGCGTCTGGGTGTTTTCTATTTATTATGTGTATGTATTTACAAAAAAAAGTAATATATTTGTAAGTATTATATCCTTAATCTGGTACCCATAGCACAAGCGTTAAGCTTAGTTTGGGACCAGAGGACGTTGTGTGAAAATGTTCCTGAATATTTATTTATTTATTGTATCGCGGGGGACTTTACAAACATACAATTTCACAGACATAAAGTACACCCAGACTAAGAACAACCATTTGTAGATCACACAAAGAGTTGTCCTGTGTGGAAATCGAACCCAGAACACTTGAGCGGGAGGCCGCTATCTCAACCACCCCGCCATCTGTGAAGTCCAAACTTCTATTGAATTAAAAAGTTCATCACAGTATTAGAGACTCGATTAAATAACTATTCAACAATGCATACCTCTGTACTGAGTATTAGTAATTAATTGGAAACGGTACGAGCATTCTATGTTAATTGATTAGAAGTAATATGTCGTAAATACATGCTCTAACTATAGATACAGGAATTATATATTCATGCAGGTTGATATGAATGTAGGTTGTTTCAACGTAGGAAACCTAAAGAAGTTGTTTAATACTAATACGCATGTGGCAAACAGGCCCACCTGATGGTAAGCGGTTATTGTAGCTTGAATGGGCTGGCTCGATCGGGAAGTACCACCCTCACGGAAGATCAGCGTGAAACAAACGTAGGTACTCCTACAATTGTGTATCGTATGGTGAGTGAGAGCGTCGGAAGACCAAATCCCTTCTTTAACCTATCCTTATTACTTATTGTTAGCGTGGCGACACTTTTATTTGTTAAAATCTTGCAAGTTGAATTTGACACACTTCCCGGTTTCCGATTGAGTTGAAATTTATACACATATGTATATCGCGTGACAATGCAATATTATTATGACATGGAGCTGATCTGATGACGGAGCTGGAAGATGGACATAGGACCTTTATAATGAAACGGCGCAATCCCATCGAGTTTGAGCTCGTATGATTCATCTTGACTAGTACTCCAGTTCTAGATGATGTCAGGGTCTGATGATGGAGCTGGAAGGTGGCCACAGTAACTCTGTAATGAAATGATGCAACCCCATCGAGTTTGGAATCGTTTGATTCGTCTTGACGAGTACTTTGTCTTTAGATGGTATCCAGGGTCTGATGATGGAGCTAGAAGGTGGCCATAGGAACTCCGTTATAAAACGACATAACACCATCGAGTTTGGTCTCGTATGATTCGTCTTGACGAGTACTTTGTCTCTAGATGGTATCCAGGGTCTGATGATGGAGCTGGAAGGTGGCCACAGTAACTCTGGAATTAAACGACCCAAACCCATCGAGCTTATACTTGTTTAGTTAGTCTTAAGGAGTACTTTGTCAAGTTATGACCATTTTATTTCTACAAAATAATTTCGATGTTTTCACATCTGGTAGACGTCCCGCGACGTCTATTTTTTTTTTATTTTATTTCGTCGGCGTGACTAATATGTATTCCATGCCAAATTGCAACTTTCTAGTAATAAATGTCTGAACTATCCGTGAGCTGCAAACAGCAGACGCACGGACATGGTGACAAAATAATTGTTCCTTGTTAGCTATGATGACGAACCCTAGAAACGGATAAACTTATTGTATTGTCATCGGTCCCTGATTATTATGGAAAGTTTCATTTTAATCGAACATTTCAAAGTGGGTCAAAATAACATTAAAAGATTCCGTAACAATGATAAAAAAAAAGAAAAGATACCGTAACAATGATAAAAGCGTGTTAAAATTAATTATTAATTTGGAATTTGAAATATGTATTATTTAAAATGGTTTTTCCGCGTAGTGACGGACTAAGAATACAAGTGTCACCACTCCATTCTATCCTACGGGTGTTGTGCGAGGCGACCAAGGGAAGTAAGTAATGATCACCCATTGCAATACTGGTGGTAAGGCTGGGTACCAAGTGGGAGCACTCACTTGCCATTGGGCCTGAGCGGTTTGCTACGAAATGAAATGGTGACCAGCGGCTTGACAATACTCTTGGTATAGTTGATTCCATGAGCTACGCTTACTGTTTACCATGAGGTGCGCCGTGGCTTGTCTGCCACCATATGCAATATAAAAAAACATTGTATAAATAATTCTAGGGTAATCACAGTTATACAAGTACATACTTTATGATAATGAAACCGCTTATAATAAAAATCCGAGTTTATAGGCAGAAAACGTCTATTTTGAAATTATAATAAATCCCAGATAATGATGATGAAGGGTACATAAAGAATTAAGAGAAACTCAACCCTTATAATTGCATTTTAAACATATCCTTCTTAGGCTGATATTACACCGAAAGCGTTTATGTACATAAAAACACGTACTTTTCCAAATAATTATGGCGCAATGTAAGGGTTTAATTTAAATAATACTAGCCTTTGTCAGCAGCTCCGTAACCAAAAACTAGTTTTTAGGTTATATCTCATGTGCCCGATATAGTAGCGGGATAAAATGTCTACCAGTTTTTTAGTTCCGTAAGTAAGTCCGTTTAACAGTTTTTGCGTGATGCACGAGCATACAAACAGACGAACAAACAAATTGTTTGTGTTCACACACGCCTATACAGTAACTTTTTTCTTAAATATCTTAAATATTACATATACAGCTCTGTTACAGCTCTATAAAAATTAGGATGTTTATCAGAATTGAACCGTGTTGTACAGAAATGTTCTAACCCACAAACTGGAGAATATTAAGGTTTGAATGCCAAGCAATCGAAAATAATCTCTATTTTTATACATCACAGAGATTTGTTTTATTCTGCTAACTATAAATGTTTTTTTATGATAGGTTATAAGAGGTGATCCATTTCGAGGTTCCCTACTCTTTTAAAGAAAAAAAGAGAAAATTCAAATTTAATGGAGAATGTTTATTATCATTTGAAAGAACATTCTTTGGCATTTATTTTTTGAAGATTATGTCTATCAAATGTTGGCCGTTGCTACGTCGCAGATGGTCCATCCGTTGAGTGCAATATTCGATGACTCGTTCGAGCATTTCGACTGGTAACAACAAAGTAATGGGGCCCATTTCTGGCTCAATGGGTAAGTAAACAAACAAGATTGCCGCATTTGGGACGAAGAGCAACCTGAAGAGATTCAAGAACTGCCACTTCAACCAAAAAAACAATGGTTTGGTGTGGTTTGTGGGCCGGTGGAATCATTGGTCCATATTTCTTTAAAAATGATGCCGGTGCGAACGTAACCGTAAATGGCGACCATTATCGTGCCATGATAACCGACTATTTGATGCCTGAAATTGAAGATCGTGATCTCGGCGACATTTGGTTTCAGAAAGACGGCGCCACTTCCCACACATCGCATCAATCAATGGATTTATTGAGAGAACATTTCGGTGAGCACATAATTTCACATTTTGGGCCGGTCGATTGGCCACCAAGATCGTGTGATATCACACCGTTAGACTTTTTCCTGTGGGGATATGTAAAGTCTAAAGTTTATGCGGACAAACCCGCTTCGATCCAGGCCTTGGAGGAAAACATCACGCGTGTCATTCGCCAGTTACCAGTCGAAATGCTCGAACAAGTCATCGAAAATTGGACTCAACGGATGGACCATCTGTGACGTAGCAACGGCCAACATTTGATAGACGTAATCTTCAAAAAATAAATGCCAAAGAATGTTCTTTCAAATGATAATAAACATTCTTCATTAAATTTGAATTTTCTGTGATTTTTTCTTTAAAAAAGTAGGGAACCTCGAAATGGATCACCTCTTACTAAACCAAGACTACGAATTACACTGAAAAAATAAATCAGAAGTGGTTCAAATCAGCATTACTTTTATTTATGTTTTTGTGGATTAGCTCATTTCTGCATAACACGCTCCAATTGTATAGAGTGTATCAGAGTATTTCATAGTAACTTAAACTAGTGATATGCTCTCGCTTCGCATGAGGAAAATTAACTAATACAAATATTATCTGTAAGATTTTTGAAGAGCAACTCTCTATTGGAGTGTTCTAATTTATATCTAAAAGGGTATGTGTCACAATATATGGTGATTGGTTATTTTATTTCACTTAAAAAGTTATTAGATAGATATTATATAATTATTTATATAAATCTTCCTTCGCAAATTATCTAAATGAAAGTAAAAACCGTTTTACAATTCGTTAAAAGGGTTAGAAGAAAAGGGCAGACAAACAAACAGACGCGTATACCGACTTTATACATAGTATGTAGATACAGATACTGTTGAACATATTATAAGTCCTCTCTTATAACGACTACGTTTTAGACTATAGCTTACTACGCATTACCCCATTTAGATTTCGAATCCTATCAAAAATACATCTCAGATATATCGACGATGGAATGGAAAAATAAATGAAACGCCACTTTGATCGAAAATGAGTTTTAAACTAGCTATGCTTCTAATTTGATTTGGTATTTAAAATAAATTTCCCGTCGAATTTATATGGAGATTTGGTGAGTGAATTAATATTTATCCTTCCAAGTTTTTTTTTCTCGATGGCTTATGAAGTCTTTTTGCCTTTAGAATTTAAATGAATTAAATGAAACCCTACTTTTTTCTTAAACGATTAACGCTAATTCATTTAAATACATAATATAGAACATAAAAAACTTGATCTGCTCACAAAATTTCAAAAAAATCCATTATGTAATAAAAAAACATTTATTAAAAATTTAACCTTAAACTGCTCTGCTGAACAATTATCCCAATGGCGCTACAATTGTTTTTCCTTTCCGCTTTCCACCGTCGTAATGACGCACATCATTTTGAAATCTCAGCAATGGGTCCAAGTTCCAGACCATCATACACCGGATACAATAGAGATTAGAGATAGCATTATAATAAAAATAAAATAACAATAGTCTTCTCCTTGTGACTTTCATACAATTGGATTTGACAACTACACAACTATAATACTAAAACATAACATACTATACACGTCGAATGATTTACCAAGCAATTGAAAATCAGATTAGACCCGATTAATTAGAGAAGGATGTCTGAATTAGAGATGCCATAATTGTTCAAACATACCCTACAGCAAGTTATCAACTTTAATTAATAAATCAAAAGCATAATAATCGGCCTTAATTGAATTGAATATGTTATTCAATTCACATTATTTACACACAAAGTTTTTAAAATTGGATGTGCAAATATCACTTATTCAAAATCTTTAAAAGTTTTTTACTGATTATTTTAAAATTTTGACGCACCATTGAATTCGAATCAGGCGTTTTTTTTTTATTTGGATAGGCTTAGGAGAGAGAAATTGTGATGGACAGAAACCTTCATTAGCATTTCAATGCTACAAAGCAGGATGAAATCCAGTTTTGTTTAATTTCGTTGCTTTTAACATTCGCTTAATGATCAAAAGGTGTTCCACCCATGGGAGTCGTAAGAGCCGACTGAGGGAATACCGGAGGAGTGGGCAGCAGCACTTCTTCGAGTATTAACAACATCCACTGCGATCGCCAATCCGCCTGCCAAGCGTGGCGATTACGGCATTATCCCCCATGACGGGACCGCTCGTTGTGGCGTTCTCTTGGGGAGGCCTATGTCCAGCAGTGGACGTTGAAAGGCTGATGGATGGATGGATAGGAGTATTTATTTGTATTAAATACATATTTGTCAGAATATAACTACCTATCAGTATCCTTACTAATATTATACATTTAAAAGTAAGATTGCTTGTTACGTTTCACATCGTAACAATAACCAGGAAATTTAGTCTGGAGTCCGAAAAGGGCATATACTATTTTTTATTCCGGAATAATGGTTAATTTCTGTGGAATAACTTTTTGTGCCGTAAAGCCACGTATTTATATTCTGCAATCCATGCGCACGAAGTCGCGGGCAGAATCTATTCAATATTAAATAATATTTTGTGGTTCGTCTATAAAAGCCTGATATCGATGATAGATAAACACTTCATTACGTTTAAGATTAGCGATTAATACTTAACGAGCTCACTAAAGCTCTCGTAAATACCGGTGATCCTAGTGATTTAGTAGACAAATTGCATTTTTTGTTTCATTTATATTGTCTGCTTGTTAGCTGGGATCCATTCAAGCGTATACCATGAAGATAATTAACGACGTTGTCTCTGATCACATTTATTATATTTTACTACCCCATGTATACATAAGTAATAATTAATGTTATTAGGTGAAATCAGTTATTTTCGTTATATATTTGAGGTACCAGAATATGTAGGGAACAGCAAAGTTAGAAACATTACTTAAACGATTCCTAATAAACTCAACCTTATTTCTAAGAAGTGTTAGATTCTTAGAGCATTAGACGTTCTTAGAATGTACTAGGGTATAATAACACAGCAGGATGTCTGCTCCATTCGTTTTGTACGTGGAACATGTTTTCCCGCTCTCATCACATCACACATGCGTAAACACACATCGACACTACTAGTTTCCTATGATCCCTATGTCTGTTCTGCTCTTAAGCACGTAATAGGAGTGAGACAGCATTAGTACATACTCGCACGTATAAAGCAGTGTGTTTTGTAGTTAGAAACTCACACCAACCTTCATGCTTCATTCCAAACTTGATGGCTTTTAGATATGACGATAAATCTTTAGCAGAAAAAGACATTACTAAGAAGCATTTTTATTTCTTCGATAAAATAAATGAGCTTACAACATTCCAAGGCACTTAGCTTTACAAATATACCAAGTTCATTATTTATTTTTTACGGACCCTCTTGAAATGTAAACGTAATGTTGAATATTTACTTGAATAAACTCATCTGAAAACGCAATGCAAATAGTTTTGTGCATGTATTTATTGTAATGATATGAGCAGAAATTTATTGTTGCTAGTATTATTGACGGTAGCTTTGTGGTTATTACAATGTTTACTATATATATGTCCGTTTAAAATATATTTCCAGAAGTCATAGGATGGAATGGGTTCTAACCCGAGGGAACCGTAATTATCTTTTTAGTATTTTCACAATACTTTATCACTAATAATTATTAATATTGGTACCTTAGTATCTGTAGTATACAAAATAAATACGATGATACGAGTAAGTACATAGTAGTTAAGTTTACAATTATTATTCTTAATAGGTACCAAAATGGGTTTATCTCCACAACTAGGTAGCCGTATATTGATCTATAAATAATATTTAGTAAAGCAATGAATATTACAAGAAAATATTTTGAGTTATGTGTAATATACTATGTTCCTACCTATATTATTTTGTATACACAAACGCCCGTGTATGCGTGGTTAAAGTAGTATAGAAGCGTATCAAGACAGGTGGCCTATTGACACACGTGAATTTCACTCTATAATACATTTGTGAACCGACTCCACTGTATACATTATTATCCCACAAAACAAATATACTCCTAAAGCCTTCATGCTAGAGTTGAATATACTTTTAACCGTAAATAAATCGACTTGCAATGCTCTTCTGCGAGCCTAGTACTGTCTAACGCACACACGTCGTGTTGTTGCGGTTCTCTATATCAAGGTCACCACCACATATATCCATATGCAGCTATCTCTCTATCCTTCTCACTCTTGTTATAATCTCTTAAGGCAAATAAAGACAATTGTATATTGTGTGGTTTCCCTGCTCTTGTCTAGACGATTATGTGGAACTTTCTTACGGTCACCATTATTTCTTTAGAAACTCTACAATGGTGAATTTATGGAGGAAGTTGCGAATAGAATTTTCTGCGTCAAGAAGTCTGATAACAAAAATAACTTGGAAATTTCTTTTTTTAGAAATAAGTATATTTTAATATATATATAACTGTGTTATACTGAATGATGTATATGTCTATGATATTTTTTGTTCACACTGCTCTAAAACAAACAAAATGATATTAATTACTTTTACTCTGAACTGAAAACAACTAAAATGATTTACTCTGAGCTATATAATATATAATATTTACAATTTAAACCTATTAACTTTTATGAACTTATAAAGAGTATGAAGAAATGGAGTGAATTACAAGAGTAACGACACGACGAGTTACATTGTACGATATTACCAGAACAAAAATGGTAAATATTTTTATATCGTAGCCTGTCAAAATAAATGACGTTGGTGCCGATTACTACCTGTTAATTACATGTCATTGACTAGTATTGAGTTGTTGTCTTATCTAACTCTATTCAACTAATGATTAATGATAAAAAAATAAAACTCCATGTAATTGTTCCACACAGAGAAATCACAAAAAATACTTTTATGTTGAGACAGTATAGGTAATAATATCATACATTCACTTGAGGAGAACGCCGGTAACATCATATTTATCGACGCACTATTATAGACAAACGACTTTCTAATTCGTTATTCTTCCATCATCTTAGTCCATCCGTGGTCATGAATGCTGTAATATTCAAAACGATGATATAGTAAACAATCGAGTAGATGCGATAGATTCCATGAAAGCAGTATTATTTAATGCGTGACGTATAAGGTATAAGAGATAGATAGTTAGATTAATTATCTCTAAGAAAAAATACGCATCTCACAGGAACCATATTTTTTTTTTAAGATTCCATACTTTGTATCTGCATGTGTCCTTTTAATGCCTCCAGACTATATGTATGCAAAATTGAATCATGATTGGTTCAGTAGTAATGGCGTGAAAGCTTAATAAACAGACAAACGCACATTCGCATAGGTATATACATAAGTAAGGATTATAAATATGGGCTTCCTTCTAATCTTCTTTGTTCCTTCATCAATTAATAGTAGTTATTAAAGTATAGTATTACTCTAAATAACAAACGGCATGATCTTAGAAATCGAGTTATGCTTTTTCACTTCGGGTATTCATTAAAATGACCCGTCCAACAAACGTATTTTTTACTAAAAACATCTTCAAAACGTTCTGGTTGCGGAAATAAAATAATATTTCTCTTTGTCCCTTTTTGAAAGTTTTTTGAAGTTATTTTTCATTAAAATGGTTTTTATTATAATTGGAAGCATAAAATGTGTATTTTAAAACACAATATTATGAATCCAAATTAAAATAATAAAAAAGTAAAAATATTATTTTACAAGTGCAATATATGATAAATAGAGACATTTTAAATTTGAATAATCAGTTGTTCTGTGTAAAACGGGAGTAGTACCCACCTCAACGCTTCGCTTATGAGGCGTTCAATAAATTTTTTAGCAAAGCATACCTTCGATTCGAGATTCGATCAAGAATATGCTACTTGGATTCAAAGATATAAAAACTAACTTGTGACTGTCAAGCAAACAAATCTACTAACTAGTTTTTAGGAAACATTGGACATGCTCCGTTAGATAAGAAATCAACTGTATTTAAACAATGACGGTCCATTTGATTGCTTAGAATTTAGTCATAGTTCATCTGCCATTCTCTATCTATGCTTTTCTATACTATTATATATCTGTAACATTGCTATGTCTGTACATTTAAGACATTTGAGCAAAAATGACTGTAATAGGCTATATAGGTGTGTCTAAACACAAATCGTTTTTTTTTTTAGATTTTTTCTCTGTTTGTCTGTTTGTTTGTTCGCGCATCACGCAACTTAAAAACTGGTAAAGGTACATTTTATCCCGCTACTATACCGGAAACCTGAGATATAACCCAAAAACTAGCTTTTGGCTGCGGTGGAGCCGCAGACAAAGGCTAGTAGTAGTAGGTAGTAGTATTTATATTTTCTTTTTCTCTAGCCTGTTTTTCTGTCGGTTCGCGAAATCTTCCTTATTATGTTATCAAATTCCATGATTTATCGTCTTATTAAATACACGGTCTAAAAATGTACCGCTTCTGTTAAATTTAAGATTTCAAAACATCTATTGGTGTGAATATGCGAAAGCGAATGCTCTGATGGTTAGGACATGTGGAAGAATGCCGGACGAGCGATTGGTCCAGAAGATATACAATGCGAAAGTGGAAGGATATAGGTACAGGGTGCGACTGAGACTAATCTACCTACACCAATTCAGTCATGTATTGAAGGAAGGTGGAGTCAGGAGTCTCCGAAACTGGCAAGCGTGTATGAAAAGAATTATGAATGTTGAGAGAGCGAGAGATGTATGCCAGAATAGAGCCTTTTAGCACTCTGTTCTCTCTACCTACCCCGCAAGAGAGATGGTGTGATGATAAGTAAATACAAGCGTAATTTATAAATATTTTGATATTGTATAAAAAAAAATTGCGTGTACTTATGTAGGCGCGTGAGAAGTTATACTTCTTTGGCATCATTAATAAATAAAGTAATTATTAAATTCGTAACTGCAAAACATGCCACAGTTATGTTTTTAAATACCTTGTTCGATAAAGTAATTATGTCTTATGGCACTAGATGGCGATAGTAAAATTTCGAAATTTCTTATAAGTTGATGTTAAGAGTTTAGCTTGGACTTTGGATCAAACTCAATACCACCTTGCAGTCCATGATATTATCGCCAAGTTATCACTGCACTAATTCAAGAAGCTGAGGATTCTTGTCCAAAATTCAGTGTCTGAAGACGAAGGTCTACGACCAGTGTGTGTTACCAGTGATCACTTACGGAACAGAGGAGTGGTCTCTGAATGTTGGCCTTATATCAAGGCTCAGCGTGCCATGTAGCGGGCTATGCTTGAGATCGCTCTACGTGATAAGATCCGTAATACGGAAATCCGTAGGAGAACGGGAGTAACCGACATAGCCTACTGGGTCAACGTGCTGAAGTGGCAATGGGCAGGCCACATCGCTCGACGAACCGATAACCGTTGGGTAAGAAAGGTTCTCGAGTGGCGACCGCGTATCAGCGCAGCGTAGGACGGCCTCCCACCAGGTGGACCAATGACCTGGTGGATGCAGGTAGCACAGGAGCGTTTGCTGTGGCGTTCTCTTGGGGAGGCCTATGTTCAGCACTGGACCATGAAATGCTGATGGATGGATAATCACTGCACTAAGTTACTTAACTTATAGTGATAGATAGTGTTTTAATAACCTAATAGTATATGTGAGTTATCGACTTCTTAATACGTCTGTGCTTATGTACAATATATTGCTATCTGTGTGCGGTGCTCTTAAATGGTGGCTATACTAACAAATATATCAATACCTACTAGCATCCGCCGCAGCCAAAATCTAGTTTTTAGGTTATATCTCAGGTTCCTAATATAGTAGCGGGATAAAAAATGTACCAGTTTTTAAGTAAAAATCTTCAAGAGCTATCCACCAAAAAAGCTTCATCAAAATCTGTGTAGTAGTTTTTGCATGATTACCGAAATAAACAGACAAACAGACTAAAATTCGAAAAAAAATTGTTTTGTGTTGGGAGGCGCCTAAATATCGTAATACATTCATTTTTTCACAAATTAGATGTATAAAAATAGCTCTGTTACAACTTCTTACTAGTACAGATAGAAGATAAGATATTACGTTTTATTGAATTAAAAAATTAAAAATAGCTGAAAAAGTAGCGAACCAGCAGCAAACTAAAATAAACTTTAAACATGCAAATTTAGAAAACTGAGTTTTTACTTACTTACTTATCATCATGCCATTTCATTTTTAAATCGATAAAATAGTGTCCATATTTTATTTAAAAATTATCGCTATCTGCAAATGGTGAAAGAAAAAGATCCTAATGAATTTCACGTCTGGAATTTTCTCAGCGGTACAGCTGCAACCAACTAATATAAGAGCATTATCTAATCGATATGCTTTCAATTCCTCTCGTTCTTAAAATAAATGTTCTGTGATGTAGGTATTCATTTGTTTATTATATGAGTAAAAAACAATTTTAATTTTATAAAGTGAATTGAGTATCTGTTCATTTTACAATTTAATATACAGCACTGCATTTACACTAGGCCCACTAGCAGCTAGCGATCTAGACGGCAAATTTACAGAGCTAGAAAATTCGAGGCAGGTTTCAGAAAGCGGATTTTTCACAGTAACAAATACCTTAATATGTTTAAGGAAACGTATAAAATCTTCTTAAAGCCATTACGTGATATTCTAACGAGAATAGTTGTATCATGTTTATAAGGTACTCGAGTCGAATATTGATAGAATCGAGTAAGGAACTGAATTTAGCAGACGCTATGGCTCCACTACAACAAAGAAAAAATCAAAGCAAAGCTCTAACCAGACAGTTTTACAAATTCAAGCTTGCAAGTTTGGTGTAATAGATAAATTTTCTACATTCATACTCTATAACGAGATCCTAGATTCATACTCCATAAGAGACCTACTCGTAGCAGCTGTTATCAGCTGCAATGAAAAAGAAAAGAAACTTATAAAGACATCACGTTTAAACTATATATACTTACTTAACAAGTTGAATGCCGAGAAAAAAAGCGAGGTCATTCGTTGAATACACGGGGGAACGGTAGGCCATCCTTTAATGAACCGATCAGGCGACGTGACCTAAGCGTGGTGTTTACTTCAAACATCTATTATAAGTCATGGGGCACTAATGTTGGCTTAAACTGATATAGAAGTGATCCCTGTAAAATGCCCAGAACAGCATGTTTTTTAAATATTTCGCAAAGATAAAATATTGTTATATTTTTCTTAAGCGATGTGAATGCTCTACAACATAAGAAAAAAACATAAACATGTGAATTAACAAAGAATTAAAAATAACTACAAATAGGTATTTACTTTTTCAAATATCACAAGGTTTTCAACTTTCTGATACAGATGTTCCAGTAACTTTTTTCTTCGGCTGATTATCTGATCATCACTATCTAATAAATCACCTTTTTATACGTTCCTTCGAAGAGTATGACTTGCGATTTTGTAAACTAGAAAAATCATTATATTGGCGCGGGTAATGCTTTCATTTATTAAAGAGAAAGCGTATATTAATATTTTCTAGTGTATATATATATATATCACTTAGCAAAAAACAGCAAACTTTTAACCATAGATATAGTAACGTATATAGATACTATTTATCTATGCTTTCAACAAACTTTTTGGTGATTATTGAAACCTTTATTGTGGAGTGTCTTTCAAAAGAGCTTATTTTGTTAAGGACCGGACAAAAACAATAACAAGTAAGTCCCTTTGACGTGGAAAAAAAATGCTTTTTTATAGATAATTTTCTGGACGAAATAAGCTGTTATATATATAAATGCTTGTGGCATTTAATATCATTGAGGATGTAGTTGGAGCCGGATCGTACTAAAAAAGTGTATTTCAAAATGAAAAATAAGCCCTTTTAAAACAACATTCCTCAATATTGTGAAAGGTATTTTCTAATCATCTTGCTTGGATTAATTAAGACAAAGTACAGTATGAATAGGGTGTGCATTGCCATGTAATTTATGTATTCTCCGTAACGGATTCCTTATATCTCGATACTAGGTACCTCCTTTCTTGTTGTTTTCGCGGTAATGAAATTTCATCTTTCGCTATTATTTCACGTAATTTTTCACATACCATCACGCAAAAAACATTTTTGAATAGAACAATAATAAGAATACAATCTCCAACCTCTCCAAGGCTTGTTTGCATAACATTTATACAAGTCCGTCTGATTCATATATTTATTTCTCATTCATTCGTATAGCAGTAAAAAGAGATAGCATGATTCACAAACACGCACATCGGTGAAAGCAAGGCATGTGACCACACACTTTCACTAAAATATAACCTTGGATTATGGACAACGTAACATGTTACCATATTACTTATTTAATTCATGTGTTGCGTAATAAAGCACAGCTTTTCTATTACTATAGGAGATATCAAAAAAATAAAGCGCTTCGGGCAAACTCTTTGTGCTTGTGTTTATTAAATAAAAAACAAAAGCAACATTTTTTGGAAGTACGTACAGAGGCTTTTATGAAACGTAATTTGGGTAACCTATATAAAACGTTTATATTGTTTATTATTTTTAAATGTGATTCACGGCAAGGTTCTCTTATGGAGCCTTTTATGTGCTAAAGTTCAAACAAACCTAATCGTAATATTAGTATTAACACTGTTTTTTTATATTTTCCTGTGAATTTAGATGGAAAATTCGAATGGCGCATTATCAATAACACTTTTAATTAGAAATATTTTGTCTGTGTGGTGACAGACTAAGAATACAAGTGTCACCGCCCCATTCTTTCCCACGGGTGTCGTATGGGACGACTAAGGGAAGTAAGCAATTATCATTCATCGCATGACTGGTGGTAGGGCTGGGTACCAAGTGGGAGTACTTACTATCTCTTTTTTAAATAAAAATATTTAAGATCACATATTTAACCTACACAACGAAACAACGTTAAAGCTGACAAACTAGTTCTTCCAGACACTGACGCAAAATTAGCGCTGTTATCGAGAACTCTCGGCGGAAAACCCCAAGAACAATTCTTACACAACCAAATATTGGCCTTTACTTAGGGCTCTCTTTATATCTACCACCGAAGGAATGTAACATAGTTCCAGTGGCCCGCCAATAAAGGCGGAGAGACGGCACACGGCGGGTTACTTTAGTGGGTGAGGGCCCCACACTACCCTGTTCGTTGCCCCGAACGACGGGGTGTGCGGTTAGGTACATTTTTTCCCGCCTAAACAAAAAAGAAAAAAAGGGCTATCTTTATATTTTGAAATAAAACTACGTTTACGGAATCTATCGCGTTTACTTGATTTTACTCCTATCCCGACGTTTCGAATACTTTACAGCATTCATGATCACGGGTGGACTTAGATGATAGACGTCCAAGGTTGATATCAACCCGTGATCATGAATGCTGTAAAGTATTCGAAACGTCGGGATAGGAGTAAAATCAAGTAAACGCGATAGATTCCGTAAACGTAGTTTTATTTCAAAATGTGTAACATTCGCGTAAACATCAGAAAGGCTATCTTTATATCTAAAAACTTCGTTAAAGTGGAAAAAGAGAGCTTTACTGTGAGTGGGATTAGAACGGCATCGTATTTACATTCATCCGATAGATGGCGTGAGTCGTAAAGACATCTAAAAAGCAATTGTAAAGTGGAGATTGGGCCGTCGGCTAATACGATGGCTTAGCGGTCTAGAGCACTTCCCGGATTGGAAGGGACGCAGGATCGAATCCCCTTGCAGTAAAGCTCTCTCTTTATACTTTCACAATAATTTGTTCTTTCAAGTAGATGAGCATGTCAAGTGCTAAAAATACAGATCAAAATATTTAAAAACTTTGTATCACGTTATTTATCCGTGATGAACTTGGAAACTATTAATCCGATGTTAAAGGGTTTTTTTTTTGAAGTGTGTAATTTGTATTTAGATATTTTTATATATATATATTTAGCATTTGGCATGCTTAGCACTATACATTAAACACAAAGTGAAAAATGTGAAATCGAAAATAACAGTCACGAGCACGAAGGCGTCACCCAAAGACGTTAAGTATGAATGTGTTATCGAAATTAGCAGTCAGGAGCAATTGTCAGAATTGCTGAATTGGCAAAGCATCTGGATGGTATCCAGGAGATGCAGGTTCAAATCCTGCTCGTGACTGTTATTTTCGATTTCACATTTTTCACCATGTGTTTAATGTGTAATTTGTTCCAACTTATAAGAATGATGTGTATGGTACACGTAGCAACGCGTGACCGCATACATTATCAAAACAGTAACAGCAGCAATATTTTAATGCTTTTATTATAATTATTTTTTTAATCAAGCTTAAGAAAGGTCGTAATAATGTCACACGACGACAAATTTTGCTATGTAAATCTTTGAGAGGGGCATCCAGTAATACTGGGTTCTAATTAGGCTGGTAGGTATATTTACACGGTATGCAATAAATTGTTGCTCTGAGTATCTATTAAGTATTTTAGTAATTTAAGTATAAAAATCTACATTCACTTAACAAATCGAGTTGGTGACGTTGGTTGATACGCTCATAGCTCGTGCTCACTGATACGTAAACCACAATGAAACGCAGCGGTAATGCGGTCAGTAGCCTCAAATATCCTGTGGGCCTAACCGAGTTGCATTCTATGATCGTTAACGCTATAGAAAACTATTAAAATGTATGGGAATTTGACATCTGTAACGTTAAGTCACGTGACTCAGCGTTATAGATATCGTTAAAGATATAAATTATTTGTGAATTATAATTAAAAATTATATTTAAAAAGTAGCGGAGCATGTCAATTGCTAAAAATATAGATCTAAAATCGTTAAAGATGTCAAATTCCCAAACATATAAAAAAATTTTAAAGGCGTCAGCGATCACAGAATTAAACTTGGCTTTAGGCACATTGCTCTATAGGCAATCCTATGTTCAGCCAAGTCTAGTTATACTAAAAAACCTGTTCGAATAATAAGGGCTAGAATACTCAGTTTAATATGTAACAATGACTTTGGGGTTAAACCAAACACTGCAAAGACAGGGGTATCGAGTTCGGCCACTGAAGGAATGTAATATGGTTCCGGCGGCCCGCCAATAAAGGTAGAGAGACGGCACACGGTGGATTTATTTAGTGGGTGAAGGCCCCACACTACCCTGTTCGTTGCCTTGAATGAGTGGGTATGCGGTTAGGTACATTTTTTCCCGCCTAAACAAAACAAAAAATATAAAAAATTATTCACTCATTCACACTCCACAATAAAGGTTTCAGGATTATCGAGTTCAATACTCAGTCTAAGGATACCATAGCATTTTAACACGCCTTAATTAGCTTTGCCTGTATCTATCTATCTATGTAACGAAAGCTTTGGACGTAATATCAGGCATTTTAAAACGAATGAAATTGAAACTTTGCACACCAATCAAGGAACGATGTCAGTACAATAATTTAAAAAGTTAGGACGTCTTCTTTTCGTTTTTTTTTTTTATTAAAAACCAGTACTATCTTGAAACTTACAATAAAAAAGGCTAGGGCTATAGGCTATTTTAATAAACGTACTTTTGAGGCTGTTATGAGACTAAAAAAATAATATAAGTTTTAATAGCTAAGTGAACTAAAAAGTATAATATAGTATTTAAAAATAATAATGACTGGAAAAAGGCATGGAGTACTTTGTTTTATGTCTATTGTTTAATAAATATTGTAAACAGCTCTACCGATGACCTATTTGTAACATTTGATAGCAAGCGCTACAGCGCTCAACTAGCGATTGACGCGAATTTACAAAATCTCTAGTCAAATCTTCAGTGGACTTTCACAGAAGCAGATAATTCCCATAAACGAGAAGAAAGTTTTATACAAACTATACGCTCCCTTCGAGAGCCGTGTGGGGCCAGCTTTAGAATTGTCCCACCCCTCTCCACCCATGGGAGTCGTAAGAGCCGACTGAGGGAATACCGGGGGAGTGGGCAGCAGCACTCCTTCGAGTATTAACAATATCCACTGCGATCGCCAGCCCGCCTGCCAAGCGTGGCGATTACGGCACTATCCCCCATTCTTGGGGAGGCCTATGTCCAGCAGTGGACGTTAAAAGGCTGATGGATGGATGGATGGATACGCTCCCTTAGCTAAGATTGTGAAATACGCCAATTTTTGCGCATCGTAGGGGTGGGAACTATAGAGTGAATAAGAAAGAAAATAAGTATGATAATTAACTTAATATATTATTAGCTATTAAGTTCAGTTCTCACTGTAAGAATAGATTACTATTGAAAAACTGTTCAAAATACTTTTGTACAAAACAATCCATATATGTTTTGTTATAATTATTCACTTTCATTTGAAACAGAGCATAAATTATTTCACTCATTACCCAGTTTTTTGCAATGCTGCTTCGGTCAATGGATATAATATATTTACACTAATTTTTACCCGTCGCTGCGTGGTTGCCTTAATCACTTGGCATAGTTGAGATACTTTTTTATAATATCAAGCCTATTTAGTATTACTCACTTAAATTATCTTTTTCCCACACTAATTTTATTAATGTATAAAATTAATAGCAACGCAGACACAGTAAAACTGTTTAGTTTGCATTTTCCTTGTGAATTTGTTCGTTTCTAATATTTTTAAATAAAACACTCTGCACTAAGGAATAATCTTCGTATCCCAGGGGACTTTATAAACATACAACTTCAAGGACACAAAGTACACCCAAACTCAGAACAACCATGTGTGGATCACACAAAGTGTTGTCCTTTATGGGAATCGAACCCACAACATTCGGGCGGGAGACCGGTATCTAAACCACTCCGCCATCTTTGCAGTAATTTTGTATTTTTATTATTAATAATTACCGTAATTAAATAATTTACAATTATTTTAGATATTTTTATATATATTTTTAGCATTTTTTTCACTTTGTGTTTAATGTAATTTACAATTAATATAAATCAGTTGTATCAAAAACATTTCGGGATAGGCAAGCATTCTTAACATATTTATAATTAACTATAGCTTTTATTCGTCCTACATGGGAGTTGATCCCATAGCATTGGGTACTAGAAATTGGAGCTACATATATCATTACGGCATCTGCAGAAAACGTTGATGTAGGTATTACATATTATTGTAACATAGTTCCAGTGGCCCGTCAATAAAGGCAGAGAGAAGGCACATGGCGGATTTATTTAGTGGGTGAGGGCCCCACACTACCCTGTTCGTTGCCCAACGACGCGGTGTGCGATTAAGAACATTTTTTCCCGCCTTAACAAAAAAAAAGATATTACATATTATTAAACATATTTCTAGGTTAACAAACAAAACAAAAATAATCTTATATAAGTCTACAGATCCGCGTCTAGTTCCTTGACCGCTGACGTTAGTGGCACATTGTATGCGTCAAACTTTGAATAACCTGAATTCGAAGGTCGATGGTGTCTGATGTTGATATACGCAGCATTGTTGATTCATTGTAATGAGTGTAATCACAAATATAAGTATGTTTGTAAATACATAATATAAGATCAATTTTTTTTAGACTATGCACCGTTAGTGTTCATATATTAAAGTCTTATAGATAAGGTAGAACAACACCTCTCCATTTCTCAACTACTTTGTCTTTTATAGAAATTAAAATGATTCCCACTTTTTTAAATCACTATACCTGATATGGTTATTACGACAGGCCTCGTGGCGTAGTCGGTAGTGTAACCGACTTCCGTGCACGAGGTGGTGGGTTCCATTCCCACTCAGGACAATTATTTGTGTGTTCTTAAAAATTAAACTTTTCATGCCTTACCTAGGATGTACTCAGATAGACTGTTCCGTTGCTATACCAGTACAGGCGGAGCACCTGCAAACGATAGGTTTATTTAGTGGTTGATGGTCCCATACTACCTTGCTCGTTGCACCAAACGATGTAGTGTGCGGTTAGGTAGGTTTTTACGCATTAACAAAAGGGTGGAAATAATCAGAGGATCGTAGTCCTTATTTGTCTTGGCAATCTTGATCTTACTACAACACTATCATGCCTAAAAGCTAATAAAATATGTAGGTAATAATCTTCCAATGTTAACATAGTGTTTAAAGACGCACAATCTATACAAATAAATAAAATTGGAGTGTCGGTTTGTAATGTCTAAATAACAGTTTTTTACTAATTACACAAATGAAAGTATATACGTTAAGTTGTCTATCATTATGTCTGTCTATTTGTTTCAGCTAATTTTCAAAATGGCTGATCCGATTTGGATGAGATTTTCAATATTTCACTAGCCTTGCTTATGCCCAGTAGGAATAATCGGATCGATAGGGGAAGTGATAGGGGAGGTGAACCGTATGCTTGTTTGCCACTCACATAGTAATAAAAAAATAGATCTGATGTTCTAAGGAGTAACCTAGGCTACTTTTATGTTGAAAAATAGGGTACCGCACAAAAACAGAAAACGTAACTAAATTCCACGCAAACGAAGTCACGGGTAACAGCTAGTAATACAATATCAAGGTGAACATCTATCTGCACCATGGCGGGCTGGTATTATAAATTCTTAACGCTTAATAAAGATGAAACTAACCTTTACAAGCAGGCAATGTCTTTGTATTTATTCTTTTAGTATTCGTTTCGTACCTTTTTTTTGTTAAGGCGGGAAAAAAATTACCTAGCCGCACACCCTGTCGTTCGGGGCAACAAACAGGGTAGTGTGGGGCTCTCACCCACTAAATAAGCCCGCCGTATGCCGTCACTCCACCTGTTGGTGAGCCACTAGAACTATGTTACATTACTTCAGTTGTATTCGTTTCAAACCTAAGGCCGTTTATATGCAATAATTTATTATTTATAATCATCCAATATTTTGCACACATATGAATCTTGACGAATATATATTTTTTGTTTTTATAGCTTACGGTCGTGGCTCATCATTTTATTTGGCGTATGTGAAATAAATGAATGGTAGAAAATCTCCCGCTACAACCCAAATACATTGAGGTGCATTACTCTCGGTTACACGGCAGGCAGGTGGTACCAACCCACCACCTAATAACAAGCGAGTAGTCAGTACCCTACCTTACCGCAAGTAAAAATCTTATAATAATATGGTTAGGTAGCCAGCATTTTGTTAGATGCCAGTTAGGCGCAACCAGGGGGGAACTATCCTCTCCTTATTATTCTCTCTTTAGCATCCTTCCTATCCTATCCTTATCATATGGATATATATTATCCAGTAAGCCGCATGCTTGTATGCCACCTAAGTTCTACAAAAAAAGCTGAATAATATGGGATTAATCATCTGTAGTTTGCTAGCAAATTAACCTATTAACAAGTTATAATACCATAATCACAATAAATATTACTTCTATAGAGCATTCTAAAAATGCAATTGATTCAAAATATACTACGACGTTGCGACCATAACTGTAAAGTTAAATTTGAAGTTCTACACAGTCAGAGTTTACAATGTCGGCTGGCAGCAAAACTTTATGCAAACTAGTTTCAGTCAATGTCACCACCATTCTACTGGGACTGCGTCTCATCCGGATGAAGTAGGTATTACAACTGTATATATCTAAAGTATTGATAACGACTTTAGGGAGTTATATTAAGTGCTATTGAAAACTTAATTAGAGAAATGCTTGCCTTTATTCTTTCTCATATTTCTGCATTATTTAAAAGTTTTTATCAAAAATATTTCTATTATTTAGTCGGTAGACACTTTTAATTTATCGAAATAATAAATTTTGTTTGCTGATCTGCATCAGCTGTAGTCTCAAGAGATCACGTCAAGATTAATCAAATTTAAATATGATGTGTTGTCATCACTGTAATGCGCAAATATTTAAAAAGTATACATTTAATAAATTGTCTTTAATATATCAGCTATATGTAGTTTAATTTTGGACTGGCTTGTGTTTGCTTTCCTGAAAGCTTTTCTATGAGTTTCATTTCTAAAGCCGTATTAAGTGTCAATAGAGACATACTTATATTTAGACATTTAAAAGCTGTTCAAAATTTTCCCCAAACAGAGAATTGTAAAGGACGTGCCTCTTAAAACTGATGACATTGAGAAACGGTACTTTTACACCAACTAATCGCAAGAATAATATTAATTCTATTTTTTAAAGCTAAACTTACTTTAAGAAGAAGAAAAAATGATGTCACGTGGATCCTAAACGTGTGCAATGAAAAAAATTTAGAGACCTACAATATCGTTAGTTTAAAAGATTAATCAATTCTTTTTATTTTTTAAAATACTTGTTTTCCCAAAAGTTGAAATATTGAAGATCTTTCGTTATAAACTTTTAATTAGATCCAGTACTACTTAGAAATTGTATCAAGTATTTGTTCTGTTAAACTTCATAAAATAATGGTACTTATTTGTTATTGAAAAGCAATATTACATTAATATTTTTGATCTTTTTCGTATTTATATTAGACTTACCATTCTAAAATGATAATAATATTTTCAGCATGAAGCAATTCATAAAAAGTTTTTTTTTTAAATACTAAGCTTTATTATATTTGACCACTGAAGTAATGTAATATAGTTCCAGTGGCCCGCCAATAAAGGCGGAGAGACGGCTCACAGTGGGTTTATTTAGTGTGCGAGGGCCCCAAACTAACCTGTTCGTTGCCCCGAACAACGGGGTGTGCGGTTAGGATATTTATTTCCTGGCTCAACAAAAAAAAAATATTCCCGTCAATATCCGATTGTCATACTGAAGTCTTCGTTCTCTAAAGCTGCGTGTAGGGCTGGCTTTAGAATTGTCCGACCCCTCTCCACCCATGGCAGTCGTAAGAGCCGACTGAGGGAATACCGGGAGAGTGGGCAGCAGCACACCTCCGAGTATTAACAACATCCACTGCAATCGCCAACCCACCTTTTCTTTTTTTTTGTTTAGACGGGAAATAATGTACCTAACCGCACACCCGTCGTTTGGGGCAACGAACCGGGTAATCTGGGGCCTTCACCCACTAAAGAAACCCGCAGTGTGCCGTCTCTCCGTCTGTGTTAACGGACCACTGGTACTGTGTTGGATTACTTCAGTGATCCGCCGGCGGCTTACTCTTTTGGGTACCCTCTAGTGAGTGACGCATCCGCACATGGAGCGTCGTACCTTCGCGGGAGGCCTTGCGGGTGGCGGACGGTCCCCGGTCCATCCACCCGCAGCCTCAGCTAGGGCGGCATGAGGTGCAAGTACTCCCGCCTGTGCCGCCCCAGTCGCTGGCGGGGGTTTGGATCCACCTCCCTGGCCCTCTCCGCGGCTTCCTTCCGCGAGATAACCTCCTCGCAGAAGGCAGCGACCACGGCCCAATTCCTGTCGCTGCCGAGCATCGCTCTGCTGACGCTCGGTAGCAAGAGGTCTCCCCCTATTGCCACGACGAGTTCATGGCGCTGCTCGGCCCAAGCCAGGCACGACTCGAGCGCGTGCTGCACCGTGTCCTCGTCGCAGTCGCAATGGTGACAGCCCGGAGTCGCTTCCCTCCTTGAGACTATGTGCAGATATCTGCCGAAACAACCGTGCCCCGACAGCACCTGCACCAGCCGGAAGGTAAGGACTCCATGTTGTCACCCTGCCCACTCCTCCAGCATAGGCTGGAGCGCCCCTACGGTCCAGAAACCGGCCCGGGGCGTCTCCAGCCGTACCCTCCAACTGGCCATGGTGGCTTGGCGGGCGTCGCCCTGCCAACTGGCCACCTCGCTGGGCAGGAGATGACCGTCCCTCGCCGCTTTTGCGATGCCCGCCAATACACCTCGGCGAGCACCTCCGCCTCCAAGTCCCACAGGGGGGTTTCAGCCAATGTGCAGGCCTTCTCAGTCGACACCGTGCAGTATCCATATTTGAGCCTGGAGGCGACGACTCTTTGTAGTCTCTAGTACAGAAGAGCCCTGCTCGGCGCGTCCAGGAACTCCACCCACACAGGTGTGCCGTAGAGCGCCATCAACCAGACCAACCCCACGTAAAACCATTGTACGCATTGTTGGGTCCGCCTATATTCGGCATGAGCCGTGCAAGGGCGGACGCTGCTTCGACAAGCCTCGGGAACAGTTGGCGGAAGTGCTCGTGAAAGCGCCACCACCCGTCCAGTACCAGGCCCAGATATTTAATCTGGGCCTTCACCTCAATTTGGACCCCGTCCACCGTGATCGAGGCGCCAGCAGGTAGCCTACATCGGGGCCCATGGAAAAGTAGGGCCTCCGACTTATCCAGGGCCACCCTAAGCTGGGGCTTAGGGTGGCCCTGGATAAGTCGCCCCGATCCTCCTGACCACCTCCGAGGTCCCTAAGGTGGCCAGGAACGCCACTTCCTAGAAGTTTCCGCCCCGGGCCACGACCAGCGTGTCATCCGCATAGCAAATGACCGCCAGCCCGAGGGGAAGCCGACAGCGTAGCACCCAGTCGTAACCGATGTCCCACAGGAGCGGCCCTAGAACCGAACCCTGCGGGACACCGCACGACATGGGTCTCCTCAAAACGTCCCCTATGCGGCTCTCATAGAGAACGCTGCGGCCCTCAGGATAGTCTGCCACCAGCCGCCTCAGGTATACAGGCACCCTGTAATACCGGAGCGCCTCCCTGATGCAGCTGAATGGCAGACTGTTGAATGCGTTGGCGATGTCAAGTGACACCGCCAACAGTACTCCACCGCGGCCGTGGCTTTCAGGCGCATGATCGCGCCGACCGTCGAACGACTGGCTCGAAAACCAAACTGGGCGTCTGACAAGTCGGATCCGAGGTCGCGCAAGTGCTGGATGATGCGGGCAGCGAGGATTATCTCCAGCAGCTTACGCGCCTCGTCCAGCAGCACGATGGGCCTGAAGGCCCCGACCGAATCCGGCGTTCGCCCCGGCTTCGGCAGCAGTACCAGCCTCCCCTCCTTCCAGCAGTATCGCCAACCCACCTGCCAAGCGTGGTGATTCCATCTATCAGCCTTTGATCGTTCACAGCTGGACATAGACCTCCCCTAGGGGGGGTATATTGCCATAATCGCCACGCTTGGCAGGCGGGTTGGCGATCGCAGTGGATGTTTTTAGTACACAGGGGAACGCTGCTGCCCGGTCCCCCGGTAATCCCTTAGTCGGCTTTTACGACTCCCATAGGAAGAGACGGGGTGGAGCTATTCTTGATGCCGGCCCCACACGGCATACGTGTGGCGATTACGGCACTATAACCCATTATTGGGGAGGCCTATGTCCAGCAGTGGACTTTAAAAGGCTGCAAGAGTATGGGAACGACTTATTGTTTATCTGATTCACAAGTATAATAATTTCTTTTTGTAATGTGCACCGCGGAAATAGTAGTAAAACGTCGCCACGCCTGCCTTGCTGCAACAAGCACGACTGCGTGGTCATGTTTTACGCAGCAACACGAGGCGTCTGGTGACGCAGCGTGGCATAACGCGACGCCGAGAATTTTTAAATTCTATTACTGAAATATGTAATAAATAAAGCTATATTTTGTATCGCTATATTGAAAAGTGCGAGCCATGTCGCGTCTCGTCTCTTCTAGGTGTATACTGACCCTTAGCTATTTGGAAACTTTTTTAGAACTCGATCAACCGTATAAATAGAATTTAGGTATAGTGACATCATCACACGTATTTAGTAAAAAGAAGACGTTGTTGCGAGAAATCCACATTAAACGCGTAAAATCCATTAAATTATAATTATTCTAATCAAATATTCATAAAATTATATGGTTTTGCTGGTGGAAGAGAATTTATATACCTAAGTATTATTAGCACCCGTACTTCCCAGTCAAGCCGAATGAAATCAAACAATATAGTGTCATATAATAACGGTACGTTTATTACGATGAGGAATAATCAAAGGCTCAAATAGATATCTTATTACCCTTTCATCCTTCCTCTCCCCTCTCTAGTGTGGCTTTGACCTCTGAGGTTGGCAACGAGCGAACAACCTCCGTATTGCTAGGTTCAATATACTACAGCTTACCATCAAAACCGCGGGAAAAGAAAAGAGTTTCCTATTAAGGAATTTGAAGTAATTCTATCAAAAAAGAAAATACAGAAATTGAGTATTCTAAACATGTTTTTCGCAACCCTGGACAAGTTTAATACTCGAACTATTCGTATTAAAGTTTAGATTACTAGAACTTTGTATTAAGTATAATCTTCTTTGACTCGTTGCGATGATAGCTAGTTGTTTTCTCAAGTAATAAATTTGCATAATTAACTTATGAACTACAAGAAGTACCAACGATATTTGGCAGAAATCCTTCAATTACTTAACAATTTCCAGTTATTAGAAAGTTTGATTGTGAAAATGTAAGCTCAATTCATTACGTAACTGTTGCCGGCTACTCTATCTACATGGAGTTTTATGAAAAAAACTCCGAATTACATTGATATATAGAAAAGAGAAGATACACAATCAGGCACGAAAAGTGTCCACTATAAAGGAGTGCAGATTACGCTTTCCAAAGGAGTGCATCCTTTCGTTTAGTATTATTTCGACGCGCGAGTAGACGAAGTGTGTCAAAATGTCTAATTGTTCGATGAATAAATGCCGAAATAGTGCATTAAAAGTACAAAAAAAGGATGGCGTTTCTTATTTTCGGTAAGTATTAATAGACAGTATTTCTATTTCATACATATTTTGTTGCTTAAGAGTCGCATTTTTTAATTTTTCAATATATTTTGTTTCAAATTATCGACGATGGCCCTGTATGAACCAGTCAAATAGAGTATGTATTAACACAAAGGCAGTCTCGAACTATGTTCATACCTTAACGCATTTTGCTCACTTTAAATTAATTTTAATACGACGTTCTCGGTTCTAAAAACGAATGGAGTCACCTTGTTAAATGTATTTTTTTTATACATATTAAGTAATTAGTTGATATTGTTTTAATGTTGTTTAAATATCAATAACATTGTCATTTATATGATGATTTTTATTTTAGTTTTCCTAGGGACCCAATCAGATGATAAAGCTTGCTCTAAATTATTTATAAATATGTATTCTTTTTTTAATTAAACGGTGACCGAATTCGAAGGGCACCACTAGTATTTTATAAGATGATCATTGAAATTGTTGAATTTATGGCTTTCATGCTTCAATAATGAATGTTGAAATGTTGTATTATGTATAAATTATGGTTTCACATACTAATAGATTTAAAAGTTTTTGTTGGTCAATGTTACGCTAGTGAAGATGAATATACTGTATGTAATAAAACCGAGGAGATAATAAGACAAGAACAGAGCATATGTGGTCAAAAACCACAACCAAGGCATATTTGTGTTCCTTAGTTTTAAAATGTACATTAAATTTAAATATATTTTCTGGTATTGATACACAGTCCCTTCAACAACCTGCTCTTTTTAATTATAAAATTAGTCTTATAAAAGCTATTATAGAAAAATTTATAGATTTATCTTCTATTAGTTTACATTATATCGCAAAAAAAATCAACAGAAAAGCTGAAATCTAATTCAAAAAGACAACTCTACTATAAACTTCATTTATTTCAAGGAAATTGATTTACTTACTACTGTATTGTCAATGTTTATTATGACGCCATTGATCTAGACTAGAATAGATCTGGGTACTACTAATAATATAAGAATTACAGTATATTACTATAAATAAAAACTAAAATTTATATTTACGAGTTTTATTTTATTTATATTTAAATAAATATTCTACCTAAAAGCATATTAATACGATCAGATAAAAGTATAAATATGAGTTTGGAACACATTTATAAATTAAACAAATTTAATAAACTAAGTAAATGTTCATACATGAAATTTATAAAAAAAAAATTCGTCTCCACTCCGTCCTTGTGCTGCCCGCAAATTTCGGTCGTAAAATTTTATTGCTTTTTGCATAATGCTTTGTAAATACAACTTTGAACCATAAGAATGCATTTATATCATAACTATAACTACTTATGATACAACTGGTGACAGTTTTAGACTTTTCTTTTGTTCGAAACTGTGCATCTATGATTTAATAAATCATTGCCGAATTAGGATATTTTTGATAGCCGATAATAATTTAATAAAACTTAGAATTTGCCCCAAGCCGATCTCAAAACCACATTAAAATTCACACAAAGTGCGAAAATGTGTAATCGAAAACAACAGTCACGAGTAGAATTTGGACCTGCATGTTCTGGAATACCGTCCCAGAGGCTTTGCCAATTCACCCACCGTGACAATTGCTTGGGAATGTGAGTTTCGATAACAAATTCTTCTTAATGTCTTGGGGAGACGCCGGTGTCATCTGTCGGATATATTGGATAAATTATTGCGACCTTGCCTGGTATCTTAATTATAGCAAGCAGAATTGTATTATCAATAACGATGCATACGATCCACCTAATGGTAAACGGTTACCGTAGCCTATAGACACTAGCAAAATCATCCGTTGTCCTAGGTGAGCTACCCGATGCGACGCGACGAGATGCGACATATTGCGGCTTATACTTTAACCGCTTTGCGTCGCATTCAAATTTGGCGACAACGTAGGCAGTACATACAACCTCTATTTGATATTTTCGTGTCGCGTCGCATCGTGTAGTATTGACGCGTTTGTCGTTCCCCTAGGACAACGGGTAAGAGGCATCACTCGCGCGTCACCAACTATAAGAAAAGGGGTTGGATATAGAGAGGAACAATATATATTAGGAAAGGATGGAGCAGGGGGTTCGGACGTCCGATGGTGTCACATACGAAACAACTGTAGAAGCACCTAGCGTTATTTCATGCTGATCTTCTACTTTCATGATCGCGATGACCCCTTCATGCCGGGACAAACAAGACTCGACTACTAAAATTATATTTAATAAAATTTTTAGATAATCTATACTATTACAAAAAAAGTAACAGAGCTGTGTCTGGACATTTAAGATATTTAAGAAAAAAATACTGAAAGAGGCTATATAGGCGTGTCTAAACACTAAGCATTTTTTTTTTAATTTTTGTGTTTATGTGCTTGTCTGTTTGTTCATTCGCGCATCACGCAAAAACTACTGAACAGATTTTGATGCAACTTTATTTATTTATTATCGATTAGGCTTAAAAACTTGTATATATTTTATCCCGCTACTATATGAGGAACTTGAGATATAACCTAAAAATATTATTATGTGAAATATACATATGTATATAAATACCTACCATAAGCTACGCCCTACAATGGAGCTGCAGAAATGATGTAACAAATGTGTGATATATTTCTGCGTACAGATTCTTCTGTAAGGCATAAACTCGTCCAAATGGGACTTCTGGGTCACATAGGGATGATATAATGTTCAAAGAGGAGATGGGACTCGGAGGTCTTCCCATTTTGTACACCTTTGTCATTTATATTAATTTATGTTTTTACAGTGCCTACTAGTAATAAAACGCATAAGGATCTAATATTAATGCGTACTTAATAAATTTTGCGCTTAATCGATGGAAGGACCGTTCTGTAGCAGCCTTAATTTTATTCATTTTTATACTACTCCAAGTAATAGGAGCGTTAATAAGGAGAGGAAAGGAAGGATTATAAGGAGAGTTTAGGAAGGATAATAAGGAGAGGATATTTGTTGGTCCTCTGCCACTCTCACTCATCATATGAAACATAGCGGCAGGAGTAACTATCGTTGTTTCACACTAATCATCTGTGAGAGGGTGGTACTTCCCTGATCGCACCGGCCTATTTATGCTGGGATAAGCAAGCACTAAATAGTGACTATGCATGCTGTGAAGTTCAACACGGCAGGGTAGTAACTAATTACGGAGGTGGCCTTCGCGTTGGCTGTGTGAGGTGCTCGCCGAGGTGTATCGGCGGGCGTCACAAGATCGGGAGAGGGTTGGTTGCTCCCCACCCAGGGAGGTGGCCAGGTGGCAGGGCGACGCCCGCCGAGCTATTATGGCCAGATGGACGGCACGGCTGGAGGCGCCCCGGGCCGGTTTTTCTACGGTAGGGGTGCTCCGATTGGTGCTGGAGGAGTGGTCGGGGCGACGGCACGGAGTCCTTACCTTCCGGCTGGTGCAGGTGCTGTCGGGGCACGGTTGCTTTGGCAGATATCTGCATATTATGGTCGCAAGGAAGGAAGCGACTTCAGGCTGTCACCACTGCGGCTGCGAGGAGGACACGGCGCAGCACACGCTCGATTCGTGCCCGGCTTAGGCTGAGCAGCGCCGTGAACTCGTCGCGTCAATAGGGGGGGACCTCTCGCTGCCAAGCGTTGTCAGAGCAATGCTTAGCAGCGACAGGAACTGGGCCGCGGTCGCGGCCTTCTGGGAGGAGGTCATCTCGTGGAAGGAAGCAGCGGAGATGGCCAGGGAGGCTGATCCTTCCGCAGATCCGAACTTTCGCCAGCGACTGGGTGTGTGTAAATTTCTTCCCGCCATAAAAAAGGGAAGTAACTATTTATTAACCGCGATAGATACCGTGATAGTAATTTTATGTCACAAAGCTAAAAGCACGTAGGTAATGTAGGTATTAATGTGATTGTCTATAGTACTTGCATCAGTGTCTGAATTTACAAAGTGTATTTACAAAGTATGACGTATGTTTAAATCATTGACAGCTCCTATCTAGCGTATTGAAATTTACTCTGACAGATACAAGGCTATGGTCTTGTTCAGTGTAATACACAACGATGCACTGTCATTTCATCTCGGCTAAGCTCGTAGTTTACGGAGTGGTGGTATGTGCATAGATAAATAACTATACTTGGAATAGATACGCCACTTTGGATTCAGTCTTGGAGATTTTGTTCCGTGGTCACTAGATGGCGCTATGTACAATGTATGAAGCGCGGTGATACCACCGCCTCTAGATGGCGCTTTAATTAATATTTTTGTTTTTGAAATTGCGTGATTCGTAAGTAATAAATTGATCACACAATAACTGAGCTCACACTTGATTAGGGATTTCATAAACTGTTATCTAATTTTATAAAATTAATGCATTTTAAAGTATTTTTTGGAAATATTTAATGAAATAATGCGCCTCTATTGAGAAAAGCGCCATCTATATTCTTTTCTAGACCCTAAACTGCTAAGTTAGTACTGTTCCTGCACCACCAGACGGCGCAAAATTGCACACTATTTTTTGGTGAGCTAATGTACGGCAGTTGCACCCCCCTGGGTATGTGGCAGTTACTACATATCTGAATTATTTACATGATTAAGGTTTAGTATGATTTATTATATTCTTAACGATTTTTCCCGGCGATAATTCTTTAAATACTTAGGAATAACTATAATAGAAAAAATAAACTTCAAATTATCTCTGGAACACTCATCACTATATTACTAATAAGCATTATATTAGCTATTATTAGCATTATTTATTAGCTTTTACTGTAATATAAAATAAAATAGAATACTGCATATCCTGCTAGAAACCTCACAAATATCGGTGTACCTACATACAACCAACGGTTGTAGGAGAGATAGCTCTGTACGATAGAACCAATTTCTTAGTTCGAAATTGTCTTACTCGTAGTCAATGATATTGTATATAAAAAAGAAACTCGTAGTTTAGTTCTCATGTTAAATTTGAAATTGGAAACCGAGGTATCAAATTAAGAATAAAACTTGGCCATGCAACTTACCTGAGAATCATACGAGTACTATCGATTCTTGAATCAAAGATGTTTAGTTCTAATAAATAATTATACATTTTTATAATATGCGGATGGCATACAACCTCTCACTTGATGGCTCACTTGATAATAAGCGGGTAGCCTAAAAATGTTAGCCACACCTGGGGAGTTAGACGGAATCTTTTTTTTTTTTTATTGCATGTAGTGGCAGACGAGCCAAGGTCCATCAACCGTCGCCCATGAATACGACTATACCGAGAGTATTGTCAAGCCGCTGCTCACCAATTCATTTCACATATATGAAATGAAATATAAACGGCTATCTCCTGCTACAGCCAAAACGCCACGATGTACTTTTAAGGCCGGTCACACGGGAGATGGTGGTACCAGCCCGCTCGGGCCCGAACCCAGTGAGTACTCCCACTTGGTACCCAACCCTACCACCAGTCATGCAATGGATGATAATTGCTTACTTCCCTTAGTCGCCTCATACGACACCCGTGGGAAAGAATGGGGTGGTGATACTTGTATTCTTAGTCCGTCACCACACGGACAAATCTCATATCTTACAATCGACATCAAATCAACTCGTTTGTGATTGGTAGAGAAACCGACGCGTGATGTCGCAATAATCCGTTGACCAATCCCAGTGATCTCTTAACCAATCACAGTGGTGTCGATTGTAAGACATAAGATTCCTTCTAACCCCCCTGGCCTACGTCGCGCGTCGCCAGCTCTAAGGGAAGGGATAGGTAGGAAGTGGGGGCAGGATAAAGAGATGTTTTGGGATTGTGGCATTCTCGCTCACCTTTAGAAACACAAAAACAGGAATACCTATCATGGTTTGCCGATGATATTTTGTGAGAGCGTGGTACTTCCCCGATGGAGCCTGCCCATTCATGCTGGGACATGCATTGCTCTACCATTAGCACCTATTAACAAAACATGGATAACATTTTAAAGTTTTTTTTTAGATTATATTTATTTTAAAAATAATTATTATCCAACTAAGTAGTGTAACGCGTTGACGCGATGAGTGTTATCGGTCTACTGCATCTCAATTGGTATTTTATTTAATTATCTGGGAAAAATATCTAACACCAAGGCTGCAGACTCCTAAACTTCATTTTGAAACCGGTCAGGCATGTTCTTACTTTCGTATACTCTCTTCAACAGTTTTCTGATACTGTGGGCAAGGTCATATTGACGTAGCACTTGTTCCAAAAAAGCGGTGGAGTGTAAAACTCTTTGATATAACAGAGTTTAAATCTGCGCCGCGAGGCGACCGACGGCGGTTCTAAAGGCTCATTGTCAAACAGCCAATTTATACAGAAAAAACTAGCATATGACCGGCATATAAATTATTTCTATAGAATTTTTAGGAAATTTTTAGCGTAGAAAAAAAATAACTTACCTAGGTATATAAAAAAGGGAATCATAAAAAAATAAAATAAAAAATTTGGTCCAAAAAATAAAAATGTTTTTTACCCTTATCACTAAAGCCCTCGTCACACAGAGGCGGGAGCCGTGGGAAAGTGATCGCGATCCCTGAACCTGTCACATAGGAACGCGCCCGCTTCTATGTGACAGGTTGCATACAAATTCGAATATTACAAAAATTCCCGTCCCGGATCGCGATCGCTTTCCCGCGGCTCCCGCCTCTGTGTGACGAGGCCTTTAGGGGTATGAAAATAGTTAGTTATAGTTATAGTTTACATCCTATTCTCAGGACCTACTGAATATACACACAAAATTTCATAAGAATCGGTCAAACCGTTTCGGAGGAGAATGGCGACAAACACTGTGATACGAGAATTTTATATATTAGCTAAGAGTACCTACAAACAAACATAGAATAGAGTAAATTTGGCATGAACAACTATTACTAACTAAAAAATATTTGTTCCAGCGTTTTCACAAGGGCCACCTGGCTTCAATCTCCCTACAATCATGCACGTCGAAAGAAACTGGTACGTGATACCATCAGCGCCTAAAGGCTCCTTCGTCACAAGAGTGTACCGAGACAGCACTGGTAGTGAACCCGTGACCTATGGGTTAGAAACCACAGGACCACCCGCACCTTTCAAGATTGATCCTCGAACAGGGGAGGTCACTGTGAATGACACATTGGTTGATAAGGTAAACTATTTTAAACTTGCCTTTGCTTACGTCTGTGTATATTGAATTGGAATCGGGTCAACATAATGTAACATTACTCTTTGTATATTTTTGATCTATGTTTTTTGGCATGTGACGCTCCTCTACTTTTTTTAAAGTACAAATTATTTGTGAATAAGGAAAAAGAGATTTTTAGTACGAGCGGGAATCGAACCCGCGTCTTTTCCAATCCGGGGAAGTTGAAGAAGCGAGAGTTGTATGCAAGAATAGAGCCTCTTGGCACTCTGTTCTCTCTGCCTACCCTGCAAGGGAAATGGCGTGATGATAAGTTAAGTTAGTAAGTAAGTTAGATTGGGTATGACCGAAACGTGATGCTATGTTTATAATAACAATATTTATATTCGTATTAGTTATTAACGGCAGCTATAATTCTGTCAATCCAAACTTCTCTCTGTCTTCTGTCTTCTTTCATAATATACATGGCAATGGAATAATATTCATAATATAAGTTGCCAATGAGGATCCACGGGTAAAGCTGAGTGCAGATGGCGCTATCGGCGAGATGGGTCAAATAATTGTAGTTGCTTTGTTTGCCCAAGAATTGTTTGTAAATTTTTGTGTTCAATCCGGTTAATCAACATTATTGTACATTTTGTACCTGGCAGAATTGAAAGATGCGCTAGGCTACAACTTTTTGCGACTATTCCTACTTTTTTGATGTTAGGTCTTTGGCAAATAAATGTCCATCCTGGTTATTACAAAATTTAGTAAACCAAATCGGTCATGTATTGAAGGAAGGTGGAGTAAGGAGTCTCCGAAACCGGCGAGCGTGTATGAAGATAGTTATGAATGTTGAGGAAGCGAGAGATGTATGTAAGAATAGAGCCTCTTGGCACTCTGTTCTCTCTGCCTACCCTGCAAGGGAAATGGCGTGATGATAACTAAGTAAATAGTAGTAAGTAAGTAGTACAGCAAACAGAGGCATATTACGAGAATATTAAAATTTAATAAATATTATTATTTAATTACAAATTGTGTAGAAATGACAGTTTTCAATGGCCATGTCCATAATACGCCATCTGTTGTGACATAATGACAGTAAAACCCCCATAGGTCTTCATATATACTCTTTGCCCATAGGCGTTTAAGTAAAAAGCGAGAAATGCTAATGTGCAGTGCTTTGCTATCTTAGACCGTTTACTAATTTGGACATTAGTACCTCGTTACAAGTAAGCAGCGTTTATTTTATATTTATGACCATACAACCAACCATTGTTTTGATTCTCATACACATTCCATAATATAATATAATATATCTCAGAATATATAATAGTTCTCAGAATTTTCAAAATTAAACAATTTTTCAAATATTACACTATTTTACAAATAAAATTTTATGTGGATAAATTGAAATAATATAGATATTTTATTAAAACAAAAATATTACATTACAACATTTACAAAAAATATAATTATAGCATGAATAATAACAGTTTTTATAGAATTCATTTTTAAATCTCAATGGTAATTATAATCTAAAAAATAATTAAAAACAAATTGGGAAAACGAAGAATTCATTTAGAATAGTAGGAAGAATGATTTCTTTTATAAGGTAACTCCGTAATCAACTTGTTTATATAAGTAATAAAAAGAACCTATTACTATAATTTTATTTTTAATTATTAATATTCTTATAAAACCAAAGAAATAAATAATTACTAACATAATTTACCAACTGGTCTTTCCAACATAAGCAAAAAATATCGCATCAAATGTTGATTCTATAAACACTTAAACAATTCGAGTTTCCTTTGCCACTTTTAATGGATCGTTAGTATAATTACCTAAGTGTTGGTTTGAGGCTTCAAGACTTGGAATGCCGGTTGGGGGTCAGGTCAATAAAACATACCGATGCTGTGGGAACGATAGACTGATTACACTGACAACCAAATGTTGATATTGATTGTTTACTTCTTTATTTAAGGATCTTCAAAAGAAAGAAAACTATGTTTGGAATTTTAGGAATAAATCTTTTTCGTGTCTACCGATTTCAATAAACAATTTCTGTCAGAAAGACAATGGTTTCAATATTCAATACTAACCTAAAAAAAAGGTTGGTAAAAAATAATAATTTGAAAAGACACCTACGCTTTATGTCTACAGTAAATTAACTGATTATTTTTTTTGCTAGACTTGTGAATTTAAAATTTAATATTTTATTCTTTTTCAATCTTTTAATGACCCGCTATTGGGCATGGATCTCCTCTTATTATGAGAGTGAGTCAACTACACTGGCCCAGGGTGAGTTGGCAGACTTCACAAGCCGTAGCGAAAATCTCTCAGGCTTACAGGTCTTCTCACGATGTTTTCCTTCACCGAGTATATGTGATAATTTGTGATTAAAAAATACACACATAGCTTAGAATAATCTCAAAAAGTTCCAGGTGTGCGAGGTTTGGACCTTGGACTGGAAATCAAAGTCGAGACCATTCTTAGTCTTTGCAGTCCATGGTTTCCCCACTAAGCTGCGTTAAATAACAAATAATATAGCTTTCGCTCATATTTCATCTGTACCAACATATAGTGAAATAAAAAAATATTTTCATTTGCTTGCAGCAAATAGCCTACTATCATATACAATTAATACATTTAGGTAACTACATTCTTTCATATATAAAATTTAACTGTACACAAAATTATGTAGTTTTAACGAGCTATATTGTTCTGAAAACAGCCTTTTCCCTAATTAATTATTTTTTAATATTGTTTTCAGGAAAACCAGTCGTACTCATTATGGGTGACAGCATATGACGGCTCTATACCACAGAAGACTGAAGTGTACGCAACAGTGACAGACAAGACCGGCCAGAGACCCAAGATACCGCGCCCACCTTCATTGTTCCCTACGTATCCAACATTACCTACACAACCAAAGTATACCAGAACAACTCAAAGCACAACCAAAGCAAATATAATGCATCAAGAATATACTGATGAAATCGTACCTGATACTAAAACAACTACTACTTCTAAAACTCCAAATGATGCACCAGAAGTAATAAACAGTATACAAAATGAAGAAAAGAACAAGAGCTCGGTACAACATGAAGAAACTCTGACTAACGAAGTTTCTCTAACTGTAATACCGCTCGTTGCTATTGGTGGTTTAGTTGTAATAGTGATATCTGTAGTAGTATTTGTCTGTAGGAAGAATAGTTCTCAGAAAACGGACACTAAAATAGATGACATGGTAAGTAGATAATTATATTTTTATTAAAATGTAATCATTTATTGTTATGATCATAATATTTTTAAGCCAGCTGAATAGTATATCTGGTGAGTGGTAGATTACATGAACTATACTAATATAGACCGAAAAAAAATTTGCACTCGTCATTACCCTCATTGTACATAATCATTCTAATATTTTTAACATCTAGTGCTATTTTTATTGCTTTGGTAGTGAAATTGACGTGGTTACGCAGTGTTAAAGAATTGCCTATTTAAAAAATCGCGCACAGATTCTGGGTAATCACTTTTGACTCGTTAATCTTACATGGCAGTCCAGGTGCAAACACGAATCTGTTAGCATGCAATTCTTTTGTCGTAATTTGTACTACCAACTGGTATTGGGTGATGGAATCTCTTACCCATAGATGTCACATAAGAAGTTTTATACATATACCACTAAACTAGCAGGGTTTTATGGAATGGCACGATATTTTAAGCAAATGAAATTCCTTGGATTCAAAAATCTAAACAAATAACTTATGAAGTTATGTATTTAATCAATCAAGATATACCTATATATCCTGGTTACTCACACCAATACACTTTCGCCATTTCATAGGTAGGTAATGAAATGGCAGGAATTAAATAGTTCATTATAGGATAGGTTATACATGAAAACTAAAATGAAGACAGGTTTAATAATAATTATAATATAGCTTATGGTCATTTGAAAAAAGTACCTGTCTATTAATAGAATAGTTTTAGTATCAGTTCAATATAGAAAGTGATTGCCCAGGGCAAATGCCATAATAGTATAAGCTAATTAACTACTGAAATAATTTCAAGAGCACCTGGAGACAAAATCCAGGAGACGCCGGTTCTCCCTTTGGGTTTCACATTTTCACATTTAGTATAGTGGTAATGGCCAAATATATTGAGTGCTTAAAATACTTATAAAAATGACAGCATATCCATATTTTATAAGTGAAATACTCAATCACTCATCACTAAATATCCAAACTAGATACCGACTATAAGTTTGGCATAACTTTTCTTTTATGTGTGGTATTTAATTCTTTATTAGAAAAAAGTGTTTTGTAGTAGCAAAGGTGAAAAATGGTTTTATTTCCAAGTTAAATTTCAAAGGTATTTATTTCATTCTCATTCTTTTTGTTCAATAACGCCCATTTTTATCGGCGTAGATTTTAATAAGCCTTAAGCATAATACATATTGCATCTCTTCAAAAAAGCGCCAATAACACCTGATGCAGTAAAATATCCGGGTGTTCGACTTCAAGTGAAGCCCGAAATTAATCTTTGAAATTGAAGCACGTCTTTGCAGTCAAGGCGCAAACTTGCTTTTTTGTGGTTATAAGTTTATCAAAGTTATTTTAACCCCATTTCAAGACCCACCTTAGAGATTGTTTTCGAATTTCAAACACAATTTGGGTCTCTCATCCATAGAGCAAAGAAAATTCTCTATCAATTTCATTGATATCTTAGATGAACAGCGCTGGGGAGAGCATTGGGCTTGTAGTACGATAACGGCTATGATATTGAAGCAGCGACCATCTACTACAACTTTGATGCTTCATGCAGAAAGCTGACGACCCATTTGCAGTTTCACAGAGATAACTTCTATAGAAGGTCCCTTAGTTTACGCAATCGATTGAACGATACATACAATCCAATGTTACCAAAATCTGTAATACCATCATACTCATCATTGCACGAGGTCTGTGATCAAAACACATGCGATTTAGTCCATGGATCGAATCAATTTTTGAAATATATATATTTTTTCATATACCCATTTAATTATTGTATAATTGTAACTCTAACGAGCTACCGATATCGCCTTTGCAGTCAACGGGTAGTTGGCCATCCCTTTTTTTTTTGTTTTGTTAAGGCGGGAAAAAATGTTCCTAACCGCACACTCCGGCGTTCGGGGCAACGAACAGGGTAGTGTGGGGCCTGCACCCACTAAAGAAACCCGCCGTGTGTCGTCTCTCCGCCTTTATTGGCGGGCCACTGGAACTGTGTTACATTCCTTCGGTGGTTAGTTGGCCATCCCTGTGATATATTCAATTCTTAAGGACTCTTAAATTGTTATATTGTCAGTATATAAGGCTAGGCATTATAATTATGAGGGGTGCGGGTCGGGATACCTCCGCGTGGTGCGCCCCGGGCAACGTCGGCACTCTAGTGCCGGCGGCTGAATCCCGGCAGGGGACGGGTCTCCGCGTGTCCCTCTGATTAGCAGAGGGCACAGCGGATAGTCCGGACGTCCGCCGTGGAGGGTCAGCGGGGCCATAGTGGCCCCCCCGACTCTGGGAGGGGGACAGCGGGGTCACAGTGACCCCCCTGTCCTCGGAGACGGGGCTCTCAGCCCGAGTGGCGACGGGCTCACTGCTTGCAGTGGGCCGAACGTCTGCCGTGGAGGGCCAGCGGGCCCATAGTGGCTCTCCAGGCCCTGGGAAATGGAGATGGGGCTTTTAGCCTGAGGGGCGACGGGTTCACCGTTTGCTTTGCGAGCGATGGGGACGGTCTGATGCAGACCACCGTTCGGCCCGACCCGTAATCCTGAACGGACAGGACCGGGGGTCTTCGGAACGTGGGGAAGAAAACCCCTATAAAAAATTACCCCAATCCAAGCTCTACCACCCGGCGAGGGATGAATGGCTGGAGGGTATCCAGTCGCCAGGGTGGCACAGCAGTCGTAGGACTTAAAACTCAAAACAAAATAATGGCGAAGACTAAAAATACAATAAGTCCCCAGGAGGGTCCCGGGTGCAACGCACCTGGGGAATCCCTCACAGAGTCGAGTGTCAAAACCGACTCTGTCAGCTCCACGTATATGGGGGGAGCACTCGACGCCAAGGCTGAAAAAAAGAAGGAGGTACAGAGGAAGAGGAGGACCCGCGGGAGGAAACCTACACCCGCGGGAAGTCCTGTGGATAGCGGCTCAGCCGTTGAATTGGCTTCGGGCATGGAGACGGATGGCGGTGATCGCGGCGCAGCGGCCGCAGCCGCAGCTCCGCCTGCATCGGAGTGCTAGCGGAGGGTAGCTGGCCCGGCGGAGCGGACCTCACGAGTCCTGAAGTGCTCGATAGCGTGATCGGGAGGTGCGTCGGAGTCGGAGGGCAGCTCCACTGAGATGCCTTCGCCAGCGAAGCCAGGAAGACCAGCGAAGAGGGGCCGAGGCGCCACCAGACGCACGTTGCCACGAGCCTTGTCTGGAGTGACCTCAGACGAGAATTTGGGACTCTCCTCACATCGAGGCTCCGAGAGGAGCCTTCCGAAAAGGTCGGTCTTCTGATGGCCGATGAGATTGCCCAGAAGGTTTCCGACGCCTTAACCATTATGTTTACGGTGGCAAGTGGGTCGCGGAGCCTTCGGGGCACCTACTCAGAGGCTCTCAACGAGGCATCACAGGTTGTCTTAGGAGCGGTGGAGCCTCTCCGGCGGCATTCGGCGTCAGAGGAGAGCAGGAGGCTGGAGGCGCGTTGCAAGCGCCTCGAGGCTGAGGTGGCAGAGCTCCGCAAGGAGCGCACCGGCCCGCGAGACAAACCAGAGCTCGCCAAGGTCATGCCGAGAGACTCGGACTCAGCGGCGGGCGCGGTGCCTCCGGCCCCTGGACTTCTCACGGAGGAGCAGATGCGCCAAATCATCGATCGTATGAGCGAGATCTATGACCCGCGCATCGGCTCCTTGAGCGCCAGAATGCCGCCGGAACCACAACTCCGACCGCCGCTGGCCGCGGATAAGAAGAAGGTCGCGCCGCCTTCAGGTCCAACGCCGCTTCCCTGTCAGGGCGGCCGCGTGGCCACTTACTCCGCGGCCGCGTCTGCACCACTCAAGGGGCCGAGCAAAGCTGCCCCCAAGGCGAAAGCAGCGCAGAACGCTGGGCAGCGCTCCTAGGGTCAGCCCAGGGAGGAGTTCCCTCTTCTTTCGCATGCTGGCCAGCACTCGCGGGCCCCAGCAACCATACCTCGGGATTCTCGAGTCCCTTTGCCGTCCGGCGCTGAGCTCTCTAATGAGGGTTAGCAGGCGGTGGGCGGTGGGTGGAAGAAATCCCGGGGCAAAAGGAAGAAGAGGGCCGAGACAGATACTACTACCCGGGCAGTAGAACCTGCTGCCGCAAGCCGCGCAAGCTTTAGACACCGAAAACGGCAGCGGTGGTAATCACCATGCTGCCGGAGGCGGAAGCGGGCCTGTCGTACCAGGCCATCTTGAGGAAGTCCCGGGAGAAAATCGACGTCTCCGATATTGGAGTCGTTGCCACCCAGACCCGCCTAGTCCGCACAAGGGCTCGAATTCTCGAGTTCCCTGGGGCGGAGGGCCCCATAATGGCCGACACTGTGGCTGAAAGGCTAAGGGGTCTGTTTGGCGAGGGGAGTGGAGTCCGTGTCACCAGACCGGTAAAGTGCGCTGAATAGCGCATTTCCGGTTTGGATGACTCGGTGACGGCGGACGACGTCCGGGAGGCTATTGCCTCGAAAACCGGATGCTCGAATGCCATCAGAGTGGGCTCCATTCAGACCGGTCCCGGCGGTGTTGGTGTCGTCTGGGTGAGTTGCCCGGTCGCGGCAGCCAAAACTTTGGCTGACGCAGGCAGGCTCCTCGTGGGCTGGAGTTCCGCGCGGGTCACCGTACTAGAGCCTCGGCCCGCGAGGTGCTTTAAGTGCATGGCGGTCGGACACACCCGGCCGACGTGCGCTAATTGTTTTGACTGCAGCGGTCTTTGCTTCCGCTGCGGTCAGACAGGGCACCGGGCGGCAACCTGCACCACCACCCCTCACTGCCCCGCGTGCGCGGCAGGCAATAGGCCTGCCAAGCACTGCATGGGGCGGGAGGGATGCAGACCCCCGACGACAGGCCCAAGAAAGGGGGGGACCAGCCAATCGACCCAGGCTGCCCCCCCTAGCGTGGCTTCACCACCGTCTCGGGTGGAGGAGGATATTGTTACGGCTTAAAATTCAACCGTGACACTATCCTTCTCCAGGTGAATCTCAACCACTCCGCCAGGGCGCAGGATGTTCTCTTGCAAACCATGGTGGAGCGGTTGATTGGTGTAGCCGTAGCTGCAGAGCCTTACTGCGTTCCTGACCGCTCTCATTGGGCGGGCAGCCGCAATGGCTCCGTGGCAATCGTCAGCTCCACGGCGCTGCGTTCTCCACCCTTGTCGATCAGTGACAGGGGCACGGGATACGTAGTGGCCGATTGGGGGGGAGTGACGCTGTACGGCGTGTACTTCTCCCCCAACCGGAGTCAGGCTCATTTCGAGGTCTGGCTTAATAGCCTGGAGACCTCGATACGGCGACTGGCGTCCTAGTCATGGGGGACTTCGACGCCAAATCCACGGCGTGGGGGTCTCCTGCGACGAACGCCCGTGGAGTGGCGGTGGTAGAGTGGGCGGCCTCTGCTTGCTGAACAGAGGCTCTGTCAACACGTGCGTGTGGCAACGGGGTGGGTCGATAGTGGACCTTTCGTTCGCTAGCCCCAACGTCGTGGCACGAGTGAGGAACTGGTGTATCCTGGAGGAGGTTGAGACCTTGTCCGATCATCGGTACATCCGGATTGAGGTCTCTCAGTCCCTTCAGGGCCCCAGTAGGGGTGATGCGGTGCGCAGAATCCCGCGTTCCCGCGGTGGGCTGTGGGCAGGCTAGATAGGGACCTACTGGCAGAGGCAGCCATCGTTCAATCGTGGCTGTCCTCACCAGCCCTGACCGAGGGGGTGGACGTTGAGGCTGACCGATTTCGCATTGCGGTTACGCAGGTTTGCGACTCGGCCATGCCCCGTGTGCAACGTCCTGCTCCAAGGAAGGGGCTCTACTGGTGGTCCCAGGAGCTGGCGGACCTCCGTGTGGCGTGTATTCGCGCCCGGAGGCCTTACACCCACAGTCGGCGGCGCAACCGCAGTGAGGAGCGGGAGGGCCAACTGTACGAGGCGTACCACACCTTGCGGACCGCGTTCAAGTTGGCCATCTGCCGCGCCAAAACAGAAAAAAGGCAGGAGATGCTGGACGGTCTCAACTGTGACCCCTGGGGTCGCCCATACCGTGCGGCGCTGAACAATCTCGGGGCACTGGGACTTAGGGTGGCCTTGAATAAGTCGGAGGCCCTACTTTTCCATGGGCCCCGGCGTCGGCCACCTGCTGGTGCCTCGATCACGGTGGACGGGGTCCAAATAGAGGTGAAGGCCCAGATCAAGTATCTGGGCCTGGTGCTGGACGGGCGGCGGTGCTTTCGCGAGCACTTCCGTCAACTGTCCCCGAGGCTTGTCGGCGCGGCGTCCGCCCTTGCACAGCTCATGCCGAATATGGGCGGACCCAACAATGCGTGCCGACGGCTTTACGCAGGGGTGGTCCGGTCGATGGCGCTGTACGGCGCACCTGTGTGGGTGGAGTCCCTGGACGCGCAAAACAGGGCTCTTCTGTGGAGACCACAAAGAGTCGTCGCGTCCAGGCTCATACGCGGATACCGCACGGTGTCAACCGAGGCGGCCTGCGCATTGGCTGGTACCCCCCCGTGGGACTAGGAGGCGGAGGTGCTCGCCGAGGTGTATTGGTGGGCGCCGCAAGAGCGGGCGAGGGACGGTCGTCTCCTGCCCAGCGAGGTGGCCAGGTGGCAGGGCGACGCCCGCCCAGCTGCCATGGCCAGTTGGAGGGCGCGAATGGAGACACCCCGGGCTGGTCTCTGGACCGTAGGGGCACTCCAGCCCGTGCTGGAGGAGTGGGTGGGGCGACAGCACGGAGTCCTTACCTTCCGACTGGTGCAGGTGCTGTTGGGACACGGTTGTTTCGGCAGATATTTGCACATAGTCGCAAGGAGGGAAGCGACTCCGGGCTGTCACCATTGCGGCTGCGACGAGGATACGGCAGGGCATACGCTCGAGTCGTGCTCGGCTTGGGCCGAGCAGCGCCGTGAACTCGTCGCGGCAATAGGGGGGGCCCTCTCGCTGCCGAGCGTTGAGTCAGACCGATGCTTGGCAGCGACAGGAATTGGTCCGCGGTCGCTGCCTTTTGCGAGGAGGTCATCTCGCGGAAGGAAGCGGCGGAAAGGGCCAGGGAGGAAGACTCTTCCGCTGACTCAAACCGTCGCCAGTGACTGGGGCGGTGCAGGCGCGAGTACTTACGCCTCATGCCGCCCTAGCTGAGGCTGCGGGTGGATGGACCGGGGAACGTCCGCCACCCGCAAGGCCTCCCGCGAAGTTGCGACGCTCCGTGTGCAGATGCGTCGCTCAGGAGAGAGTACCCGAACGGGTAAGACGCCGACGGACCACTGAAGTAATCCAACACAGTACCAGTGGCCCGTCAACACAGGCGGAAAGACGGCACACGGCGGGTTTCTTTAGTGGGTGAGGGCCCCACACTACCCTGTTCGTTTCCCCGAACGAGGGGGTGTGCGGTTAGGTACAATTTTTCCCGCCTAAAAAAATTATACTTATGAAAAACCTTAAGAAAACTATTAGTGAATATTAGCCTAATATCAGTTTTACTGACAACTTGACTAGTCTAAAATTTTAAAGGGCCAGTAACTAATTCTTTGAGTTTACTTTAAAGTGTACAATAGCTGAAATAAACTTTTCCGTCAGCTGGTCGCATGGTTGCAGATTCATTGTTTTACTACCCCATTTTTCGCCGCGCAGCTAGGCATTTCAATTGGATATTTTTAATTCATATTTTGGCTAAAAGCTTATTCATCATAATATTACTTCCATTTCTTTCTCTAATTCATAAATATATATTATAAGCTATTTTTTGCAAATAGTTTGACACATCAGACTAGTTCAATTCATTAAAACAGTTTTTTTTTCTTGGAAATTTATCCATTAATCCCTATTGTTTGCAGAATAAGGATCCGAGTGGAATCGTCCTGCAGGATTCTCTTAACCTATGGGACCATCAAAGAGCCTACTCCAATAGATATGAATCTTGGGATACTAATCATTTGCAGGTCAGTGTTGGCCAAGTCCTTTTTGGAATTCATTAAAATGTCTGAAACACCTGAATTGTAAATTTCCACTTATTCTTTTCACCGTAGCGAAATAAAAGAATAAGCAGGAGCTCTGCAGTATTATTGGTATTCTTGAATCTGTAGGCTTTGGTTACCATTTACCATTAGCTATTCGTAGCTCGTCTGTCACCAAAATTATAAAAAAATATGCCGTAATTTTTATAAACAGTCTTATTCCAAAGGTTACCTAAATCTGTCTCAAGATATTATTAACTTACAAACAAATAAAATGGCATCGAATAATAACAGAAAAAATAATTTAGACGCGTACGAAAATGGCGATCGTTTGTAAAGTAATAGGTAAATAGGAACTGTTTGAAATACATGAAACTTCAATCATGTATTTTTAAATTCAGATTGAAAATTAATGAGGACAATTAATTAACAAATTTATTTTATTTTATTTATAATTATTTAAAAATCAAAAAGAAATGAGGCTTATGAAAACGTTAGCGTAGGCAATTATGCAAATCAACCATTTTTTGCTAAATATTTATATAATTCAACAAATTAATTATTTTTATAATAATTTCATTCATTTTTTTAATTAAAGGGCGGGTAAAAGTTCCGGATTCATAAATAGAACTCAGATGGAACACGCGCGGCTAACTGTTATTTATTAATGTTTATAGAATTTCTAACAAATCTGTTTATGAATATCAAAAAGGAAATATACTTTATTTATTCACAAATTTTCCATTATTATTATAACGTTTTAATGTTGTAATGTAAATATGTTACTTACCTATTTCATAATAATCGCTTTTGGGCCTTTGAAAGCAAGTGAACTGTGATTTAACGCCCGTAGGTGCCTTCTATTACAAAGAGCTTCATTTTATAGGCTTCTAAATTGAAATCATATTATTACTATTATTATTTACTAGCTAATATTAGGATAAATCCAATTTTTTTTTATGCTACTGGGCCCGTAATGCTCACATGGTCCTTGAACTCCCGCATTATATGGACCATATTGCCCATTATTTCCAGAAGGGCTATATTTCCCACCATAGTTTAATGTTCTCGTTCAATGCAGGGTTAGTAACAAAACTTGATTGGCCTGGCGTATTGGCCTGGTTTCTCCAGCCTTGAAGTAGTCCATTTCCCGAATTTGCTGGTATTTTGTAATATACATGCTTATGTTACTTATACAGACTTTATTCCTGCTAATACTTATTTATGTTTATTCATTAACTCTAATTTATATACGCACGGTCCTGCAGAATCTCGCTTTAGGTTTTCTGCTTCTATATCAGTTCGTCCAAAACAGTCGTCGCAGCTAGGGTCGTACATTGATTGACTCTGAGCTTGTCCCATGCCACTGTTACCACCTTCAAAATTATTATCACTATATTATGTATGTGGTGTATATCAACATAAATATAAGACTAAAAACTACTACTGTCTGCTATCCGCGACTTGGTGGAATTTCAATATTTTCTTTTTTGTGTGAAACCCTAATAAATTTTCCGAAATAGTAAGTTACTCCTCATAACATCAGCTTTTTGCTAGTGAAAATTCTGTCCAAATCGGTTCAGCCGTTTCGGATTATAGCCGGACACGTGGACGGAAAACTTAAAAATAAAGAATTTTGATATAAGTATGTAACATATACACTTTTATATTGCATTCAGTAAAATATTTACCAGTTATCAAGTCTAATCAACAGTTAAGCCCGTCACACACTTAGCTATCATATCGTGATATGCAGTACAAGTTAGTGATGTTACAAAAATATATATTATATTTTGCATGTGCGGTCACTCAAAAATTTGTATAGAAAAATAATCGTAATATGCCTTGCTATGATTTATATTAATATATATATGTGATAGCTATGTGTGTGACGGGCTTTATAGACTATACGATATAGAGAACGAGTTTAAAAAAAATCGGACAGTATTTTATGGGCGTTACGCGAACAGAAAATATACTCAACAGCACTGTAAGATTTTTATAATAGTATAGGCTTGTTGTAATAGTGTAAACAGTTAACCTAATAGAAGAAGAGAGCGTAAAGTAGTTAATTTATACGTGTAGGTTGGTAGAGTGCACAAGCTGTCGAGAAAAACTCCCAATCATGCAGGCTTCCTCACGATATTTTCCTTTATAGATCATTGATACATGTCGCACGGTGTAGTTTGGGATGGGCTATCACTAGTTCGACCAATGACCTAGGTCATCAGGCTAGCCAAAGTAATAGGCAGCCTTTAGATGGAGGCGTAGGCGTAGGACTCGTTATGACAGTCTCTTGGGGAGACCTATGTCTAGCAGTGTATGATAGAAGGCTAATGAATGGATGGATAAGCAGTGACCATTTGTAAACAAATAGACACGCAATTGTGTGAATTTCGAGACCTTAGAGTGGAACCCAGACTGGGAATCAAATTCGGTAGATATACCACTGTATTTACTGTAGTCCATGTTAACCTCTAGGCAGTCACTGAGGATACACAAATGGTTGTTCTGAACCTGGGTTTACTTTGTCCTCCGTGATACAAAGATTATTCCTCAGTGCAGGGCGTCTTCCTTCTAAAAAAAATTACAAAATAATTATTTTTCCAGTTATCAGAAGAAACCTCAATATCGAAGAGTGATCAGCCACCTGACAAATGGGAATTCCCTCGACATAAGTTAAGGATATTCCATATTGTTGGAGAAGGTGCATTTGGACAAGTATGGAGGGCCCAAGCGACGGATATTGGCGGTAAGTAGTGTAGCTGTATTTTCTTCTAATGAACACAAAGGGAAAACATTTTCTTTGTTTTATAGAGATAAACTCAAAAACTATTGAATCGATTTAGCTCCGGACTCTTTCTTAGGTCCAATATTTTTAAAACATTACCGATCTATGGTATGTAACTAATATGTTAGTTCCAAAAAATAAGCTATAGATGTTCATAGTAGTTATTGACAACAATAAAAAAAATATTAACTAGGAGTGCGTTCTTTTGACAGTAGAATCTCAGAGTTCCATATAAAGTAACCCATTTTAGAAAGCTCAAGGTGCCTCACTAACCAAGGACAACATATTAGACTCTGAAACAGTCATAGTAATCACATTGAATGGATTTATTTTACACAAACTGATGTTCATTACGATCCCAACCGATAAATGAGAAATGTAGTGATGAAACCTAGTGATAAAACCAAGGACTGCAAGGACAGTGATATCGAGTTCGATCCTAAGAACAAGGTTCAGACCTCGTACAGCACACACCTCTGACATATCGAGATTTTTCGAAATTATGTGTCTATTTGCTTACAATTTATTACTGTTTGGTGATAAATATTTACTGTTACATAAAGATAATTATTGTGCCGTGGTACGTAACTAGATACTGACGCCTAACGCGTACGGAGACGCGGCCAGAATCTAGCCATATAGGTATATTTATACTATTATAAAGCGCTGTAACAGAGCTGTGTCTGTACATTTAAGATATTTGAGAAAAAAATACTGTGGTAGGTTAAATAGACGTGTCTAAACACAAAACATTTTTTTAGTTTTTTTGTCTGTTTGTCTGTTTTCATTCGCGCATCACGCAAAAAGTAATGAATGGATTTTGAAGCCACCTTTTTTTTAATGCTCTTGATTAGAGTTAAAAAGTGGTATACATTTTATTCTGCTACTATATGGGGAACCTGAGATGTGATCTAAAAAATAGTTTTTGGCTGCGGCAGGGCTGCGGGCATAGGCTAGTTTTAATTAATATCAGCGATTAATTACTTTTTATTGTAGATATTATTATAATAGTGTTTCAAAATTAATATACCTAGTTATTTTAAGCTCTTAGTCACAAGTCACGCAGACGAAGAAAACTAGTTAGAAGTAATGGTTAGAAAGACATAACATCAAAATATTTTCATTTGCAAACTATCTAGGAATTCATAAGTTACAGAACTTGGAACACGAACCATATTTCCTTTAAAAATATCTCGACCTTTACGATTTAAACACAACTTGTGTTTATATTAGCAAAACTTTCACGTAAAATATTCACTTCTGCAAATGGTCGAGCAGTAATCTAATAAAGAAACTTAGTAACTAATTTAACCTTTGTAATTAAGTAGTCATCAGATTTTCAACTAGTTTGCGCGTGCGGCCTCTTCTGCGGGACATCATAATTATCCGTGTGGTGACGGACTAAGAATACAAGTGTCACCACCCCATGCTTTTCCGCAGGTGTCGTACAAGGCGACTAAGGGAAGTACGCAAATATTAGCCATTGCATTACTGGTGGTAGGGCTGGGTACCAAGTCAGAGTACTCACTTGCTATCAGGCCTGAACGGGTCGGTATCACTGTCTCCTGTGTGACCGGTCATGAAACACGTCAATGTGTTTTGGCTGTCGCAGAAGTTAGCCGTTTATTCTTTCATTTCATGTCTGAGAAATAAAATGGTGCGCAGCGGCTTGACAATACTCGCAGTATATTGATTCCATGAGCGACGGTTATCACTTACCATTAGCCATGGCTTCTCATCATTAGCAAAAAAAAATCGAATCCAGAAGTTATTTAGCGTATCCCACACGAACTTGTTTCTTCTTTGGTTCAAATTCGTTTAGCCGTTAATTCCACAATATATTATGACAAAGATATCTATCATACAGGAATGTTATTTTTTGGGGTAAAAAGTATCCTTTATTAAACCAGTGTCTCACTTATCTACCATACGAACCAAATTTCATCAATTTTCGTTCAGTTTTTTAGGCGTGATTGACTTACGCAATAGATATCCAAACATCTTTACAAACTTTTTCTGCTTAAATAATATATATTTAGAGACTTTAAGACTCAGGCAGTCTTGTCCGTGACTTAGTATTAAATATTATTTACTTCAGTTGTATTCGTAATGACAACTTAAGAGAGCGAGTAGGTATGAAAGAGAGTATTGGTGAAAAGATGCAAAAGGTAATGCTCCGATGGTTCGAACATGTAGAAAGAATGCGGGACGAGAGACTGGTTAAGAACGAATCAATGCGAAAGTGGAAGGATGTGGGTACAGGGGGAGACCGAGGCTCACCTACTTAGACCAAATTGGTCATGTATTGAAGGAAGGTGGAGTCAGGAGTCTCCGAGCGTGTATGAAGAAAATTATGAATGTAGAGGAAGCGAGAGATGTATGCAAGAATAGATCCTTTTGGCACTCTATTTTAACGCAAAGTGCCAAAATGTGAAATCGTAAATAACAGTCACGAGCAGGATTTGAATCTGCATCTATTGGAATACCGTCGCACATACTTAGCCATCGTGACAATTGCTCGGGTCTGCGAATTTCGATAACACATTCATTCTTAATGTCTTGTAGTGACGTTATTTTCTATTTCACATTTAGGTTAATTTAAATCGCTGAGCGTATCAAATATTTGAAAAAAAAATACTCAAGTGCTGTGCATTGTTAAATATTAAAAACGGGGATCGTACTCCAATGCCTCTTTACTTTTTGTACGCTTCAGATAGACGAAAATTTAATCAGGTAAACATAGAAACGTAAACCCTGACAATATTTCAATGGCTGCACACTATAAAACAAATGCTTTAAAATAATTAAAAGTTAATTAATTAGATTGAGATACTTTAGAAACTTTTAGTCTGAATGTTGGTTACTTTCTCTTGAATCGTAGATAACAAAATACTACCCGTATTTTGTATCGTATATAATATATCACTTTAACTCTCTTTAATTCTAAAAGTGATGAAAAAAAACACATTTACAAACAATGTAGGTATTTCCTATTGACATAGGAATTAAACTACTACCAGCGACTGCGTCTGCGTGAAATATAGTTAGATATTTCCTTTTTTTGAACCCTAATTATCTCTCAAAATTAAAAGTATCTTATATTACTCCTTATAAAAACAGCTATCTGCTAGTCAAAGTCCCGTCCGAAACGGTTCAGCCGTTCTGGAGGTTAGCCACAAAAACAATCAGACAGAGAGACAAAAACTTTAAAAATTTGTATTTTGTTATAGGTAGGTAGATATGAACACAACTCCGAAAATTCACTGACCTGATAATTGAACAGAACTTTAAAACTGTTATCGAAATTTTCGTCAAGTTTGCCTTACTCCAATCTTGAGATACAGGGAAGTTAATCCACGCAATATTATTCTATGTATAAGTACTAGTTGCTTACGGGTTTGTCTGAAGATATGCAAGTTAATACTTACCTAACAGTTGTGTCATTTTTATTTATTTATTTTTGTTTAGGCGGTAAAAAATGTACTAAAGCGCACATGGGGCAATGAACAGGGTAGTGTGGGGCCGCACCTACTAAAGAAACCCGCTGTGTGCCGTCTCTCCACCTTTATTGGCAGGTCACCGGAACCATATTACATTCCTTCAGTGGTACCTAAGAATTGTCCAAAACAATCAAAAGCATTTCTATTCAAAATTATCACGACAACACTTAAAACAATTTAGTGGAAATCAATAAAAAAACAATTATTTCATAATCTTGCTGCTGCCTGTGTGGTGCAGTGGTAGTGTAAGTGACTGCTTATCATGAGGTCTCGGGTTCGATCCCAGGGTCGGGCATTGTTATTGAGGTTTTTCGTAAAAAGAAAAATTTTCAATAGCAGCCCGAAGTTTGGAAATGTGCCTGGTAGATGGCAATGAGCTCGTCTCCAATAGGGGGAGCTCATTGCCTAACAAATACGTAATAACGTGGTAGGTACTTAAAACATAGCTGGTGAATCGTGGGTGTGTAATACACCACTGCCTACCCCTTCGGGGAATACAGGCGTGATGCTATGTTTATCATATTCATAAGGTTTTATTATGTTTCTGACAGGTAAGAAAGGAGAACAAACTGTAGCCGTTAAGACTCTAAAAGAAAATGCTTCCGAAAAAGAGAAGATAGATCTATTGCAAGAACTTCTGGTGATGAAGAATTTAGGATACCACCCGAATGTCGTCCAGTTAATTGGCTGTTGTACTGAAAAAGTGAGTATGAGCAGTTAGTCAACAAACAAAAATATGCCACGATGATTAATATTGTGTCCAGTGTATTACTGATGCTGTCCTCGACTCATCAGATTAGTGTATGGGTCTTTCGACAGCAATAACACTATCCATCCATCCATCCATCAGCCCTTCAGACGTCCACTGCTGGACGGACGTAAGCTTCCGCAAGAGAGCGCCACAACGAACTGTCTTGTGCTGACTTCGTCCAACGGCTTTCTGCGGCTTTGACCAGATCGTCAGTCTATCTGGTAGGAGGCCGTCCTACTCTACGCCGTCCAATACGTGGCCGCAACAACATCTTTGTTTTGTTTGTTAAGGCGGGAAGAAATGTACCTAATCGCACACCCCGTCGGTCGGGGCAGTGTAGGGAAGAAGGGAAGAACAGGGTAGTGTAGGGCCCTAACCCACTAAATAAACCCGCCGTGTGCCGTATCTCCGCCTGTATTGGCGGACCACTGAAACTGTGTTACATTACTTCAGTGATCCATCGGCTGGTCGCAATAATACCTAGTTTTAATGAAATAACATACCTTTGAGCATGATGATGAATAACATAAATGTTACAAAAATGATTATGGTAATATTGTAGCCACAGAAGCTAAATATTTTATCAATGTTCACCGTGAGTGTATTGAAGTATACAATTAAATTTTGTTTTAAAAATACTTTTATAATATTACAGGAGCCCACCCTAGTGATAATGGAGTTCGTGAGTCTTGGCAAATTGCAACAATTCCTTCGAGATTCGAGAGCAGAACGACATTATGGTAATACACACGGCAGTCAGTTCCTAACGTCCCAAGACTTAACAAAGTTCGCGTTTCAAATCGCGAGGGGAATGGAGTTTCTTAGTTCACAAGGAGTAAGTATATCATATTTCTTATCAATATTCCTTTGAAACTTCTACGAGTTTATCTTGTAACTTGACACGTAAGTGAATATTAAACTAAGAGTAATTAAAGATTTATTCTAATTATATAATCCATTCTATTAGAAACTAAAACAGAGCTCATATCATAAATATATACAGTCAGTATATACCATAGATATAATTATGGTATATACTATATCTATGGTCTGTATATCAAAGACATTTAAGAAAATAATTACATTATTAGGCTATTTCTAAGTATCTTAATCCAAATTATTTTTTTGTGGAATTATTTTCTTTTTGTGTGTTCGCGAATATTACATAAGAATTTATTGAAACAAGATGATTTTTTTTTTGTGATCTAGTATACCAGAATTATTATTTATGGAACTATTTTGTTTTTGTCTGTTCGCGAATTACAAAGATTTTACTGAAATATTTGTGATGATTTATTTTTTTTGTGATCTCGTATACCCACAAAAAACGTAGGTACATTGAAAAGGACAAAGTCCCAGAGCTCTCTCAATTTTAACACTGATTAAATCCCAGCTGTCAAATAATACCCTGGCAGTCAGCATGGGTAGCCAGAATCACGTCTGTTCTAATGTCACCAGTTGTCCCATAAGAAGGCCGTGGAGGTCAATTAGGCAGTTTTTAAATTAGTATATGGTTCTGGCATTCAGCTTAAACTCAACAGATTCAAAGCCGACTCAGTTCGAGATGAGGTTAAGAGGGGATGACTTAATTGATGTCAGGTAAAAAGAGAAATACACTCAACTATGATATTTTCGCAGATAGTTCATAGAGACTTGGCAGCAAGGAATGTGCTTATTACTGAAGACAGGGTCTGTAAAGTAGCAGATTTTGGGTTCGCGAGAGATGTCGCTGATACTCATGTATATGAGAGGAAGAGTGACGGAAGACTTCCTATAAGGCGAGTATTTTTCTATCTCACTGTCTGTGTGTGTAGGTTTTAGAACAAATCAAGTCATGAAACGTTTACAGCAAAAATTATTATAAGCTAGAGATATTTTTTAAGAGAGTAACACATCCATATATCAGTCTTTTGAAGTCCCATTCTGCACATAGGCCTTCCAACAAGAGCGCCACAACGAGCGGTCTTATGATACCTGCATCAAACGGCTCCTTGCGATTTTGACTGGAGAGGTCAGAGTTTCAGGAGTTATGAAGTAAAACTAATAGAATCTATCCCGTTCATTGATTTCTGTAATGTTTCAAATACTTCACAGCATTTATGATCATATCCCTCCGTATGAACGGATTAAACACGAAAGTATCTGTTAAAGTAGTTTTGTTACGTAATGTGTATTTGCGTAAATATCAGTGAGCATTACAAGTATTTAAGATACACCTACTTTTGCAAATGCATCAGAGCACTGATCACGATCATTCATACAAAAACTGTGGCCTTTTTACTGCTTATAAGTCCCACAGTTGGGTTCAAGTGTCCAAGATTTAATGGTAGATTAGTCCCAATACACCACATAAACTGGTTTGTAATAAAGACAACACCCTGCACTTAGGATATGTATCGCTGGGGACTTTACAAACATACAATTTCACGGACACGAAGTACACCCAGACTGAGAACAACTATTTGTGGATCACACAAAGTGTTGTCCTGTGACCTCTGGGAATGGAACCCCTCAAAAATAAAACATTCGGGTAGATTAAACACAAAGTGAAAAATGTGAAATCGAAAATAACAGTCACGAGCAGGATTTGAACCTGCACCTCCTGGATACCGTCCAGATGCTTTGCCAATTCAACCATCGTGACAATTGTTCTTGACTGCTAATTTCGACAACACATTCATACTTAACGTCTTTGAGTGACGCCTGCGCCATCTGTCGGAAGTATTTTCATACATTATGTATACCGACCAGGTAAACAAAATTTTACAATTAAGGTTTTTACCTAATAATGACGCAAACCCTATAAATATTTATATATATATAAACATTCGGGTAGGCCGTTATTTAAACCACTCCACCGTCTGTGTAGTCAGTCAGTCACTGTCAATCTGGCAGCATTGTCTGTTTAATTATACTTTCTTAGTACACTTTTATGTCATGGAGTAGTACGATCAGCATTACTTATTTATATATTTTTTCAGATGGATGGCACCAGAGTCACTTTATGATAACATATTTAGTGTTAAGTCTGACATTTGGAGCTTCGGGATTCTTCTGTGGGAGATCGTGACCCTTGGTTCCACGCCCTATCCAGGACTGTCTGCGAGCGATGTCATGAAAAAGGTAATCAATTCTTAATACTAAAAGGAAACCGTATAGCTTCGATCTATAAACATCTGAAACCTCCTTCTCAACCAAAAAATATTGTTGAGTTATAGTATACCTATCTCTTTTTGAAAATACGTCCTAGGCCCCAGGATGCCTCAGTCTTCAAAATACGATCCTAGGCCCCAGGATGCCGCAGTCTTGAAAATACGATCTTAGGCCCAGGAATTTGGGCTTTGCGTTGATATGTCAATCAGTTATTTTTTTTATCCTTATATATAAAAATTTCATGTCACGTTGCAAACAACGTGACATGAATCCGCAATGGACTCCAAAATTACTAATCCGAACTTAAAGGTTTTTTTTTTCAAAAGTGTTGTTTGTTACAACTTTAAAGTTCTTAAAAGTTTTTATCCCAAATATTTCCTTTTTTATAGAAAAATTTACGAGTAAATTATGTGTGCCAGAGTAACGCTTGGCCGTGTCTGCTAGTATAATTTTAGTATAGATAGGTAACTTTACTTACTACAAAAGAACAAAGCTATAAAAGAGCTGTATTATAAGCCGCAATATGTCGCTTCGCGTAGCAACGCGTAGCATCGCGTCGCGTCGCTCGCCTAGGACAACGGGTTATACATTAACCGCTTTGCGTCGCATTCAAATTAGCGCGTGGCGTCGCGTAGTATTGACGCGTTTGTCGCTCACCTAGTCCAACGGGTGATTAGGCACCTCTGAACACAAAACAATTTTTTTCAGAATTTTTGTCTGTTTATCTCTTTGTTTGTTCTGGCATCCAGCACAATCACGTAAAAACGTCTGACCAGACTTGTATGAAATTTGGTAACGAGATATTTATTACGTGGATTAACTTGTGTTGACTTATCCCGCTATTTTTGCATAAACATAATTAAGGTGCCATAGTACTCTACTAGTAGTGTTATCGTACTAAAATAATAATTACCATATTCTAAGGTGCATGCAAACGAATTCACGGGCAACTACTAGTGCGTTTAATTATGCTACCCAGCCAGATCGGTTACTACGATAGCTTAGCGGTCTTGATTAGCCCCCTGTATAGGGGTAGACGCAAGTTCGAATACTCTTAGTATAATTTCTCTTTTTCGACTTCCACAGAATAATAGTTTTCTAGTATTTCTTAATAATACAGAAAAATTACTTTGTTCACAGTATTTATATCCATGCTGTCAAAATAAAATTAAATTGTAAATTAAGTGATGAAATTGTAATGTCGTGATAAAACCCTAATTTCAAATACAAAATTTAGGATTTTTACAAAGTTTTCCTGCATTTTTGTAATGTATAGCTATAAAAAATTTGCAATAGGTACTTACTTCATAGTTTATAATAATTCGTGCCTGTTAGTGCAAGCCCGTAATACCGCATAGCCGCACTACATTTTGTGACGCAAAGAATTCTAGGGAGTTGCATGTACTAGCAGACTATACAATTAATTTTATCATATAAAGTGCTTGTTGTGTGAACCATTAGCACCAAAAACTGTAGCGTAAGCTTTGCACTTATTCACTTTAGGATTAGAAACGCCTGAAAGTAATATTTTTTGCACTTTGTCATTTAATACTATAATAATGCCTTAGTTGTGTAGCGGTAGTTGGACTGAAGATCATGTGGTCTCGGGTTCAATTCCTGGGTCAGACCAACAAAAAGTTATTGGGTTTTTCCGCCAAGAACTTTTCAGTAGCAACCCGGAGTTAAGAAGTTGGCGGTGTTTCAACCTCTATTACGAAATTATGGTCTAGACATTATTATTACAATAAAACAATTCCTGTAATAAATCTATTAATAAGAAAAGTAATTATTGCCAATGGCTGCTTTTGTTAGTCTTGTATCTTAAATGCTCAACTATTAACTGGGAGCTACAATTTCAAGAGTTTATACTTAGAAATCGTCGGTAAATCGATATTGAGTTTATCCTTGTGGAATTCTCAGTATATATGGAGTTTTTTTACTTGATTGCCCACTGTGTCATGACCAAAGCGAAATTGTTGCGGAGCGAAACAAAAGCCTAGCGCGCACTACGATTATGATTTTGCGACGCGATTTAAAACCGTGTTCTGCACACGAATAGCTTGTTTTACCTTGCTTCATTGGAAGAAGTGGAGGAATAAAAAAGCCTTCATCAATACTGAATTCATTCTTTCACCATTTAAAGAGAGAGTTTCTTTTATTTGAAACGCAATGATCTTCGACTCTAACCCAAAAACTTTTTTGGTTATTATTGGATAAAGGTTCAAACATTTAAGAATTTATGGTAAACGGTCGAATGCGATATTTATATTGTCGCAGTGTGCGCTAGGACCTACAACTTCATATGCGGCAGTTTTTTTTTGCAACTATCGCGTCGTGAGCGGTCGTGACAGTGTGACAAATCACATTTACAAAATCGCGGAGATATTTAATGCGCACAATGACATAACAATTCATACGTTACATTTTTGCGACAATATTATGATAGACAAACCCTAAGAAACCCTGGTGTGTGCTAAGTCTAATGCGTTCAGTTGATATTAATATTTAATTCATAATTCGTACCGTGATTCACGCATCAAATCGCTAGGATCGTTTGATATTTACGCGGCGTATCGCAAAGCGCCACTTTCGCGTTGAATTGCGTAATTTAAATATGAGCGAATAAGTCGAGGTACAGGTACGCCTCTACTTATTTACTATTATTTTGATAAAAAAGCATGTTTTTATAAAAATGACAGTACAAATAAAATTAAAAACAATAATAAGTATGTCAAAGATAATATATGTAAGTAATGTGTTTCGACAAGAAAATAAAAAATATCTTGTCAAAACACATTGACAATATAATATTTACTAACCATAAAAAATTATATAAATATGTCCGAGAGTTCCTTTTTACGTTATGCTTCCAAACTATTTAACCGATTATCATAAAATTTTGCATTCATATAGTCGGTAGCTCAGAAAGATACATAATCTACTTTAAATCCTGAAATTGGACAATTCCAGTGGGATACTCATGTATTATTTGCATGGAGATAAATTATTGTGCTTTAAAGTACACAAGATATATGTTTCGACCTAATTCTGGCGTTTATGTAAACAAAAAAAAGTCGTAGGTAGACTATGCATCATCCATCCATCCATCCATCAGCCTTAAAACGTCCACTGCTGGACATAGGCCTCCCCAAGAGAACGCCACAACATGTCCCTCGTTTGAACCGCATCCAACGGCTCCCCGCGGCTTTGACCAGATCGTCGGTCCATCTAGTGGGCGCTGTCCTACGCTGCGCCGTCCGATACGTGGTCACCACTCGAGAACCTTTCTTCCCCAACGGTTGTCGGTTCGTCGAGCGATGTGGCCTAGACTATGCATATTATTATAAAAGCGTATTCAGTAAAATAAATCATATAACCTAGATGCTACTGCCAGTTTAAAACGAATTACGAGCTAACTAATAGCATTTCCCCTAAATTTCTGCCATATTACATATACTATACTTATAATTACCACAAACATCTTATTTATAGATACGTTGTTCTTTACAGGTTATCGAAGGCTACCGTCTTGAGAAACCAGAGCACTGTCACCGGGAACTCTACAATATCATGTACTACTGTTGGGAGGCTGAACCTAAAGCAAGGCCTGACTTCACAGATATCGTAGCACGACTAGAACCTCTAATCAACAAAGACATGGACTATATTCAACTTGAAAGATTTCCAGATCATTCGTACTATAATTTACAACATTTAGATGGAGAAAAACTATGATGTATTCAAATATAACCTAGTGATTTCATTTCCCATTTCTGGAATATCAACATTAAATATGTATGAAATATTATTGTTAAGACAACAGTATGTACACAGTATTATACTATAGTAGTAGTATATGACAGTCCCTGGATATTACAAATAAAAAGCCACATTCCAAATAAGAAACTAAGTATAGGGTATAATAAAGGTATGTGAAATACTAAGGAATGTGAAGACTGGACTTTGATACCACTGGTATTGAGTTCAATCTTCAGTCGAAGGCCATCGCAAGGCACACCACCTTCACCTTTCACTTTTCGAGAGTTTTTGAATGAATGATGATTCTCAAATAATCACTACTCGGTGAAGGAAAATCTCGTAACCTGCATGTTTGCGAGATTTACTCTATATTTTGTTAAGTCTACCACCGGCCAGCGTGGTAGATAACGGCCTCATTCTCTCTCACTCTTAGAAGAGACCCAATAGTCGGATAGTAACGGGTTAAAAAAATATCCATCCATCAGCATTTTTAACGTCCACTGCTGGACATAGGCCTCCCCAAGAATAGGGGTATAGTGCCGTAATCGCCACGCTTGGCAGGCGGGTTGGCGATCGCAGTAGATGTTGTTAATACTCGAAGGAGTGCCGCTGCCCACTCCCCCGTTATAAATAAAAAAAATTATAGATGCATATCATAATTTGTGAACAAGGAAAAAGAGTATTTTAGTACAGGCGGGAAACGAACCTTCGTCCCTTCCTATCCGGGGAAGTGCTCCAATCCACTGAGCTATACAGTACTATGTTTAGACATACTATATTCCCGCCTGTACTAAAATACTCTTTTTCCTTGTTCACAAATTATGATTTGTACTTTAAGAGTAGCGGAGCATGTCAAGTGCTAAAATATAGATCAAAATGTTATAGATGCATATTAAAATCGATGAGCAGGTTTCTAAAAGCTATTGTTTTAAGATTCGACAATTAGTAGTAATGTTTTTCCTTGAAACAAATACCTATACAACCTTTATATATAAATCTTCTGTTCGTGTCCATGTAATCGAACTCCTTCTAAACGGTTGAAACGATTCGTTATGCATGTTCAAGTGAATTCAAGGATTGTTTAGTTTTGACAGTTGAACGCGGTAGGTGGCACCGTCATAGCGTTTCAGGATTATTTTTTATTCAATTTATTCTATTGTAAAAACATATTATACTTAACAACATTCACACACTATTGGTACTCATCCCATTTTTTTTATGAAACAATATCCTTATTAGCTTAAATAAATTACTCCATCCAAACGAAACGCCAATGTTCGGACAGGACCGCGTCTGTCAGGTCCGCTAGTATAATTGTAATATTTTAATTCGGAATCAATAAGTAATCGAATATATTAGTCAATAGTATGAAAGGTACGGTATATGTAAAAAATTATAAGAAAGTGCATTCAGAAATATCAGAAAGTGCATTCTTTATTTGCATCTGTATTTATTTAATATGATTTAAACCATGATAATTCTGGATAAAGATACCCACGAGTATGTTATGTTAATAATTGTTGCTTTAAATTTACAAATACCCAGATGTATTCATAGGATATATACTAGGTATATTATTATTGAATAAATTCAAATAATAATTGACATGTAAGAATATTTCAAAAGCAACAGCTGAGATTAAACTACGTTTAATGTTTGCAATAATAGTTATTAAGTTAATATGAACTTTACTTAGCCTAGTCTTTAGGATAATAAATAACATTGTAATTAATTATTAGCTCCGGTGTACAGTCACGTTTATGTATTTCGTAAAACTTAAAAAATAAAAAAGTGTTGTGTTGTATTAACTTGTTTTTTTTTAATACTGCGAGGGTGATAAACAAGCATAACGAATCCATCATACGAGTATCAAATGTAAGAGGTTACAATAGCCTATAGACACTACTAACACCAGAGGCATCACTCGCGCCAACTCTAAGGAAAGAAATGGAAAGGTTGGAGGGGTAAGATAATAAGGAGAGGATGAGGTTGGCTTATATTAATTATAATATATTGGTTCTGATTGCAACACTATTTCCATTTATTAAAGATTTTTCTCTGCACATACTCGGTGTTAATAATAAATTCTATAATAAAAGCTATACTACCACCTACGTAACCAAGGAGTAATGCTAGAAAACCTCTTTGCAGATGTTGTATAGATAGTGGATTAACTTCATGTTTCTCATGCAACAAGGAATGCAACAGTCGTGCTTTTCTTCTCTCATTGAATTCTGCATATTGATCGCTCAAAGCTTCATTCAATCCACTCTGCTTAAACAATGTTATAGTATTGGAAATCTCATGCATTAAAGGAAATCCTTTTAATGCTACCATCTCTATTGGGACAGAGAACATATTTCCACGAAACGCATAGTACTTGTAATTACCATGACTGTCACTAAGCTCGGGTAATACAGCAGAAATGTGAGCAAGTTCTAGACGACTACAGAGTACAGAAAAGTTTTTGTGAACTGCGACGTCTAACATCGCAGCCGTAATATTTTGGACTTTAATCCATTGGGCTCCAATGTAATAATCTAGCGGGTCAGAAGAATTTAAAAATATATCGTGCAATTCTTCAAACCCACCAAATTTTAGTCCACTAATGATCAATTCCTCTACAGTTTGAATTTGATACTCGTATGATGGATTCGTAAGAGTAGCAAATAATTTTGTTTGATAAGCTGTTAAAAACAATATGCTATAGACATTCAGAAACACGAAAAATATACGCAAGCTTTCTTTAACCGGACGTTTGTAAGCAACAAAACCTATAGTAGAAACCCAAGTGTTAAGAAGACAGTGATCAAATAATTTGTTGTATAACGAGTCTGCACTTAAATGACCTATTATAAACCATGCCACAGCACAAACTACAAATCCAGCAATGGCAGAATACCATACAAATGTTTCAAATATAATAAATAAAGACGCCCAGGGAGGTAACTTGGATGCTCTTGGAACAACCCAAGTATATGAATCTGCTAAATAAGTTATACTCCATTCGAAATCTTCATGGACATCATAATCTGGAAAAATGCCCCCTAAAAGAATATGACCCGTTTTAGTTGCTAGTTTATTAGGGCCTCCATTCCATTGGCCTTCACAAACTCGCTGTCCTCTAGACCCGTTAATCAAAGTATACTCTCTTGTCATTTCAAAACGTTTTAAAATCCTGTTTGCTAACACTTTTTCTATGTTTGCATCATTTTCATCATCACTCATGTATGGTTGTCGTTGTAAAGCAAGAATCTTCAAGACACACCCGCTCATATTTCGTGGTAATTTATTACCAAACATGCGATGATCCGACTTCAATATTCCATTTTCACATCTATTCACTTCGATAAGCTTTTTATTTGCAGTTTCATTAAAATAACCACAATATTTTGGCGGATCGTAAGGTTTCCAAGTGTAAATAATTGATGTTCGATAATTATTCGATTGAGGCAGAGCGACAATGATATTTATGGCATTATATTTAAACAGACAAGTCAATATTTTCTCTGTGTCCTCAACATTAATTTTATTATTATTTTTAAAATTCAGTAATAAAATTATAAACTTTGCATATGGATTCCAAGTGCGTGATCGAATGATCTTGCCAGCTAAGTATGAGAATTCTTTATAACTATCTATGATTATAACAAAATAATCTGCTAATGGCATTGCCTCGTAATGATTAACATGAAATATACCCAGTTTTTCAATATCTTGATCGCATACTTCAAATTCTTTATAAGGGCTTATAGTTTCAATACTGAACATAATTTGTTTATTGATTTTCGTTAATAATTCAGTTCTTATATTTAAAACAGACGTACTCGTGTTATATGTATTTGCAAAAATCACTAGACCTGATTTTATAAACTCATTTTGTATTATTTTATCTATACACTTAGTACAATCACTGATCACAGTAGGACCGTGCGGATTGATGACTGCATAGGACTGAAATAATATCAGAAATATAGATATAATTATTGTTCTACACATTCTCTTTTATGTTTCATAAGGGAAGCTAATATTGGAACTAAACTCTAAATATTTCAATATTGCGTGAGTTCACCAGTGAAGCCATATCTACAGCAATCACTACTTTGATAGTGAGTCTACCTAAACGTTTATGTTGTTGTTAAACAGCACGGTTATTTTATTTGTAATGGACTTATCATGTTTGATGTTTAAATGTGGAATCTCAAATCTAATTGCTAGATACTCTTAACACTGTGTGCGAAAAGACCAAACTTGATAGCAAAACTATCAACACGATTTTTTTATAGTGTGTGGGTATGTGCTTTTACGAGAAAGCCTAACAACACGCTTTGTCCTAATTTTGAATTTAGGGTTTTTTAATGAAACCAAATAGAAAATAACTGGCTGTTTTTATAATTATGACAACTGTTTTTTTCTCAACCCTATTGCTAGTAATCGCCTTGTACCTGTGGGAAAACACGGGGTGGTAAGGCTTGTATTGTTAGTACGCTACGATACATATAAATTTCATGACTGAAAACATTTAATTTCTCTGCTTGATTATGGCTTTGGTACTCAGAAAGGGATTCCCAATAATTAGCATAGAGTAATTGACATGCAGGCGTTATTTCCATGTTTATTAAACCAAAATCTAATCAACCGGTAACGTGATCAATTATTTTTTTTACCAAAATGATTGATCACGTAGCATTCCGATTTCTAGAGATTAAAGCCCTATTCATACAAAATTGGGACCGAGTTTGTAATCTCAATGTACGTGCTTCGCATTACAATAATGATGTTAATAATATTATGTCACATATTCATTATAATGTTGTAAGTAATGATGTATTGAAGTGCTTATTTAGGCGGAAGAAGCAATGATGCGAATTACGTATCGTACACGCTTTTCTAAAATGTCAAAGTAAAAATGTTTGCTCAGAACGTATAAAGTGTGATGCGGGCTATTCATTAGAACTTTTATCTACAATTTTATACATTATAGCTCACGGCCTTGGGTCGTCTATTTATACCAAGTTTCCAATGAACAAATTTCTTTTTCCAGGAGTAAGTCATTTAATTAGAGTAGGTAGAGAGATGTTTTTTTTGTTTTTATTGCATGTAGTGGCAGACGAGCCAAGGTCCATCTGATGGTAAATGGTAACCGTTGACCATAGACTCGACTATACCGAGAGTATTGTCAAGCCGCTGCTCTACAATTCATTTCATATCTGTAATAAACTGCTAGCTTCTGCTAAAGCCAAAACGCAACAATGTGCTTCATGGCCGGTCACACGGGATATGGTGGTACCAACTCGCTTGGGTTCGATACCAAGTGAGTACTCCCACTTGGTAACCAGCCCTACCACCAGTCATGCAATGGATGATAATTATTCACTGGAACTGTGTGAATTGTCACAGGACCACTGAAGTAATGACTTCAGTGGTCCAGTGGGTATGACTAGATTTATGAATTTACTGGTCAGCTTTATTTGTACGTCTGCCTCTTTGCTCGCCATTTGTGCAAAAGAAATACCACTGGTGTAAGAGGAGCCTCTAAGTTTCGGAGATTAAGCAACTTTTGTCAGGCCAGCATTAAAAGGGTGATCAAAAGTGACATCTAATTTTGTGAAAATGATGGTAATGCTGTTGATATAAGGAAGGTTATCACGCAGCAATTGACGTTAGATGCAAAATTTGTTTTTATTATATGTAATACTTATTAATAAGGAATAGTCATAATTTAAACTAATTTTATTGCTGTGAGTTTGGTTAAACAGAGCAACATTTATGACCCGTATATTCGTCCGTTTTTGTTAATCAATTTCACATTACGATGCGTCATAATTATGCTTGTATTTTCGATGCAGTATGGAGAGAACAATAATGTACATTATCTTAATATGACATTTTAAATTAATCAGTATTTAATAATCTTTCATTACCTACATGACCGCATATAAAAGATAAAATATTGTAGTCGTTATACATTGTACTATTATTTTATTCTTCTGATTCCAAATGTATTATACTTTGTGGACTTTTAAAGAAAAAATGCGATTGCGAAAAACATTTCCATCGTAATAATGCTAACGATGGAGAAAAAAGCTAGTAATCTTGATAAAATTAGGATGTTACTAAATCTGTACCTAACTTTGTTCCAAATTGATAACATCATTTCCAGGGATAAAATATTTTATGTGTTAATCCATATCATAAGCTATTATAATTTTACATCCAAAGTCGACTCTTCGGAGTGGATTGCAGAATACTTTATATTTTTAGTGCGTCACTTCATAATTCTCCTCTCTCATAACTGCAAACAACATTTGTTTCTATTTATATACTGAAAATTTGTATAAACATAGGTTCTAACCAACTTGGCCATCTCTTGATCTTGATTAATAAGGTATTTTACCAGTGGCGCGTATCGCTCTGCCAATAACAGACTTGATTATATATATGACACCTATCTGAGAGCACCTAAAGTTACCACCACCTTCTTTGAAAAGTACGTTGACGAGTGAATACTGGCTGTTAAATAATATCCTCTTTTTTATCTATATTTTTTAGCATTTGACATGCTCAGCTACTTTTTAAAGTAAGTAAAAATTATTTGTGAATGAGGAAAAAGAGTATTTTAGATATTTTTATATATATTTTTAGCATTTGACATGCTTAGCACTATACAATAAACACAAAGTGAAAAATGTGAAATCGTTATTTTCGATTTTTCGATTTATTGAGGAAAAAGAGATTATTTTCCCGCTCGTACTAAAAATAATAACTACTTTTTACTTTAAAAAGTAGCTGAGCATGTCAAATGCCAAAAAATATAGATCAAAAATGTTTAACAAATCGCGGCATCAAATAATGTGAATTTTAATTGCAAAATTAAACTTACTATATTGGATTAATGCATGTAAATGCATGCCGATAGATGGCGTTGATCGTAAAGACAAATGTGATGAGGAGATTGGGAAGACCGAAAAGGTCGGTACGGTAGCTCACTGGCTCAGAGCACTTCTCTGGATTGGATGGGTTGCGGGTTCGTTTCCCGCTCGTACTAAAAATCTAATATCCTCTTTTTTTTTGTTTAGCCAGGAAAAAATATAACTAACCGCACACCCTGTCGTTCGGGGCAACGAACAGGATAGTATGGGGCCTTCACTCAATAAAGAAACCCGCCGTGTGCCGTCTCTCCGCCGGTGTTGACGGACCACTGGTACTGTGTTGGATTACTTCAGTGATCCGCCGGCGGCTGTCAAATATTATCCTAGTATTCGTACTAAGTTGCCAGAAACCTAAATAAATATCTGACTCCGATTTCAGGGGGAGAATATAACACAACAACAAAATTGTATCGTATCGTCTCATTGTAATTGTAAGAGGAATCACTGTGATTGGCTGCTCATAGATTATTATGACATTACGCCTCGATGTCTCTACCAATCAGAATGAAACGATGATTTAGTAATTCACATTCTAGGGGGCACATGAGAATGAGAGCGCCAGTTATTCCACTAATGGATAATGCAGGTCAGATTGGTAATTACTTCTTGTAAGCAAATACTGAACTATTTTCAACCAGAAAACCATCAAGTGACTTACAATACTAATACTCTGATCAGTGGGTCTAGCCAAGTTGCATTCTATGATCGCTAACGCTAATAGAAAACTATTAAAATGTATGGGAATTTGACATCTTTCACCTTAGATATAGAACCTATATTTATCTAAATCTTCAACAATATCTATAACGCTAAGTCACGTGACTTAACGTTAGAGATGTCAAATTTCCATACATTTTAATAGTTTTCTATTAGCGTTAGCGATCATAGAATGCAACTTGGCTAGACCCACTGAGATACTGTTGGGATTTTTTATTCTAAGTGGGTGACAAACAAGCATACGGTCTATGTGATGTTAAGCTGCTACCGTAGCTTATAAACACTAGGAATACCAGAGGTATTACTTGCGTCTCGGAAAGGGATAGGAGGTGGTGATGAAGGATAGTAAGAAAAAGGATAAGGAGAGGGGCCTCAGACGCTTTACTCAACATACAAAACACTACAGTATGAGTAAGTATCTAACCACTGAAGGAATGTAATATGGTTCCAGTGGCCCGCCAAAAAAAGGTGGAGAGACGGCACACGGCGGGTTTCTTTAGTGGGTGAGGGCCCCACACTACCCTCTTCGTTGCCCCGAACGACTGGGTGTGCGGTTAGAAACATTTTTACCCGCCTAAAAAAAAAGGAGTAAGTCTACCTTTGTGCCACGCTGATTTCCTGTGAGATATTTCCCCGGTCGAGCCGCCGGCCTATTTATGTTGGAACAAGCAAGGCTTTGCCACTAATGTATGTCACTCAAAGAATCAAAGGTAGTTTTGAACCATTGATTTGTGAATTCGCGTATTTCGCGCATTCTGTTTAGACAAAAATACTACTGCCTCTGTGGTGCAGCGGTAGTAAGTGACTGCTGATCATGAGATCTCGGGTTCGATCCCCGGGTTAGGCAGTGTTATTGAACTTTTTCGTAAAAAGAAAAATTCTCAGTTTAGCACCCTGGAGTTTGGAAATGTGGCCGGCAGACGGCAATAGGCTCGACCCTTAGAACAAAATACTTAAGGCTACACTTTTTCACGTGGAAAACTCCTTAAGGGGAAAATGACAAGATTTATTAGCCTCGCTCATCGCACCCCTTTTAAGTAATACAAGCACGCTATGAGTAAAATACCCTAAGGGCCGGCGCTCACTTGCCGGATTGGCGTGGAATGCGGAAAAAGCGTGGTGTGGAGGGCGTTTCAAGACGCATGTCTTCAATCATTGAACAAGTCGCTAAATTCACCTTTTATACATCTTTGTCTCCACAGCTTATTTACCCAGATTTTTTATTTTTTTGTTTGAGCACGTTTTTTTTCACACTTTTTGGGCCATTAACGATCCTGGAGATGGAGTTTTGTAAATTCTAGGTAAAGGTCGTCAAAATATTAATGAGTTAGATTTTACTAATTCTTGTCAGCGGCTTCACGTGCGTGTTTTAGCTTAATTCTTCGATTTAACCTACTATACATGTATTAAAATTTGTTTCTAAAACGGACATTTAGTTATTTTATAAAAGATTTTGACCGCTACTTCACCTATACTGGCATTAAAACATAAATCCTTTAGGCGTGTTCCACAGGAATTCCTTGTGGGGATAAACGAATGGCGTAAGCGTCACCTAGGACGGTAAGATAGATTGCGACATGGAAATGGGTCGCTTCGAGCAACTACTACGAGTTTATGTGGCACACCGCTCCAGAGGGCGGTGTACCTGAAGATGCGAGCACTTATCATTTTCTATTTTACATAATTATACACTCTTTTTGTTCTAGTAACTGGCCAGGCATTTAATAGAACATGAATATGCTCAAAATATGAAGACCATGTCATATTATTGTAAACAGAGACTAGCTGTTATTGACTTGGCATACGGGAACTTTTGTTTTAAAAAGCTATTTTTAAATGAAGTTTACAATAAAATTCTCCTGAACTAATGTGGCTATAAACTGAATATAGTTTTAAGCGCAGGCCCGACAGCTTTTCGTGATTTTCAAGACTCTGTGCCTTAGTATTACAGTACCAATTTTCTGAATTCGGGCTTTGGCTTTTATTGTGAACGCAGTAAGCTCATAGCAGTTGTAGAACTGACGCGGAATTCACATAAAAAAGACAATATCTCACACATTTATTTGTAAAAAAAATTACCATGAATATTTTCAAATTAGGTCAGCATAACATTAAATTTTCCCAGATCTTTTTAATGGTAAATGGTCGGACGTTCTGTAATAAAATTTACCAAAAGTTGATACCCTCATTATTTTAGTCACGTGCCGTATTTTATTACCTTCAAGTATTACATAATCTCTTCCAAGTACCTATTGTTATTTAGGCTGTTTTGTATTTCTTCGTTTAATTTTCAAGACCACTGTAATATTACAGCTGTAGGCATTTACGTCACGTAGCTAACATTTCTGTTGGTCATTTCCAAAATATATTTAGCTGTTTTGACGCCTTTCTACACAACAATGTCAACTGGTATGTTTAAAGGATGAAGCCTTATGCTATTATAAACAACGTTGAGCTAAAATGGCATTGGAAATGAGCCGTTTGTTTTGACTAGACTTCCACACTTGACACGTAACCTTGAACTTTCTTTCATTAATTATGTATCGACTAGTTTATATATCATAAAAAAATCACACACACCTATTATTCAAAAGGGTAGAAGATGACAACAATTTTATTATTGAAATCCTTGAACAAATCCGTGAGTTTCATGTCGGGTTCTTATTATAAAAGTGCTACATTATATGATATTATAGGCCTATGAAAAAAAGATATATTTTTGTTGATGAGCCACGGCCCACCTGATGGTAAGTGGTAACCATCGCTCATGGACTTAATTATTCCAAGAGTATTGTCAAGCCACTGCTCACCATTTCATTTCACAGACGATATGAAAGAATTAACGGCTATCTGCTGCTACAATCAAAACACACCGATATGCTTCATGTCCGGTCACACGGGAAATAGTGGTATCAACCCGCTTGGGACCGATAGCAAGTGAGCACCTACTCCCACTAGGTACCCAGCCCTACCACTACACATGCAAAGGGTGACCTAAGCAATGGTCCCGTAGTCGCTTTGTACGACACCCGTGGGAAAGAATGAGGTGGTGACTCTTGTATTCTTAGTCTGTCAACACACGGAGCAATAAGATAATTTGATGTTCAACGTACTTAATATATAGGTCCCTTTATGTACCATAAACCTATTTCAAAATATTTAAAATTAAATAAATTTATATAAAGAGATTAGTAGAGTTAAATTCATATCAAGCAAATTAAATGTCAGGTTTTAAAGATTATGTATGTTTTAACGACAATGAGTAGTTTTATTTATTATTATTTTAAAACATTTTCTTTATAAATATAAGTAAACATTTAAATGTTAGTCAATAACAATCTTCTATACTATTATAAAGCTGTAATATAGCTACGTCTGTACATTTGAGAAAAAATTACTGAATTAGGCTATATACGCGTGTCTAAATTAAACACAAAACGATTTTTTATAGATTTTTTGTCTGTTTGCCTATTTATCTGTGTGTATGTTTGTTCGTTTGCGCGTCACGCAAATACTACTGAACGGATTTTGATGCAACGTTTTTATAGCTCTTGATTATACTTAAAAACTGGTATACATTTTATCCCGCTACTATATCGGGAACCTGAGATAAAAACATAACCTATATCTCTATTAATATAATCCAAATCTTTTTCACACTATAATTAAGGCAAGCTTTGATGAAAACTTACTAATAACACATAAATAAGAATCTATCATATTCATCATTACGTGATAAACCAGCTGTTTTGATACTCATTCCTCATTCTCACCTATTTATTCTAAAATCGGGCAACGTATGCAACCAATAGATTCATAGGAAAGTTATCAGGAAGATAAGACTATAGACATATTTATAATATGTAGCAGAATAGTAACCATAATGATCTCTGGATGGTAATTTTGGTGTCAAGATATACTAGTAATGTACGTAGAATATATTATAGTCTACTTGTATGCGCAAACGCTGGTGCACTCTCTGTTTGGTTACTCTTATATTCCGATACGACCGAAGAGAGATTTGTGGCCAGCTGCCGAAGTCCTTTTATTGTTTAGGCGGGAAAAAATATTCCTAACCGCACACCTCGTCATTCGGGGCAACGAACAGGGTAGTGTGGGGCTCTCACCCACTAAAGAAACCCGCCGTGTGCCGTCTCTCCGCCTTTATTGGCGCCCGCCACTGGAACTATGTTACATTCCTTCAGTGGTGGCTAAGTCCGTCCTGCAATTAAGAATTCTTTAGTGAAAACCCCAATAAATTTTAGTCAGCCCGACCGGGGCTTCCACCCACCAGACCTTATGATCCGCTGTTGCATGCATTACCGCTAAACCACTGAAGTGGTCAGAATAGTACGAAATCAATTGAACAGCAGAGAAAAGTAAGGAATCGCTACTAAAACTTCAATAATGTAATAAATTGATTTACTCTACGTTTATTCCAAAATGTTAGCCGGGACGGGCCACTAGTCTGTGATAAAATTACCTAAATCATGTTTGACTTAAAAATTGATTATATCACTGTGAGGTGCCTGTTTTTATGCTCATTGTATTTCGTAGCCTTTATCACCCCTTATATGTAGTTCGTATGCCCTTAGAAAACTTTAGTTGACAGATACACATTTGACAAGATTCATCTTCATGTAAAATCCAAGAAGCTATGGTAAAATCTATATATAATCCTGTCATACGTCCTTGTTGTATATAGAGTGTACTTTTCATCTCATGTAAGCTATGTACGTTTATTTCAAAATATGTACGTCAGTATAATACTATAATGAATACTTTAATAACCTAATACATTTCTATATATTTCGGTAAATTAATAAATTTGCTGGAGTATGTGACAGAATGTCAACCGCTCACCTTCTTCTTGTATTGACTTTGTCCGTGTGGTGACGGACTAAGAATACAAGTGTCACCACCACATTCTTTCCCACAGGTGTCGTATGAGGCGACTAAGGGAAGTAAGCAATTATCATCCATTGCATGACTGTTAGTAGGGTTGGGTACCAAGTGGGAGTACTCACTTGGTATTGGGCCCGAGCGGGTTGGTACCACCATCTCCCGTGTGACCGGCCATGAAACCACATCGTTGCGTTTTGGCTGTAGCAGGAGATAGCCGTTTATGTTTCATTTCATATCTGTGAAATGAATTGGTAAGCAGCGGCTTGACTATACTCTCGGTTTAGTCGAGTTCATAGGCGACGGTTACCATTTACCATCAGATGGACCGTGGCTCGTCTGCCACTACATGCAATAAAAAAAATTTGCGGTGATCCTGATAATTCCGCCAATGACAATGTTCTCTTGATTATTTTATGTGGTGGTAAGAACTCAGTAGGTATTTTCTAATATAACGATTGGAAAGCTTTGTGAAGGGAAATAAAATAATAAATTTAGAGATAAGTCTGAAATCTGTTGAGTTACCTAAAGAAAGAAGAAAAAAAAAACATATAAAATATATGTTGATTAGATAAGTAATTATTAATATTATCATAGTTTAATCCATCAGCCTTTTAAAGTTCACTGCTGGACATAGGCCTCCCCAAGAATGGGGGAAAGTGCCGTAATCGCCACGCTTGGCAGGCGGGTTGGCGATCGCATTGGATGTTGTTAATACTCGACGGAGTGCTGCTGCCCACTACCTCGGTATTCCCTCAGTCGGCTCTTACGACTCCCATGGGTGGAGAGGGGTGGGACAGTTCTAAAGCCAGCCCCACACGGTAACATAGTTTAATATTGTTATTTTAATTACAAAGTAAATAAGTAAATGTGATATATACACAGGAAAGAAGTGATTTTAAATCTGAAGGGCGAGGAAAAGAAGGAGGAAGAAGATCGTATAAGGAAGATGGTGTGTTGGGACAGCTAAAAAATATATGTTCTGGGCTACCTTCATCCAAACCACATTCGCACAGCGAGGAATCATCATGAGAACTCGCTAAAAATTCCTCCTGACATACTTCACACACAGAGACTAAGTAGAGCTCACACGTTGCGCTTCTTAATTCATATCAAAAAAGTAACAACCATAATTTTCTACGTTGTGATAAGGAATATCTTATGTTAAAATAATATTACAATACGCATAGTAGGTGGTACTAAAATAACTAACGGTCTTGAAACAAGATATCTCAGATCATTTAACAGCACATCAATTTCCGAAATTGTTAGGTTTCAGATAGTTAAGTAGGTAGTTTCGTAATAAGCCATATTTTACCTGTTTAAGATAGTACTATTTAGGCAATAGTGAAATTATTTGCTTGTTTTTCAGCATAACCAAAATTCTCAAGAACAGTAAAAATATTTAATAAACGAGTATAAAAAAATATCTTGAAAATATTTGAAGTTTTTTGCGACCTTCCTAAAATTATTTGTTAATTAGCAGCCGGAACAATTTTCCTTGTCGATTATTCTATTGTTATGAAATAAAAATTACGTATTTTTAGGTACAAAGTGAAAAATGTGAAAATCGAAAATAACAGTCACGAGCAGGATTCGAACCTGCATCTCCTGGATACCGTCCAGATGCTTTGCCAATTCAGCCATCGTGACCCTTGCTCCTGACTGCTAATCTCGATAACACATTCATACTTAACGTCTTTGGGTGACGCCTGCACCATCTGACGGAAGTATTTTCATACATTATACCGACCAGGTAAACTTAATTTTACAATTAAGATTTTACCTAATAATGACGCAAACCCTATAAATATTTAGATATTTTTATATATATTTTTAGCATTTGACATGCTTAGCAACATACATTAAACACAAAGTGAAAAATGTGAAAATCGAAAATAACAGTCACGAGCAGGATTCGAACCTGCATCTCCTGGATACCGTCCAGATGCTTTGCCAATTCAGCCATCGTGACCCTTGCTCCTGACTGCTAATCTCGATAACACAACAAAAGTTTTCGATTTTCACATTTTTCAGTTTGTGTTTAATGTATGTTGCTAAGCATGTCAAATGCTAAAAATATATATAAAAATATCTAAATATTTATAGGGTTTGCGTCATTATTAGGTAAAATCTTAATTGTAAAATTAAGTTTACCTGGTCGGTATAATGTATGAAGATACTTCCGACAGATGGTGCAGGCGTCACCCAAAGACGTTAAGTATGAATGTGTTATCGAGATTAGCAGTCAGGAGCAAGGGTCACGATGGCTGAATTGGCAAAGCATCTGGACGGTATCCAGGAGATGCAGGTTCGAATCCTGCTCGTGACTGTTATTTTCGATTTTCACATTTTTCACTTTGTACCTAAAAATACGTAATTTTTATTTCATAACAATAGAATAATCGACAAGGAAAATTGTTCCGGCTGCTAATTAACAAATAATTTTAGGAAGGTCGCAAAAAACTTCAAATATTTTCAAGATATTTTTTTATACTCGTTTATTAAATATTTTTACTGTTCTTGAGAATTTTGGTTATGCTGAAAAACAAGCAAATAATTTCACTATTGCCTAAATAGTACTATCTTAAACAGGTAAAATATGGCTTATTACGAAACTACCTACTTAACTATCTGAAACCTAACAATTTCGGAAATTGATGTGCTGTTAAATGATCTGAGATATCTTGTTTCAAGACCGTTAGTTATTTTAGTACCACCTACTATGCGTATTGTAATATTATTTTAACATAAGATATTCCTTATCACAACGTAGAAAATTATGGTTGTTACTTTTTTGATATGAATTAAGAAGCGCAACGTGTGAGCTCTACTTAGTCTCTGTGTGTGAAGTATGTCAGGAGGAATTTTTAGCGAGTTCTCATGATGATTCCTCGCTGTGCGAATGTGGTTTGGATGAAGGTAGCCCAGAACATATATTTTTTAGCTGTCCCAACACACCATCTTCCTTATACGATCTTCTTCCTCCTTCTTTTCCTCGCCCTTCAGATTTAAAATCACTTCTTTCCTGTGTATATATCACATTTACTTATTTACTTTGTAATTAAAATAACAATATTAAACTATGTTACCGTGTGGGGCTGGCTTTAGAACTGTCCCACCCCTCTCCACCCATGGGAGTCGTAAGAGCCGACTGAGGGAATACCGAGGTAGTGGGCAGCAGCACTCCGTCGAGTATTAACAACATCCAATGCGATCGCCAACCCGCCTGCCAAGCGTGGCGATTACGGCACTTTCCCCCATTCTTGGGGAGGCCTATGTCCAGCAGTGAACTTTAAAAGGCTGATGGATTAAACTATGATAATATTAATAATTACTTATCTAATCAACATATATTTTATATGTTTTTTTTTTCTTCTTTCTTTAGGTAACTCAACAGATTTCAGACTTATCTCTAAATTTATTATTTTATTTCCCTTCACAAAGCTTTCCAATCGTTATATTAGAAAATACCTACTGAGTTCTTACCACCACATAAAATAATCAAGAGAACATTGTCATTGGCGGAATTATCAGGATCACCGCAAATTTTTTTTATTGCATGTAGTGGCAGACGAGCCACGGTCCATCTGATGGTAAATGGTAACCGTCGCCTATGAACTCGACTAAACCGAGAGTATAGTCAAGCCGCTGCTTACCAATTCATTTCACAGATATGAAATGAAACATAAACGGCTATCTCCTGCTACAGCCAAAACGCAACGATGTGGTTTCATGGCCGGTCACACGGGAGATGGTGGTACCAACCCGCTCGGGCCCAATACCAAGTGAGTACTCCCACTTGGTACCCAACCCTACTAACAGTCATGCAATGGATGATAATTGCTTACTTCCCTTAGTCGCCTCATACGACACCTGTGGGAAAGAATGTGGTGGTGACACTTGTATTCTTAGTCCGTCACCACACGGACAAAGTCAATACAAGAAGAAGGTGAGCGGTTGACATTCTGTCACATACTCCAGCAAATTTATTAATTTACCGAAATATATAGAAATGTATTAGGTTATTAAAGTATTCATTATAGTATTATACTGACGTACATATTTTGAAATAAACGTACATAGCTTACATGAGATGAAAAGTACACTCTATATACAACAAGGACGTATGACAGGATTATATATAGATTTTACCATAGCTTCTTGGATTTTACATGAAGATGAATCTTGTCAAATGTGTATCTGTCAACTAAAGTTTTCTAAGGGCATACGAACTACATATAAGGGGTGATAAAGGCTACGAAATACAATGAGCATAAAAACAGGCACCTCACAGTGATATAATCAATTTTTAAGTCAAACATGATTTAGGTAATTTTATCACAGACTAGTGGCCCGTCCCGGCTAACATTTTGGAATAAACTTCAATTCAACACAAAGTGAAAAATGTGAAAATCGAAAATAACAGTCACGAGCAGGATTCGAACCTGCATCTCCTGGATACCGTCCAGATGCTTTGCCAATTCAGCCATCGTGACCCTTGCTCCTGACTGCTAATCTCGATAACACAACAAAAGTTTTCGATTTTCACATTTTTCAGTTTGTGTTTAATGTATGTTGCTAAGCATGTCAAATGCTAAAAATATATATAAAAATATCTAAATATTTATAGGGTTTGCGTCATTATTAGGTAAAATCTTAATTGTAAAATTAAGTTTACCTGGTCGGTATAATGTATGAAAATACTTCCGACAGATGGTGCAGGCGTCACCCAAAGACCTTAAGTATGAATGTGTTATCGAGATTAGCAGTCAGGAGCAAGGGTCACGATGGCTGAATTGGCAAAGCATCTGGACGGTATCCAGGAGATGTAGGTTTGAATCCTGCTCGTGACTGTTATTTTCGATTTTCACATTTTTCACTTTGTGTTTAATGTATGTTGCTAAGCATGTCAAATGCTAAAAATATATATAAAAATATCTAAATATTTATAGGGTTTGCGTCATTATTAGGTTAAATCTTAATTGTTAAATTAAGTTTACCTGGTCGGTATAATGTATGAAAATACTTCCGACAAATGGCGCAGGCGTCACCCAAAGACGTTAAATATGATGTGTTATCGAAATTAGCAGTCAGGAGCAATTGTCAGGATGGCTGAATTGGCAAAGCATCTGGACGGTATCCAGGAGATGCAGGTTCGAATCCTGCTCGTGACTGTTATTTTCGATTTTCACATTTTTCACTTTGTGTTTAATGTATGTTGCTAAGCATGTCAAATGCTAAAAATATATATAAAAATATCTAAATATTTATAGGGTTTGCGTCATTATTAGGTAAAATCTCAATTGTAAAATTAAGTTTACCTGGTCGGTATAATGTATGAAAATACTTCCGACAGATGGTACAGGCGTCACCCAAAGACGTTAAGTATGAATGTGTTATCGAGATTAGCAGTCAGGAGCAAGGGTCATGATGGCTGAATTGGCAAAGCATCTGGACGGTATCCAGGAGATGCAGGTTCGAATCCTGCTCGTGACTGTTATTTTCGATTTTCACATTTTTCACTTTGTGTTTAATGTATGTTGCTAAGCATGTCAAATGCTAAAAATATATATAAAAATATCTAAATATTTTTAGGTAATCAGCATAAATAAATTTACCGATTGGCAAAATTTACTATTTATTAAAACACAATGTACTGGTGTACTTTGCGTCTATTAGGTGCATGTTTGTAAAGTCCCCCTCAATACTTGGCCAAAATACATATACCTACCTACCTATACATAAAGCCCGCTGTAGCAGTGTGGGATTGTCAACTGGTCATCTAGATAGCAGCAGCCTAAGAGACGCATAAAAGACTTTTGATAAAACAGTACATTTTTTCCCGCCTAAACAAAAAAAATAAGGCCATTTTGGTAACAGAGAACTTGTCAATTACTTTCTCTTTAGTTACTAGCCAATTGATTTCACATAGGTACTAAGTAATAAATTATGCGACAAACCAATAAATAAGTAGGTCGTTTATAAAATAAATAACGTACTCTGACATGACTCTGACCCATTATTTCCAGTTCCATGAATAGTATTTTATCCAAGAAAAGATCTTAAATCGCTTTCCTTTATTGTGCGTGATACTGGCATAAAATAATTGGGTTATAGAAAAAAATACTCAAGATAAAAATGCCATTTAATAGACGGTTGATATCCCTTAAGTACTAATAAAAGCTTTATCGTATGACAGCAAGGTTGGTAGTACAAGTACTATAATATTGATGTTTCATTTTTAGCATCGGTTTTGTAAACCTATGCTTAAAAGTGCGCAACATTTTTTGACGTTGTAGCCGTCGTAGCGGATGCAGTAGTTATAGCAGAAAGAAAGAGTAGACTCCGCAGTAGAATAGAAACAGTTTATTTACACACACAAGAGTTTATATAGAAGGAAGCAAGTATACAGAAAGTAGAAACAAGTACACAGGCGACAGATCACAGAATAGAATAGCGAAAGCAAGTTTTACAATACGCGAGGCTTAATAGGAAAGCGCGGACTAGGAACATGCGTGGCGGTCGCATCGAGTAGCTATTACCGATTGACTGGAGCTGCGCCGGCGCTCGCCGATCGATACATGAATCTACACAATAGGCCGCGGCCGGCGTACCAGTTTGTATTCACTATATAAAAACTACGGTTTGCATGTCCGCCTACAATACTTTTACACTGATATATATTATTAAAATTATTTATACATTTTTACATTTAACATTATATAAGTACATATATTAAAATTGTTTATATACATTTATTATACCTTGCAACTGTAACCAAGTTAGGACGAACACCATATCACCCCCCCGAGAGACCGTCACTACGGGCGATAATAGTCGGGGAAATGTACTTTACGTCCGGAACGCGTCGTTCTGACACTATTTCCTCCGGTTTCAGGCGACTTGGTAAGTAAATAAATAAACATTCCTCGACATTTTCACACAACGTCCTCTGGTCCCAAATAAGCTTAACGCTTGTGCTATGGGTACCAGATTACGGATATAATACATAATATACTATTTTTTTTTGTAAATACATACATATAATAGATAGAAAACACCCAGATGCAGTACAAATATCTGTGTGTGATGAAACACAAATAATTGTCCTGGGTGGGAATCGAACCCACGTCCTCGTGCACGGAAGTCGGTTACACTACCGACTACGCCACGAGGCCCGTCAATGTGATGTTTGTTTTTGTGGTATGTTTGTGTTTTTGTGCTCTTGAGTGTATGTTTTTGTGTGAATGTTACTGTCTGCATATGTGTCGTGTAATACGTAGGCTGGTTTAAGCCGGTCTATTGAGACTGTGACAGCGTTGCCATTTATTAAAAGTTTGAAGACTTTGTCGCCCCGCTCCAGTACCTTATGTGGTTCGGTATAGGCAGGCTTCAAGGAACCAGACGTATAATCCCTCAGCAATACGTGACTAGTCGAACCTAAGTCCTTAAAAATAAATGTTGTCTTGCTACTGTGGCGTGTTGCTGGTGTGGGTTGCAAACGTTTTGCGAACATCCTTAAGCGCACTACGTAATCGGACATGTCAACTGTGTCGTCGATTGTGAACTGAATTATTTCACCAGGCAACCTAAGCGTTTCACCGTAGAGTAGTTCGGCTGGTGTGGTACCTAGGTCTTCCTTGAAGGCATTCCAGATACCCATAATAGCACTAAGGGCAACGACTCGACCCAGCTATCTTTCGTGTGGCAGACGATAGCAGCCTTCAGCTGTCTGTGGAAGCGTTCCACGAGCCCATTACAGGCTGGGTGGTATACCGTGGTACGCCTGTGACGGAAGCCCACTATTTCAGACAAATGTTTGAACAATCTCGATTCAAATTGTCTGCCACGGTCTGTAACGATGTCTTTAGGACATCCAAAACGTGCCATCCAGCTGGATATTAGGGCTTAATATAATGTCAGAACGTCGGGCAGGTGAAGCCGGGCCCCGAGCGTTGTATTATTATCTACCAAACGTAACTACTTACACACCAAACGTAACGTTTGTTCCTGCAATCAACAACAAGGTTAAAAAATTACAAAATATCTACGCCTATTATCGCCTTAGTAACATCGGCTACAATAAATGCCCAAGAGAAGTCACGGCGTAACCCTTTGTTTAGACACAGTGTAGTATAGCCGTACGTATTTATCGATGTACCGTTAGCCGCGCACAATTGGAAATGACTTGTTTTCACACGTCGTCCTTGCAACGCTGATCGAGGGAAGACACAGAGGTCGCTGCCAGTGTCGACCAGGAACTTCACCTTAGTTTAACGATCAGTGACAAATAGGCGACCTGTACTCGGAAAATCGGACGGTAGAATTGCGAGGGCTTTCTATCACCGAGTTCTTCATCAATCAACAGTTGTATCACCTTCTTCTCTCTTGATGCAGATAGGCGTTTAATAAGCTCACTTTTCAGCTTGTCATATTTATTTGTAACTGGCGGGTAAGTAATAACATCTTCCACTTCACCCGCGTATTGTGGATCTAGATTGCGATCACGTAGTAAAATTTTGTTTCGTCCGTTCTAATGTTGGATAAAGCAAACTGTGCTTCCATTTGCGAAAACCACAGGTTCGGCTTCTCTGGATAAAATGGGGGTACACGTATACCAACTCGAAAAGTTTCTGCAGGCATCCCGATGTCGTCTTTGGGGGTGATACCGGTGTCCGTTTGTCTTCATGTTCTAGGTAGGTCACCAAAGTAGCCGTCGTAGCGGAAGCAGTAGTTATAGCAGAAAGAAAGAGTAGACTCTGCAGTAAAGTAGAAACAGTTTATTTACACACACAAGAGTTTATATAGAAGGAGTGGCAAGTATACAGAAAGTAGAAACCAGTACACAGACGACAGATCATAGAATAGAATAGCGAAAGCAAGTTTTACAATACGCGAGGCTTAATAGATAAGCGCGGACTAGGAACATGCGTGGCGGTCGCATCGAGTAGCTATTACCGACTGACTGGAGCTGCGCCAGCGCTCGCCGATCGATACATTAATCTACACAATAGGCCGCGGCCGGCGAACCAGTTTGTGTTCACTATATATAAACTACGGTTTGCATGTCCGCCTAGAATACTTTTACACTGATATATATATTATTAAAATTATTTATACACTTCCACATTTAACATTGTATAAGTACATATATTAAAATTGTTTATATACATTTATTATACCTTGCAACTGTAACCAAGTTAGGACGAACACCATAACGTGATAACGTCTTATAAATCGATAAACGCCGGCTGCACACACGAAAAAGTGTCACGTTGCTAAAAATGTATGGCGACCGATGCATTGTTTGTGAAACTCTCAGAAAACATTATAATAATATGACGTTATCACGTAATATATCGTCCGTAAACTGACTTTACAGATAACCATAATTATATATTTATTTTTTTTATATTACGTAGGTGGCAAACAAGCATGCCGTATGCTTGCTGCTGCTCACCTGATGGTAAGCGTAGCCTAAAGACGCTAGCAAAACCAATGGCATCACTCGCGCGCCATCTTCAAGGAAAGGGATAGGAAGCATAATAAGGAGAGGATATCGAGGGGATTTGGGCTTCCGGCGCTCTCATTCACCATACGAAATATAACAGTAGGAGTAGCTACTGTTGATGTTTTTTGGTTCACGCTGATCTGTTGAGAGAGGGTACTTCCCCAGAGGAGATCCCACCACACAGCCACGGATTGCCAATTGCCTATTGCTACGACTGCTAATCACGAGCAATGAGTAGTTATTAAGTATTTCCTTCAATAAATTCTCCATAAAAGCTCGTAGTAGAAGTTGGCGGTCTTGTAGCTCCGTGCCTAGGAAAATACGTAGAGCTGTTGGTCCTGTGACTCATCTCTCGCCACTATTAAAATGTCGTACCATCAGATTACTAGGGTAAGAGAACAGAGGCTCCAATTATTTAGATATCTTTGTATATATTTTTTTAGCGTATAATGTATGCATATACTTCCGACAGATGGCGCAGGCGTCACCCAAGACGTTAAGAATGAATGTGTTATCGAAATTCGCAGTTGCAAGCAATTGTCATGATGCTGAATTGACAAATCATCTGGGACAGTATTCCAGAAGATGCAGGTTCAATATATTCAATAATATCTTCTAATACAAACCAACACTCAAAAGTGACATAGGTGATTTTCAACTACAGAAACAATCATTCAAATATTTAATGTCTTTTTTCTTGTTTCTATACCTATATCTGGAGTAGCGATAAGTAATATCCATTTATAAAGGGCTACAAAGCAAAATACTAAAATATTTATTACATCGTATTGAGATTTCATGTAAAAAGATAAAGGGAGTCAATGAATAATGAAAATCTCGAAAATATGACTGTGTGAAAAGTAACAGGCGATAACGGTGGTAAAAGGCAACATTATTTCTTCACAAGTTAAACTTTTTAAAATAAAATCTACCTTCTTCCTTGTGAATATACAATTAGTGGCAGAGCCGTGCTTATCCCAGCATGAAAGGCCCAGCTCGATCGGGGAAGTACCACCCTCTCACAGAAGATCGTCATGGAACAACGGTAGGTACTTGTCTTCTGCCATTGTGTTTTATATGGTGAGTAAGAGCGCCGGATGCACGCACCCTCTCCCTATTCACTCATCTTTGTTCTTCCTATCCATTCCTTTGTATCCATCCTGTCCTCTCATGGTTAAATAATGATTCAGCTAATTACCAACCGTGGGACTAAGATTCGGACGGATTCGGACCACTGAAGTAAAGTCTTCCAGTTCCAATGATCCGCTAGTAAATGCGGAGAGACGGCACACGGCGGGTTTATTTATTGGGTGAAGGCCCAACACTACCGTGTTCATTAAACACAAAGTGAAAAATGTGAAATCGAAAATAACAGTCACGAGCACTGAGACTGTTATTTTCGATTTCACATTTTTCACTTTGTGTTTAATGTATAGTGATAAGCATGTCAAATGCTAAAAATATATATAAAAATATCTATACTACCCTGTTCGTTTGCCCTCTACATTTTTTCCCGCCTTAAAAAGAGCTTACATCGCCTAGATACTACGACACGACACCTGTGCGAATATTTCGTCTAGTTATGTTTAATTTCTCTTGTGTATATTTACTGCTTGTAAGTTTAATATTGGTTTAATACAACTAAAACAATGTTCACCAAACTTAAGTATAGATCAGCGACATTGACATTATGACAATTCGGTGACTTCATCAATAATAAAATTTTCTTGGAACCAACAATATTATAAAACTTTAACCGAAATATTGGAGAAGTTAGAAATGTAATTTATAATTGGACTGAACCAGTCGTCAAAGATAAACAATTGTTACAGTGGATTGTTCAAATTCAAAACCAGTACTAGTGATTTATTTGTGGCAGAGCCTTGCTTAAGCAAGTACCAACCTCTCACAGAAAATCTGAGTGAAACAACGTTAGATACACGTATTGTTGTATTTAATTGGTACGTAAGGTGCGTGAGAGCGTCGGAGGCCCAAGCCTCCCATTATCCACTCCTTATTGCTCCAACACCTATCACTTTCCATGAAGTTGGCAACGCGCTAGTTATGACTCTGGGGTGTCTAGCGTCTATATGCTATGTAACCACTTCCTATCGGGTAGGCCATAAAGTATGCTTGTTAGCTATCCATCCATCCATCAGCGTTTTGACGTCCACTGCTGGACATAGGCCTCCCTAAGAGAATGCCACGACGAGCGGTCCTGTGCGCTCATATGGGGGAATAGTGCTGTAATCACCACACTTGGCAGGCGGGTTGGCAATCTCAGTGGATGTTGTTAATACTTGAGGGAGTGCTGCAGCCCACTCCCCCGGTATTCCCTCACTCGGTTCTTATGACTCTGACTGGAGAGGGGTGGGACAATTCTAAAGCCGGTCCCACGCGGCACTGTTAGCTATCCATATGTATTGAAAGCAAAAAAAAGTTTGTGCCTCTTTTATAAGGGGATCAACTTTTAGAGTAAAAAATTTACTTGTAAAAATCTTAGTACCCAAAAAGTTTCGATAACGCCTGAATTATCAAAAGGCAAATAAGGTTTTTTTGAAATAAACTATATAGACTAAAGTTATTTTAGTTTAACGAAATTGAGCTTAAACTGCTTTCAGCTGTGGCAGGTTGTAACATATTTCTCTATAAATATGTGGCGCGAGGCTACATGAAGCTCTATTGTATCTTAAAATACTAAAATTCAATCTTAAAAACAGACAGTTAATCTGTGTTTCGCATAAGTTTAAAAAACATTGTTATACTTTTTTTTTAAATAACTACCTTTTGCCTGTTTCTGTTTTTAAGATATAGCTTACTATATAGCAGTGAGATAACATGTATAGGTACCAGTATTTAAGTCTAATCAAGAGCTATCAAATAAAATCGTTTTATCAAAATCTGATCAGCAGTTTTTGTGAGATGCCCGAACCAAGAAACTAATAAACAGAGAGCGTAAAAAGTTATTTTGTGTTCAAATCAAAGACGCTTAAATAGTTTAATATAGGGCTTCCCAAACTTATTTTAACTGTGACGCTCTGGCCTTCTTGCCATACATTTATCTCATCCATCCATCCATCCATCAGCTTTTCAGCGTCCACTGCTGGACATAGGCCTCCCGAAAATGGGGGAGGGGTTACCATAATCGCCACGCTTGGCAGGCGGATTGGCGATCGCAGTGGATGTTTTTAGTACAGTGGGGAACGCTGCTGCCCGTTCCCCTGGTAATCCCTTAACCGGCTTATACGACTCCCATAGGAAGAGATGGGGTGGAGCTATTCTTGGTGCCGGCCCCACACGGCTTATATACATTTACCTACTAATGGTAATTCTAGCCTAATAACAATTTGTCAGAAAAACTCCAAATAACATTTACATTTTTTGTTAGAAAATAAAAAACAAAACATAAAAACAAAAAATATAAAAAGCAAGCACACCCTTTTTTATCTCTTTTCGTTTGGTATTAATGAGAAGGATGGCCTTGCTTTTCTGAACATAGTTACTCAAAACGAGGCTTAAGTTTCGAAATTACCACTCTCGTCTCTTGTCTCTAAATTTATTTTCGATATGTACTTTTTCTTAATTACTGCAACTGCAAAGAACGCATGGCGCTCACTCGACTCGGTCGCATCGACACAGGCAGCCAACCTATTTAGATCGATAAAACCGCGGCACTTCCCATAAAAAAAGTTATATCAAGATCCGTTCAGTAGTTTTTGCATGATGCGTGAACGAATAAACAGATAAACAAACAATCAGACAAAAATATCTAAAAAAATTGTGTTGTGTTCAGACACGCCTATATAGCCCAATACAGTATTTTTTCTCAAATATCTTAAATTTATAGACATAGCTCTGTTATAGCTTTATAATAATATACAACATAGCATCACGCCTGTATTCCCCGAAGGGGTACGCAGAGGTTTATTACACACCCACGACTCGCCAGCTATGTTTAAGTCCCACGTAATAGCATATATAATGTGTAAATATATTCGATAGATGATGTCCATAAAAATGCTTGTTATTGAATTTAAATGCCACAAAGATTTGGTTAGTAATTTTAATTAAGCTGTATCTAGCACAATTGTAGTGGAAACAATAAACGTCAATATTAAATTGCGCTGCTGACCACGGCACGGCTGGCATTGAGTTTTATTTCTTATTTTTTCTTCATAGCCTGTGAACAATCCATTAATGTTCCATTAGGTAGTATCAGAATTGCTTTTAGTATCTAAGCGCCTTTTAATATTCTTTGTGCAACTGAAAGTTGATTACCAGTCTCATCTGAACCTACTAAAGTAGTGTTATTACCCTGGCCTAATGAGTTGGATGGTTATTAAAGTGAATACTTCTTTAGAATCGCTGTGATTTGAAACTTTATGAAACGAAAATGCGTCACGATAAAGAAACAAACACATAAATGTATAGGATTAACAGTCAGTTGCAGAAAAGTCCATTAAAGTTATTTTAACTTTGAAATATTTTTTTTGTCATATGTCTCCGGCTTGCGTTATCAATACTTAAACCATTTGACAACGATGTACATATTAAGTTTGAAAAAGTGATATGCATAAACTAATATCTCTCTTTTGCTATGTTCACTTGGTATTCCTATACCAGTTATAAAGTGTTTTTCTCACCTACCCTCAAAGTGAATAATATACTTTTGTTATTATGTTGCTATGGTGAGGTTCACAAGATCTTTTACCAAAATCTTTTAGCAGAAAACAAAATTTAAATGAATCTCCATTAGATTTAATTAATGAGAGGTCATTTTAAGCTTGGTAAAAAATAATAAACAATAAAATTAATAAACCTTTTTTTTATATTTTTTTCCTCATTTTCAAAACTTTTGTAACAAATTCTTATGACATCTAAGGAACAAGCTCAGATTTCATGTCTCCTTCTACCTTCTACCACAAAGAAACTTATTTGTTTTTTATCTTCTATATATATATATATATCTCCAGTTTTTTCAACCCTTTTTTCGTCCCGCTATTGGACACGGGTCTCCTCTCATGGAGAAAGAGATTAGGCCATAGTCCATCACGCTGGTCCAATGCGGATTGGCAGACCTCACAAGCCGTCGAGTAAATCTCTCAGACATGCAGGCCTTCTTTTCTTAAGGTGTTTTCCTTCACTGTGTGTAAATTGTAAACAAATACACACATAATTTTGCAAAATCTTGAAATCTATTCATATATCTATTTGTATTATTTTAAGAAATCTATTTGTGACAAAATATAAAGAAACTTAACCAGACACTTTGTGTGTCATGTAAATTGATTAGTTAATTCCTTTCCTGTTTACTGCCGAAAACAGAACCATGTTTATTGACACTTCTTGCTACACATGTCATGTTGATAAAAGCAAACAAGAGTTTTCGTATATCTGGTTTTAAATACATATAATGTTATCAACGATGTGATTTAGTTATCAAGTTTAATAGGTTTTAGCTGTTCCGATGTTCTCGAGAGTTCTAGATTACGGGAACGTTTTACAATCCTGTGCAAGATGATAAGCAAGACTCTACTACTAAAGAATCTTTTTTAATTAAAACGTACCTTTTTTTATTGTTCGGGGCAAGGAACAGTAGTGTGGGGCCCTCACCCACTAAATAAACCCGCCGTATGCCGTCTCTGTGTTGCGGACCATTGGTACTGTGTTACATTACTTCAGTGATAATTAAAACATACCCACCCGATGTAATATGCATACAATTATCTACTCTGATTACGTCTAAGAATTTGTAAAATATGACATGACTTACTATAGCGACCCTAATTTCTACGTTTAAATTCAAGACCGTAATAAATTTAGGCTACGCCACTAGTAACACTCAGTTCTTTATATTAATTCACAAAATAATTGCTGTATCATTTTCAATGTCTTATATATAATAAAAACAGTTGTATATTTAAATATCTTCACATTCAGAAAACATACATGATTTATGTTTTGAAATAAAAATAGTTTGTATGCTTTTAATTTCGTATTTACTACTGGCGATCGTTCGTATTTAGATGCAATTTACTACAAAATAATACTTATTTTCAGGAAGTATGCTGTTTATAAGACATTAAATATCTTTACTTTCAAAAGTTTATTAATTATAAGTTATATATATATAAAACTGTATCAAAAGCTGTTGTTTGGTTTAGAGAAAATAAGCGGAAAAAAACAGACGCGGGTATCGACTTTTCTTTAAGGACCATCAAATACCCTCACACCCGGTTTAATATTAAAATATCGTATTTCACAAAGAACCTGGTTAAGGTGAAGTATTAACTACAACGCAATTAGAAATATGATAAGAGCTAAAATGGTGTTTTATTTATAGTTCCTTTGTAATATTGTCAACATTATCATCGGCGACTAACGATATATAAAACCGAAAAGTCTTTTTACTTTGATGAAAAAGCCTTTCTATTTCCACAATACTCAAGTAAATGAGCAAATGTGTCAGATACAATGCAAAATCAATAATTATATTAATTTTAGAAGGAACTTTATTTTGTTAAAAGTTTATTGTATTCATTTTTTATTCACACATTCATTTTGAACGTCTTGGGTGACGCCTGCGCTATCTGTCGGAAGTATTTGCATACCTTATAACGACCAGGTAAACTTAATTTTTCAATGAAGATTTTTACCAAATAATGACACAGCCATAAATATTTTGATATTTTAATATAATAAGGGCGTCATGGGGGCGGGGACCATGTGTTATCGAAATTCGCAGTCTCGAGCAATTGTCCCGATAGCTCAATTGGCAAAGCATCTAGGACGGTAATCCAGTAGATGCGGGTTAAAATCCTACTCGTGACTGTTATTTTCGATTTCAGATTTTCACACTTTGTGTTAATTTATATGGCTAGGCATGTCAAATGCTAAAATATATATAAACTTATCAAAATATTGATTGTATTGTCCTTTTGGTGGTAGAACCTTGCTTGTCCCAGCATAAATGGACCAGCCGGATCGGGAAAGTACCACCCTCACAGAAGAGCAGTGTGAAAACGCCGGAAGCCCAAATCCCCTTATTAGGAGTTGGAGTTGGCTACACGCGGACGCATCAAGTGTTGCTAGCGTCTATAGGCTACGGTGACTGCTTACCATCACGTGTGCCGCTTACTTGATTGCCAATTACATAATATTAAAAACAATAATGATTACATACTACAGTACAGCTTACATAACGCATATACCTTTAATACCTTTGTATGTACCATTGTACCATTATCACGATGGCTGAATTGGCAAAGCATCTGGACGTTATCCAGGAGATGTAGGTTCAAATCCTGCTCGTGACTTATTTTCGATTCCACATTTTTCACTTTGTGTTTAAAATAAACAGATAAACAGACATAAAATCTAAAAAAATCGTTTTGTGTTTAGACATGCCTATTATAGCCTATTACAGTCATTTTTTCTCAAATATCTTAAATGTGCAGACATAGTTATATTACAGCTTTATAATAGTATAGATGTATAATATCGTCTGCTTTAGACAAGATTAATAGCATATTTAATGTGCTTTCACCTAAATTACATGTCCTCGTTGAACGTTACATGGTAGGTAATATAGTGCTTAATGTAAGACTAGTGATGAAGTACTTCTGTTTCCTTACAAAGGTTCAAGGAGGTAAAAGTTGTTTATTTTCGCTCAGACTCATGTTCCGCATAATTATTCATTTATGATACAAATGTTGTCTACTTTCATAAATCGGCTCGTCTTCTGTTCACATATCTATACTATTATAAAGCTGTAACAGTCTCATGTCTGTACATTTATGATATTTGAGAAAAAATGTCTAAATTAGGCTATATAGGCGTGTCTAAACACAAAACGAATTTTTTTAGATTTTTTGTCTGTTTGTCTGTTTGTTTGTTCACGCATCACGCAAAAACTACTGGACGGATTTTGATGCAACTTTTTTATTTAAAAGGCCTTGATTAGACTTAAAAACTGGTACATTTTATCCCGCTACTATATCGGGAACCTAAGATATAACCGAAAAACTAGCTTCTGGCTGCGGCGAAGCCGCGGGCCAAGGCTGGTAACTTCTAAATGGACTTTTATGAAACCTTTTTTTTTGATAGCTTAAAAACTGATATACGTTTGATCTCGCCACTATATCGGGACGCTGAGATATAAACCCAAAAAAGTAATGAAGTATGCCAAATTCTTCAAATATATATATTGTGTAGATATACATAATAAAATTATTAACATAAATCCAAACAGCAAAAATATAAGCTGATATTGGTTAAGTGATATGCACTTCATTTTTAATTGCTTATAATGTCAAATAACCCACGACTTATGCGATAGTAAGTAAAAACTGCCGCTCATGGGCTCATAGGACCAGAAGCAAGAACGGTTATCCACTGTAAAATTTATAAGAGATGTTAGAGAGATAAGAGTGGAAATGGCTCAGGTATCTTCTTCTATAATCTAAATACGTGGATATACATACTTCACGGTCATTTAAATCAAAGAAAACGCTAGTTACTTACCTACCTGGCCGTGTGGGGCCGGCTTAGATTTTGCTTATTGCTATTGCTTATAGAATTGTCCCACCCCTCTCTACCCACGGGTGTCGTAAGAGCCGAGTGAGAAAATACCGGGGGAGTGGGCAGCAGTACTCCCTCGAGTATTAACAACATCCACTGCGATCGCCAACCTGCCTTCCAAGATACATTATACATGAAAAATACATGCTCTATTTGTGTGCAGTTTATACGATTGATATTACGGTTTGTGCGATTGGACAAAAAATTAAACTGATACATGCCCAAATAGTATATACAATTATATAAAGACAAATATACATGATTGATATAATAAAGCTAAATATGAAACAAAAATAAATGAGTCTAGTGGTAGGTGTAAGCCATGGATTACAAAAGAAATAATAAATAAATGTAAATTAAGGGACAAAGCTTTCTCGGATTTTAAAAAAGATACTACAAATCACATTCTTAAATTAAAATACAACAAATTGCGTAATCAGTGTAACAAGTTAATAGAAAAAAGTAGAAATACGTATTACAAAGATGAAATTTTGAAAAACAGAGGCAATCCCAAACAACTATGGAATTTACAGAACAAAATGACGGGACGTATAATAGCTTCGGTAGACGATATCATACTAAAAGCATTTGATCGTAACAATTTATCTAAAAAACACATTGTGCTGACAATTTTGCAAAAGAATTCCATAATTCCATACAAACTATAATACCATCTTGTAAACAACCCATATTAGATCGAAAATCATACTTACATCATGCCAACGTTTCAATAAATCTTAGAAAAGCTAATCCCGAAAAAATATACAAAATAATAACACCTTTAAAACAAAATAAATCTGCAGGTATAGATAGACTACGACCAATAAATATTAAAAATATGGCTAAAAATATAGTAAATGCCATAACTCGATTGATTAAAGTCAGCTAGTCTGGAAACTGGTACATATCCAGATGAGTTGAAAATGGGTATTATAAGACCTATACATAAAAAAGGTTCTAAAAATGATTACAATAATTATAGGCCAATAACCTTACTGTCTAGTGTTGACAAGATCGTAGAAAAATATATAAGTAATGAAATACATTATTTCTAGAGTAAGAACGACATTCTAACGAAAACCCAATATGGTTTTCAACCTAATAAAAGTACTACACAATTACTATCAAACTTTACTGATTATATTAACAGCTGTCTTAATGACAAGAAACATATATGTATAATCTTTATTGATTATTGTAAAGTCTTCGATACTTTACAACACAGTACATTACTAACGAAGCTAGAGGCATGTGGAATAAGGGGCCCCCAGTTGGCATGGTGTGCGCAATATCTAAAAAATAGGTCTTACCATGTTAAGATAGAAATCTTAACATCGTATTGGCTCTGAATTAAGTGATAAAGTCGCAGTCACAGAAGGTACTGCTCAAGGCTCAGTTCTTGGCCCGTTATATTATCTAGCATACGTTAATGACACGGTAAATATAATGTAACACTGCAAAATCTTCTAATATGCAGATGATACATGCGTAATCTCCGCGGACAAAGATGTAAACTTAGCTATCAGGAGGCTACAAGAGGACTTTACGTCAATAAATATATGGTCACATGATGTTGGTCTGGTTTTCAATACACAAAAAACTAAGCTAAGTAATGAATATAATTTACGTATAACATATTCTCATGACTGTTTACATAGTGCAATGAATAAATGTAAATATATATCCTTAGAAACTGTAATTCATCATACATACCTAGGACTTGTAGTTGACAACATATTTAATTGGGGTTATTACATAGATCATATCTGCAATAAACTGCGCGCAATACTGGCAAAATTCTCTATTTTAAAATATAATGTTCCTTACGAGGTATTAATAAATATGTATAAAGCGCTAGCTGAAAGTATAATTACTTATAGTATTAGTAGCTACGGAAGAACATATAAAAATATATAAACAAAATATATAATATACAAATACAATTACTAAAAATAATAGTACCTACCTAATAATAACTACCATAAAATATTCCAACAATGTAAAGTTTTACCAATACATCAACTTACTGAACTGTGTATACTAAAAGAAAACTATTTTAAATACAATAATAATTTCATAACCCACAAAATAACAACAAGAAATATTTCTAACAAAAAACTACAAACACTCCGCCCTATAAATGTTTATGGAGAAAGAACAACAAATTTTTTAGTACTAAGGTTAATAAACAATATTCCACTAACTTTAAACAATCAACTAACAGTTAAAAACATAAATTAAAAATTAAAAAGTATGTACTTTAATAAATTGTGAAATACCAAGTATGTTTTTAAGCAAAATCCTGTATGTTATGTACTATACGTGTGAATGGATTGTGGCGGGCGCTCAGTAAATTTAAATCTACCTACATTATCAATCATCAGTATTATCACTTATTATATTTTATTTTGTAAACATACCCACAGTATGTACTATACGGAATGACGCATCAAACACAAACCTAATTAGGTTTTTATGATGTATAATGAATTTAAAAAAATTGTAACAAATAAAAAAAAAAATCGTGGCGATTACAGCATTATCCCCCATGGCGGGACCGCTCGTTGTGGCGTTCTCTTGGGGAGGCCTATGTCCAGCAGTGGACGTTGAAAGGCTGATGGATGGATGGATGGATGGACTTACCTACCACGCCTATGTTCTTATTTCTTCTGTGGTTTTATTTCGAGTTTGCCTTCTCTCGCTTTCTACTTTCATTCTCAACACAAAACTTCACATTTCAAACAAACACTTTCATATCTAATTTCGTACAGCAAATGATAGTCGTGCATATGATGAGTCTTTTCATAATTTCTAGGGACAATATATCGCAGCCATCCAGTTTGAATAATCTTTTGGCTGTGTGCTCTACTATTTGATATGCATCGGAAATGATGTCCTTGGTGCCTCAATTAACATAGCAATTAAAACAGATTTCCAACCAGTCTTTTTTATTTTATTTCACAAATATCTCCAATTTATCAAATTGAGTCATAGCCTAGTTGGGCCCTTGCAGTTCAAATAATTGGCAAAATTAAGAAACGGCTGGTATCAGATGGGTGACCAAAAAGTGAACTTGAAGATTTATGGGCACCGGTCCTCCCTATGTTTCAGAATGGCATGTTAAACAGTAGTTTTCGGCAGTCAGATAACGTGCTTGCAGTCGTTACAGGCGAACCGAACATATTGAAAGCTGACCCCAACGAAGTTTCGAATAAGGCTAAGGATATATTTATATCTTTAATTTATAAAACAACTAGCTGTTACCCGCGACTTCATCCGCGAGTAATTTCGTAAACATAAATAAAGCAACCCTTGAAATTGAAGTCTTGAATTTAAAAGGTAAAAATATTTTTTTTAATAAATGTATCCTATGTTACTTCTAATACCTCCAAGAGTATGTGTACAAAGTTTCATGATGATCGGTTAAGTAGTTTTTGCGTGAAAGCGTAACAAACAAACTTCACATTTATAATATTAGTAGGATGCTGCAAGCTATAATACGAAACGTGTTTTTAAACTTAGAGGTACCAATGTTATATACCTACAAATGTATGATATCACTTGGCATTGAGGAGCTTCTGTCATCTAAAAATGCATATTGTACCATACTGCATGGTAAACAGTAAAAAAAATACTTATGTTTTTATTTTACTATTAATGGTGAGATCCATGCGAATAATGTAAGAATTTACCAACAAAATCATAAAAAAGAACATAAAGGTTCTCGCAATTTAATTTGGGTGTTTTAAGGTATGCTCTTAAAAGATAACCAAATGTTGTTCTTATTATAGAGGGAATACAAGGCTAAATTAAAACTCGCTGCATAATACTTGTATAATATAATATATATAAACACAGTAAAAGTAATGACACAGTAAATGCAACTTTCGCGATGTTCAAGGTTTGATTTTTTGGAATGTTTTGTCCGTGTGGTGACGGATTAAGAATACAAGTGTCACCACCCCATTCTTTCCCACGGGTGTCGTATGAGGCGACTAAGGGAAGTAAGCAATTATCATCCATTGCATGACTATATATATACATGACTATATATATATATATATACTATATCCGGCCCGAGCGGGTTAGTACCACCATCTCCCGTCCCTGCCATGAAGCACATAGTTGCGTTTTGGCTGTAGCAGCAGATAGCCGTTTATATTTCATTTCATCTGTGAAATGAATTGGTGAGCAGCGGCTTGACAATACTCTCGGTATAGTCGAGTCCATGGGCGACGGTTACCATTTAACATCAGATGGACCGTGGCTCGTCTGCCACTACTTGCAATAAAAAAAAATTAAAAAAAAAACCTTTCCTAGCAAGGGCCAGTTCGAGATTGTTGGAGGACGAAGTCAAAGTGGTGAGCAAAAACTGGGCGTCCTGAACAGACTCAAACAGTACTTTACACCGAGACAACGGCTAGTGCTATACAAAGCATAGTTCCACCCCCACGTGCACCAGCTTGACACTTTTGACTTCCCGCAAAGGCGTGTTATTAGATTTTTTTGATGATCCTAATATTACGGATGGTCTGGAGTCGTTGGAACGGCGGAAAGACTTTGGGTTGATAAATATAATATGAGTAAGCAGCTATAATTAATATTTGGCTAGTTCGTAGAAGATAGAGTACCTAATAAATTAGTAGTATAGAAAATTAAATTTATAAAAATATCATTTTAATAGAATATATAGATATTATTAACGTTAAAAGGGAAATAGAATTAAAATAAGAACAACTGTTTTACAAACACTAGATTTCTTTATAATGAAAATAATTAAAATTTAATAAAATAACAGTAATCCAATAAATTGTCACCAATTGAACAAAAATAACAAACAACCGTTAGTTCTAGTCAGTAGCCATCAAAATATAACTATGAAAGTATAACGACTTACAGCAAGTAGCACCGATCACCGACAACCTTACAGTTCGAACATCAACTGGCAACCGTAGCTTACAACTTTTTTTTTTCTTTTTTTTTGTGTGACGTTGGTTGTTAGCCTCAGATGGCTATGACAACCTTACCCAGACAATTGGTGAGCGCAGAGGGCTCTCAACCCGACATTTAAGCAACGCTACCCGGGGGCACCCTCTCTGGGGTAAGGACCTCGGCTCGGGCTGTTGCTGGCAAAGTGGGATTTCCCACGTTTAAGATTTGACCGCGACACGTCTTTCGCCCCCGTCGGCGGGGACGAAACCGTGGGTAATTACTTGTATTAGCTGCGCGAGCTGTGTATGCTCTGATCTGAGCGTGAGTTATGTCGTCGTCGACTTCGTCGAGGCTATTTCGCGGTCTGCGTACGCGCGATGTTTTAGAGGGTTTGTACCTAGCCGACTCAACCATTAGAGGGTTGGCGTGAGTAATGGCGGAGTCAAAGAAACTACGTGAACACCGTTTCATAAATTGCTTGATGGTAGGCACTTGCAAGTACTATGTGAAGGTCGACATTGCGTATGAACCACGGTGCACCCGTAGCTCTGCGCATGAATCTATTTTGTAATGTTTGTAATCTATGGATCCTGTGTGCCTTGGCGTGTGAAAATACTACACTGGCGTATGAGCTTACAACGCAATAACAGCGTATTTTATAGGTTATGTTTACTAGCGCTACTACTTATACAAAAATAAATTAAAAGCTGCTAATAATATATATTATTTATTAGGTGATTTATATCTGTAAAGTAAGGCTACTTTCTAGAATAATATATAATATAAATATGTGTTTGTAATAAGTTAACTTTTCATGAAATACTTTAGTAACAAAAAAGTATTATACTTACCTAATATCAGTATAAAATAAATATGTTATATAAGAAGGGTCGCTAATACCCGCTCTCGCTTCAAACGGCTACAATTAATATCTCTAGAACTTTTGAAGAGATTTATACAATACTCCGTTATATTATTGAGACAGTCAGCGTGTACCTCAAACAGATTTTCACGCGACTTGATTACAAAACTTTTACTCATAATTTCTCTACTACTACTCTACTTAAAGAAAGAGTAATTAGTGTATATTATACTTATGCTCCTTCCTTGTAAAATTATCTTAAGGCGATTCACCGCAGGAAAGCGCGAAATACTGTTTTACTAGATCAAATAGTTTAGGTATTTACTATTTAATAACGGTGTAATAAAAAATATGCGGGATACCTAAGGATATTGTCTAAGGAATGTGCTAATTTGTTACACGATAGGATGTACTTTACTTGATTATATTTAATCCTGAAAACAAGCTAAAATAAAAACTAAAACGAGTTATTTGTTAAGTAATTTCAAAATTTTCACTTAATATTTATATGGACATATCGCTCTATAAATACTACAGAGAATCTGCTAAATTTTAATTTTCAACTGAAGTCCTTTAATTAGTAAATCAAATTTAATTAATATTTATCCCGAAATTTGAAGGATGTCTAGCGATGCGATGACATACCGCGACGCCCGCTACCCCGTCAGTCGCATTCGGGCGCTTGCCAACGTTGGGTTAGTGTTTTCGTAATATAATAATGACACAGACTAACAATATCAGTATGAACAAAAGTGTATACGTATATTATGTACCTACAAATAATTTTCTTTATTTTTTGTTATTTTAGATTTCACACTTATTTGACACATATTAAATATATTAATATCATGTTCTTAATATTCTTATAAAAATATAATTATTCATAAAAATGTTTTACCTAAAAAAATCACTTTATTTAATTTACAATTTTATTATAGGTCAAAAAAAAGCAGTCACGAGTTAGACACTCGTATGATTCCTCCATTTTTTTTCAACTTTAGGAATTATAATTGCACCCAAATTTCCAATCACTTCACATAACACACAAAATCTACTACCTTTTGCTACCTAACTGTTTCAGAATAACTCTTTACACTTCAGTTGATGTTTAGCTTCTTACATATCAAGACAAGAAATCAGAGACCACTTGCAAAAAAAAAATACCTGATGAATCAGTATAATATAAAAAAGTATAATATTGAGCAGTGAGTAACAAATTCAACATTTACTTCCTTCTCTTGTGACGTTTTTGCAGTGGATGATCACTGATCAAACATTAAAATCTGATACTATATATATACTTGACATCTTTTTGTAATGGATCCAAGTAGAATAAATACAATAATAAACAAAAATAAATATGGAGATTAGATTTGTATTTTTTTTCACGTAATCTAGGCAATGACGAAGGAAAGACGCGTCAATTTTACTAACGATTTTTTTTATCAATGAGCCGTAAGTCTCTAAAAACAAAGGCGAAGGTATAAAAACAGATATGCTCTGGTTGATGTATATTTTGTTGGAGCTTTGTGTTCAAGATCTTATGGAAGTTATTTCCGGCCTGAGTCAGGGACGGTATCAATTATAGGCAAAGGATTTGGAGCGGTTTCCTACATGGCAATAAAGAATAAATATTGTGCAATTTGTGCTAGCGCCGAAAAGAAAGGGCACGACCCAAATGAACGATGTGTTACAAAAACTATAGGAGATATTCTAGCGCTATGGAGGCAGATATTACATTATCTGTGAAGCTTTAAACGCCTGGTAATAAACCTATAATCTATGGGGTTATATACGCAAAAATGGCTGAGGGTGGGGTTTCATCAAGTTGATGTCGAAATTATGGAAGCAAAACCATACGACAAACACTTCGAAGAAAAAAATGGAATTTGGAAGAATAAAATGTAGAATGTTTACATGAATGATGAAATGTTTACCAGAAATTTTGATTCACGACAAATTCGTGGCATGGCTGTTGGAGATTTAGCATTAGAGGATATAAAAAAAAATGTTTCCACTAATTTGCCACAACATAAAAACAACAAATATACCCATGTTTATAAGCCGAATCTAATATACACGATGAAGAATATGATGCAAGAATTCAGCCCTGTATATGTATTCAGCCTAGATATTTAGATTTAGTGAAAATTGATCAACTTATTTATAAAATGAAACATATTCATTAGTTAAAGCATCTTTACTTGATAAATATTTAACTACAATGTCGCTCCTGTTTGGTCACTGCTCCCACTCCATCGCAGCTACAATTTTATAGCAGGTCCTCTCCAGTCGTTGCTTCCGCCTGTATGCTGCGTCCACGCATCGTTTTAATAACATACCATTCCTAATTCATTTCATTTAGATGGGTGACTTCTAGAGGTATTTGAAGTCTACTTCACGCTTAAGGCTTTAGTGTTTTCTCTGCTTTGAAAGGTAGGTAGGTTCCTTCTTGCAGGTGATGCAACCTATTCTCGTTAGTCCGGTGTGCCGCACCTGAAACGTTAACTTGCAAACAAATAATATTAATACGTAAAACAACCTTACAGGAAGACATACCAAAAAATAATTGTGTGTTATTTTTTGTTACCATAGAAATTTTAAAAGCGTGTTTCACTCATGAAACTGAGTACCTAACGTTAAACATGTATGTATTATATTGGCAGGCATTTCTTTTCGTTTTTGCATATATTTTTCTTGGGGAAAATTTTTCGATTTCATGAGTGGAACGGCATCTTTAAAATTTAGATGGTGATATAAAAACAAACCCTAATAAATAAAATAATATACGTATATAATTACGTACGTACCTACTTAATAAATTTTTTGAAGTAAATAACACTTATTCTGCTTATTTTTTATATTTATAATCTGACAAAAATATATTTTATATTACATTCAGTAATTAGTTTTTAATATTACTACTGAAATAATTTTATGCTGTGGGCTAGCGCTAACGTCACGAAGAGAAATGAACGGCCCGCAGCAAAGAGTATGTATTCTCTATATTTATGTTTCGCAGATTTCAGGACACGCGGGCGGCCCCCCACACCCTGAAATCTTAGCTTGCGTTGAAACACCTCACCTTAACGACAGTGAAACCATTTTCAAATCAATTGCGTAGTTTAGAAGTAAGCAGACAAGCCGACAGACGCGAATAGCGACTTTATATTTGGTCCTTTCATATGAAATTGGCGTTTTGTCAAACTGACACTTTGATCTCAAATATCTGGTGTTTGGTTGGGAATTTCAAATTCAAATTTAGGATTGTGTATTTGTGTTTCCAATTTAACGTTTGTTTTCGCGCCATTTGAACATCATTCATAATTTTTCTTTGACATTATCTCTTCACAATATGGAAAACTTAATATATGGAAAACTTAATATGGGTTATTTACGAATACGAGTTCCACCGTGGCACCAGCGCTGAGGACACAGCTCGAAGGATTAACGTGTATGGAGAAGCTACCATAAAATAAAACACGATACGTTTTTGGTACCAACGTTTTCTTTATTGAAATTTTGACCTACAGAACAAACCCCGTGGGGAGCCTAGTTGACAATGAAGAAACGTGGAAGCTGAACCGTCGCAACTACATCAGGCTTCGGTATGAGTGATAACACAATTTTAGTGCCATCCATCCATCAGCCTTTCAACGTCCACTGTTAGACATAGGCCTCCCCAAGAAATGGGAGATAATGCCGTAATCGCCACGCAGGCGGGTTGGCGATCGCAGTGGATTTTGTTAATACTCGAGGAAAAGCTGCCCACTCCTCCGGTATTCCCTCAGACGGCTCTTAATTTTAGTTTACTTAAACAAAATATAAAAGTGAAAAAGCTTGAAAAATGGGTACTAACCGCATAAATTGAGTGAAACAAACCAACAAACACAAGTCGAGTGCTACGTTACATCACTCAACCGTCAAACGACGAGGGGGTTTTGGATCGTATCGTTTCTTGTGATGAAAAATAGATCCTGTTAGAGGAGCTATGATTGGAATGGCTCTGACACCCACCGTACTAGCTGGACCTTACTCCAACAGATTACCACATTTTCCGGAATTTGGACAACTTCTTGCAAGGAAAAAAAAATAATTCCGACGAGGCTGTCAAAATCAATTTTAAAGATTTTATTGATCCTGGCTCCCACAATTTTTTTAGCAAAAGAATTAATTAACTGCTGATAAAATGGCGAGAGTGCATTAGATAACAATGGTACATACTTTGATTGATTAATTAAAATAATTTTGTTTTAAAAATCGTTTTGCTTTTTCCATACATAACGCCAATTTCATACGTAAGAATCTATTATTATGTGTTGATACTATGATAGATAAATAAGTGATTTACATTAAGTAGGTAAGTGTAGGGCAAGAACATTAATTAATCGTATGAATTGATATTCATTTGTACTGATTGTGTGCTCTACTTACAGGGTTAAGCCTCGTAACTATCTGATACAGCGTTATTTCTGGAGGAGGACTTAATCGAACTTAACAAGATCATTTGGTCCCTGAAAACTAGGTTCCAAGTTTTAGTTAGATTAATCTTAGTAGAAACGCGCCTCGTAGTCGAGTGAGATCTGTTCTCGTTAGTTTAGGTATATTTCGTAGAGCTTAAGATTGTGATAAAGTAATCTACGTAGGCAATTCAAGATAGATTTTAAAATGATTATATCCATTTTAGATATTTTTATATATATTTTTAGCATTTGACATGCTTAGCACTATACATTAAACACAAAGTGAAAAATGTGAAATCGAAAATAACAGTCAGGAGCAGGATTTGAACCTGCGTCTTCTGGATACCGTCCAGATGCTTTACCAATTCAGCCATCCTGACAATTGCTCCTGACTGCTAATTTCGATAACACATCATACTTAACGTCTTTAGGTGACGCCTGCGCCATCTGTCGGAAGTATTTTCATACATTATACCGACCAGGTAAACTTAATTTTACAATTAAGATTTTACCTGATAATGACGCAACCCCTTTAAATATTTTAGATATTTTTATATATTTTCGATTTCACATTTTTCACTTTGTGTTTAATGTATAGTGCTAAGCATGTAAAATGCTGAAAATATATATAAAAATATCTAAAATATTTAAAGGGTTTGCGTCATTATCAGGTAAAATCTTAATTGTAAAATTAAGTTTACCTGGTCGGTATAATGTATGAAAATACTTCCGACAAATGGCGCAGGCGTCACCCAAAGACGTTAAGTATGATGTGTTATCGAAATTAGCAGTCAGGAGCAATTGTCAGGATGGCTGAATTGGTAAAGCATCCGGACGGTATCCAGAAGATGCAGGTTCAAATCCTGCTCCTGACTGTTATTTTCGATTTCCCATTTTTCACTTTGTGTTTAATGTATAGTGCTAAGCATGTAAAATGCTAAAAATATATATAAAAATATCTAAAATATTTAAAGGGTTTGCGTCATTATCAGTTAAAATCTTAATTGTAAAATTAAGTTTACCTGGTCGGTATAATGTATGAAAATACTTCCGACAAATGGCGCAGGCGTCACCCAAAGACGTTAAGTATGATGTGTTATCGAAATTAGCAGTCAGGAGCAATTGTCAGGATGGCTGAATTGGTAAAGCATCTGGACGGTATCCAGAAGATGCAGGTTCAAGTCCTGCTCCTGACTGTTATTTTCGATTTCACATTTTTCACTTTGTGTTTAATGTATAGTGCTAAGCATGTAAAATGCTAAAAATATATATAAAAATATCTAAAATATTTAAAGGGTTTGCGTCATTATCAGTTAAAATCTTAATTGTAAAATTAAGTTTACCTGGTCGGTATAATGTATGAAAATACTTCCGACAAATGGCGCAGGCATCACCCATAGACGTTAAGTATGATGTGTTATCGAAATTAGCAGTCAGGAGCAATTGTCAGGATGGCTGAATTGGTAAAGCATCTGGACGGTATCCAGAAGATGCAGGTTCAAATCCTGCTCCTGACTGTTATTTTCGATTTCACAATTTTTACTTTGTGTTTAATGTATAGTGCTAAGCATGTAAAATGCTAAAAATATATATAAAAATATCTAAAATATTTAAAGGGTTTGCGTCATTATCAGGTAAAATCTTAATTGTAAAATTAAGTTTACCTGGTCGGTATAATGTATGAAAATACTTCCGACAAATGGCGCAGGCGTCACCCAAAGACGTTAAGTATGACGTGTTATCGAAATTAGCAGTCAGGAGCAATTGTCAGGATGGCTGAATTGGTAAAGCATCTGGACGGTATCCAGAAGATGCAGGTTCAAATCCTGCTCCTGACTGTTATTTTCGATTTCACATTTTTCACTTTGTGTTTAATGATTATATCCATCCATCCATAAGCCTTTCAACGTACACTGCTGGACATAGGCCACCCCAAGAGAACGCCACAACGAGCGGTCCTGTGCCGACCGCATCCTTTTTTTTGTGTGCACATTATGGGGGATAATGCCCTAATCGCCACGCTTGGCAGGCGGGTTGGCGATCGCAGTGGATGTTGTTAATACTCGATAAAGGATTATATATACATATATAAATATACAATGTAAAAAAAAAATTAACATCTTAGTAGATGACCTAACCGAGTATAATTATTGTAAGTGGGATGTTACTTGGGAACTAGCAAAGTTCAAACAGACAAATTAGTAGTCGACCGTAAAACTTCAGACCGCAAATTAACTAGGGACAACCGTTATAATTTTCTTCTTGGTCTTTAAGATGGCAAACTAAGCAAGATATCCATTTTATATAATTATTTACAATTATAGTTAGTACACTAACTAACATATATTTTTTTTTTTATTTACGGACATTTCACACGACGTCCTCTGGTCCCAAACTAAGCTTAACGTTTGTGCTATGGGTACAAGATTACGGATATAATACATATACCTATTACTTAAAGTACAAATTATAATTTGTAAATAAGGAAAAAGAGTATTTTAGTACGAGCGGGAATCGAACCTGCGTCCCTTCCTATCCGGGGAAGTGCTCTAATCCACTGAGCTACCGTACTATTTCTTAGAAATTAACAATTTAGAAATACCCAATCTCCTTACCACATCATTATTAGAAATACCCAATCTCCTTACCACATTTGTCTTACCGGCCAACACCACCTATCGGAAGCATTTACATGCATTAATCCAATACTCACTATGACGCCGTGTGGCTTTAGAGTTGTCCCACCCCTCTCTACCCATGGGAGTCGTAAGAGCCGACTGAGAGAAAACCGGAGGAGTGGGCAGCAACACTCTCTCGAGTATTAACAACATCCACTGCGCTCACCAACCAGCCTGCCAAGCGTGGCGATTACGGCATTATCCCCATAATGAGCACACAGTTCTTTTGGGGAGGCCTATGTCCAGCAGTGGACGTCGAAGGGCTGATGGATGGATGACTCATTATGAGTTTAATTTTGCAATTAAGATTCATACTATTTGATAGCGTGATATTTTAAACATTTTGTTCTATATTTTAGCACCTGACATGCTCAGCTACTCTTAAGTACAATATATACAGTAACGGATTAATGCATGTAAATGTTTCCGATAGGTGGCGTTGGTCGTTAAGACAAATGTGGTAAGGAGATTAGGTATTTCTAATAAATAGTACGGTAGCTCAGTGGATTAGAGCACTTGCCCGTATAGGAAGAGACGCAGGTACTAAAATACTTTTTTCCTTATTCACAAATTATAATTTGTACTTCAAGAGTAGTTGAGCATGTCAAGTGCTAAAAATATAGATCAAAACATATATTACTTTTTTTTTGTAAATACATACATATTATAATAGATAGAAAACACCCAGACGCAGTCTAATTATCTGTGTTCATCACAAAAATAATTGTCCTGAGTGGGAATCAAACCCACGACCTCGTGCACGGAAGTCTGTTACACTACCAACTACGCCACGAGACGACCCGTCAAAAATAAAGTAAAATCTGCTATTCTCATAAACTGATCACAAGGAAACTATCTACAAAATACTCAACCAGCCCGTGACGAATGCTTGTTTACTATATTCTAAAGAGATTGTTAGAGAGCATTGATTCATAATACTACCGGTATAGTGCCTACGAATTTACGCACAAATTCCGCGACAATATTACGTAAAATATTTTGTTATTTCCCCCACGCGATAAGCTACGCCTTTGTTGTGTTTATATTGCTCACAGTAATAACAATTCATGAAGTAAAGTGTACCGGCTCCAGTGGTAAGCCAGTACAGGCGGGGAGATGGCACACGTCTGGTTTATTTAGTAGGTGAGTGCACCACACTGCTCTGTTCGTTGCCCTAAGCAAAGGGGTGTGCGGTTAAACAATAAAAAAAATGTCACTGAACTCACCGACCAGCTTCAGATCGATAAAAAGATAGTACTCCTACTTGGTGCCTAACCATATCACCAGTAATACAATGGGTGATAATGCATTAATGCATGCATGTAAATGCATTGCCGATAGAAGGCGTTGGTCGTTAAGACAATTGTGATGAGGAAATTCGGTATTTCTAGAAATGGTACGATAGCTCAATGGATTAGATTCGATTCCCGCTCGTACTAAAATACTCTTTTTCCTTATTTACAAATTATTATTTGTACTTTAAGAGTAGCTGAGCACGTCAAGTGCTAAAATATAGATCAAAATGTTTGAAAAATCACGCCATCAAATAGTAAGAATTTTAATTGCAAAATTAAACTTACTACATTGGATCAATGCATGTAAATGCATTGCCGATAGAGGGCGTTGGTCGTTAAGACAATTGTGATGAGGAAATTCGGTATTTCTAGAAATGGTACGATAGCTCAATGGATTAGAGCACTTCCCCGGAAAGGAAGGGACGCAAGTTCGATTCCCGCTCGTACTAAAATACTCTTTTTCCTTATTCACAAATTATTATTTGTACTTTAAGGGTGATAACTACTTAATTTCCATATTTGCCTCGTATGACAACCGCAAACAATGGGTTCGTGACACTTGTATTTTTAATCTGTCACCACAAGGATAATTTAAAAAAAAATATTCGTAACCAGCTACACAACATTTATAGGTATAGGAACTGAAAAATAAAGTTATCGCAACTCATTTGTCAATGGGTAGAGTCTCTTGAAAGTTGAAATTATCTTGTAAAAGACAATAAAAGCTGACGAAAAAAAGGATCACATAAAATAAACACTTTCTTTATTGAGGAACACAATCTTGAGACAAGCGCGTTTAATGGTTGTACATGGAGGGTGCCAGATGTGCTTGCAGATCACTTATTGTGGATCAAAACGACCGTCCCAGATGCGTAAAGTATAGCGATTAGGGCGTTATTGGGATTGTTATTATTACTTACATCGGAAACAATTTGGGATTATAAGTTATTTATTTATTGAATCAAAATAGGTCTTGCTGATGCAGTGAGAGTCATTGTATGTTCACTTATATAGTGACATCTACAGATCAAAATAAGGGCAGAATAGACAATTAGGTTTTCTTAGATATTTTTGAATGCAATTGTTGTGAACTCGTCGCGGCGATAGGGCGGGACATCTCGCTGCCGAGCGTTATCAGAGCGATGCTCGGCAGTGACAGGAATTGGGCTGTGGTCGCTGCCTTCTGCGAGGAGGTTATCTCGCGGAAGGAAGTGGCGGAGAGGGAGGGGCCAGGGAGGAGGAATCTTCCGCTGACCGAAATCGCCGCCAGCGACTGGGGCGGCGTAGGCGCGAGTACTTGCGCCTCATGCCACCCTAGCTGAGGCTGCGGGTGGATGGACCGGGGAACGTCCGCCACCCGCAAGGCCTCTCGCGAAGGTGCGACGCTCCGTGTGCGGATGCGTCGCTCAGTAGAAGGTACCCGAAAGGGTAAACCGCCGGCGGGCCACTGAAGTAATCCAACATAGTACCAGTGGTCCATCAACGCAGGCGGAGAGACGGCACACGGCGGGTTTCTTTAGTGGGTGCGGGCCCCACACTACCCTGTTCGTTGCCCCGAACAACAGGGTGTGCGGTTAGGTACATTTATTCCTGCCTTAACAAAACTGAAGTAATGTCACACAGTTTCAGTAGTCTGCCAATACAGGCGGAGAGATGGCACACGACGGAATTATTTAGTAGGTGAGGACCCTAGGGCAATGCACAGGGTAGTGTGGGGCCCTCACCCACTAATTAATTCCACCATGTGCCATATCTCCCTCCTCCTGCCTCGACATGTGATGAGATGACAAATAAAATATATGATCGGCTACAAAAAATTATTTGAACTACCCAATAAAAATACCTTTGAAATAGCTAGTATTTGCTACCAGTAGAGCCGCAAAAGATCAGCGTGTAAGTAGTTACACCTATCGTTGTATCGCATGGTGAGTGAGAGTGCTGGAGGGCCAAAACCTCTCCCTATCCTTATTATCCTTCCAATCTACCTCATATCCCTATCTTTTGAGATGGCGACGCTCGAGTGATGCCTCTGGTGTCGGTGTTGCTAGTGTCTATAGGCCAGTAACCGCTTACCATCAGGTTGGCTGTATGCTTGTTTGCCACCCATAATATAAAAAAAATATAATATAAATACCAAAACCGTAGGGTTTTGAGTCGTAGGGTAAGGTCGCAGGACCTTACTAAACTTAAAAGGTTATTGACATTTTGTGAATTGTTTCTACTTTGAAACTACTTTGAATGAAGGTAGCGATTGTTTCAAAGTACAATGTGTGGTTACTATCTCAAGTTTCAGCAAAGACTATTACGTAGTGGTAAACAGTTTAGTGAAACAATAATTAATTTGCCCGTCAACTCTAATCTAGGCAGTCGCCTTGCTAAACAATAAGAAAACACAGCTAAAATTTGTCGTTAGACGTAAGATGTTTAAAGTAGATCTTCGCTAACTAACGGCGGTTCGAGTAACCCGATTCCTGGGAAGAAACAAACGCCTAAAATTAGAGAGCTCTAAAACTCTCTCTCTATATTTTGCAACAGCGCAATTATAATTTGACAATGTAGTCGACTAATGAGTAGATATTGATTGAAATCACCATGTTTATTTAAATAGTATTTAACATTTGATCTATACGGGCGATGGATAAAACATTTCATCACTGAAGCAGAAAAAAGCGACCGTGTTTAAAAGAGCATGAGTTTTTTAAATGATCCTCGAGTGTATACAAGCGAAAATCATGAAATTTATCACAAAACAGAAATATTCCTCTGTAAAAAAAAAAAGAAGGCCTGCTACAAAGAATTATTTATTATGGTTTTCACTTTGTGTTTAATGTATTATGGTTCATTACGTTAAGTATCCTTTTTTTAAAAAAACCTCTTAAAGGTAATTTTCATGTGAGAAATGCGTGTTGTGTTTCTTGTATTTTCTTTAAACCATCAGGGTATTTTAATTAAGGGCCTAATGTACCGAAAAATATTGATTCAAATAATATCTTACAAGTATAAAGTATTAAGCCCGGAGTTTAGAAGTTGAGAACTGCCTCTGTGGTGCAGCGGTAGTGTGAGCGATAGCTGATCATGAGGTTTCGGGTTCGATCCCCGGGTCGGGCGATGTTATTGAACTTTTTCGTAAAGAGAAAAATTCTCAGTAGCAGCCCGGAGCATGGAATCATCTCCGTGTGTTAGTTAGTTTGTGACTAAGAACACAAGTGTCACCACCCCATCCTTTCCCATGGGTGTCGTATGAGGTGACTAAGGGCAGTAATCAATTATCACCCACTGCATTACTGATGAGTGATGAGTACTTGGTGAGAGTACTCATTTGCTATCGGGCGCGAACGGGTCGGTACCACCGTCTCCTGTGTGACCGGTCATGAAGTACGTCAGTGTGTTTTGGCTGTAGCAGATGATAGCCGTTTATTCTTTCATTTCATATCTGAGAAATGAAATGGTGCGCCGCGACTTGACTGTACCATCGGTATAGTTGAGTTCATGAGCGACGGTTACCACTTACCATCAGGTAGGCCGTGGCATGTCTGCCATCATAAGCAATAAAAAAAATTGTTTCCGGTAGACGGCAATAGGTTCGCTCCCTATTACTTGGGGCTTAAACATAGCTGGCGAACCGTGGGTTTGTAATACACCTCTGCCTACCGCTTTGGGATATACAGACGTGATGCTATGAGAAGTTTGTAAATAAAACTGTAAATGCGTTAAACTGTTTTCAAGCTTAACTAGAACCGTTTGATATCCTTCTCCTCTTTGTTATGGTTTATGGTGGGTATAGTGGCAGGTGAGTCATGAATACTGCCAAGCAGCTGCATACCATTTTATTTCGCGGTTGGAAAATGAATGAATAGACGGCTATCTCCCGATACAGCTAAAACACACTGATATGGTTCACGATCTGTTACACGACATATTGCGGTACGTCGCCGATATACTCGGGCCTGACAACAAATGAGTACTCCCACATAGTACCCAACTCTACAGCCAATAATGCAATGATTGATAACTGTTTATCTTAGTCACCTCGTACGATATCCCTGGAAAGAGTGGGGTGGTATTTATGTTCTTTTCCATCTTCCTGTTAGACGACTAGACTTACCTTACCTTACCTTAAGGTCACAGGGGACTGCTAATACCTGAATCCAAGTTTATGTGGTATCATTGGCATCCGAAACTAATTGCATAGATTGACATCACTATTTCTTGTTTGTAAGACTTCTTTCTGAATTTATCCACGAGCTGCTGAGTCTATTTTTCATTTAAATAATATTAATAAAATCTATTTCGGTAAATAACTGCCTCGTTAAATAACAGATCAGTTACAAATATATGAATCTACTAGCTTAGTGAGCTACTCGAGTTACAGAATCTTTAGAGAAAATTAAAATATATTTGAATACCTAAATTTTCCCTTATTTTGCCATGTTTTCAAACAAAACAAACAGTCCATTTTCCGCTTATTGCGCTTTTAATGGCATATTTTAAGAATAAAATGCTTTAAAAGCCACTGTAAATCATAAATATTAGGTAAAATTAATTTACATTTTCATGAAGGAAAAAATAAATATTCTGCGCTTTGGCAATGATATTGTATTTTGAAATAAAACTACGTTTACGGAATTTATCGCGTTTACTTGATTTTCTACTATCCCAACGTTTCGAATACTTTACAGCATTCATGATCACGGGTGGACTTAGATGGTAGACGTCCAAGGCTGATATGTTGTTTCAGCGGTTTCACCTACCCACAGTATTTTTACGTTTAGAAATACAATTAAAATATCTACTTCAAATTTTTATGCTTACAATGTATGAGACTTTAAGTTGGTAGTTTTTATTTAGTGCTCAAAAATTCTACCACAAACTACCAATTAAAATTTTAGTAGCAAAGTAACTACTAGTAAGAAGACAATCTTGATTATTAGTTTATATTACGAACATATTTATTAAACACAAAATTGTTTACAATTTAAAGAGGAGTATTATACTCATCTTAATATACTAACATAAAGTCTCATACATAGTAAGCATAAATTTTGAAGTACATATTGTAATTGTGTTTCTAAAGGAATATTAAGTGGGTTAAAATAAATAAACTGGAATACATTTTATCCCGCTACTATATCGGGAACCTGAGATATAGCCTCAAAATCAGCTTTTGTCTGCGGCGAAGCCGCGGGCAAAGCCTAGTACTAATATAAAGCTGTAACAGAGCCATATCTGCACATTTAAGACATTTGAGATAAAATACTGTGTTTGGCTACTTAGAACTCTGAACATAAAATCATTTCTTTTTGAATTTTTGTCTGTTTTTGTTATTGTTTGATAGCTCTTAAATAGACTAAAGAACTAGTATATGTTTTATCCCGGTGCGCTATCGGAAATCTGAGATAAAATCTCAAAACTATATCTACGGTGGAGCGGTGGTCAAAGGCTTGTAGTGATACTCGTTTATTTCGGAACTTATTTATTTATTAGTGCGCATTATGACGAGGAAACTGGCCGCAATTGGTGTTAATGTCTTTGACCTATTTGGAATTACAATGAGTTTGTTTTTGCTCCACGCAAGCATTATATTAACCAACAAACAACTTTGTTCAGTTTCGTTTTTGTTCTTTGTTGTATGTACAATAGAAGAAAATACTTTCGTCATAAAATCAGGGCTATATGATAAATCATTTGTTAATAACCCTTACATTTAATAAAATATCTCAGCATGATTTTTGGCAAAGGACACGCATGTTAAAATAATTAAATAACATTTGTTAATAATTTTTTTCAAGTATTTAACATATTCATCTACAATATAGGTACATACAAAAATAAAAACATTTTTATAACCCCATCTCGTGGATCTTTAAGTAGCACAGTGGTACATCAAAACACATCATATATAAACGTCTTGCTTTTAAGTTTGTCTAAATAATCCTTCGAAAAAACTCAAAAAAGGCCGAGTGAAACTCGTTTGCCCAGGTACTTTAATTAAAATTTGTTGTTATTGATTCAAAGCAAAAGTGTTCATTACGTTTAATTATCAAAGTTACTAAAGTATACAGCAATTAGCAGACTCTTTTGACCTATTTTCTAAGTAAATCCTTATCACATAAGTATCTGAAAAGCATGTTTTAGGTTCAGCGATTATCTCCTCATATAACGCTGATTAGTTAGTGACCGGTGAAGTTGAACGAAGTCAATAATTTTGAGCGTCACCTTCGGGAATTCGAGACGATTATTTACGATACGTATTTTACGAAATTACTTTGGCTTAATACCATATAACCATACACTCATAATTATTTCTTGCAGTTCATATTGTCCATTATGTTTCTACTTTTAAACAAGTATAACAATTATTTTAAGAAGCAACCTGGGTCAATAGTCGTTTTTTTCGTAGAAAAATTTTAGTGACAGTACAAAGTCTGGGTCTCTCTTGGTCTTTTGGGCACACTAAGAGCCGTTAATAGACTCGCTGCTTGCTTGTATGTAGGACTGTATGGAGGCGATATGCAAATCTGTTACACCCCTATTAACTTTTCGGGTATAAATGCACGAAGCTTGCATGAAACTTGTGATAAAGTAAAGAATTAATTACTTAATAGATGCATATTAATTATTGGTGCTATACATTTTCGTATAATTTTGAATATGTAGGTACTTTTATTATGCAAAAATTGATAGTTCCTATAGGATAGCTAATTTTTTATAAAGATAATTAGGCTAAGCGTATGCTGAGACGCAGGCGACACAGATCCACACAACGCAAGATTTTGTAATGCATTCAACATTCTTAGGCTGCGTAAGTTGCGGTACAGCCACATGCAGCACGTGCCTGCAGCACAACGTACGGCACCTTAAGGAGCTAAGTATATTACAAAATCTACCCTTTTTTTTGTTAAGACGGGAAAAATTTACCTAAGCGCACACCCCGTCGTTCGGGACAACAAACATGGTAGTGTGGGACCCTTACCCACTAAAGAAACCCGCCGTGTGCCGTCTCTCCACCTGCGTTGGTGGGCCACTGATACTATGTTGCATGATGATGCAGACTACTACGGCCACTGATACGATGCAGATGACTTCAGTGGTTACAAAATCTACCCTGAACTGCGCTGCGTTGATCTGCGTCGTCTGCGTCTTAGCACGCGATTAGTCTTAATGTTAAGTATAGTGACGTATTTATTAAAATCTGAAGTAAACGCGGACGAAGTCACGAGCAAAGTCTAGTACGCTAAATACCATAAGTGAACTTTTAATATTCTCATCGGTAGTTCCAGATTTTAACGCGTCCAATAATAAAAGATCAGCTTTATTGTTTAGAATCGAAGTACATATCTCTTCTACAGTTATTGTACATATACTATTGTTCAATAATACGATCTATATTCGCATAAATCGGCTATGATAGTGAATTTGCTGGATAGTAAGTGGGTATTTAACTATGATGCTGATGTACTCAGAAGTCGTTAAGATTACAATGAAAGTTTAGAGCTATACATATGAGCTATATATATGACCCTGCCTGATATAAGCCAGCTCTAATCTAGAAACGCCACCCTCTGACACAAAAATTATCTCTACAAAAAATAACCAAAACGAAGGAATTCTCCAGTTTTTTGGGATAAATATTAGCCGATGTCCTTCTTCATATTTCGTTTTATAATTAGATATGCTGAATCTAGGGATGATCGCTTAAGTAATTATGGCGTCAAGAGTAAAGAAAATCACTTGCAGATTTTTAATATTAGTAAAGACTAGCCTTTGCCCCTTAGTTTTGAGGTAGACGGGTCAAGAACTATCAAATAAAAAAAGTTGCATCAAAATCCGTTTAGTACTTTTTGCGCGATGCTCGAACGAACAAACAGATAAAGAGACGATCAGACAAAAAATCTAAAAAAAAATGTTTTGTGTACAAATTACAGATAGGTACGCCTATATAGCCTATTTTTTTCTCAAATATGTTAAATGTACAAACACAGCCCTGTTACAGCTTTATAATTATATAGACATGTAAAAATTCTATAGATATTATATTGACGATATCTGTGACTACAGAGTAACCCATAGTAAGTGCAGATTACTGCCGTTTAAAGACTGAACAATATAAGGAGCACTGTCAAGCCTTTGCTCAAAGTTTAACCAATATACCTTAGTAAGTAAAACCTAAGTAGATAGTATACAGAAGAGAGATTAAGTAATAGGAGTGGCACTGGCTCGCCTATTTATTATCCTTAGCATTACTGCGAACCGTGATAAAATTTTACCAAAATCTAACTAAAGGTCAAGTCGACCTGTCATCGACTTTGTGGTATCAGTGAGATGAAAGACTCAACTAAATTCTAACGGCCTAAGACTTAAGCAGGCTATATCGTAGTACATACCCAGTCGAATAGTTTCAAATTCTTCCCAATTTATTTTGCATGCTTTTTCAGATCGTTGATTAAATACTTTCACAACATTCCTAAATTATTTTGTATTTATTGCACGCCTCATAAGCGAAGTGTTGAGGTAGGTACTGGTCTCGTTTTACGCAGAACAACTGATTTTTCAAACTTAAAATATCTCTATTTATTATATATTGCACTTGCAAAATAATATATACACACATATCAAGAAAAAACACTATTTTCAACACTCATGATATTTTTTGTGCCATTCTTGTTATTTAAACTAGTTAAAAAACTGTTTGAAAAAAGTTATTTCTTCGACGTCCGTGTGTTATAGGTAATGTATGTTAACACGATAATGACCAAAATACTTTACTAATCGAGTCTTTTTTTTCTTTTACGAATTAGTATGATTACCCCTATTACCTTTCACGGTCTGATTCGATGTGATTTAATTTTTATTAAATAAACAAAAAAATAGTGTAAAACCAGCGCTATACCTTATTTCGTGAGAACTATTTGAACTACTTCTATAGATTAATATATAAGTACTTCTTAAAATTAGCGCTAGATGGCGCGTAAGACATGAGAGCCACATTAGTATTTTTTGAAGTTAGCGCTATCTATGTGATTTATTGAAAACTACTTAGTAAGACCAATACATTATTAGTTACTTATCAAATAATCAATTTTATTGTGAAAAATGAAGATTATGAGGCGTGCACTTTTGGATTTTCCAAAGTATTTATTTATTAGTTTCGATTTTGAGATAAATTTAAATCATAAAATTATTGACCATTTATCATATTTATTTAAAGGTAAAATAATTTTGGTAAAATTGGTTTATATTTTTTACTTGCTGTAAATTAAAAATATGTGTATAACAAATAAATACCGAAAATGTTTTTGAGTTTATAGCCTCACTGATAACGAATCAAAGTAAAAAGCACTTCATCACCAAACCAATATCTGTGTAAGAGAAAATCGTGTTTTATTCAATGGCACTTGCAATCGTTTCCTTGGCATCCCTTATCAGTACTGTCACGAAGATTTATACCCAAAAGTGACAACATAAGGTAAAAATAAGCGAAAATTTATTTTACTCTGTGTAGGTAAAATTACTGGGACGATGAGATAATTAAATCTTGTTTGCCTACCACACCGAGCTTGTATTTCAATAGTGATTAATGGGCTATAGATAAATTTATATGCTGCACTCTGAAATTGTTTTCGACACCTGACCCAAACAGAGTGGGGAACGTCAACTCACAATGTCCAAACGGCGTATTCTGGGGGGTTAGAATGTGTCTCACTAAATCGTATCGACATCGCATCGTGCCATTATATAATAGATGCGTAGGTATAGGTGTGTCTGAACACAAAACAATTTTTTTTAGATTTTTTGTCTGTTTGTTTTTTCACGCATCACGCAAAAACTACTGAACGGATTTAGATGCAACTTTTTTATTTAATACCTTTTGATTAGACTTGAAAACTGGTATACATTTTATTCCGCTACTATATCGGAAACCTGAGATATAACCTAAAAACTAGCTTTTGGCTGCGGCTGAGCTGTGGGCAAAGGCAATAGTAATATTATAAATGCGAAAAGGAGTTCGTTTGTTTGTTACACTTTTACCCTGTAACTTCTGAACCAATCATCATGACATGCACACATATAGTCTCGAGACATTGGTTACTTTTTGTCGATGAAAAATGGACACTTCCTTAGAGTGGTACTTCCCCCTATCGATCCGGCCCATTCATACTGGGATAAGCAGGGCTCTACCACTAGCGTTGTAATTTTAATCATAACATATTAAAATCTAAATACATGTATTAAATAACAAGGAAATCATAGAATGCAAATGTATATATGAAGTTCATATTACGTAAAACCACGAAGCCTTTGATATCAGCTAGAGCAAGATGTATACGGCTTCCTGCTAAATTATATCATGCTATAACAATTAAACACCTTTGTAGTTATTAAGGTGAATGGTTAGGAAGCTGGGTGCCATTTTCGTCTTTCATATTAATAGGGATGTAAGTTTATGCCAATACAAATCGATTTGGTTCACTAAATGAAAGTCGTATGTCCCTGTGTTTTTGACTTACAACGCTTCAAAAATGTAAAAAGAAACAAGATACTGAATCATTTGTTCACGTCTGCCTCTTGGACTGATGGTCAAAATCATCCTTAAAACGATAAACATCAAAGAGGCAGATGTGCAGGACTCTGCTTTATCACGGGACGTAGGTTCAAAAATGTGAAAAAAAAGCTATACTAAATCATTTGTTCGACGTTCTCGTTGCATCCATTCGATTCATTAAGACTCCCAGAATAGGAAAAAAGTTTCCAGACACTGATATTTTATTGTGCGATTTTTCTATTTTTTTTCAGGAATGAAGGTACAGCGGGTATTACGGTTTATTATTGTTATACTAACAGTTCACGTAGTAGTGTATTTTTTTCTGTTTTTTATGCAATGAAATAAATTTATAATCAATAAAAAATTAAAAATAATGGCAAACTATTTTCTATGGTTCTTTATATCGTCATTAATTGAAAGATTCGAGTCTGCCAAGTGAACATTTCATATATACACATTTTTAAATCATAAAAATTTGTTTAAAAATTAATTACTTATTAAGTCAGAGGGCTGGACATCTGCCTCGTCGATATTTCTCGTTTTGAAGATGTTTCTGACCATCGTCCAAGAGGCAGACACGAACAAATGATTTAGCATACAGTTTTTTTTTACATTTTTAAGGTGGTTTAAATTTTGGCACCCAGCTCCCTAATCATAAATTGTAAAGCCTTACGTTGTTGTTAAAGGCAAAAAATCACACCTTATTATGCATATTTATTTGTTCTCTAATTAATTACTCATTAGCCAGTGAAAGAAGTCAAGTTTTAACTTACTGTGAAGGTTAACGGTTGGTTTCGATTCTCCACCAATTAATATCTCCTTGAACTCCTTGAACTTTATAAAAGATTGTCATAATTCTATCAGCTGAGCCACTGATTCGTGTCTTAAGGAAGTTTACAATACATAAAATTCGTTATATAAGTGAGAAGATAATGCATTGACCCATATTCTACTTATATTTATGACTCTCACAATGTAAACATTGTACGCTACATTTGCTTCAGTATTTTTTCTTCCCTATTTTCCCCGAAAAGTTAACGACCTAAAATATTTTCAGAGCGACGTATTTTAGAATTTATGAAGGCTCCAAATTCAAGAAGGTACCTGTTTTACGGGCGTCGTGGCGTAGTCGTTAGTGTAACCGACTTCCGTGGATAAGGTCGTGGGTTCGGTTCCCACTCAGGACAATTATTTGTGTGATGAACACAGATATTTGTATTGCGTCTGGGTGTTTTCTATCTATTGTATGTATGTATTTACAAAAAAAAAGTAATATATGTATTATATCCATAATCTTGTACCCATAACACAAACGTTAAGCTTAGTTTGGGACCAGAGGACGTTGTGTGAAATGTCCGTGAATATTTATTATTATTTTATTTATTATTTATTTCTGTTAGTCCTCACATTTTATACGCAGTTTACTAGTCTGAAACAAACTTATGTAGGTATGTAATAGAGATCGAATTGATAGAAACTTATAGAGGTCCCAAGTTTTCTGCCCTTTAGTAGTCTTACTCTTTTTAGGTACTACTCAGGTTATAGAATTTTGACGGGAAAAAAACAAAAAAAAACCCCACTAAATGAGTCTTTTAAACCGAATTAAGTACAAGCATATTTGGCAAATAATGAGATAATTCTGAGAAGAAAGTGAATTAGAAACTGGTTTTCAGCTTTTAAGTGAAACTTTCAGAACTAATTTTCCAAGGCTTCAAATGCCATCTAATATTAAGAGGTAATCACTGGCTATGGACTCACTTTTAAAAAAATATGAAGCCGCTGTTCACCATTTCATTTCATATTAATTCACGATTGTGAAATATATATACACGGCTATTTTCGAAATCAAGGTACTTTACAGTCGGTCGCACTCAAATCATCGCAACTGACGTGTGACAACTGAGTACTGCCATTCGGCACCCAACTCTACTACCAGTAACGCAATGGTGACTGCACAGATGGCGGAGTGGTTTAGACACCGGCCCTCCTGTCCGAGTGTTGTGGGTTCGATTCCCACACAGGACAACTCTTTGTGTGATCCACAAATAGTTATTCTGAGTCTGGGTGTACTTTGTGTCCGTGAAATTGTAATGTCCCCCGCGATACAAGGAATTTTGATTCGTGCAGGGTGCTGTCTTCTTAAAAAAAAATTCTTACTTTCCTTAGGCGCTCCGTACGAGCCCCGCAGTAGAGAATGTGGTGGTGACACTACTATTCTTAGTCCGTCACCACACGGACAGAAAACAGCTGAGATAAACGAGCCACAGCTGCAATGTTGAGCAGTAACCCCATGATTTCTAATATTTTTATCCCTGTGACACATAATACCTATCATTTTCCTATGCAAATTAGCGAAGATTAGACAGCCATCTCGTATTTACAACTAATTAAACCTCTCTGTAATCCTGCAGGGATTGCACGGGTATTTACTGCTTTTACATAATCTGTAATTTTACTTGTATTAAACTTTTGTTTAAATTGTGTATATTGCTCATTCTATTATATCTTGGCTAATTGGGAAAATGAGTTTTTGCTTGGACTGCGTTTCTATTAATACATCTGGAAAGACGGCACATGGTGGGTTTATTTAGTGAGTGAGGGCCAGCAGTCTGCTCTGTTTGTTGCACCGAACGACGGGGTGTGTAGTTAGGTACATTTTTACCGCCTTAACAAAAAAAAAGGCTTTCTATCAGATATTTTCTTACATTATTCTCTTATTATTTATCACTGTTTACAATTTAAAATTAAATGTTCGCCAATCCTATGTTAATTTGTTCGCGCAATGCGCAAGAACTACTGAACGCATTTTGATGTAACTTTTTTATATAGATTTTTTATTTTTATTTTTGTCTGTCTGTCTGTTTATCTACGAAACGGTTGGACAGATTTAGGTGGGACTGCTATTGGCAGATAGCTGATATTATAAGGACTAACTTAGCCTCCTTTTATTTTGGAAAAGGAATTAGGATTCCGCGTAAAAAAACATCTAAATTCCACCCAGAACGAGTCGCGGGTAGCAGCTATTAGCGTTCCGTTAACCTTTTCAATTTAATAATTTAAACTAAACTTGTAAATGCCATGTATTTGTTTTTGATACTTTTATGTTGACGTCAACATACAAATCGATATTCTATTATTATCTATACATAATAATAAAGTCGCATACGCGTCTGTTTATTTGACCACTATCTTCTTCTAGATCACACAACGGATAACGGTTTTGGTAATTCCTAATCATCCTAATTTTATTAAAGTAATGAAATACTTTATAATTATGTTGCGGAAAAAAACTATTTGAGGCACACGCTGGCTAAATGCTAAGAGATATTATTATGGTAAAATAATGCTTTCGCTACATAACGAAATAGCAAGAAAATTGGTCGACTTTACGCGTGACCAGAGGGCTGGGTTGGCCTGTATTTTGCATAAAGAATAAGTGCATTGCCATACAACCTGGCAATGCTGCCAACCCTCCGTGTGCCAGCCTTATGGGCACGTTACCCAATGACGGTGACGTAGAGGAATTCTTCGATGCCTAGAAATAGTTATTTGTAAATATTATATTGTATGTTACAAGCCGTGTGAGGCCGGCTGTGCCGTGTGGGGCCGGCTGTGTCGTGTGGGGCCGGCTTTAGAATTGATGAAGATTGAGGCTGATGGATGGATAGATGGATGTTAAAAGGTTTTGAAAAATTGTTCTTCAAAAATCCTAGAGATATTAGTTTTACAACCATACCAAGCGACGACGAGTTTCTTGTACATTAGCTTAACCTTTTCAATTTAATGTCGACTAATTCGACCTAAATTAGCTCGCTAACCTTTTGTATTTATGAGCCTATTTTTACTACTAACACTTTTAGTACATATGTAAGTATATTGTGTTGTATTATAAAACGACGACGAGCATCAAAGCGGAAGCTTATCTCCCGTATTTTTATTTATCCTTCTAGATAATGAACTCAGGCATGTATACGTCACTAATAAAGTCTTTATATTACGTGTACCTATTTTCTCATAAAAGCTAAGTTAATAGAGAAATTCGTAAAGCAAAATATATACAAAGTCCACAAAGGATTTTGGTACTAATTATAATAAGAAGTGGATTTACTTGAACATAATGTTGTTATTTATGTGCCGCATTTAAATAGAATTTAGTAGGTAGTTAATTATTATTAACTTTATGATCTGTTTTTTGCACTTTACATGCTCAGCTACTTTTTAAGAACAAATTATTTGTGAATGTGGAAAAATAGAACTTTAGTGCGAGCGGGATTATTAACTTATATGATATAACTTTTTATCCCGAAAAAATGAATAGTTTTCGTAGCATAGATATTATTGCTATACATTATATACGGCTTGAATGAAATGTTGTTGTCGTTGTGTGATAATGTTGACAAACACAGAATATTTTTTTATCCCCATAAAGGTATTATTTGGGTTATGCCAAAACTTATGCAAAACTCAGACTAAATTGTGTATTTAGTCTGAGTGCCAAAACGACTCTATGGATATTTTGACGCAGACGAAGTTTTAGAAAGAATATAATAAGAAATATATTAATATTTCTTACTATCTTTTGCCTATATGATAAATTCGCTTAAGGGCCTATGCACACAGCGTTTTTACAACTCGCCGTCGACGCGTTATCATCGATACATCGTTTGTATCGATTCAAAAGCGATACACAGGCGAGTCAGACGCAGCTTTTAAACCTTTGCACACCTGTTTTTTTCAGAGAATCTAGCCAGAATGTAGTTCATAATATATTTGCGCAGTCTACAAATTACTATCTTGCATTAAAATATTTGTCAATAAATGTTTACAAAGTTCTCTAATACATAAGGATTATTTCGTTGCACGATTGCTGTCGGAGTGCTATTCAAAGAAGCCGCTTTATACCAATTCGTTTCAGATAAGTAAGTACAAAGCATTCCAAATAGATTGATATAGGTAAATGTGGAGTCTCAGGACTCCGAAAATAATTTGTACTTAAATAGTAGCGGAGCATATCAAATATAAAAAAATATAGATCAAAAATGTTTAATTGTTAGCGCTTTTTGGTTGTCAGTTGTTTTACAACTAATATATTGTGTATGGTACTAAATACTTGTTAAGTTTTTATGCTGCCCATTAATAAAATTATATTTTAATTTTATGGGTAGTACTTAAATATAAATTTAAAATTGGGTCACTTCTGCATAACTTTTTGCTAACGATGTTCCACCACTTCAATTCTCCCAGACGATTTTGATTTGGAGTAGTGCCAAAGTTTTGAGAATTCCGAAATACGTTTACGCTGCCACAAGTATTGCTTTTTAATAGATTAAATTGAGTACTTTATGTTAGACATTATAATAATTTAAGATATTTGAGATAAAATGACTATATTATGTTATGTAAGCTATCTAAGCCCAAAACGATTGTTTTTAAAAATTTCGTCTACATATATCTGTTAGTCGGTTCCATGGACGTATAAAAATATTTATACGTCCATTGTCAGTTCTTTTGTTTGCACATCAGGTAAAACTACTGCATTAATTTGAATGTAATTATTTAATTTCTGAGCTCATGATTAAATTTAAACTTTTTTCTCAAATTAGCAGTAAAATACATAGTTGATTTTCAACCGACTTCAAAAAGGAGGAGGTTTTCAATTAGACTGTATGTTTTTTGTATGTTTGTTACACGATTATTCCGCCAATTATCAATTGGTTTCAATGATTATTTTTTTGTTTGGTAGGTTCTACTTCAGAGGTGGCCCCATTTAAATCTTATCGTAATCGGTTTAGCGGTTTTTAAAAAATCAACAACAATATAAAAAATTGTATACATCAATAATATTTTTATGTCATTGGAACAGTGCGTTTAGTTGGCGTACCCTTATTATATAGAAAGCCTTTCTTCATGGCCTTCGGAAGAATCTCCAAGACGCTGTGCTCTGTTTCCTTCTCAACTGCGCTTTGAGCGCTCAACTTTGTCATTTTCAGACTCCTGTGCTCGACTCTTTCTCCTACGAGATGCACCTAAGGAAGGCCTCCCCATGTACCACCTATTCTAACCTACGCATCTATTATAAAAAATCACTGCAAAGTAAAAATAATATATTTTTAATAAAAAAAAAAACCATCTTCAAAAGACACCCAGGAACTAAAAAGAAAAAAATACAATTATTGTGCTAGACACCTAACTACTGATGTGTTTGAAGTCGGTGCCTAATCCAAAAATAACAAAAACAAAGATGCCTATTTATATATAATAAAATTAATATCATTTTTGGCATCAAAGATACATTCTCACTCTACGTTTATCCCGAAAAAAAATGTCTACTCGTGCGAAGACGGGACAAGCCGATGGTGTATAATAAAAATCATCGTATTATCAGTCCTAATTACAATTTAAACAATATTTTGCAACTGGAAGGTAGCTTAAACCTTTTAAACGTCAGCTGTATAATTAAAAATACTTACTTGAAATGTATACTTACATGATACATCATAGAAACTGTGTTACTGCAAGCAAGTGAAATAAATAAATTATTATTATAGAAATACTTCAAGGCTGGTCAAGCGTTTTAGTTCGAGAAGCTGCTTCCATCAAAAAATAAGCTATACGTATAAAAGTAACACGAGCTTGTATAAATCAACGTCAAAACTCTCAAATGCTTAATTATTTTTAATTAAGAATAATTAATGTGTCTGCGTAGAAGGGTTAAGCTCATATCGGCAGATTCTGTAAACGACGCCTGGCGTTATTGAGCCAATGGCTGTAAGCGATGATATATTTTGACACTTAATGGCCTGCGTCATTGTTTTCCTTCAAATATAATCCACAGTGACGTTTATAGTACAGATGATTTCTAGTATCTTTGACTAGCTCCATTGCGGTCCTTCTGTTAGCCAGGATCTAACAGGAGGACCGTGGCTATGGCTACTGGGCTGACATCAAGAATTCAGGCTCTGATAATCCAGAGAAATACTTTTAACTATCTTAAAATCTGTAAATGTAAAAAAAACAAAGCATCACGCCTGTATCCCCGAAGGGGTAAGTAGAGGTGTATTACACACCTACGATTTGCCAGCTATGTTTAAGTCCCATGTAATAGGAGGCGAGCCTATTGCCGTCAACCGGGCACATTTCCAAACTCTGGGCTGCTACTGAGAATTTATCTTTTTACGAAAAAGTTCCATAATATTACCCGACCCGGAGATCGAACCCGAGACCCCATGATCAGTAATCGCACACACTACCGCTGCACCACCGAGGCAGTTATTTAAAGCTATCATTGTTTATTTTATTACTCATTTAAGGTCCCACTGCTGCAAATGAACTTCCTATCCTATGCGCTAGAACTTGGGCTGCCAATGCCTCAATCATTAAAGTCTGCGTGATAAAACACTGTACAACTTTGGGGCATTCTTTTTTGTTATAGTACTTTTTCTATAAAAATAAAATATAATGTATATTCAACAAAAAAAGACAGAAATTATATTTATAGCCTCTTACAAAGGTTTTTATGTTGTGAAGTATTACAGTTGTTATAATATGCTTTTGTACAACTTAACGCCAGCTGGTGATTTCCAATGTGAGTTTTCAGTAAAAACTATATGCAAAAAGACTAAACCAACTTGCCAGCCATACCTACCAAAACCAATCAATTCGAGCCCCAGTGAGAGTGAATTAATACCATACCGGTCGTATGGAATGGCATAAGCTTTTAGTTCGAGATTACTTTCAAACGTTGTGGATAATCTGTTTAATTATACTGGCTCATTCGTATCATCTATGGAATGCAATGGTAAAATTTTGTATACTTACTACATGTTTAAACGCGGATCCGGCTCGTCTTTACAAGAGTAGTCAATAAAACGATAATGTGAATATAAGCAGTTGGTAAGCCATGCGATTTATTTTACTGGAATAAAAAGTATTAATTCAGTATATATCCAGCCTTATATCAAACAAATCCGTTCAGGTAAACAATTGTAATGTTACAAATATATAAACATACACCGCCTTATTACAAAACATAGTCTAACTCTTAAACCAGGTCCATATCATCTTTAGACCACGGTTTAACAAAATTCTTATTACAAAATCAGTTTTAAGCGTTAAACCATGTACTAAAAGATAAACTACCGGGAAACCTAGTTTAAGTAGTTTAGGCTGGTCTAAGTCTAAATGTCAAAGTAATGTCAAATATTTTAGTTGGAAGTTATGGTTAATATTAAATTATGATTTTATGCTTTTTATGTGAAAAGTGAATAATAATATGTTCGATTTAATTTATGTGAAAGATATTTAAGTGACCGCTCTCTCAGAAATGCCATGCCGAGCCAATATACCTACCTACGCATAAATTCTGTTAGTTACAGAATTTTCTCCTGTAGAATTGGATACAATCAAGATAACAAAGAAGATACAAAATGGAAAAGATGGGGCAGGACTTTGCCAAAGGACAAACAGAGAGGAGAAATAAAATACAACAATGCAATATGACATTATTTATACCTATACCTTCTACATAACAACTATCATATTTGAATAAAAAATCCAATGGTGGCAACTAAAGACCAATAGATGAAAATCAGCTAGCAATCTCAAGATATTAAAGTTTATATTTTATATAATGAGTGAATTTGTATTAGGATAAATAAAATGTTACATCTATTTTTCTTGTCTAATCAATTAATTCTATCTATCTAGTTAATATAACGGTAAAGCATTGTATTGTGGCAGTCGAATCATGCTCGAATGGGTACCTATACCTGAAAATCAGTGCTGCAGCAGCCAAATGTTGGTTGGCTGAGGTAGGACCTTTTTAGCTTCTACAAGTTGTATAATATTGCATAAGTATAGTGTATGTGATTCGAATGTTGTAGAAACTAAATTAACAGGTATTTATCTTTATTTTCTTTGTTTTCCTAATACGTTACTTTCATTTAACTCAAAGGATTGAACTCTTCACATACCTATAGGTATGTCTTGCACAGTGATTAGGTATTAACACCCTGGTAAATAACTTTAAATGGCAATAATATATTTTATATAGAAAAATAAAACAGTATTAAATGATGCACTAAGTATTATTTTAATAATAATAAAATTTTAGTCTCACAATTATATTTATACAAAAATGTTTCCACGGTATTCAGTATTACCTACATATTCGCAACAGTTTTGTTTAATATTAATTTTGTAAGATTCGTATTGTATCCTGAGGTTTTAAGTAAGTAATAATAATTCACTATAAAATAATAGCATGGTACAGTGCATTCCAGATGACTACTTCAATTTGCGTACCATATATAACTTCGCTCGTTAACCATAACTTCCAATAAAAATATTTGACATTACTTTGACATTTAGACTTAGACCAGCCTAAACTACTTAAACTAGGTTTCCCGGTAGTTTTTCTTTTAGTACATGGTTTAACGCTTAAAACTCATTTTGTAATAAGAATTTTGTTAAACCGTGGTCTAAAGATGATATAGACCTGGTTTAGGAGTTAGACTATGTTTTGTAATAAGGCGGACAATGTTCCATATTTTAGAATTTACGCTATAACGAATTAATTTTCGTATACATATGAGGGGATCATGGATTTGGGGACACATTGTAACTAATTACTCATCTGTACGAATAGTCGCTGAAAATGAACAGCAGCTACATTCATTGTGTAGCGACCGTTGTCTTTGTGGTGCTGACATCGTAATAACCCGAGAACATGACATTTTCCATTAGCTGCTATCCATAACTATATTATGAACAAGTATGTCAATTTAACAACTTAGCTGAGCATGTTGGCTAATTTTGTTGTAGTGTGATACTACTGTCACTAACATACTGGATTGCATATCTAATATATAACAGTCTCGTGTCACAGTGTTTGTCGCCATTCTCCTCTGAAACGGCTTAACCGATTTTTATGAAATTTTGTGTGTATATTCAGTAGATCCAAGAATAGAACGTAAACTATTTTTCATACCCCTAAGTGATAAGGGTAGTCGACAGCAAAAATAATATTTTTATTTTTTGGATCATATTTCTTATGTAATTTTTTTTTATTATTCGTAATTTTCACCCTTCCACTGCCAACCCCTATTTTTAAATAGCGATATTAGTACTTTAATAATTTTCATTGAAAAATATTCACGAAAAACAAATCGCCGGGTAAGCTAGTAGTAAACTAGCTTCTGCTAAGGCATTATTTAGTTGTCAATTATATCTCAAAGTCACGACAGAATAGTGAAATTAAGTGAATACTATTAATTAAATAAACAAGAATGTTTCTTTAAAATCTGTTAACTGCTTTTTACGTGATGTGTGAAAAAATAAACAAATTCAAAATCTATAAAAAAAATACATGCATCTGAATTCAAACCATTTTTTATAAAATGATAAATAGCATTTTCTTTTCAAGTATATATTTTGAGTTTTGTCCGTGTGGTGACGGACTAAGAATACAAGTGACACCACCCCATTCTTTCCCACGTGTGTCGTATGAGGCGACTAAGGGAAGTAAGCAATTATCATCCATTGCATGACTGGTGGTAGGGCTGGATACCAAATGCTATACTCTCGGTATAGTTGAGTCCATGAGCGATGGTCACCATTTATCATCGGATGGGCCGTGGCTAGTCTGCCACTACAAGCAAAAAAAATTGGTGTCGGACTAAGAATACAAGTGTCACCAACCCATTTTTTCCCACAGGTGTCGTATGAGGCGAATAAGATAATTAAGCAATCATAGCCCACTGCATTACTGGTAGTAGAGCTGGTACTGGAAGTGAGAGTACTCACTTGGTATCGGGCCCGAGCGGGTTGGTACCACCATCTCCCGTGTGACCGGCCATGAAGCACATCGTTGTGTTTTGGTTGTAGCAGGAGATAGCCGCTTATATTTCATTTCATATCTGTGAAATGAATTGGTGAGCAGTGGCTTCACAATACTCTTGGTATAGTCGAGTTCATGGGCGAGGGTTACCATTTATAATCAGATGGACCGTGGCTCTCCTGCCACTACATGCAATAAAAAAAAAACCTTCACAGAGCTGTATGTTACAGTTTTATAACATTATAAATATTTATTATTATGTATTACGAAAACCGTAACCATGAATGCCGACGTTTTAAATATAAAGTATTTAAAACGTCGGGAGAAAATCAAATAAACGCGACAAATTCCGTAAAAGTATTTTTTTTTTGTGATAGCTAGTGAGACTTAAAAATTCGTAGATTTTTTGTTTCGGCTGCTTAACTTGAGATCTAAAAAGCTTGCTTTGACTGCGGCGGAGCCACGAGTAAAGGCTAGTTTATAGGACTATTAGCATGGAAAAGTGTACTTCCTCGAAGTTTTATTCATGTGACACTGAAATACTATGAAAATATATAATAAAGACGAATTAAAGCCTTAAAGAACAAATTATTTGTGAAAGTGGACCGTTATCGCAGTCACTTAACGGTGACACCCAATCTCCTCTTTACTATTATTTTAGATGTCTTTAAGACGATGGGGTTGAATGGGAAGCAGGTTTAAATCCTGCTCACAGTAAAGCTATTTTTTTCTATAATACTTTCTAACATTTACGCGAATTTTACACATTTTGAAATAAAACTACGTTTACGGAATCCATCGCGTTTACTTGATTTTTATACTATCCCGACGTTTCGAATACTTTACAGCATTCATGAACACGGGTGGACTTAGATGGTAGATGTCCAAAGCTGATATGTTGCTACAACGGTTTCGTCTAAACAGTAATATGATTTTACAAATTTTTGGTTTATTTATTTCAACCCACATAATATTCGTTTAGAAACACAATTATAAATATCTACTCTAAGATTTATGCTTACAATGTATGAGATTTTAAGCTAGTGTAATAAAATTAGTATAATACTCCTTTAAGTTTTAAAATTTTTGTTTATATTTAGTGCTTAAATATTCTACCACAAACTACCAATTAAAATTTTTAAGTAATCAAAAAACTACTATTAAGAATACAATATTGATTATTAGTTTCTATTATTAAATATATTGATTTGAATAGAAGCTAACACTAAAAAGCTACTACCGGATCGGAACGCGGCCTGACTGAGAAAGATCCGGCCAGAATACTCAGTAGGCAACAACTTGTTATGGATTATAAAATTTATGCGGAAATACTAACTAATCACTATTGTGGGTTTATCTACACAATAAGCGCTAACTGTATCTTGCAATCTTGTGGTGTGCCTTCTTGTATTCTGTTTGGTGAGGCCTATCACTGAATTCCAGCTTGATGGTAAGACCCAGCCGTCTTCTCTATTGAAATTGGGATGTTTCTTAATTTCAATAGCCTCACGTATCATTCTAGGACGATATCGATGTTCTTTTGCAAGGATTTGAGTTTTGTCAAACCTGATGTAATGGCGGGTGTGGTCCTGTGTGTGCTCACAAATTGCAGACTTTGTATAGCGACGGTGCTTCACATCAGCTATGTGTTCTTTGATCCGAGTTCTTATGGATCTTTTTGTTTGCCCAATGTAGGAGAGACCACAATCACAATCCAGCTTTTACACTTCTGCATCCTGTAAGGGTATATGGCACTTGACTGGTGGTAAAAATTCACTAATTCTTTTGAGTGGCTTATAGTAGGTTTTAATTGAAGCTTTCTTCAGAATGTAACCAGTCTTGTCAGTGACTCCTTTAACACAGGGCAGGACTGCAGGGAGGCGCTCAACTTTGGGTGGCTTCACTCGGTTTCTGTGACGGCGGCGTGGAACCTGCAGTTTATTAGCACGTAAAACTTTCTTTACATGTTGCAACTCCCTAGCCAGGTGTTCTTCATCACAGATTCCTTGTGCTCTCTAAAACAAGGATTTAGACACGGTAGCTAACTGTGAAGGATGGTGGTGAGATTCTTCATTCAGGTACTTATCAGTGTGGGTTTTCTTTCGATACACTGTATGACTCAAGGTGTTGTTGGGGTTACGGATTACCATAACATCTAAGAAAGCTAAAGAGTTATTTGAATCCAGTTCCATAGCGAATTGAATTTTAGGATTGATGGAGTTCAGATGGTTAAGAAACACGGTTACTTTATCACATGGTAATATAGTGAAAGTGTCATCTACATACTGCTTGTAAGAACGTGGGACCACAGGTGAGGTTTTTAGGGCAGTCTCCTCGAAGTCTTCCATGAAAATGTCAGCAACAACGGGAGAGACTGGCGAACCCATGGCCACTCTGTCCACTTGCTTGTAGAAGCCATCATTCCACATAATGTAGCCATATGTGAGGCAGTACTTTAACAGTTCAGCGTATTCCATAGGTATGTTGTTCTCTGATAGTTTCTTAGATACAATTCTGATGCATTCTTCCACAGGTAGGCAGGTAAAGAGTGACTGGACATCAAAACTCACCATAGTTTCATTGTTAGCAAGATGAAGGTGTTTAATCTCACTTACAAAATGGTATGAGTCTTTTATGAACGCATCTGTATGTCTTCGGAGCTGTGAGAGAACGTTTGCCAGTAACTGAGCGACTTTATAAGTAGGTGAGTCGATCTGGCTTACAATAGGTCGTAGTAGTGCGTTCGGTTTGTGTATCTTAGGCAACCCATACAATTTAGGTGGTTTTGCACAAGGTGGTACCAGGGTTTTTACATCTAGATTCAATGCTTCGGAGTGCTGGTTGAGTAACTTTTTCATATTATTTAGTGTACAGTTGGTCGGGTCAGTTTTAACCTTTTCATAAGTAGACTCATCCGATAAAAGGTGTTAAATTTTGGCATTATAATCAGACGTGTCCATCACCACAGTAGCGTTACCCTTATCTGCGCGCAGGATGACGACGTCTGGTCTGTTGCGTAGGTTCTTCAACGCCAAATATTATAATTTGGACAAATTTGGTTTCGGCCATTTACTTCGACGTAACAGTGAAGATACGTCTTGGCGAATAGCCTCCATGTCGTCCGGTTTTATAACATTTTTGGCCAGCACGTCCTCAACAGCACAGATAATTTCCTCATAGGGGATTCGGTTTGGCGCTACAGCAAAATTTAAACCTGTATTTAGTACCTGAATTGAAGATTCATCTAACGATTGTTTTGACAAATTTATGACAGCTAGATCTGGATCTGCGTATGAGTCTATGGTTGACGGGCGCGTTCCGTTTCCACAGATGCCATGTTGCGTTCCAGTAAAATCATTTGATTTTTGCAACAGTTTTTCAAATTTGATAAGGTGTTTATTTTTGCATTCATTATACCAATGTCTTTTGCGCTTGTTTAAGTTTTCGATGCAATTTTTGAAATCAGCTGTCGTCAAAACAATCTTAATTTTATTAGATATTGTCTCAATCTGTTGGTTAATATTGTGTAGATCAAATCTATTTTGACGAATAACCGCTACTAACAACTTTTTGCTGGCTTGGTTTAATATCTTAGCGCTTCCTCGTATGTTCTTCTTGGTGGAAATTTTGACACACGTAGAATGAGATTGTGGTCACGACATCTCTTCAAGAAATTCAACGATGTTACATATCTTGCACGGTTAGTCTTGAGATATTCCAATCGCCGTATTTTTTCATATATTTCCAGTCCGTACTGGTTTATATAATACTTTCTAACATTTACGCGACTTTTGTTTAAACCATATATCAGCTTTGGACATCTACCATCTAAGTCCCGTGATCATGAATGCTGTAAAGTATTCGAAACGTCGGGATAGTATAAAAATCAAGTAAATAACGATAAATAGCGATAGATTCCGTAAACGTAGTTTTATATTTTTCTACTTTCACAAATAATTTGTTGTTTTAAAGTAGCCGAGCATGTAAAATACAGACCAAAATATTGAAGCCTTGAGCTCATTTTGAAACAAAACCATCTAACGGCATGTAATTCTAAACAGACACTTGTTACGTCTTTTATTATATGTATAACATATCAAAGCGCTACTTATCCTGAGAGAGATTCTATAGTAATCTGAAGCTGTTCATAGAGGAACACTTGTAAAGTAGGTACTTGTGCCCAGCTATGTATTGCGCAGTATTCTAGCCCAAGGCCTAAATATATATAAGTAAGTATTTACGGCCAAACGTCATGTATATGTAGAGGTACACATATATTTAACTGTGTAAGTACACGTACACGAATAGGTATGTGTTAAGTATCACTCGCCGTTTTCCCCATTTTTTAATAGTGTATATATATATTGTGCCAGTCCGGTTGCGAGCTTCGGATATGTCGCATGCGCACGTAAACACTTCGCGGTATTAGACTGTATGTGGAGTCAGAGTATTGAACTTATTATGTACTTACCTATAGCATAAGCTATTGTAGACATGTATGTGCATAAAACATGTGTTGTGTCTTATAAATATTATAATGGTGTATATAGGTTCTAGTTACATAGAGAGGAATGAGTGAACGTCAGTATCGTATGAAATGATATTTATTTCTGAGTTACAAATAATACTTAAGACTAGGTAACACAATGATGCTTACTTAGCACTACGCGACAACATATTTAGCACCGTTATATTAATATGGATCGACCAAGGTATGTCCTTACACCTCCCCTGAAAGTTCGACCGTCACACCCCTTCCAATAAAAGAGAAAAAAAAAATATAATATTTAAAAAAATAATACATTACGACATAATTTTATTTTTTCTACGAAACAGTTTGCTTATTCTTAAAACCATTGAAATAAAAACACAGTAAAAAAAATATACATAAAAATCTTAAAGGAATCAAATATGAAATAATTTCGTAAGATTTTTGTGAATAGCATATTCTTTACCATCTTTGATTACTTTAACATTAGGTGGAATATCAACAATAACCTTGTATGGACCATTATAAATATTATCAAGCTTTGTGCCAGTCTGGTTTCTTATCAAAACTAAATCACCTTATTTGTCACTAGTTGTAAACATTTTTTGATCATATATACTTTTTCGTAAAATTTTGCTATTTAACAAACTTTCTTTAGCTTCAGTTGGCGCTTTTTGTTGTCTATATTTTAACTCTAGTGGATAACTTTCAAAGTTATACAACGGATCAATATGCGTTTGTAAATTGCTAGGAAGATTACATGGTTTTCCGAATACTAATTCGTATGGAGTATATTTTGTTTCTGTGTGTACTGTCGCGTTATAGGAAAAACACCAAAATGGTACCCAATCGCTCCAATTGTTTTTATGATTATTACACTGTATTCTGAGATAAGCATCCAAATTTTTGTGTGAATTTTCTATAGAACCTTGAACTTGAACTTATATGGACTCTTTGTTTTTTGATATTTTAATTGTTTTTTGCATGTTTTGTTTTTTTTTTATGTTACTGTTTTTTGTTGTTATTTTTATTACTTTTTTATTACTTGTTGATACACTATTTACATTATTTACATCATGTTTACTTATTTAATTGTTCAAAATTTCTCGATATGCTATATTAGTAGTAATATTATCATTTGGTACTAAAATATATTGTCTTTCAGGAGTTCCAACCCGAGATAAGCCAACATATAACTGCCCATGGGAAAAACAGTGCTTTCTCAGGTCAATGCTCACCAGAGAAAATGTTTGACCCTAGCACTTATTAATAGTGAGAGCAAAAGAGACCTTGATGGGATACTGTAACCTCTTAAACGGTATAGGTAAATCAGTCGGAATCATGGGTATCCGCGGAATATAAGCAAGTTGTTCCACTGCTGGCTCTGTGAGAATGGTCACCACGATTATATTCTCCTGCAACTCTTTTATGAGCAGCTTTATGCTATTACACATGTTGGGGGGTCTCAAGTTTCTTAAAAGCATGATAGGAATGACAACTTTTAGCATAAGGTCGTGGGGAGGTAAGCCAGAAGGACTCAAAGAATTTAAAAATTCTTGAGGATAGTGCACTGTATCCTCAATATTACACACCGTGTCAATGGACTTATAGTGTTTGACTTGACCGGGAATTTATCCTAAAATTATTTTATTTATCTCATTCACTGAATCGTTTCTGGGTGAGACTATTGCCCTAGAACAGAGCCAATGATAATCTCTTTCCATTAAACTTTCAAGATCGGGATATTTTGCGTCTATCAGATCTTCTAACCTGTGTAATATGTGATCTAACCGATTGTCAAGTTTAATGTCATCCCTACTGTTGGTGTTAGGACAGCAAAGTCATCATCAGTAGTCATCCAAAAACACTTCTTATAATTAAGACCTGACATTGCTATGGTCATTAGTCTTGAAAATACACTGGGACTTGTTTTAAGACCCATAGGACACCGTTTCATTTGATACTGTCGTTTGGCTGTAAAATCTGTACATTTACGCGAGTCTTGATCTAGGGAGAGTTGATACATTTTATTTAAACTGAAAGATGTATATTTTCGAGAATTTTCGTTAAGTGAAAGTTGGTAATAACTTTGTGAAAGATCTAATTTAGAAAAGTAAACACTACCTGATAGGGAATCTAATATTTCGGTAATGTTGGGCAATGGAAATTTATCATCTTTTATTTTCGTATTTAAATGACGATAATCAAGTTTAAGAATTAACAAGTCTCCATTTTTTTGTTATTTGATTTATCCGCTTTTTTTGGCACTGATAATACCGGACTTGACCACTTGGACGTAGTTTCCTCAATAATATCGTTGTTTAACATATCTCGAATTTGATTTTGAACCTCTTTTTTAAGGCTATGTGGGATCCTATACGGTTTTACGTAAACTGGAGTTTTTATTATCTATTAAAGTGATAGAATGTTCCAACAAATTTGTGACTGACAATTTATCTCCTGGCAAGTAAAAAACGTCAGCGTATTTTGCGCATATATTTTCAATACTTTTTTTTTCTTCCTTATTCATACAGTTTAAATCAAGTAAGTCAAAGAAAGACTTAATCCGATCTACCGAAATGTATTTTCGATTTCACATTTTTCACCAGGGGCTCCAGGTGGTCCAGAGCCAGGGCCAGCACCCGGGCGGGTATCCCATCCGGACCGGGGGCGGTGTTCTGGGATCATATCCACGAAACAGCCGCCCCCATTTCCGACACAGTGACGGGCGGTACACTGAGGTCTTCTTCCCCGCAGTCCGAAGACTCCCGGTCCTGTCCGTTCAGGATTACGGGTCGGGCCGAACGGTGGTCTACATCAGACCGTGACCACCGCTCGCAAAGCAAACGTCGAGCCCGTCGCCACTCGGGCTGAAAGTCCCGCCTCCGGGGACGGGGGGGTCACTGTGTCTCCGCTGTCCCCACCCCAAGATCGGGGGGGCCACTGTGGCCCCGCCGACCCTCCACGGCGGACCTATCCACTGTGCCCTCTGCTAATCAGAGGGACACGCGGAGACCCGTCCCCTGCCGGGATTCAGCCGCCGGCACAAGAGTGCCGACATTGCCCGGGGTGCACAAACGCGGAGGTATCCCAACCCGCACCTCGTGGGGGCCGTCCTACGCTGCGCCGTCCGATTCGAGGTCGCCACTCGAGAACCTTTCTTCCCCAACGGTTGTCGGTTCGTCGAGCGATGTGGCCTGCCCATTGCCACTTCAGCATGGCAACCAGACGGGCTATGTCGGTCACTCTCGTTCTCCTACGGATCTCCGTATTACGGATTCGATCACGTAGGGAAATAACAAGCATAGCCCGCTCCATGGCCCGCTGAGCGACTTTGAGCCTTGATAAGAGGCCAACATTCAGAGACCACATCTCTGTTCCATATGTCATCACTGGTAACACACACTGGTCGTAGACCTTCGTTTTCAGACACTGCGGAATATTGGACGAGAAGATCTTTCTCAGCTTCCCGAACGCTGCCCAGCCGAGTTGGATTCATCGATTGACCTCTTTCTCAAAGTTGTGCCTACCTAACTGTTTGTCCCAGGTAGACATAGTGGTCAACAACTTCGAGAAGTGCACTCCCGACCAGGGCCGGTGCTGAAATGACATGGCCATTAGACATGACTTTCGTCTTGTCCATGTTCATTTTGAGACCCACTGAGCATAGTGCCAAGGTCCTCCAGCGATTCTGCCACGACTACGATGTCGTTGGCATATCGAAGGTGAGTGATTTATTCACCATTATGTTGATACCGAATCCGGTCCAGTCCAAGAGCTTGAAGACATCTTCTAATGCAGCGGTGAAGAGTTTCGGGGAGATAACGTTTCCCTGTCTAACACCTCTCTGCAGTTGGATCGGTTTCGTACTCCTGTCCTGAACACGGACTGACATGGTGGCGTTTCTACACAAGCACTTCAGTACTTCGATGTACCAATAGTCAATTACTGTAATTGCGTCGTCACTTTCGCATCTATAATGTAAGGCTAGTAAGGATTCTATTTTTTTTTATTTCCTTACTAATGTTATATATGTGAACTCTTTGAATTTTATCACCCATTAACGAGTCGTGTATATAGCACAAGCGTTAAGCTCAGTTTGGGACCAGAGGACGTTGTGTGAAATGTACGTGAATATTTATTTATAGATAGGCACTAATCTCCTTACTGAGTGAATTAGGTATTTAAGATGTACTCTACTAACTTGATTTAATGACAAATACAACAAAAGCTTCATTTAAGTTAAATGTCTGAATCAAGTATGTTTCAAAATTATTAATATTGTGTATAAGAGTAAATCTTTATATACAGGAACGTAATATAATATGTAAATAATTACCAGCAATTTTCCAGCAAGAAATATAGATAGGCTCGTGAATAATAAACATTTGTGAAGTGACTAATTAAAACTCCAGGTACACAGCTTGATTAATATTGAACGTGTTCATGAAGTTAATTAATATTGATTACAATTAATAATTAGTTATCTCCATAGTATGTTTATGTTGCTTGTACCGGTAAATATTAACCGCAGTTCATAGACTCGATATTACCTTTCCTGGTGGTAGGGCTAGGTACCAAGTGGGAGTACTCACTTGCTATGAGGCCCGAGCGAGTTGGTACCACCATCGCCTGTGTGACCGGCCATAAAGCACATTGGTGTGTTTTGGTTGTAGCAGGAGATAGCTGTTACGATGTAACCGATCAAATTAATAAATTAATTGTAAAGTCGCATATTCGATTATGCCAGATACGATATCCGTAAACTTAAAAAACGCGCGTTGCCCAGAATCCCTTCTCTTTAAAACAGTTGCTACTTGCTCGTTTGTTTACGCCCCTTAAAACAATAGAGTGGCCATTTACATTACCATATATGGCCAGCATTCGATCCCGGATGCGAGCAGAGTATGACCAGGGTTCCAGAATGTTCCAAGAATACACCAATCACAAGAACTTAGATTGCGAAAGTGCTAGAATAATTATCTAACAGCGAATAGCAAGTCGGGATGCAATAGCGCGAGTGAGAGATAGCGATATATTCATAGAAGGGGGTACTATTAGGATTAAAATATAATAGTTCAGGTCGGGTAGATTAATTATTTCACTCTCAATGTGAATGTGAGCAAAACCAAAATAATGGTTTTTGAAAGAGAAGAAGCCAGAACAGATGTTAGAGTAGCAATAGGGAATGGTGTGCTAGAATAAGTGGATGAATTTGTATATCTTGGATGTGGATTCAGTCAGGATGGAAGGTACACCACTGATGTAGAGAGAAAAGTGAATACGGGAAATAGAGTAAATGGAGCATTAGGAAAACTTCTCGGCAGTTATCACCTCAGCCAGAGGGCACACAACGCAGTGCTTGTTCCAACGTTATTATATGGAAGCGAGAGTTGGGTATGCAAAAAGGAGCATGAGATTAAAATCACTGCGATTGAAATGTGATCTCTGCGGAGAATCTGTGGAGTGAGGCTGACTGGCCGCATTCGTAATGACGACGTAAGAGAGCGAGTAGGTATGAAAGAGAGTATTGTTGTAAAGATGCGAAAGGGAATACCCCGATGGTTCGGACATGTGGAAAGAATGCCGGACGAGCGACTGGTTACGAAGATATACAATGCAAAAGTGGAAGGATGTCGATACAGGGGGAGACCGAGACTCACCTACCTAGACCAAATCGGTCATGTATTGAAGGAAGGTGGAGTCAGAAGTCTGCGAAACCGGCGAGCGTGTATAGTATGAAGAGAGTTATGAATGTTGAGGAAGCGAGAGATGTATGTAAGAATAGAGCCTCTTGGCACTCTGTTCTCTCTGCCTACCCCGCAAGGGAAATGGCGTGATGATAAGTAAGTAAGTAATCCTATCCTAGTAATCATTTTATAGTATTATTTTTAAGAGAGTCAAATAAACAATTATATAGTGAGTGACCAAGGAAACCCGAGAGGTACGTAGTATATAATCAATTCTAATGTATGACTCATTTTATTTTGCTTTGCTTGATTAGTATAACTATATTTAAAAAGTAGGTTTTAACGTGTAACTGTTTCGATAAAATCTTTTCGTCTTTCGTTTTATACCTGCAGAATGTAGGGGGGCACTGATTTAATTTTTTTTATTAAACTTAACATTGTTTTATATTTTGGATGGTTTCCCCCGTCATTCTGTGAGGATAATTTTTATGTAATTTAATATGGTACGCTGTAATGGTCGGCCAACACCCTCGGACCGGAACCTAGTTCGGGTACGCGGGCTCGTCGGAGGATCACGGCAGCGTCCCTGAAGATATTGAATCGTTCTCCCCGGTGTTTTCCAGCTCCTGGCGTTCCTTGTTACTGCAAGTTCCTGACTCCTGCAACTTTTGTTCCGGCTTCAATCATCTTCGGGCTTCACCTGAGCACCAACGATACTCCCGTGGACTCGATACTGCGCGTATCCGGAGCACCGAGACCAACTCACCGGGCGAGTACGCCTGCAGCGGTGCCACTGAGCTCCTCGACTACCAACGCGCCAGTCCACGAGGTGGGAAGACCGCGCCTCCAAGTTGAGTACCCCGTAGCCAACGGTCTTGGGGAATATTCCTAAGTTGCGAACCCTCCCCCTGACTTCTCATCTCTATTGCCATTTTAACTTCTTTTTACCGTTAATTTAATTAATTCATTATTTTTTTTTTGTTAAAAGATTTTTATTTCTGATTATATTGAATTGAAAATTTTAAAATTTTCTTTTATTCAATTGTTATGGATTTTCCCCTTAACATATCCATTGAATGAAACGATGAGCAGCGGTATGACAGTACTCTCTGTATAGTTGAGTCCATGAGCAGTTACCATTTACCATCAGGTGGGCCGGAGTTCGTCTGCCACCATAAGCAATACAAAATGGCGAGGAGTGGAAATTATCAGTTATCTTTTTATACAATAGAAACATAATAATAATAATAAATTTATTCATTTACATGATCCACAGCTCGTATTTGAATACATTAATGATAATTAATTTAACCATATATCGGTACATACATTCTTATTTATTTAAATCATTATAATTATTACATACATAGGTACGTTATTCCTTCTGGCACCTGCACTAGTATAAACTGTATCGCAGGTGTCAGTATTCTACTTAATATGTTGGCATTTTAAAATAATAATATACTTAGAGGTGTTTTAAGATATTTTTTCCGAGGACTACAAAGTAGGTATAATGCTTTGGCTGATACAAAAAAATATGAGATTGAGTAGTGTTTAGCCTGTACTAACAGGAAAGTTATTTTATACTACGTGGGTTTACACCACATATACCATCAAGTGGTCTCACCTGATGGTAAGCGGTTACCGTAGCCTATAGACGCTAGCAACACCAGAGGCATCACTCGCGCGTCGCCTCTCCAACGAAAAATGTAGAGGAAGTATAACAAGGACAGGATAGGAAGGACACTAAGTAGAGAATATGCAGGTTATAAGAAGAGGACAGGATCCTTGATTTTGGGCCTGGTGCTCTCATTCACCATACTAAACACAACAGTAGAAGTATCTACTTTTCTGAAGGAAATAAAAAAATAAAAATTAAACCTAAGTGTTGAGTCTTTCCCAAGGAAGAGTTTTCTCATCTCTTTTATTCTTTATTTAAATCAATTCTATTCTATCACAGAGCTTCATATCTTCTAAGTTATCATATTTATGCTGACGACCTGCAGTTCTATTCACACGTATAGATGAGTGAGCTAGAGACTATGATGTTTTGTCCGTGTGGTGACGGACTAAGAATACAAGTGTCACCACCCCATTCTTTCCCACGGGTGTCGTATGAGGCGACTAAGGGAAGTAAGCAATTATCATCCATTGCATGACTGGTGGTAGGGCTGGGAACCAAGTGGGAATACTCACTTGGTATCGGGCCCGAGCGGGTTGGTACTACCATCTCCCGTGTGACCGGCCATGAAGCACATCGTTGCGTTTTGGCTGTAGCAGGAGATAGCCGTTTATATTTCATTTCATATCTGTGAAATGAATTGGTGAGCAGCGGCTTGATAATACTCTCGGTATAGTCGAGTCCATGGGCGACGGTTACCATTTACCATCAGATGGACCGTGGCTCGTCAGCCACTACAGGCAATAAAAAAAAAATACTTTTAAATCCCAACAACCCTAGGCCGTAATAATAATAGGCTGCCGACATTTTCATAGGACTGCAGATGGCGGAATAGTTTAGATACCGACCTCCCGTCTGAGTGTTGTGGGTTCGATTTCCACACAGGACAACTCTTTGTATGATCCACAAATGTTTGTTCTGAGTCTGGGTGTACTTTGTGTCCGTGAAATTGTATGTATGTAAAGTCCCCCGCGATACAAGGATTCATTCTTTAGCGCAGGGTTAAAAAAAAATCATATGATACCTCTTGCGCTGCCTGGGACCTTTATTCCATTGTCGAATGCAGTTAAAAATTTAGGTATTCTTATTGACACCCTTTTTTCACGGAATGGATAAATTTGTGAGTTTAGCAAAAAGCACTTTATCCCTTTCATTCATTAAAAAGCCTTAAATGTTTTTTACCCTTGTAAACCAAAATTACACTTGTTCAATTACTTATTTAACTCAATATTAACTACACACCTGCCACGGAGAAGCTCACAGACAAGCTCAAGAGATTGTAAAACCTGTGTGCTTTGTGTTCAATCTTAGAAAGTAGGATCACGTTTGCCACCTTTTGCAAACAACCCAAATGGCTCGAAATCCGCTTTCGCAGGAATACTCGTTTACTATGAGTCATTTTATTAATTATTACTAAATTTTATATAGCTGCTAAAACTCCTTCAGACTATTTTTACCTAGAGACGATTCCCTTAGCAGCCCAAAGCCACCATTTATGGTCGGATTTAGGAGCATTTACAGAAAACTTGCGCCGCCTTCATGGGCCTGCTTTTGCTAGGATGGCGGATTGTCCTAGGTGCATCATACAAAATGTGAGTGACTCCCCTCTCCTATTTTAAAATATTTATGTTACGAGTCAAGTACTACAGATAAAAAATTCTGCAAAAAGTAAATAAAACTGAAAACATCGAGAGGAATTCGGATTTTTATTGGTCAAAAAATACAATTTTTTAACACACACATAGATTCAAAAAATAAATAAAACAATAAATATGTTTTATTTACAAAAATATGATTTGCATACTTCATAGTGAATTTACTTACTAAATTTTATAAATAATGCCGTAAATTTTAAAGATCTTAAAAACCTTATAAAAATTTCAAAATCAAAACAGATACAATTTACATATTGAACTAGCTAATTTAAACATCCATTTATATTTAACTTACTTACTTACTTATCATCAAGCCACTTCCCTTGCGGGGTAGGCAGAGAGAACAGAGTGCCAAGAGGCTCTATTCTTGCATACATCTCTCGCTTCCTCAACATTCATTACTCTCTTCATACACGCTCACCGGTTTCGGAGACTCCTGACTCCACCTTCCTTCAATACATGACCAATTTGGTCTAGGTAGGTAAGTCTCGGTCTCCCCCTGTACCTACATCCTTCCACTTTCGCATTGTATATCTTCTTAGCCAGTCACTCGTCCGGTATTCTTTCCACATGTCCGAACCATCGGAGCATTCCCTTTCGCATCTTTACACCAATACTCTCTTTCATACCTAGTCGCTCTCTTATGTCATTGTTACGAATGCGGTCAGTCAGCCTCACTCCACAGATCCTCCGCAGAGATCGCATTTTGACCGCATTGATTTTGCTCTCATGCTCCTTTTTACATACCCAACTCTCGCTTCCATATAATAACGTTGGGACAAGCATTATATTTAAATTATAATTAAGTATTACATCATAAAATAAGAAGGTATTCTCCTTGAAAAATCTTTGCGAGATACCTAGTACATAGTTATTTATATTTAAAAATCAATATCAATACTTTAAAAACAATAAAAGTACAATAAAGTATGTATACCCAGACTGTAACTTTGATGTGAATCGCACATTTGCCTCATTTGATAAAATAAAACTAATAAACTTGGCTTGGTAGGTTAGCTTTAAGCAACACAATACCATAGTGTAATAATCTGAAAAACAAAATTGCAAAGTAAAACCGCTGGTTCAACATATTTTAACAATTTCGTCGTTGCTATGAAAATGTCCCACTAAGGTGTTATCACAATAGTATGGGGCAAACGGGTACATAGTTTGATATAAGTAATGAATATATTCAGTTTGCCATCATGGCATCTATAGAGTGCGTTCCTAAAAATTATTTAAACCTCTTCACATTAAAAAGTGTAATATAAGTGAATAATTTATGGAAAGTGTTTATCACTTTCCATAAATTATTTACATTTTTAAATTATTATTACGCTATTTACATTCCTTCATTTAAGAGTTATAGTATATGCTCTTTACTGAACTAGAATACCAATCAATTTGCGTTGACAAACCTCAACAAAGTTTTACACTTGACACTTACAACATTAATATTAAGAGAATATAGTAGGAATTAGTGGAACAATTAGTAAGAAATAATAAATTAAGCTGTGTCAGAATTAAATTAATAATTATAATCACACTAAGTGACTAGAATAACAGGCATAGGCCATCATATTTAAGTATATTTTACAAGTAAAAATATTAATGAAACTCGCTTAACTTAGATGAAATCAATATCTGTCAACTTCAACTCACATTTCCATTAAAAAAAGACCAGTAGTATACTATACAGTAGTAACTTATAAGTTATTACACAGATAATAAATTAATGCATACCATACATGCTTATTTACAAATAATTATAAAAAATTATTCAGTAAATATAGATATAGGAACAAAAGATAATGCAGTATTAACTCTATATTATCGAGGGTAATTACAAATCAACTCGCGCGCAACCTCAATGTCATGCTACCTCCTGAACATTTTCGGAAAGAGCTGTATCGATGACTCCAGCTCGGCTGTGTATCTTTTGGTAAGTTTTGGAAGATTTTCTCATTCGATATTCCGCAGTGTCTCAAACGAAAGGCCCACAAACAGTGAGTATTATAAGCGTTGACTTACTTTTTTTTTAAAAACTAACATTATTTAAAAAAAGCTGCGCTCGGTATTTCTGTTCGTGATAAAATCCGCAATAGTAAAATACGCACGGCAATATTAGAGCGATCGGCATAGGGTCAGCTCGCTGCAGTCGTAATAGGCAAGCCACATCGCTCGACGAGCTGACAATCAATTGGGAAGGGAGGTTCTTGAGTGGCGATCGATATATATAGGTCAGCCTCCCACCAAGTGGACTGATAAACTGGAATCACTCGCAAGCAAGTCGGCACAAGACCGTTCATTGTAGCGCTCTCTTGGGGAGGCCTATGTCCACCATAGGACGATAGAAGGTTGATGCCGATAGATGAAGGGATGCATATATAGGTACTATGTATGCATAAGTCCAAGCAATAATGCAGTAAATGCATACGTACCTACCTACGTTGTACGTTTGAGTTCTTTATACGTACTGTTCCATGTTCCGTTTACCCATACAATAAAGGCATATTATTGAACGGTTTGTCCGTGTGGTGACGGACTAATAATACAAGTGTCACCACCACATTCTTTCCCACGGGTGTCGTATGAGGCGATTAAGGTAAGTAAGCAATTGTCATCCATTGCATGATTGGTGGTAGGGCTGGGTACCAAGTGGGAGTACTCACTTGGTATCGGGCCCAAGCTGGTTGGTACTACCATCTCCCGTGTGACCGGCCATGAAGCACATCGTTGCGTTTTGGCTGTAGCAGGAGATAGCCGTTTATATTTTATAATTTAATATGTTAATATGTCAATTGGTGAACAGCGGCTTGACAATACTCTCGGTATAGTCGAGTCCATGGGCGATGGTTACTATTTACCATCAGATGGACCGTGGCTCGTCTGCCAATACAAGAAATAATAAAAAAAAAACCTAAACCTGTAAGAAATTTTCTTAGTTTTCTTCTACTACTGTATGAGGCTATATAAACAAAATTTTTTTGCTCCTCTGTTTATTCGTACGCGCACCACGCAAAAACTACTAAACGGATTTTTATAAAACTTTTTTTATTTGATAGCTCTTGATTAGACTAAAAAACTGGTGTACATTTTATCCCACTACTATATCGGGAACCTGAGATATAACCTAACAACTAACTTTGCGGCGGAGCCGTGGGCAAAGGCCTGTTATAATTAAAATTATTTTAAAGAAATGATTTACATATATTATTTTGAGCAATACAATCGAGTAACATTATTTTTTATACAATATGGTAAATTAAGAAGTAGCTGAATTTATTAGCTATAATAATAATATAATTTCTTTCAACCACATACGATTAATTGGCTCGATAATTATAATAATGCTAAGATTAATTAACACAAAGTGTGAAAATGTGCAATCGAAAATAACAGCCACGAGCAGGATTTGATCCTGCATCTCCTGTGCCTCGGGACTGTGAATTTCGATAACACATTCATTCTTAGTCTTGGGTGACTCCTGCTCGTGGCTGTTTCACATTTTTACACTTTGTATTAATTTATAAGGCTAAGCATGTCAAAAATATATAAAAAATCTAATTATGCTAAGATTAGTTATAACGCAAGGTTGTTGTACACTCCAGAAACATGACAATGAAGCCCCATTATAATGGGCGTCCAACATTTTGATAGCCCTCGTGTTATTGATTTTCAAGTCGTAAATTCGATAATAATAGCTCGCTCCCATTTTAGGAGAATACAGATAATATCTTTAATCCAGAACAGTATTGCGTATCATCCCCTTTCATGTTTATTCAATAATAGCTATAGCAGATAATTTCGAAGATGAAAGGCGAAAAACTTAATTTTGTGACAGAGAATTTTCATATATATAAAGATAAAGATTATTTTATGTTTTACTGGGTAATAAGTAGGTAATTTAAATTAAAGACCAATAAAAAAGCTTCTATCACTATTCTTTAAGTTCATATATTTATAGCATTTTTTAGATGGTTACTCAAATATAAAACATAATAGTGAAAAACTATTCCTATCGTATATCATCTACTTGGTTGTTGTTATACTGCAAGACGAAAACAATCTCACAGTTAGATCGGCGCAATAAGAGTTGCGCAGAAACGAGAGACATAAATAATAATAATAAGCCTTTATTGCTGTAGGAACTTCTTACAATTTACCAAATAATTCTATATCTAAAAATAATAAATAATAATTTAGTTATATCTAGTTCCCGTCGGTAAGCGGAATAATTGCTACAGCTTGTCTCCCGACATAGGCCTCCTCTAGAACTTCCCATGCTATTTTTTCTCTCGCCACTCGAGACCATACTGGACCAGCTATTCTCTTTATGTCATCCTTCCATCTTTTACACTGTCGTCCTTTACTCCTTTTACCATCTCGAGAATACCATTCCGTAATTATTCTTGTCCATTTCCCTTTCTTCTCTCTGATCATGTGTCCTGACCATCTCCATTTCATTTGTCTGAGCACTGTGTAGACATTGCGAAATTTCATAATAGTTTTTATGTGAGATAGTCTTACCTTATCTTTTCTTTTGACCCCGATTACGCTTCTCTCTATGCTGTTTTGGCAAACTATAACTTTATGAAAGAGTTTTTCTGTAAGTGCCCATGTTTGACACCCTTATGTTAGACATGGAAGGATACATGTGTTGAAAATCTTTCTTTTATCTCTGATTGTCATATCTTTATTCTTCATCACCTAAGTGACTAAAACTTTTTCCATGTATTATTAACTCTCCTACTTATTTCTTTTATCATACAGTCTTTAGATGAAATTATTTGTCCCAAATAAACATAGTCACTTACAAATCTATTTATTCGCCGTTAATATATGTACTTGAGAGGAATTGGTCATTATTTTTGTGTTTGTTGTATTAATTGTCAAACCTACCTTAGCCCTTTTATCTGACAGTTTCTTTGGAGATTCTGATTTTTCTAAATATCGTCTCCAGGACGGCTGAAATTTCGGCGATATGGAGTCACCCGAACCCCTTTTTCTATGGAGAATTCTTCACCAAAGGTTTCAAGCTTTATCTGTGCTTTACTCTTGGAATAAATTCTTTTTATCAACCTTATGTATTTAGCTTGAACTCTTTGACTTTTCAAGGCTTGCCATATACTCTCGTGTTCAAGTGAATCAAAGGCTTTATTATAATCAACAAACCCAATGTAATAAGTTTTATTATACTCATTATATTTCTGAAGTATTTCTCTTAAGAAGTGAATGTGATCAATTGTAGAAAACTCACTGCGAAACCCCGCTTGCTCCTTTGGTTGATTTTGGTCCAGTATGTCGGTGATACGAAACAATATTATTTTTAAGAATACCTTGTATATGTTCGACGACGAGAGACATATTTCAAATTATATTTGTAAGTTAGTCCGTTTTATCAAAAATTAAGCAAACATATTGTTTGCTTGCTTGGCTGCACAGATGGCGGAGTAGTTTAGATACCGGCCTACCGCCTGAGTGTTGTGAGTTCGATTTCCACACAGGTAAACTCTTTGTGATATCCACAAATGTTTTTTTCTGAGTCTGGGTGTACTTTGTGTCCGTAAAATTGTATATTTGTAAAGTCCCCCGCCATACAATGACTATTTTTCAGTGCAGTGCGTTGTCATTTTAAAAATAAATAAATTAATAATAATATTTATTTTCACATACATTTGCAACGCTACTCAGAGTAAAGGCATATAGGTAAAGGTTGTGAATTTACTTCCACGCATTTGGTATTTCATGCTCATGCTGTATATATAAAAAATATAAAAAAGTATCAAAGCGAACACTGAAGCTTATTTTGCAACCCCTAATTTATTCGAAACAGTTGTTGTACAAATAGCTTCTTTCAAAGATACGTTTTGACAGGCTTCTATAATTGCCTTGTTAGCTTTTATCTTTATCTATATTTCGATGGAATAAACAGAACTGAACATTTTTGTCAGCATTTCAATGCCAATTTGACATTTTTACATAAAATATGTTAGTTATTATATTATAAGTTTATCTTTAATAACATAGTAAAAATAGTTATCCGAAGCTCTCAACTTTTTGGGACTGGATCACTGAATTTCGATTTTCATCTCGTAGAGTAATTATGAGCATAGCTCATGAGCTTCTTTATAAAACTAATACTAAAGGATCACGACTTGTTACGAATAACTATGTTATGGTAACAGACACTGACGGTATAACTTTGTTTTTAGACATTATTAAATATCGGAAAAGAATATCTTCCTCAGCTGTAAATGTTACGATATAGGTACACGTAATAGTACTGACATAATGAGTAGCTGGCGAAAGTGATTTGACGTGACTATTAATGTAACTTAAAACTATCAGTGGATTTAATAACATGAATACAATTTGTTAATGAAATACAAACGATGACGGATCCTTTCTCCAAGTGACACAAAATCACAATTTATATATACATATCTTAACTAAGTAGTGATCTTTTGAAAATTTAATTAATTACAATTTCGGACCTTATTATAGTATTATATAGGTAACCTAACGATACACTGAATCCTGACTTATGACTATTAAAAAAATTATAAAAATGTCTTATTCCTTGTTTTGTTTTCTACTTTCTCCATTAAAACTTACACTATACGTCCATGAATGTAGGCTGAAACAAACATAAAATTACATGTTAATAAAATAACACAGAGCATGCTTGTCCCAGCATGAATGGGCCCATTTAGTCATGGAAATACTACCCTCTTACAGAAGATGGTGAGTTAGAGCGTCGGGGGCCCAAACCCCCTCCATATCCTCTCTATATTTTGCTGAATCTTCATATCCTATTCTCTTCCTTGGAGTTGGCGGCGCAATAGTGATTCCTCAGATTTTGGAAGCGCCTATAGAACTATGGTAACTGCTTAGCGTTCGGGAGGCCCGAGCTACGCACGTAGTATAAAATAAGTCAAATTGTAAAAAAATATGACAGTTTACTAATGTAAACTGTCATATTTATTTTGATTGTTATTTTCATATTTTTTAAATATAGGAAAACTTAATAAACTTATCAAATAATTTAACATTAAATTTAAAACCAAAAATAACGTAACCATGATGTAAGAGAGTGAATAAGTCTGAAAGAGAGTGTTAGTTTAAAAATACAAATGGGAATGCTCGGATATGAGGAAAGAATGTCGGACTAATCGTTAAGATGAAAAACAATGCGAAAGTGGAAGGATATAAGTACAGCGGATAGGTTGACTTCCCGAGAGAATCTACCTAGGCCAAATCCATCATGTATTGAAGGACGGTGTATGCAAGAATAGAGCCTTTTTTCACTGTGTTCTCTCTGCCTACCCCGCAAGGGAAATGGTGTAGTGATAAGTAAGTTAGTAAAACCAACAATTACAAGATTCATCAGTCAGAATTCTAATAAATTATATTGACAAAATATAAAAGTAAAATATTATGAACGCCATTTTGTTTTATGGAAATTGAATCCCTCCCATTTATTACTGAGATAGAAGTCGAATATCTTATATATACTTAGTTAATACTCTCTGAAGTTTCGAGGGTCTACTGTGTACCTTCCAGCTTAAAAGAATCGGTATTTGTCAGATAAAAAACTAAAGAAGGACAAAATATTGTTACTAAGTCAAAATTTGGTAAATATTGTTACTAAGTCAAAATTTAAAAAAAAAATCTTTGATTCATCAGTAATATATAACACTAGATTTTTCCCGCAACTTCATCCGCGTGGATTTTAGTAAATAAATACGTCACTACGTCGACTAACTTTTTCGAACTACCCTTTTTTTTCGGGATGAAATGTCCCTGACTAAAACTAAAACTATGCAAAAAAAATATAGCGATTCCTTGCTCTGAAAAACAAAAACATATCAATTTGGAATGTCTCAATGATTAGGTTATAGGATCTGATGATAGAGTAAAGAGAGAGAACACAGGGTCAGGTGGTTATTTAATTTATAATATCCTTACCATCATAACAAGTTCGATTAGGGCATTTAGGGCACCTAGCATACAAAGGCAGTCTCTGCAACGACGGGGGGTCGATGTGTGCCCGAGACGACAAGCGCGGCCATCCTCCCACTGCACTTCCTCTTGAATTTCTGAGTTCCTCGATACCTGTAGATGCGTATACTTCAAGGGGATTATTTTAATCGTTCCACACACAGAGTGTTGAATTTTTAAGGCGATTTATCATCAAAAAAAGTATTACTGCGTAGATATATGATAATGTATCCAAGTGACTCACAATTATTTACAAAAGTGTACATGCAATTGCCTCCCAATATTCTTTATGTAAATTTTGTATTTAATTAGGAACTGTGGTATTTGTATAACGAGACTGAGACTATAAAGATTTTTTCCGTAAGAATTGGGATTTCCCAAGGGTAGTAGAAACTGGCTGTATTATTTTATTTTATTCCATTCTTTGATAACGTTTTATTGTAAGAAACGAGTGAAAATAATGTTCTTGACTACAAAGACAATTGTTTGTGACGTCACACAAAGTTTTTCTTCGGAATTGCAGTCTATTTTCTTTTTGTTACAAATAAATGTGATTGTTGGCGATCGCAGTGGATGTTGTTAATACTCGAGAGAGTGCTGCTGCCCACTGGAAGTACTGGCCAAACCCACTGGCCGTAGTTCACCCCGAGTGGTGAACTACGGCCTAATCTCTCTCACTCTGAAAGGAAACGTATGTCACACAATAGGATAGCAACGGGTTCAAAAAAAATTTATTTAGGTAAATCAAATAAGCATAAAACTGAAGTCCTCTTAAACGACTAACTGATTTTAATGAGTTTTATATGTGTGTGAATTATTATGTGTGTTAGGAATAATCCTGGATAGTTTTATTTCATTATTTTTGTACGAGTATATCAGAATAGAGAGTAAAATTAGCATTATATTAAGTTAATGAAATTTAACAATGGTCCACCATTTTGAACCGCCGTCGCCTATCACCCGAAAAAAGCACTAGATAGAACATGCTCCTATTGTATGTGAAACAATGTTTCTGAGTGTATGCGGGTGCTACAAAATAGTTTGTGACTGAATTGGAGGGAATATAGAACCGCAATATGAGGAATAATAATGTAGTCAGCATTTGTAATACGGTTTTGCAATACCTGAATATTTTCTAAAATAGGATGCATTTCTACGACATCATTATTGTATAACTGATTTCCTTTAAGAAATACTATATCTGCGGAGAATCTGTGGAGTGAAGCTGACTGACCGCATTCGTAAAGACGACGTAGATGCGAAAGTAAATGCTCCAATGTTTCGGACATGTTGAAAGAATGCCGGACGTGCGACTGGTTAAAAAGATATACATTGCGAAAGTGGAAGGGGGAGACCAAGGCTCACCTACCTGGACATAAACGGTCATGTATTGAAGGAAAGTGGAGTCAGGAGTCTCTGAAACTGGCGAGCGTGTATGAATGTTGAAGAAGCGAGAGATGTATGCAAGAATAGAGCTTTTTGGCACTCTCTCTGCCTACCCCGTAAGGAAGATGGCGTGATGATAAGTTTCAGAGGTTAAATTGTAGTGAAATATACTTTATGTAGCAATTCAGCAAATATGTTATAGCATCTATGTTTATATTGATATTTGCAGCACTTGAAATTAAAATTGCAGAAATAACAAGAATATTGGAAAAATATTAAAATTCTATTGTAGAAGGCAGACATCATTGAGACCACCGAAGGAATGTAACATAGTTCCAGTGGCCCGCCAATAAACGCCAATAAAAGCTGTTCTAAGAAACTTTTATTTCTTAATTTTAATCGGATTGGATTTTTTCAGTTAGTTAATGTAGCCCAAAATTAAGTAAAACTAAATGTTTGGTTACATCATTGCACCTATATCTAACCGTGAATGACCAATAGTAATGATTGCTACAATGATACCAAAGATCATCTTTAATAATTACGTTAACGAGTAAAAACCTGATCGCGATCGACTGCCCGATTGCGAGGCGCAGTCTGGTGGAGATTCTGGCAACGGTCGCTTGCGCCTACGAAACACGTCGCGCCAGCGGCATAGGATCGCCATACGGAAATATGACCTGAACCTGTGGACATAACATATCGTTAATTACAGTATCTAAGTATTTAAATAGTTTTTTTAAGTGCAAATTATTTGTGAATAAGGACAAAGAGATTTTTTGTACTAGCGGGAATCGAACCCGCGTCTTTTCCGATCCGGGGAAGTGCTCTAAGCCATTGAGCTATAGTACAGATCTTTCGATCATCCGAATTTCCTTTGTCATATTTTATTAGTAAATCGCTTATGAAACTGATCCGATCAACAAGTATCCGCATATTAATCTTTCTACTTAAGTGACTATCAGCTTTTAGACCCAGGCATTGTCATCAATTGAAAATCCAATACTCTCGTGGAAATATTTCCGCATGAGGATTTCTAGTTTACACGACTCAGTAGTTTTGAAAGCCCTTTGTTAAGAGTTTAAGTTCTCTAAGACTACTCGTACTTTGATCAACAAAACTATATCGGTCTAAAAATAGTAAGTACTTAAATATTATAAATCAAAATAATATTTATTTATTTAATGTCCCGAATCATCTATTTCGCTTCATTTGGCTTAAACAAATTACGGACAGAATTGATAAGTTTTATTAGCAAGCAATTATTATTACACAAAATATGTGCAAAGGATTTTCATTATACCCATTTATTGTTAGAAGCAGCATGGTTGGAAATATGCTCAATCTTACGTTCTTCAACTAAATAATCAAAAGATATTTTTTTAAAGATCAAAATTTTTCCTCGCTTTTACGCCACTTATATTCATATTATCCAGTGTTATATAGTTCTTGTGAATATTCAAGTTAGCTACTATTTATGTAAACCTTTCTGTCACGCTAAATAAATTTATATTGGTTTTCCTAAGTAAAAAAATAATATGTTTATGATATAAGACAGTGTAGTGGTGTAGTAATATGAGAGACTTATTTTTATAATATTTTCAACCGACTTCCAAAAAGGAGGAGGTTCTCAATTCGGCTGTATGTTTTTTTTGTGATTGTTACGCGATTATTCCGCCAATTATGAATCGATTTCAATGATTCTTTTTTTGTTTGGTAGGTTTTATATCAGAGGTGGTCCCATTTAAATTTTATCAAAATCGGTCCACTGCTTTTTAAAAAAATAACAAAAATCTAAAAAATTGCATCAGGACACATCGATGATATTTTCAACCGACTCTCTGGCTCGTTGGAGCAGTGCGTTTAATTGGCATAGCATCACGCCTGTATGCCCGAAGGGGTAGGCAGAGGTGTATTACACACCCACGGTTCGCCAGCTATGTTTAAGTCCTACGTAATAGGGGACGAGCTTATTGCCGTACATTGCCTAGAATTTTTCTATTTACGAAAAAACTCAATAACACTGCCCGACCCGGGGATCGAAGCCGAGACCTCATGGTCAGCAGTCGCACATACTACCGCTGCACCACCGAGGCAGTTTAGTTGGCGTACCCATTTTATATGTATATGGGTACCTAATCACTACTGTGGGTTTTAGTAGTATTTCCGCATAAATTTAATAATCCATAACAAGTTGTTGCCTACTGAGTTTTCTGGCCGGATCTTTCTCAGTCTGGTAGTCTTCTAATAAAATCAATATATTTAATAATAGAAACTAATAATCAATATTGTCTTATTAACAGCAGTTTTTTGATTACTTAAGAATTGTAATTGGTAGTTTGTGGTAGCATTTTTAAGCACTAAATATAAAAAAAAAATTTTAAGTAAATAATTTTAATTTTAAGTAGTATTATACTAATTTTATTACACTAGCTTAAAATCTAATACATTGTAAGCATAAATCTTAGAGTAGATATTTTTAATTGGGTTTCTAAACGAATATTATGTGGGTTGAAATAAATAAACCAAAAATTTGTAAAATCATATTACTGTGGGTAGATGAAACCGTTGAAACAACATATCAGCTTTGGACATCTACCATCTAAGTCCACCCGTGATCATGAATGCTGTAAAGTATTCGAAACGTCGGGATAGTATAAAAATCAAGTAAACGCGATAGATTCCCTAAACGTAGTTTTATTTCAAAATGTGTAAAATTCGCGTAAATGTTAGAAAGTATTATATATACCTACTTATAATAACATTAAAATCATCTTGGCACCGACTTAAAACACATCAGTAGGTGTCTAGCACGGAAATCATATGTAAATACTAAATTATTTTTTGGTTTTTAGTTCAAGGTGTCTTTTGAAGGCGGTTTTTTTTTATTTAAAAATAATTTACCTGGTATTAACACAAATATTAAAGAGTAATAAATACAACTAATTTTATGGAATCTAATCTCCTTCATTCCTTCACTTCACATCCGCGAAATTAAATATGGTAGTAGCAGCTTGGTTGTACTCTTAGTATAGTTGAGTCCATGGACGGCAGTTATCATTTACCACTAAGCCCATCATAAGCAATAAAAAATCTATCGCGTTTATTTGAGCTTATACTATCCTGATCCTGTATCGAATATATAGTCCACCCGTAACTAGGAGTGCTGTAAAGTATTGTGCGTGTAGATATGTGTGCTTTTTAGGGGATATTTCTTGAGACCTTAAATTATGTGTTCCTGATTATACTGTAGTCCTTATAACGACAAGACATTTGGAGCAAATGCAAAATACGTATAAAGCTGTCATAGAGCTGTGTATGTACACATTTAAGTTGCTTAGGGGGTAGGTAGAGGTATATTACACACCCACTGTTCACCAGCTAGGTTTAAGTCCCACATAATAGAGGACGAGCCTATTGTCGTCTTCCAGACACGTTTCCTAACTCCGGGATGCTAGGTACTGAGAATGTTTCTTTTTATGAAAAAGCTCAATAGATATTTAGATATTTTTATATATAGTTTTAGCATTTGACATGCTTAGCACTATACATTAAACACAAAGTGAAAAATGTGATATCGAAAATAACAGTCAGGAGCAGGATTTGAACCTGCATCTTCTGGATACCGTCCAGATGCTTTACCAATTCAGCCATCCTGACAATTGCTCCTGACTGCTAATTTCGATAACACATCATACTTAACGTCTTTGGGTGACGCCTGCGCCATCTGTCGGACGTATTTTCATACATTATACCGACCAGGTAAACTTAATTTTACAATTAAGATTTTACCTAATAATGACGCAAACCCTTTAAATATTTAGATATTTTTATATATAGTTTTAGCATTTGACATGCTTAGCACTATACATTAAACACAAAGTGAAAAATGTGATATCGAAAATAACAGTCAGGAGCAAATTTTCACTTTGTGTTTAAAGCTCAATAGAATCAACCCGGGGTCGAACCTGAGACCTCATGATCAGCAGTCGCACATACTACCGGTGCACCACCGAGGCAGTTTCTTCAGCTTTTTAATATAAGAAGGATTACTATTCTATAAGAATAACGTATTATCGCAATTCCTGTCTAATGGAATGTCCTTCCGTATTATTTTGTCCATGGATATTATTAAGTATAGGTATCATATCACAGACCAAACTACCTCTGATAGGTCCGTGCATCATATAAAGATAAATTTATGGCATGTCGTACATAAATATGAAGCAACGGTTCCTGGCTTAGTTTTATGAATGTATCATATTATGTGACGTACATATTCTCGATATCAATATCTTTACATATAATAAAATAGTAGAGCCTGATGTATATTTATGAAGAGACAAATACACAAAACAAACATATTTTATATTTTTGCGTGCATCTGTTTATTAATTTATTAGAACGAAAAAATACTTGTACCTATAGTATATCAAAACAAATTAAGCAATACTACTGAAACTTTAATTAAATAATTTACAACTCGGTTTAAATCGTATCACTTTCAAATCTTTACAGTTAAGCATACAGAAAAATACTAATAATTGGCCAGTAATAAAGTATAAAATAAAACATACTTGGCATTCATCCAGTAGTAGATGATGGGATTAACCATAGCATTTGCCATCGCTAACCAGTAGAAGCCGAGGTACATGTGCTGGACGTACTTCATGTATAGTATTGAAGGGTTGAAGTGGGTGTAAATGAAATAGGTATGGTACGGTAACCAGCAGATACCAAATATTACTATAACTAGTATGAACATTTTCACGACCTGTAAAGAAAATCAGAAATTAGTAGAAGAGGCCTTTGACTTATATCTCAGGTAAAATCCGTTCAGTATTTTTGCATCAACCCCGAACAAACAAACAGACAGAAACTCTATAAAATATTGTTTTGTGTTCAGAAACGCCTAAACACATAACTTATTTTCTCTCAAATAACTTAAATGCAAACATAGCTCTGTTACAGGTTTATAATAGTATAGATAACATAACTATTAATGTTATGCTTTCATAAAAGTACATTAGTTTAATATATTGAGAAAAATGGCCCTCACGCAATATCCCAATATCCCGGATATTTAGGCGTCTTTAAAAATTAAACTGCCCCCTTAGAATGAAAAACAAAACGTTAGACTTTCATTTCGCTTCATTGTGATTGGTCGCCTGAATCACGCGTCGAAATCTCGACTAATCATGAATCACGCGTCGGACTGTTGATCAATCTTAATGACTCGAAAAGAAAGTTCGTCTAACGTTTCGTTTTTCATTCTAAGGGGGCTGGTTATTTGCGCATCACACAAAAACTACTTAACGGATATTGATTACAATTCAATACATTTCATTGACGGTGTTTGGTGTCTTATCAGATTTTTCAATTATTGCCGATTCTGCACATGTATAGATAATTCGTTTTGAATAATTGCGAAGCATCTCGCAACGTTTCAACTGCAGATGAAGATAGCCCACGTATTCCCATTCCTCTCGTGAGATATTTTGGCTGTGCCCCAGGCATTGCTGGATCAATGAGCGTTACTTACTCTTTACCATCAAGTGAACCGAACTCGTCTGCCATCTATAACGATAAACAATAACAGTTCATACCTTTCGCTTTGATTTTATTGAGTCGACTTGCCGTTGTGTGAGTTCACCTATTGATCTTGATCCCCATAGCACTTTGCCCATGGCAGAGTAGAAAAATGTCATCCCCAGCATGGGAACCGCATAAGTTACAATGAAGAATAACACTTGATATCTGAAAAAAAAACCCACGAGATAGTATAAATAGTTCAAAACCATTATACTTATACTACCTAATTATAATGTTAGATGTTTGTCACTAAAATGTTAATGTATATTTATAATGATTATTATTACAATGTTAGATGATTGGGTCATCCAAATCATAATTGATTTGTTTTATTGAAACTTATTTATTCTTTTATGCTAAAAATAACTACGTACCCTAGAATATAGTCATGTTCTATCTAGTTATCCAATTTCATCTAAACCTATCAAGTAGTTGTCGTAATCGACAAACAAACATTTACACAAATTTTCGGATTTATTGTATTACAAGCTTGCGCCTATTCAGCCTTATGTGCACAGCCGGCTCCGCTGCAGATAACTTTTTCTCAAATACTTATCATAAATGTACAGACATCGCTTTGTTACAACGTTATAATAGTATAGAAAGATTATATTACTAGCCTTTGCCAGCGACTCCGCCACAGTAAAAACAAAAAATAAATAAAAAAAAGGCTTTATAGGCGTGTCTAAACACAAAACAATTTTATTTTTTGTCTGTTTATTCGTTCGCGTATCACGCAAAAACTACTAGACAGATTTTGATGCAATTTTTATTGTTTTATAGCTCTTAAGACGTCCGCACGCTCGGCTGGCACACAGCAGACTGTCATTGCACATTTCACACTTTACTGTCACTAGGATGGCCGTTGGCCCCACCGAAGGAATGTAACATGGTTCCAGTGGCCCGCCAATAAAGGCGGAGAGACGGCACACGGCGGGTTTCTTTAGTGGGTGCAGGCCCCACACTACCCTGGTCGTTGCCCCGAACGATAGGGTGTGCGGTTAGGAACATTTTTTCCCGCCATAACCAAAAAAAAAAAGGATGGCCGTTGGCTTACCCAAACCGAGCATTGTACCGTTACAATTTGTTAATGTGATCTTATTATATTTTTCCATATTTTACCATATTTAGTTGCATATGTTTGTTTGGTTTTAATCTACTGTTTTGGTATTTCCAATTTAACAAATATTGTAACTACTATCAAATATTTTATATGTATCTTTTTAACGTTTTTTCAAATATGTTATAAATATACGTACCTGATATGTAATAACTATTTTGTTCATCCGTTTCGTCACTAAGGCTCCCATTGAAAATCAGCCTTGCAGTGTAATTTACGTTACACTGCAGCAATATTGCTGAATGAGTGCCTTATTGTCATGTAATTATGTTATGTTTAGCTTTACCTAACATGTAATATTATTCTAATTGTGATTCGTGACAATAAAACTTAGTTTCCTTTCTTTTCTTTCTTTCTTTCTTTCTTTTCTCTTGATTAAACTTAACAACTGGTATACATTTTATCCCGCTACTACATCAGGAACCTGAGATATTACCTAAAAACTAGTTCTTGGCTATCGCGGAGCCGCGGGTAAAGGCTAGTAATAGTATAATATAGATAAATTCAACAGACTAGGTAGTTCACACATCGAGTGTAGATAAAATGTATCAACAATTAGAAGCTGGTTTAAATTTAGATTACATACATGGAAATACAAATTGGAGGAGCTATATATAGTAGATTAACTCTATAAATTGGGATTTTTGCAGTAAGTACTGTCCGTTCTGTTGAGTTAATTACGACGAAAATGATATAAAAAATGGCGCGAGTCTAGTTCTCACTGCATTATCCACAATGACGGGGGAAATTCAATTGTGCTCCGTGTAAATTAAATTAGTTACTGCAGCCGATATTTAGTTTTACCGTAGTAAACACATTTTTTACTGCAATGGTAGTCCCTACACTCATGTATGGTAGTGAATGTTGGGCATGGCCGAAGAAACATGAGAGTATGATAAATGCTGTGGAGGTAAAAAGTCTGAGAAGCATAGCCGGAGTAACGCTGATGGACAAAGTGAGAAATAGTGTGATACGAGAATGCTGTGGTGTGAAAGAAGATTAACTAAACAGATATACAAGGCGACTGTGAATGGGCAAGTTGATAGAGGTCCACCTAGGAGAATGTATTTTGACCAGATCGGAGACGTTCTTAAGGAAGGCCACGTTAAGAGTACTCATAACCAACGAGCATATATGAAAGCACTGATGAAAATAGATGAAACAAAAGATGTGTGCCAGGATCGTAGCAAATGGAGAGAAGTGGTCTCTGCCTACCACTACGGGAAAAATATGTGACAGTATGCTGTTCGGTTTTAGCTGATCCAGCAGTATTTACAAGGAGCACCTCTCTATCTGACCTCCACGACTTAACTAAGGGAACAACTAGCGACCTTAGAACAGACCGGAGTCAGATTTATTTAATTCAGGACTGACAACCTTTAACTATTTCCAAGATATTATTCGACTGCTTCACGTGCCGTTCAAAGCACGTAGGAGGTCAGGCATTAATTAATAAGTGCCACTTTATGGTAATTCTTTTTTTTTTATTGCATATGATAACAGACGAGCCACGGCCACCTAATTGAAAATGATAACCATCGCTCATGGACTCAACTATACTGAGTATTGTCAAGCCGCTGCTCACCATTTCATTTCACATATATGAAATAAAAGAATAAATGGCTATCTCCTGCTACAACCAAAACATACCGATGTGCTTCTTGGTCGGTCATACGGAAGATGGTGGTACCAACACGCACAGGCCCGATAGCAAATGAGTATTCCCACTTGGTACCGAGCCCTACCACCAGTCACTGTGATAATTGCTTACATCCCTCAGTCGCCTCGTACGACACCCGTGGGAAAGAATAGGGTGGTGATACTTGTATTCTTAGTCCGTCACCACATGGACAAATACATTTAGCAATAACCTTTATCCATGTAAACTAAATCTAACAATCCCGTTTACTTAGATAGGGTCGTCGATATAAATTCAATCAAGATCAATGAGACTCGGGTGAGAATGCAATAAATTTATGTCGAGTAGGTAGTCTAATAATCCTTTAATACGTCACAGGACTTGTGTTCTTTTTTATTTTCTTAGAACGTACTTTGGTGTATACCGGATTAATCCTTTATAAATTCTGTTAATTTTTGGCTGAATTCATAGGCACAAGTTAACAACTTTTTCAGTGTGATAATCTATGGCTTAAATCTCCTATGGCATAAAGCCGCTTCCCACTGACAGTGAGAGAATGGCAGGTCGTGAATAAAAGTTATAGCGATAGATGAACAGGGGCAGAATAAAAAAAAAAAACATAGCATCACGCCTGTATTCCCGAAGGGGTAGGCAGAGGTGTATTACACACCCACGACTCGCCAGCTATGTTTAAGTCCCACGTAATAGGGGGCGAGCCTATTGACGTCTACCGGGCACATTTCCAAACTCCGGGCTGCTACTGAGAATTTTTCTTTTTAGGAAAAAGCTCAACAACATTGCCTGACCCGGGGATCGAACCCGAGACCTCATGATTAGCAGTCGCATACACTACCGCTACACCACCGAGGCAGTTTAAGGGGCAGAATATGTTTCAAAAAATGCTATCGACATCGTATCGATCACCTGGGAAACACCCATTGAAACAAAAAAAAAAGAATTTTCATAATGACGTCTTTGAACATACATAAAAAAGTTTCTGAACAATTGAGAATCTCTTTTTTGAAGTCGTTAATAACACATAAGTAGGATACTTGTTGTATCGGATAACTTTTACGTTCCTGTGTTATATCTATTTTTACATAGAGATAATAAATGTACCATAATATAGTGAAGTACTTATATTATAGTGACCCAATTCTGAGGTCCACACAGACGAATATAGGTATATATATAATATTTTTATATTACACGTCGGGCGCTCTACAAATCTCTTCAAATAGATTATATTAATAACAATGGGTTAACAATTATAGCCTGCTCGCTGGGACGGGTAGATTACTCAATATCAATTTACATTCGCTTACAATACCGATAAAATGTAAGCAATAGGTGTATTTAAATAGCTTGATGGAATAATTAATAGATCTATTATATGGGCCAGTGATCAGGTGCTCTGAAGAGGACAGGTATTGTTTTTAAATGTTCTATGTATGTAACAAACCAGTCAATCTCGATGTGTATTTAAATTGAATCTGTAAAAAATTGGGAGGGGTGATAAATGTAAAAGAATATAAGCGAGTTTTTGATACAACTTTGAAACTTCAGCCCTCAATATCAACTAATGATATTCTCTTTCCAATAAAGATTGGTCAAATTTCAACCGTCACGGGAACACTAAATAACGAATATTCCATTCCTATATACCTAATCCTAGGATAAGACCAATCAAATACTCAGTAGTAATAGGGTACTGTATCTGTAATTTTATTAAATTACCAGTCTGCCCGCGGCTCCACCGCATTCAAAAGCTAGTTTTTAAGTTATATCGCAGGTTCTCTATATAGTAGCGGGATAAAATGTATACCTGTTTTAAGTCTAATCAAGAGCTATCAAATAAAAAAGTTAATTCAGTAGTTTTTGCGTGATGACCAAACAGACAAACCGAAAAACAAAAATTGTTTTTGTTTTGACACTCCTATATAGCCTAAAAGGGTACAGTACTTTTTTTCTCAAATATCTTAAATGTACAGACACAACTTAGTGGCTGAGGGCCCTACACTAACATGTTTATTGCCCCGAACGACGGGGTGTGCGGTTAAGTATCTTTTTTCCCATCTTAACAAAAAAAAAAACAAGTTATAAAAAGAAAATAAAACAGAATATGCAGTAATACTCACATGAAATCCATGTAGGATACATCTGGCAGTCCATCGGGCCAAGAGAGTAGACATGCTGTTTTCAAAATACCCTTGGACCTGTGAGAAAGCCAGTACCAAAATAATTCAAATGTATACACCAGTCCTGAATTACGAGTAGCAAGCTTTAGTTGGGTTTTATTGATTTATTCATATTAAGAGGGAAGGAATGTCTAAAAGGGCTTTACATAAAAACTAAGCGCTTTACATAACTACTTTCTAAGCAGCCTAATACAGTCATCTTAAATAATATGTTAAAGGTACAGACATAGGCTCTGTTACAGATTTAGATTTAGTATAGATTAAAGCAATTATGAGATAAACGTGTTTATCTCCTTAAACAAATAAAGTATTTTGCATATATAACTACACAATAATAACAAAATATTTGTGTATCCCACATTTTGCACATCTTTTATATTTTTGAAATATTATAACATAATTGTATATTGGGGTAAAGTATAGAGATTAATATTTTTATGTCTTAGTACCAGCACTGTCTTTCGCTTCGTTAGCTATTATACAAATTAGTTAGGTACTGATAAAGTGTTTTAGAAAAAAAATACTTAGAATTTAGAAACAATATTACTATAACTATCAGCATCGGTAAACAATCCACCTTTTATACTTTAAGAAAACAAATTAATAAAAATTGAAATTATTATATTTTCATTTGCGAAGGCAAACTACCGTCGCGACAGTTAAATTGCCTTCCGCTTATAACAAAACCAGAAGTAGGATTACAACACAAAGTGCAAAGTGGGAATTAGTAAAATCTTCTGGATTAGCATTATTGCGTATGGAAATTAATAATGCGCAAAAATGGGAAAAATATTTATTACATCGTAATTTTCTTGAGAGACTTTTGTACCTATGCCAACGATTTAGTATTTATCAATCTAATAAGATTATTTTGAAGTAACTACTGTGATTATTTTGTTTAAATGACAATTATATTAGCTATATAATTATTTATGAGTGATTCAAATCGCACCTGAGAATAATAAAATCGATACGTTGTTGGAAAGAAGTAGCAGGGATTAGAAGGGAGTTTTAGCCTCCGATGCTCTCACACTCCGAAAGCAATAATATTCCGTGAGGGAATTGTACTTCATTAATTATTTAGCAAGTTTCTACCGCCAGTGTTATAAAAACTGAAGCAATAATCATGTAGTTGGGTCTTATAACACTTTTTTATAAATAATTTTATGCCCTTAAGAAGAGAACATATATGTTTCTTATTTCATTACTTCGGCAAGTGCCAATATTATATCGTCATCGTAATTTACCATACCATTTCTGCTATCATCACTTAAAGTAGCTCGAAGTAATTTATACCAGATTAATTTTAACTGAATTAGTCAAACAAAATAAGCCAAACAAAGTAAAAGCGATTTATTGTCCCCGATTATCCCTTTTTGCTTGTCTATTTCAAAGACAGTCCGTTTAGAATAAAAATAAATAAAAATCCATTTTGTAAATTTAATTTAATTTGTACTACAAAACTTTTTCGGGCTGGAAAATGTAGGTATGTAGGTTTTGTCAATAATTTATTTTTATTTTAAATGTTATATTTGATAAAAGTAAGACTATAAAAATTCCCAGCATAAATGGCTCCGGCTCGATAGAAGTAACACTTTCTCATAGAAGATTAACGTAAAACTACATTAAGTCTTCCTACTATTGTGTTGTATGGTAGGTGAGAGTGCCATAGGCCCAAGTTCACCTCTTATTATCTTTCCTCTCAACCCACTATCCCTTGCCTTGTAGTTGGTGACACGCGAGTGGTGCTGCTGGTGTTGCTAGCGTATGTAGGCTACGCGTTTATCGCTTAACATCAGATGAGCCGTGTGCTCGTTAGCCACCCGCATAGTGTAAGAAAAGTGAAATAGACTCGGTTATGACAAATTGCGCTAATCAAAAAACAAACAAAATAAACATAACATTACGCCTGTATTTCCCGTAGGGGTAGGCAGAGGTGTATTACACACCCACGATTCGCCAGCTACTCGTATGTTTAAGTCCCACGTCTATTACGTGGAACTTAAACGAGCCTATTGGCGTCGACCGTGCACATTTACAAACTCCGGGCTGTTACTGTCAATTTTTACGAAAAAGCTCAATAACATTGCCTGACCCGGGGATCGAACCCGAGACCTCATGATCAGCAGTCGTGATCAATGTGCTAATCCATAAATTAATTAGGCTGTGGTTCATTAATATTTTGCAAAAACAGTCTGAAATGTATCCACATCTACAAAAATGAATAAAATTGAAGTTTGTAATGTCAATGTTGTTGGATTCCCAGACAGGACAACTATTTGTGTGATCCACAAATGGTTGTTCTGAGTCTGGGTGTACTTTGTGTCCATGAAATTCTATGTGTGTAAAGTCCTCCGCGATACAAAAATTATAACTAAGTGCATTTGGCACAAAAAAAGAAAATAATTACACTCGGTCGAAGTCACGGGTATAGCTAGTTTGACATATGAACCATATGAACCCCCATGCATGAACTTTGTAAAGAAAACTACAACTTTAAACGTAATTTTACAAAACCAATTTTATTCAGTACTAGCCTTATATAGTAGCGGGATAATATGTATATCAGTTTTTAAGTATAATCAAGAGCTATTAAATAAAAAAAAATGCATCAAAATCCATTCAGTAGTTTCTGGGTGATGCGCGTATGATCAAACGGACAAAAAATCCGCAATGCCCAAATTAGGCTATATAGGCTATATAGGCTAAACACAAAACGATTTTTTTTTAATTTGTCTGTCTGTTTATCTGTTTGTCTATTTGTTTGTTCGCTCATGACGCAACAACTACTGAACGGATTTTGATGTAACTTTTTCTGTTTGATAGCTCTTGATTAGACTTAACAACTGGTATATATTTTATCCCGTTACTACATCGGGAACCTGAGATATTACCTAAAAACTAGCTTTTGGCTGCAGTGGAGCCGCGGGCAAAGGCTAGTAATAGTATAGATGTACATCTTATCATAACATTTGTGTGATGAAGAACTACATTTAGACACCAGCCAATTCTGCCATACAAGCTGATAAAGCAGTAAGTACATAAAATTCAAGAGAAGATAAGCTTGGAGTGAAACCTCGAACTGATACTGGCAGGTTGCTGACAGAAGTGACAGCTGTGACTTATTGCCGGCCAGGTAGGTCACACAATCTTTTTCGTTTTATGCAGCTTTAAAATATCTTTTTTTCTTTCTTATGTTGGGGAAGATATATGGTGTTATAGAGGATCTCTCGACCTACGATTCACATTTTAATAGTGGTCAGCGGATTCTCCAGCGCTGTTAGTAATAAAAAAGCAGTAGTCAAAAAAGCAGTATTAGTTTGCTTCCTCTAATTTGTTTTTTCTTTGCACGGGTGTAGTTTTATTTTTATTATTATGTATGCTGGCAGACTAGCCACGGTTTGGGAATTAAGGAAATTTGATAATCAGGATCTAAGTATACATATAATGATACGTACTCTACGTATATTGACTCACCTATATTCCTTCGTAGTAGAATACAATAAGCAAGGTACAGCAAGTAGCATGCCGCTGACCCATATAACTGCAATGGTGATGAGGGAGCAGGTCTTGGACATCCTCGGTCGCATTGGACGCACGATGGCTTGATACCTGAACAAACATTGCAATCAGTATGTATTACTCGTATACGACGATAGACGCAATGCGTATAAGGAAATTCTACACAACACAGAAATATCACGATAAAAAAATAAACAAAACAACGCTTAAAAATGTTTTTTTTTTGTAATTTGTTTTTGACTTAGGTATATCGTCTATAACGCCGTAACGTATATAACGTCTTATAAATCGATGAACGCCGGCTGCACGCACGAAAAAGTGTCTCGTTCCGAAAAATGTATTGCGATAGACACATTGTTTGTGAAACTCTCAGAAAACATACCTATATAAATAAATAAAATAAATAAATATTCACGGACATTTTTCACACAACGTCCTCTGGTCCCTAACTAAGCTTAATGCTTGTTACTATGGGTAACAAGCATTAAGCTTGGCAGGGTACTCCCCGACCCCACCGTCCGCAGCCTCGGCTAGGGCGGCATCAGGCGCAGGTAAGCGCGCGCACGCCACACCGCGCGCCGGCGGCGAATCGGGTCCGCGAAGGAGGATTCCTCCCGGGCCCTCTCCGCCACCTCCTTCCGCGAGATGACAGCCTCGCAGAAGGCGGCGACCGCGGTCCAGGCCCTGTCACTGCCAACCATCGCTCACGCAACGGCCGGCAGTGACAGGTCCACGCCTATGACTGCAACGAGTTCCTGACGCTGCACATCCCAGACCGGGCAGGACTCTAGCGTGTGCTGCGCCGAGTCCTCGTCGCAGCCGCAGTGGTGACAGCCTGAGTTCGTCTCCCTCCTAGCAATCATGTGCAGGTATTTTCCGAAGCAACCATGCCCCGACAAAACCTGCACCAACCGGAAGGTGAGGACCCCGAGCTGCCGCCCTACCCATTCTTCCAAGATCGGCTGGAGCGCCCCCACGGTCCAGATACCAGCCCGGGGCGTCTCCAGCCGAGACTTCCACTTTAGTACGGTGGCGCGGCGGGCATCTTCCTGCCACGATGAGATTGCGCTCGGCGAGGGGTGGTTGTCCCCCGCCCGCGCCGTCGACGCCCGCCGATAGACGTCGGCGAGCATCTCCGCCTCCAGATCCCACGGGGGGGTTCCGGCCAACGCGCAGGCTGCATCGGTCAAGACCTTGCGGTACCCGCGTATTGCCCTGACCGCTACGACCCTCTGTGGACGCCACAGAAGGGCCCTATTGCGAGTGGCCAGGGACTCCTCCCACATGGGTGCGCCGTACAGTGCCATCGACCGTACTACCCCCGCGTAGAGTCGTCGACATGCGAGACTCGGTCCGCCCAAATTTGGCAACAGTCGCCCGAGAGCGGACGCCGTGCCGACGAGCTTTGGCGCAAGACGGCGGAAGTGCTCGTCAAAGAGCCACCGTCCATCCAATACCAGGCCCAGATATTTGATGTGGACCTGGATTGGGAAGCCCACACCGTTGACCGTTATCGAGGCACTGGCGGGCGGGCCCCGTCGGCGCTCATGGAAGAGTAGGGCCTCCGACTTTTCCAGGGCCACCCTAAGCCCCAGCGCCTCGATCCGCCTGACCACCTCCACGGTACCTGAGGTGGCCAGCGTTGCCGCCTCCTCGAGAGTCCAGCCCCGGGCTGTGACGAGCGTATTGTCTGCGTAGCAAATTACGCCCAGCCCGGGGGGGAGCCAGCCACGGAGGACCCAGTCGTAGCCGATGTCCCACAAGAGCGGCCCAAGAACCGAACCCTGTGGGACGCCGCACGATATAGCCCTCCTTACAACGTCCCCTTCCCGGTCCACGAAGAGGAGGCTGTGGCCGTCGAGGTAGCCTGCCACCAGCCGCCTTAAGTAGAGGGGCACTCCATGGTACCGGAGTGCCTCCTTGATGCAGCCAAATGGCAGACTATTGAAGGCGTTGGCGATGTCGAGCGACACCGCCAACAGCACTTCCCTCGAGGTGACGGCCTCCGCAGCCGCGGCCTTCATGCGCAGAATGGCGTCGACCGTAGACCGACCCGCCCGAAATCTAAACTGGGCGTCGGACAGGTCGGGGCCGACCGTTCCTAGGTGCCGGACGATGCGGGCAGCGACTACCCGCTTGAGGAGTTTACCCGCCTCGTCCAGCAACACGATGGGCCTGAAGGCCGCGACTGTATTCGGAGACCGTCCCGGCTTCGACAGGAGCACGAGCTTCCCCTCCTTCCAGCAGTCAGGGAACCGTCCGGACACTAGGCAAGCGCCGAACAGTCCCCTGAGGCGGGGTTCAAGGTGGTCGGGGACCAGGGCCAGTACTCGGGCGGGAACCCCGTCCGGCCCGGGGGCCCACCTAATTGTAAGCAGTTATCGTAGCCTATATAGACGCCAGCAATACAGAAGCATCACTCGCGCGTTTCCATCTCTAAGGAAAGGGATAGGATGTGGAGAGGAAGGATAATAAGGAGAGGATTTGGGTCTCCGGCACTATCAATCACCATACGAAACACAATGGTAGGAGTACCTACCGTTGTTTCATGCCGATCTTCTGTGACGGGGTGGTACTTCCCCGAATGAGTCGGCCCATTCATGCTGGAATAAGCAAGGCTCTACCTACCACTTGAAAAAATAATATATCTGAGAGGATTTGAAGCTGCATCTTTTTTCGAACCAAGGGAAATACTTTTGACTTGCATTACTTCAATTATAATCATGAACTATATGATAACTTTGAGTGGAATGCTGATATTAGAGACGCGCTTTGTACAGCACAAGCCACGCTGTGAAGTACCATCAGACTTTGAACGCTCATATTTTGCTTACTAATTTGGTTCATGCAACACTTTGCAACTTCACTAATTGTCATGTTCAGTATTAAAGAAAGATTACAGGTTGTAAGTACTGAATAAAAAATATGACGCCGGTCTTGTTCTAAGGTCAACAGTTGTCCCCTTAGTTGGGTGGTAGAGGTCCGATAGGTAGCCGCTCTGTTAGTACCTACACACGATAAAAAACAAAAGGTTTATATCGACATTAGTTTTAGCTACGTCTTTGTTGTTCTTATAAACAATAACTATAAAGCGTTGTTGAAATTAGTTTTAAACTTTAAAACAAATTTGTAATATGCTTATGTATATTTGAAATATGTATTAGCAAAAGTTTCCTTAGAAACACTTATTTACCATTAAAACGTTACGTCATAAATTAAAAAGTTTAAACTAACAATGTTGTTTTCTGCTCAGAACTTGTTATTAAGTAGAACAACGAAGTAAAATATAACCTAGTTACTGTCACACTAAGCCAGTAAGTCCATCTACTAGCAAATTAAACAAAGGGAAAACAAATGTTTACTCTATTTCGGCCTTATTTACCTCTTCCGTGTTGCTTAACGCACGAGAATAAAAACTGGCTAAGTGCGAGTCGGACTCGCGCACGAAAGTTTCCGTACCATTGACTAGGTAAACAACATTACACTATTGTAACTCTCTGTAACCATGTTGTTTGGCTGTTACCAAATTTTGCAAGTAAAATTTGACTCATTTCGTGGTTTTCAACTTAGACTTACATGCGCATAACGAAACAGTTTTAAGTGTAAGGAATTATGTTACCATTAGAGTCATTCGAGGTAACTGTGTGCAGTGGGTAAGCGTGCGCAATATCGCCGTTCTTGAGATACAGCCTGGCGACAGACGGACAGAGCAAAAACGAGTAAAGAAACACGTTTGTGTATGGGAGGCCCCTTAAATATTTGTATTATTTTAATTTAATTATTTATTTTTAAAGTGAATATATAACTAAATATTCTGTGAATATTTCAAGCGTCTACCTGTTGCCGTTATCAATAGCGAGCAAAAAAGGGCAAAAAAAAATCACGTTTGTGTGTGGGAGCCCCCCTTCAATATTATTATTTTTTTTGTTTTTAGTGTTTGTTGTTTAAGCAGCAACAGAAATAAATCATTTGTGAAAATTTCAACTGTCTAGTTATCGCTGTTCTTGAGATACAGCCTGGTGACAGACGGACGGACAGACAGACAGACAGCGAAGTCTTAGTAATAGGGTCCCGTTTTGACCCTTCGGGTACGGAACCCTAAAAAGCCAACACCCGGTTATTTCTTAATCTATACTATTATAAAGCTGTAACACAGCTGTGTCTGTACATTTAATATATTTGAGAAAAAATGACTTTATTAGGCTATATAGGCGTGTCTAAACACAAAATGTTTTTTTTTAGATTTTTTGTCTGTCTGTTTATTTGTTAGCGTATCACGCAAAAACTACTGAACGGATTTTGATGCATTTTTTTTTATTTGGTAGCTCTTGATTATACTTAAAAACTGATATACATTTTATTCCACTACTATATACTATATATATATATATATACTATAACCTGAGATATAATCTAAAAACTAACTTTTGGCTGCGGCGAAGATGCGGGCAAAGGCTAGTGTCATCACTAGAGTAGAGATAGTATTTTATCATTAAAATACTAGCTATATAAAATAAAGAAATTAATAAAAATATCAAAAGAAGAGACCGAGACCGCCTCCCTATTCTTATATATTATTATCCTTCCTATACTCTCCTTTTTATCCTTCCTGTCCTCCCCTTATTGGGTTCGACACCAATCTGTAGGCTTACTCTTGAAAACAATCTCAATAGCAATACGATTCCAATCCAAATCCAAGGTTAATTTTATGGTGGGACTCTTGAAACCAATTTCGTTGATATTGAATTGAAATCTGAATCGCCCAAGAATTGGCTACATTAGACATGAAGTTAGCAAAGCTAACATCAGAAGTAGTGGTGTGCCCTAAGGATAGATACAATAGTTGTTTTACTAATTCTAATGTTAATAAAAAAATACGATTAGTTAAAGGTAGTTTCATCTTAAAATTTATTAAATAATATGTGATTGATAATATTCTGTTGTATTTCACTAGAAAAGACTTAATATAAGAGAAAACACAACGTTGGCTGTATGTGTTGCGCTCTTTGATTACCTACAAACAATTTAAAAAATAACATGATGTGTTTTGTTTAGTAGGCACAAGATTCGAATTTATTATTGAATTTAATTGAATAAGTCTTTGTTGGGCTTTGTTATAAACAAACTTTATCAAGCAAGGATCTCAGTTATTTGTGTTGTGAACTTATGAGTAGTGAAGTTTAAGTTAAGTGTTTTATTTGTTGAGTGAATGTGATGATGGGTAATTGTGTGAAACCTATCCTACTTATAATCGTAGTACCTATACTTACTACTTAATTAATCCAGAAATTGTAAAGATGAAAAAAAAACAACTAAGATATAGAAAACACCCAGATGCAGTACAAATATCTGTGTTCATCACACAAATAGTTGTCCTGAGTGGGAATCGAACCCACGACCTCGTGGACAGAAGTCGGTTACGCTACCGACTACGCCACGAGGCCCGTCAATGTAACATGCATTTATTTAAAGTTTGAGACTTTTTTGAGATAATTAAAAGATTGTTTTAAAAAACTTCTATTTTTCAGTTTAATTATTTACTAGCTTTTTAGATCTATTTCTTTTAGCAATTGACAATTTGATAATTTGTATTTACTAGCTGATACCCGCCCCGCAACTTCGTCCGCGTGGAATTTATTTAGGTACCTATATTCTTTTTAGTACAGAACCTGAACTGCCTCTGTGGTGTAGCGGTAGTGTAAGCGACTGCTGATCATGAGGTCTCGGGTTCGATCCCCGGGTCGGCCAGTGTTATTGAGGTTTTTCGTAAAAAAAAAATAAGAAAAAATCTCAGTAGCAGCCCGGAGTTTGAAATGTGCCCGGTAGACGTCAATAGGCTCGCCCCCTATTACGTGGGACTAAACATAGCTGGCGAGTCGTGGGTGTGTTATACACTTTCTGCCTACCCCTTCGGGGAATACAGGCGTGATGCTATGTTTTTTAGTACGGAATCCTAATTATTTTTCCAAAATAAAAGTTGTGATCGCCGTCCCGTGAGTCTCGCCCAAATCTGTGCAGCCGTTCAGAGATTAGCTGCGGGTGTAAATTCGATGTATATAATATATCTATTTTAATTGGTATTCATTTACAATTTTATGGGTTTTATTTTTTATTGTTTTTCAAGAATGAATGTAGTCTAAGTTACTTATTATAACAACTATAGCTATCTGCTATCTGCTAGTGAAAGTCCCATCCAAATCGGTCCAGCCGTTCCGGAGATTAGCCAGAACAAACTGATAGACAAAAATTACACGTCGCGGGACGTCTAGCAGATGTGAAAACGAAATTATTTTGTAGAAATAAAATGATCAAAACTTGACAAAGTACTCCTCAAGACGAATCAAACGAGTACAAACTCGATAGGGTTGCGTAGTTTTATTACAGAGTTACTGTGGCCAACCTCCAGCTCCATCTTCAGACCCTGGATACCATCTAGAGACAAAGTACTCGTCAAGACAAGTCATACGAGCCCAAACTCGATGGAGTTATGTCGATTCATTACAAAGTTACTGTGGTCACCTTCCAGCTCAATCATCAGATCAGCTCCATGTCATCATAATATTGCATTGTCACGTGATATACACATGCGTGTAAAATTTCTGCTCAATCAAACCGGGAAGTGTGTCAAATTTAATTTGCAAGATTTGAACGGAACAATTAGGTACAATAAAAGCCTCGCCACGCTAACAGCCGATTTTACCCTCTCTCCGCATTTGATGTTTCACATCAAAACTTTAAAAATTGGTAATTTGTTATAGGTAGCGTATATGTGTACTCTCGCATACATTTTAGTAAAAAGTTGTTATTTAGCCATTACAAACACACTTCAATTTTGTTTTTACCTGTATTGGCTTATTTTTTTTTTGTGGCTAAGCATGAAAATGGCTAAAAATACAAATTCTCAAAGTTTTGTTGATAATCGCGCAATCAAATGGTATCAGATGTAGAAAATGGGATCTGTGAGAAAGGTCTGCAGTGGCATCATCGATCGATTTCTGGACCTTGGCCTGGCCAACTCGAATTTCACATCATACTTGTTTAGTTGTTGATGGGTTATGCCCTAAATACCTCACACCTTGAGGGAAGATCCATGTCCTACAGTGGAACAATGAAAATGTAAGCCGCTACATCAGCATCTTGTATTTTGAGGTGTAAGGTTTTTTTTTTAATTTAAGCTTTTTTGTGTTGCAATAGTAAGTTAATTGTGCACTCATTTATTTGTTAAGTTGAGGGGAGGGGGCAGCTAAACACCAGTATAATTGTACACTTAACACAACAAAAACTGAGCTAGTGTTTGTTAAACATTTAAGATATTTAGTTGTTCATCGTTGTTTACTTTTTAAATCCTGTGTAATAAAAATAAGTGGTTTTAATGAATTTTTATATAGGTACCATTTAAATCATAAATGGTATATAAAAATGGAACCACCAATTCATACGGGATGATATAGTAGCATAATGTTCTTTATCGGACTCCAGACTATACTTACGTATGCAAAATTTTATGATTATTTTTTCTGAAGTTACGGTGTGAAATCGTAAGAAAAAAACCATCTCTGCACGCCTCACTTCAGCATTTAGTAAGGAAATAATATTATTAGGCACTTGAGCTGAAATATCTTTGAATAGCACAATAACTTATTCAAACACACGTATTACAAAGTCCTACATGAATAAATCTTCACATAATTCACCACGTCGCACATAATGTACATCCCTCTTTAAGGTAAAATAGGGGATTCAAACGCTACTAAAAATGTGTTTATATTTACTTATGTCCTTTTCTTCATGAAATGAACGTATATCGTATGATCGCAACAACGACTTAGACGGGTCTTTGTTTACAAGGATTTGATGTTTTTTTTGCTAGCCACGGTTTAAAAAATGGCAAGTGGTAAGCATTGCTCCTAATACTTGGCTATATCGGAGGCCGTATCAAGCCTCGATGAGATTAAACATCTAGACACGCGGTAGCGTGTCAAGCCATGTTCAAGCTAAAGAATTAGCGAGCAGTACCGTATGTACCATTTGGAGCCACTTTTGACCTCCTCATGACTCAAAAACTATTTCACATGAACATGTCAAAGGCTCATATATTATAACTAGAACTAGCCAAGTCAGACCTTAGGCTTCAATATATTATCCTAAGTTATAAGAATAAATATATTTTAAGTTATTATTAATCATTTTATGTTGTTACGTTGACGGGCCTCGTGGCGTAGTCAGTAGTGTAACCGACTTCCGTGCACGAGGTCTTGGGATCGATTCCCACTCAGGACAATTATTTGTAAGATGAACACAGATATTTGTACTGCGTCTGGGTGTTTTTTATGTATTATATTTATGTATTTACAAAACAAAAAGTATATATGTATTATATCCTTAATCTGGTGCCCATAGCACAAGCGTTAAGCTTAGTTTGGGACCAGAGGACGTTGTGTGAAAATATCCATGAATATTTATTTATTTATATTTATACTTAAATCAATTTCAGGACTGACCATTGAACTTGGCACTCATTGAGATTGTTGCGGATATAGGTAAGCGTGGAGTAGTAGTGGGTTCGAAATTAATGCAAACTTTTAACTTTTAAGCACCGTTTGCCCGAGACCGGTCGCGACGTGTTTTACCAGTACGAATCTGAGGCTCAACTGACCGCACCACCTGGCGCTTTTATAGAAAAATACGACGGTTAGTCTTCGTGCAAACGGCGGTATATTTATTTAATATATTATTTATCCTAGGTTAGACGATACATCTATAGATATGAATTTATAAAAGATAAGTACATTATTAAGCTATTATATTTATGTATTATATATGTGTATATGTGTATTTTTAAGTATTTTAGTTAGCAAAATCTACTTTTATATATATCTATATTGTTATCATAGTTAAATTTATAAACAACATCTAACTAACGTATCTACTGCTTTTTTGCAAGCGCTGCTCGTTTTCACGTCGTCTACAGAGCTCTTTAATGTTAAATCCATGTTTAGATCTTACTCCTTAAGTCATTGAAGTCAACAAGCAAGACATATATATTATATCATAATATTAAACTTAGCTCTCATTTCATATTTATGTTTTTGATGGGATTACATTCACAGAAATAGTGGGAACATTATACTGCCAGTGGGTTGGGCGCCAAGTACGGAAGTACACTTCACTTGATATCGAACCCGCACCTCTCTCCTCTTTTTCGTGTGTTTTAGTTATCGCTATAGATAGCCATCAATTAATTAATTTCCCGCGAAATAAAATGATGGGCTGCGGCTTGGCAGTATTCTATTTATTATTGAGACAATGAGTGGCGATTACTACTTGCCATCAGGCATGGACCGTTAGCTTGTGTACTGTAGTTAAATTTTTCTCTTAACTCTTCGACTGTGTGGACTATAATTTTATATAATTATAATAGCTATTGAACCTTCAAACTACTGAAACTTTCTCCATCTCATTTATTTTCTCTCTCAATCCCATTTCTAAGCTCTCTCTCTAATATTGATGTCTTCTAGGATTTAGCCAGTATGCGCTGTAAGTCGTATTTTATCAGGACTTAACAATGAAAACCATTTCAAATTCCATTGCATGGTTGCTAGTTTTGCTATTTGTAGATGAGTATAACTTTTTGCATGATATCCCATTTAAACAAAATAATTCTGCCGTATGCAAAGTTCTATCTACTAATAAAACTACATTAAAACCTGTGGGCCTAGCCAAGTTACATTCTATACATATATCCTAAGTCACGTGACTTAGCGTTAGAGATGTCAAATTTCCATACATTTTAATAGTTTTCTATTAGCGTTAGCGATCACAGAATGCAACTTGGTTAAGCCCATTGTTTAGTAACGTCAAAGATGTGCGCTAACAAATAGACCAACAAAAATATACTCAGCTTCAATAAATTCACAGACACACCGAGTTCTCCACTTAAATTATGTGTAGAGATATACTATAGGTACATAATCCGCCTACTTTTCGTAATCGTCTTATAGCCACAGGAACGAACGGGATTATATTTATCATCCATCACAATATTAATAGGACAAGGTAGTAAGATCGTAAATTACGTAAAGTATTCTGTAATATTTTTCTGTTTTCACAATCATTTATTCAAGTAAATATCAAAATCAGAGCTCGATATTTGATACACTGCTGTGACAAAACTGCTGTAATATCTGTATGTAATGGGTAGTTGTGCCGTCATTGTACTTTTGAGTAATTGATACAATTAGATTTTATCAATTACTCAGAAAAATAAAATATCTACATACATACATATTAGCACACCTTTTTCCCATAGGGGTAGGTAGAGACTATACAGGGTAATTTTTTAACCAGTGCGCAAATTTTTTTGGTGGTTCTATATTGGTAATAGAGAAACATTTCCATTAATTGTTTAATCAGATATTTTATTTTTTTATCCGACTTGAAATCAATAAAATATGGACACCTATCTTACGAGCAGCTAGAAGCTTTATTTTTTGCATTTTAATGGTCCTAATCCCAAGAAAGTATGAATGAAAAATTGGAACTACTCTTACAAATAACTTCAGGTCACGACCTAAGCTTAAAAAAGTTAGACAATCAAACTCACTTTCATATTTTTATGTTTTTTTAGCATTCGACATGATTAGCCATATAAATTAACACCAAGCGAATGAAGTACTGCTCAATAATTTAAAATTTTGCCAATTCATGAACAAGCATTCTTCAAGATTACAGGAAAACGATTCCATGATTCAAATAAATAGTAAATTAGGAGTATAAATGCAAATAGTACTTTCATCGAATTAAGTTAATCAGACGTTCAGCTTCTGACCTTCGGACTGATGGCAGACGAAAGATAAAAAGGACTAGAGCAGAAGATATACTTTCGGATGTTTTTTTCCAATTTACTGGGAAATATAACCTATCTCTTGAACTGATTTTGATAAACAATTGATTTTATTTTTTTCTTGCACTAACAATGATATTTTGTCTTTTGTCACGAAATATGTTACACTTGAAAATATATAATCATGTTATATTAAATTAATATTATAAAGATGTATAAAATTAACTAATTACTACAAATAACTAGGTACTGTTACTATTTATTTTGATGCATAAACCATTGAGGTATATGTACTACCTCACTAATATACCTCAATGGCATAAACACAGACAGTATCACTCGAAATTAATTAAAATAAACTATGTCATAATATTCAGATAATTGGATAATTTCTGTTTTTGTTTATGATGATTTTTCAATATAATTGGGAGTCTCACATTCACCGGCTTAATAAAAAACATATTGTTTTATTGTTAAATATTGTTTTATTGTAGGTACATGTCGTGTGGGGCCGGCTTTATGCCATGTGGGGCCGGCTTTAGAATTGTCCCAGCCCTTCTCCACCCATGGGAGTCGTAAAAGCCGATTGAGGGAATACCGGTGGAGTGGGCAGCAGCACTCCCTCGAGTATTAACAACATCCACTGCGATCGCCAACCCACCTGACAAGTGTGGCGATATCGGCACTATCTATTAGATTTAGACCATAATTTACCACCCTCGTGCGTTTTGGCAGACAGCTGTCGAAAATAGCTCTTAAGCATGCAGATTTCCTCCGTGCGAGTTTGCCGTGGACCGGGGATCGAACTCGATGCTACTGTCCTTGCAGTCTTTGGTGTTACCCCTAAGCTATCACTGCATTAGACTATTACTACAATTTTAAAAATGCTAATATAGGCGAAAATAAAAATAAAAGCTTTATTTATTATAATGATTTATTTGACTAGTCGTTAAGACTTCCACGTTCCAGCATGAATGCGCCATTTCGAAGGGATATACTACCACACTACCCACTCACAGATACTTACTTGTGTAAAATATTTTTAATATCATTTACATTGTTTATTCACTGTCCGACTAAAAGTACGATATGTCATCTTTGTATCACTTTTTTTCTTTATTGCGTTTTGCGGCAGACGAGCCACGGCCCAACTGATGGTAAATAGTAACCGTCGCTCATGGACTCAACTATATCGGGAATATTGTCAAGCCTGCTCACCATTTCATTTCACAGATATAAAATGAAGGAATTAACGGCTGCTACAAGCAAAACACGCCGATGTGCTTCATGGCCAGTCACACGGGAGTCGGTGGTACCAATCCGCTCGGGCCCGATAACAACCACCCAGCCCTACCAGCAGTAATGCAATAGGTGATCATTGCTTACTTCCCTTAGGCCCCTCTTAATATTCCCTTGGGAAAGAATGGGGTGGTGACTCTTGTATTCTTAGTCCGTCACCACACGGATGGTAAACTAAAAATAACATAGCATCTAGCCTGTATCCCCGAAGAGGTAGGCAGAGGTTTATTACACACCCACGGTTCGCCAACTCTGTTTAAATCCCACGTAATAGGGAGCGAGCCTATTGCCGTGTATCAGGCACATTTCCAAACTCCGCGCTGCTACTGAGAAATTTTATTTTTACAAATGATATTTTCATTCTTAGTCCGTCACCACACGGACAAAATGCAGAAAGAATCGATCATCTACTTCTTAACATTTAAGCAAACAATTTATTATTAATGAAGAAGGACTCCTTGTTCTAGCAAATTACCATTGTGACGTAATATATATCATCATGCATTTAATAACCACCTCGCATCTATTTCACGTGAAATAGTATCACGTGAAATAGACGCACGCACTAACTTACTGAAAGAAGCACCCCTGACACGAGCAGTCCGCACCCTCAACCTTTTTGCTAATCAGTTAGACCTATTTTGTTGCAGTAAGAGTGAATTCACAAGGATAGCACTATTTTTATTACGTTATAGGATAGGATGTGATATGAAATAATTCTTACACTCCACTTAGTCTTAGTAATAACTGTATTATATTTTTATCTGTTTATTCGTTCGTGCATCAAGCAGAATCTGCAGAACAGATTTTGATGCAACTTGTTTTTTATTTGGTAGCTCTTGATTAAACTTAAAACTGATATACTTTTTTGTTCCGCTACTGTATCGGGAACGTGAGATATGACCTAAAAACTAGACCAACAGATAAACAGACAAAAAATCTAATCACTCTCGTGCTTAGATTCTTATTATTATAAAGAGGTAACGTTTGTGAGTTTGTGAAGTTGTAAGGGGTAATCTCTGGATCTACTGAACCGATTTACAAAATTATTTCACCAATAGAAAGCTACGTTATTGTGGAGTATCATAGGCTATAATAATTTCCAAAATTAATTATGCATCTTTACTTAACTTGAATAATGTAATCCAAGTTGTAAAAAAAATTGCTTTCATCGCGTGCGCTGCGGAAACTATTGAGGATAGAACAAAACAATCTACTACAATATTAAAGAACGTATCAAAATGTGTAAAAAAGTCTGCAACAGCATATGCCTATCTCCTACGGATAACTCACAATAACTGCTTTTACTGTTAAAATTGTGGGTTAAAAATAATTTTTGTGAAGCTTATTTAGCCCATATGGTATTAATTTATATCTTTATAAATATGTTTTAATTATATGGGACGAATGTACCATGAGTCATAGAGCTCATATTGAAGCCGTGAACCGTACGCTAAAAGACATCAGAAACTCAGACGCTGATATGGGTGGTGTTACTATTGTTTATGCGGGCGATTTTCGGCAAATGCTGCCAGTAACAAAAGGAACACGCGCCGATGTCATCAGGTCATGCTTAAAATCATCATGCTTATGGAGTTCCGTTGAAACTCTCAATTTACGAACAAACATGAGAGCCCACTTGAGCGACAACTACGATAACGACTTTCCGCATCAACTACTGAATCTTGGAGAAGGAAAAATTTGCTGTCCTAACACCAACAGTAGGGATGACATTAAACTTGATAATCGGTTAGGTCACTTATTACACAGGTTAGATGATCTGATAGACGCAATATATCCTGGTCTTGAACTTTTAATGGAAAGAGATTATCATTGGCTTTGTTCTAGGGCAATAGTCTCACCCACCACCGAAGGAATGTAACACAGTTCCAGTGGCCCGCCAACAAAGGTGGAGAGACGGCACACGGCGGGTTTCTTTAGTGGGTGAGGGCCCCACACTACCCTGTTCGTTGCCCCGAACGGGGTGTGCGGTTAGGAACATTTTTTCCCGCCTTAACAAAAAAAAAAAAAAGGGCAATGGTCTCACCCAGAAACGATTCAGTGAATAAGATAAATAAAATAATTTTAGGAAAAAATCCTGGTCAAGTCAAACACTATAAGTCCATTGACACGGTGTGTAATATTGAGGATACAAGTGCACTATCCTCAAGAATTTTTAAATTCTTTGAGTCCTTCTGGCTTACCTACCCACGACCTTATGCTAAAAGTTGGCATTCCTATTATGCTTTTAAGGAAATTGAGACCCCCAACATGTGTAATGGCACAAGGCTGCTCATAAAAGAGTTGCGGGAGAATATAATCGTGGTGACCATTCTCACAGAGCCAGCAGTGGGACAACTTGTTTATATTCAGCGGATACCCATGATTCCGACTGATTTACCTATACCGTTTAAAAGGTTACAGTATCCCAACAAGGTCTCTTTAGCCCTCACTATTAATAAGTCCCAGGGTCAAACATTTTCTCTGGTGGGCATTGACCTGAGAAAGCACTGTTTTTCCCAGTTTTTGTTGGCTTATGTCGGATTAGAACTCCTGAAAGACAATATATTTTAGTACAAAATGATAACATTACTACTAGTATAGTATATCGAGAAGTTTTCAACAATTAAAATAAGTAAACATGATGAAAATAATGTAAATAGTATATATTAACATAAAGTAATAAAAATAACAACAAAAAACAGTAACATAAAAAAAACAAAACATACAAAAAACAATAAAAACAAAAAACCAAAATAACAAATAAAAAATCTTCATTATAATTTTTATTTATCCCGAACTTTTAACCTGAAGTATTGACAAACGGGCCGGGGCAAAAATATTTCTAACGCGGAACGGAGTCCGCGGGCACTGCTAGTACGTCTATATAGCATAATGCAATCATTATTTTTTTTCAAATATCTTAAATGTACAGACGTAGATCTTTTACAGCTTTATAATAGTATAGATGATTCACATTTTCACTATGTAGACCGGTAAAGATATGAAGTACAATTTAATTACTGGTGGTACTCATTATATAACTAAAGAAACTATGGTATACTAAACATAACATAGCATCAAGCCTGTATCCCTGAAGGAGTAGGCAGAGGTATATTACACACGCACGGTTCGCCTTCATGTTTAAGTCCCACGTAATAGGGGGCGAGCCTATTGCCGTCTACCAGGCACATTTCCAAACTCCGGGCTGCTACTGAGAAATTTTCTTTTTACGAAAAACCTCAATAGCACCACCCGACCCGAGGATCGAACTGAGACCTCATGATCGGCAGTCGCTTACACTACCGCTGCACCACCGAAGCAATTGATAAATTAAACTTGCAGATGGTAAACTATTAGTATGGTATAATGTTTACATAAGGAGTCGATTCCCATAAGTCGTAATTTCAAACCAAATCCATTTTAAAGTTCATAACTTTTTTGTGAAAGGCTCCATCCATCAGCCTTTCGACGTCCACTGCTGGACATAGGCCTCCCCAAGACAATGCCACAAAATGTGTTTCGCTCATATGGGGGATAGTGCCGTAATCGCCACGCTTGGCAGGCGGGTTGGCGATCGCAGTGAGTATTGTTAATACCCAAGGGAGTGCTGCTGCCCACTCCCCCGGTATTTCCTCATTCGGCTCTTACGACTCCAATGGGTGGAGAGGGGTGGGACAATTCTAAAACCCCCCCACACGGCGAAAGGCTCATGTATTCATATTTTCATGACATAATATTGAATAAAAAACATTCTCAAGACGATAATATTTCAAAGAATACTAAAATATTAAAACAAAGGGCCATTTATTTTATAATAAATAGGTTTATTCACTCTCATTGTAACAAGATCGTGATAAAAATTTATTCTGCAAGTAATGGACCGTTATGCGAATAGATTTTAAAATAATTAGACGTGACTAGCCCCAACTTTTGTTTTAAATTACGCGCAATATTTTTATAGTGTCTATGAAATAAAGCTAAGAATTTTTTTATAAAAACCTATTCAATAGTTTTTCTCTGATGTACGCTCAACGGCAAACCGCTATCATTTTATATGTATTGATTAATATCACCACAGTCAGCATAAGTTTTTCTATTATTGTATTAATTTTATACATGAGGTACCTACCTACTTAATTTCGAAGGACACCGCGGTGACACAAAAATATTTTGATAAAAAAAACCTGAAGGGAAGATCAAACGAGCCATCAACCTTTCATTTCCCACTGCTAGACATAGACTTTACCAAGAGCACAACGAACGGTCCTGTCACCTGTCGCGTGCCGCCTGTATCCAACGGCTGCCTGCTATTTTCATCATTCTTTCTTCATCGGTTCGCTAGTAAATCTAGCGACAAGCTTTTGTATCATACTAGCCTTTGCCCGCAGTTCCGCCGCAGACAGAAGCTTTGTTTTAGGTTATATGCCGGTCCCCGATATAGTAGCAGTATATAAAGTATACCAGTTTTTCAGTCTAATCAAGAGCAATTAAATAATTAAGTTGCATTAAAATCCGTTCAGCAGATTTTGCGTACTGCGCAAAAAAACAGACAGATAAATCGACAAATAAAAAAAAAGACAAAAATCTAAAAATAATTGTTTTGTATTCAGACACGTCTATATAGCCTAATACACTATTTTTTTTTCTAAAATACCTTAAATGTACAGACACAGATCTGTTAGGTACAGCTTTATAATAGTTAGAATAAATTGATATGATAAATTGTGTAATGAAATAAATTGATGGCTTTGATTCAATTTAAAGTTTATTTTCTTCTGTTTAGAGCGACGAGAGAGACTTAAATAAAAGCTTGCTTGTTTTTTAAAACGTTTTTGTATTCAATTCAGCAAACTCTATCATTTGATAAGCACTCACAGCACGAGTATATTGAGTGTTTAAAAATAACTAGTCTGCCGCCTTAGGTGGTCCGCCATATTGGATTAATATTTGAAATATATCTTTAAAATAACGAAGATTTATATTTGTTCAATGATTAAAATTAAAAATAATGACAGGCCACAGAAAAAAAAACAAAATGGGCGGGAAAACGGCGATTCCAAATAAAATTTTTTAGTCTCCCATTTTTTCTTTAGCAAATTCATGATTTTTATTTTTAGTTTCCTCGTATTTGTAATGAAAAGCACAATGTTTACCTCGGGATAAAGACTTATTTAGTCCCTCGAACTATTGGAGCCCTCGCTACGCTCGGGCGCCAAACCCCGTCTCGGCACTAAATAAGTTGCTTTCATCTCTAGGGTAACAATGTACTATACTGTGCCCTAGGGCTGAAAAGTATTACTTTCAACCCGCTCCTCAGGCAACTTCAAACCTACTTTCTGAGTATGAGTAATGAAAAACAGCTTTAAAATTCAGTTTAATTCAGAGAACACGAATACCAAAATCCATTAAGCATTTATTAGTATCGCAAAAGTTAAATAACAGCTGAGCTCATTATTATTTTTTCATTTCAATCTTTCGCCTCATTAATTTAGATTGTAGATGGCCAGTCATAAAATCTAACCATAACGTAAATGTAACGCTGTGTATTTCTCCTAATTAAAAACATAAATTTTGAAATAAAATCTTTTAAACTTTCGCGATTTGTACACATTATACACAAATATTAATATATCGGGTCTTAATCGCGTATATAATGTTGAGGTTGAATACCTTAATTTCCCGACGTTTCGACCGTATTGCATCGGCCGTGGTCACGGGTTGACTGGTGTAGTTCAGCGTTGCATCCGTGAAGCGCGAGTGTCTGTAACTACCCTCGCCTCGTTTATATCTTGATTTCCGAAACTGTCGGTACTTCGACACACCACACTAACAACATCCTCACACTGGCGTGTAATGTTTGTTCGGCGATATGTACACTTACTGATGACAGGATTCCATGATGTTGACAAACGGTATCCATCTTCTCGGTTGAATTTAGCATGTTTTTTGATTTCAACGGCTTCCCGCGCCATCCTGGAGTAATAGTGACGGTCGGTGGAGAGGACCTGTGGTTTATGCAGTTCAATCCAGTGGTTGGATCCCGCCTCCAGCAAGTGTTCCGCTATAGCTGACTTTTGTGTATGTCGGTGTTTTACAGCCGCGATATGTTCTTTAACCCTTTCCGCAATTGTACGTTTGGTTTGTCCGATATAAGAACTACCACAGCTGCAATCCACTTTGTAAACGCCAGGTGTCTGCAGAGGGATTATATCTTTTGGAGTACGTAGGTGATGTGATACTTTGGAATGCGGACTATATACAGTCTTAATGGAGTATTTCTGTAGTACTGTTCCAACTTTGTCCGTTACTCCTTTAATATACGGTAAAAAGGCTGGTGCCCTGTCTACCCCAGTTCGTGCCTCCTTCTTCCGCAGTCGTCGTGTGCTACCCCTAAATCCGTTTCGTTTAAGTACCTCCTGAACATGTGTGAGCTCACTATTCAATTGTTCAGCGTCACAAATGTTGTATGCTCTATTGGTCAAAGATGCTACTACGGATTGCAGGTGTCGTGGATGGTGGTGCGAGTCAGCATGCAAGTATCTGTCAGTGTGCGTGGGTTTTCTGTACACAGTATGTGATAAGGTACCGTTTGCTTTGACCCTTAGTTTTACATCAAGAAATGCTAACGATCTGTCCATCTCCATTTCAAAAGTAAACCTGATGTTGGGATGTACGGAGTTCAAATCCTTAGCAAATGTTTCCACTCCTTGTCTGCCGCCCTTCATAATGCAGAATACGTCATCAACGTATCTCTTCCACAGTTTAACCTGGGACAGTTTCGGCTTGATCATTTCTTCGATATGTTCCATCCAGATGTTGGCCATAACCGACCCCAATGGGCTGCCCATGGCCACTCCATCAGTCTGGAGGTAATACTGTCCCTGGTAGATGAAGTAGTTGCCTTCTAGACAGTTTCTTAGTAGAACATTGTACTCACTGGACAGATCATTCGCTCTTAGTTTTTTCTCAATGACCTCCAGGCAAGCATGAATGGGAACGTTGGTGAACAGTGACTCCACATCAAAACTCACCATCACCTCATCTGAGTCCACTTCCATGTTCTTGATGATATCCACAAAATGTCTAGAATCCTTCACGAACGATGCAGTCCCATCGACTAATGGTTGCAGTATTTTGGCGAGGTGTTTAGCTAGATCGTAAGTAGGAGAGTTAATTTGACTTACGATCGGGCGAAGTGGCACGTTGCTTTTATGGATCTTTGGCAAACCATATAACTTAGGTGGCTGAACGCTTTTAGGTCTGAAAAGCCTTTCAAACACATCATCCGCGAACAGATCCTTGTGGTCCTTAATTAGTGCTCGCATACGTTTCGTGACTCTAGCTGTAGGGTTGTACGACACTGGCTTGTACACAGAGGTGTCACTTAATAGACTCCGTAGTTTCTCATCATAGTCATCGGAATTCATCACCACAGTGGTATTTCCCTTGTCGGCCTTTAGCACTAAAATATCCGTGTTATCACGCAGCTCTTTCAGCGCCAGACGTTCTTCTGCAGTGATATTTGGTTTAGGCAGCTTTGATTTTCGAAGGATAACGGCCACATCCTGTCTGAGCGTTTCCGCATCGGCAGACGGCAACTTGTTTCGCATTATCACTTCTTCAACACCACTAATGACATTCTCATACGGAATCCGTTTCGGTGTTACAGCATAATTTAACCTTTTAGCTAATATGTTCTATGTAGTGCCATCAATTTTTGTACTCGACAAGTTTATTACCGTCGTTTCGGGGGTAGGTGGTCCTTTAGTCGTGATTTTACCGTCCCGGCGACAACGCAACTTCTCGATTTTTGCATTATGTCGTATAGTACTTAAATCATTGATACGACGCGCCTGCTCGTATGTTACGCGATCACACAACTCAAAATCACTCACTGATAGCACTGCACTACACTCCGTATGTAAACTATATAGTTCGCACTGCACACTGTTTAAGGCATACCGACAGTTTCGCATTAATTGTCTCAAGAGACGAACACTCGCATTCCTTAGAATCCCTTCGGAGTGTGGAATGTCATTACGCGGCTTGATTTGCACTCCCGTAGGTACTAAGTCCGACTCACGACATTTTATAAGAAAGGTTAAGGATGATTCTAACCGTACACGTTTTATACGAAGAGATTCCAGACGTTTTATTTTGTTTACAAACTCCGGCCCGTATCGATTTGCAATAAAAACTTTTAAACTTTCGCGATTTGTACACATTATACACAAATATTAATATATCGGGTCTTAATCGCGTATATAATGTTGAGGTTGAATACCTTAATTTCCCGACGTTTCGACCGTATTGCATCGGCCGTGGTCACGGGTTGACTGGTGTAGTTCAGCGTTGCCTCCGTGAAGCGCGAGTGTCTGTAACTACCCTCGCCTCGTTTATATCTTGATTTCCGAAACTGTCGGTACTTCGACACACCACACTAACAACATCCTCACACTGGCGTGTAATGTTTGTTCGGCGATATGTACACTTACTGATGACAGGATTCCATGATGTTGACAAACGGTATCCATCTTCTCGGTTGAAATTAGCATGTTTTTTGATTTCAACCGCTTCCCGCGCCTTCCTGGAGTAATAGTGACGGTTGTTGGAGAGGACCTGTGGTTTATGCAGTTAAATCCAGTGGTTGGATCCCGCCTCCAGCAAGTGTTCCGCTATAGCTGACTTTTGTGTATGTCGGTGTTTTACAGCCGCGATATGTTCTTTAACCCTTTCCGCAATTGTACGTTTGGTTTGTCCGATATAAGAACTACCACAGCTGCAATCCTCTTTGTAAACGCCAGGTGTCTGCAGAGGGATTATATCTTTTGGAGTACGTAGGTGATGTGATACTTTGGAATGCGGACTATATATAGTCTTAATGGAGTATTTCTGTAGTACTGTTCCAACTTTGTCCGTTACTCCTTTAGTGTACGGTAAAAAGGCTGGTGCCCTGTCTACCCCAGTTCGTGCCTCCTTCTTCCGCAGTCGTCGTGTGCTACCCCTAAATCCGTTTCGTTTAAGTACCTCCTGAACATGTGTGAGCTCACTATTCAATTGTTCAGGGTCACAAATGTTGTATGCTCTATTGGTCAAAGATGCTATTACGGATTACAGGTGTCGTGGATGGTGGTGCGAGTCAGCATGCAAGTATCTGTCAGTGTGCGTGGGTTTTCTGTACACAGTATGTGATAAGGTACCGTTTGCTTTGACCGGATTTTTAAACGGATTTAGGGGTAGCACACGACCACTGCGGAAGAAGGAGGCACGAACTGGGGTAGACAGGGCACCAGCCTTTTTACCGTATATTAAAGGAGTAACGGACAAAGTTGGAACAGTACTACAGAAATACTCCTTTAAGACTGTATATAGTCCGCATTCCAAAGTATCACATCACCTACGTACTCGTAAAGATATAATCCATCTGCAGACACCTGGCGTTTACAAAGTGGATTGCAGCTGTGGTAGTTCTTATATCGGACAAACCAAACGTACAATTGCGGAAAGGGTTAAAGAACATATCGCGGCTGTTAAACACCGACATACACAAAAGTCAGCTATAGCGGAACACTTGCTGGAGGCGGGATCCAACCACTGGATTGAACTGCATAAACCACAGGTCCTCTCCACCGACCGTCACTATTACTCCAGGATGGCGCGGGAAGCGGTTGAAATCAAAAAACATGCTAATTTCAACCGAGAAGATGGATACCGTTTGTCAACATCATGGAATCCTGTCATCAGTAAGTGTACATATCGCCGAACAAACATTACACGCCAGTGTGAGGATTTTGTTAGTGTGGTGTGTCGAAGTACCAACAGTTTCGGAAATCAAGATATAAACGAGACGAGGGTAGTTACAGACACTCGCGCTTCACGGAGGCAACGCTGAACTACACCAGTCAACCCGTGACCACGGCCGATGCAATACGGTCGAAACGTCGGGAAATTAAGGTATTCAACCTCAACATTATATACGCGATTAAGACCCGATATATTAATATTTGTGTATAAATTTTGAAAAACAAACTTAATACTACTGGTAATATTGAAACCCACAACCTACTGGGAATTAGTTCTAAAGCCGCAGCAAGTGAGCAATAAGTGCGTTACTAATTACTATTTCGTTTATCGAATTACTCCAACTTATGAAACGTTTGAAACAACATCAGTAATTCAGAAATTAGACAGTTGTGATGATCATATAAATAATAATTTAAATAAACCTCTAGCACATTTTTCTTAAAGACATTAAAATTTTAATAGAATGACAACAGCGACCTTCCCAGTCAATACCTTATTCAACTGAGAACCCCACTGTTATTATTATGCATTACACGCTAGAACACAGTACAGAGCGTGCAAATAATACTGCTATTTTGTGTGAATACGTTAAATGTATTTTGTATGCTGTGACGTTCAATACCCACTGTTTATCTTGCACAGACAATTTAAAGGAATGCGTATGTACGAAATGTTTATTTATTATTATCTCTGCCTACCCCTCTGTGCCGTTAGCCGTGTGGGGCTGGCACTAAGAATAGCTCCACCCCGTCTCTTCCTATGGGAGTCGTATAAGCCGGCTAAGGGATTACTAGGGGACCGGGCAGCAGCGTTCCCCTGTGTACTAAAAACATCCACTGCGATCGCCTATCCGCCTGCCAAGCGTGGCGATTATGGTAAAATCCCCATTTTGGGGAGGCCTATGTCCAGCAGTGGATGCTGAAAGGCTGATGGATGGATGGTATGAAAATACTTCCGACAGATGGCGCAGGCGTCACCTAAAGACGTTAAGTATGATGTGTTATCGAAATTATCAGTCTGGAGCAATTGTCAGGATGGCTGAATTGGCAAAAGCATCTGGACGGTATCCAGGAGATGCAGGTTCAAATCCTGCTCCTGACTGTTATTTTCGATTTCACATTTTTCACTTTGTGTTTAATGTATAGTGCTAAGCATGTCAAATGCTAAAAATATATATAAAAATATCTAAATAATCACAATAAATGTCAAAATTCTAAACATTAATTTCATTTTAAAATTCAAAGCAATTTATTCAAAAAAATAAACTTTCCCTTCAAAATATTAAATGTCTCAGAAAATTAAAATATTTTTTTTATTGCCTTTGGTGCCAGATGAGCCATGGCCCACCTGATGGTAAATGGTAATGGTAACCATTATTTATGGACTCAACTATACCGGGTATTGTCAATACACTGCTCACCATTTCATTTCAGATATGAAATGAAAGAATTAACGGCTACCTGCTGCAGCCAAAACACATCGATATGCTTCATGGCTGGTTACACGGGAGGTGATGGTACCAACCCGCTCGGGCCCGATAGCAAGTGAGCACTCTAACTTGCTACCCAGTCCAGTAACGCAATGGGTGATAACTGCTCAATTCCCTTACGACACCCGTGGGTAATAATGGGGTGGTGACACTTGTATTCTTAGTCCGTCACCACATAGACAACTCTGTAAACTATCTATATGTATGTGTAACTCTTACTCTGTTAAGTATCTGTCTAAAGCTTGCTCTCAAGGGTTGGTCCATAGACTGGTTATTTAGGAGCATGTGGTACATTCTAATTGCAATATAGCTTACATTCGTGGTGGTAGAGCCTTGTTAGTCCACCCTCTGACAAAAGATTAGCATGAAACAACCTTCTACTATTGTAATAAAACTACGTTTACGGAATCTATCGCGTTTACTTGAATTTTTATACTATCTCGACGTTTCCAATACTTTACAGCATTCATGGTCACGGGTGGACTTAGATGGTAGGCGTCCAAAGCTGATATGTTGTTTCAACGGTTTCATATACCCACAGTAATATGATATTACAAAAAAAAAAAAAAATTTGATTTTACGGAAACAATTATTTCAAGTAAACGCGATAGATTCCGTAAACGTAGTTTTATTTCAAAATGTGGAAAATTCGCCTAAATGTTAGAAAGTATTATTCTACTATTGTGTTTCTTACGGTGAGTGAGAATCCTTCCCCTCCACTTCTTATCCCTGTCCTTGTGGTGAACGTTATGCCTCTGGTGTTTCTAATGTATATAATGTTATATAGGTTACGGCAACCGTTTACTATCAAGTGGGTCAAAAGCTTGTTTGCCGGTTGCCATTATCGTGGTATAATAAAATTTTGCGCCGTGTGGGGCTGGCACCAAAAATAGCCCTATCCTGTATCTTCCTATGGGAGTCGTAAAAGCCGACTAAGGGATTATCGGGGGACCGGGCCGCAGCATTCCCCTGTGTACTAAAAACACTGCGATCGCCAACCCGCCTGCCAAGCGTAGCGATTATGGTAAAAACCCCCCCTTTTGGGGAGGCCTATGTCCATCAGTGGACGATGAAAGGCTGATGGATGGATGGAATAAAATTTTCTATGAAAGCCGTTATAAAAAGTTGAAAATCGATATATCCCATTGTCTCATTCTACCAGACAAAAACACTAAAATAATGCAATTAATGCGTCTAAATAATTCAAGTCGTATTCGGGATTGGCAATAGTTGATACCGAAACACGTAAGCAATATATCCCAACGAAACGCCAATGTTCGTATAGTATAAGGTCTGTCGGGTCAGTTAGTTTTATATAAAGATATCAAAATATAAATTACCTGTCAAATGAAATTCCAGTCAACGTAAACACGCTGGCAGCCACTGTCACGTTTGCAATGAAGTTGCTTAGCTGACAATATCGGACACCAAACACCCAGTCACTGCAAAAAAAGGAGTTATTAATTGGATGCCTTAAACTAATTAATTAGAAGAAAGAGAACCCGGATTTTGATTGCAACAGCTAAATAATTAAATTTTTATAATTATTTAGTTTTAGCTCGTGACTTGGTCCGTGTGGAGTTCAAATATAAACATCACTCTCGCGATGATGGATGCGTCGCTCAATAGAGGGTAGTCGAAAGGGTAAGCCGCCGGCGGATCATTGAACTAATGCAACATGGTTTAGTGGAGCTATTGGCAGACCTCGACGGGGATCCGTGGGGGCGCCCATACCAGCGGGCGCGGAACAAGCTTAGCGCCCACGGCGCCCCCGTCATCGAGTCGATGGACCGAGACCTCCTGTCGGGGCTAGTGCTGCTGGACGAGACTTCCAAATTGTTCGAGAAGGTGCTCGCGGACCGTCTCGTCCGGCACCTCGAGGATGTCGGGCCGGGGCTGTTGGAGTCGCAGTTTGGGTTCAGGGCGGGCCGCTCCACTATTGATACATTAGCCGCCCTGAAAACCTTGGCCACCGAGTCGGTGGCCAGGAAAGAAGTCGTTTTGGCAGTCTCGCTCGACATAGAGAACGCCTTCAAGTCTCCCACATGAGACGTTGAAGGAGGCGCTCCGGTTTCATGGAGTGCCTCCGTATCTCCGGAGGTTGTTGGAGGCGTACCTCGATGGGAGGCACGTGCTCTGGGAGGGGGGCGACGGACGCTTATACCGCCATCGGATAAAACTCGGCGTTCCGCAGGGATCCAACCTTGGCCCGATCCTATGGAACGTCGGGTTCGATTGGGTCCTGCGGGGCCGGCTCCTTCCCGGGATGGGGGTGATCTGTTACGCAGACGATACCCTTGTCACGGTGAGGAGGGCCAGCTTTCAAGAGGCCGCCCGATCGGCGGAGGTCGGAGTTGGGCTCGTCGTTGACCGGATCGGTATGCTGGGTCTGACGGTTTCGTTGCAAAAAACTGAGGCCCTCCTATTTCACGGCTCTCGCCGAGGTTCCCTCCGAGGAGCATGCCTGAATGTGCAGGGGGTTGCCGTGCCGGTGCAGGCCCAGATGAAATATTTGGGCCTGCACCTCGATAGTAGATGGAGTTCCGGGCCGCACTTTGCCCAGCTCACCCCTAGGCTTATCAAATCTGCCGCGGCCTTGGGTAGGCTTCTGCCAAACACTGGAGGTAGGGTCCGGCACCAGAGTCGTCCTGCCGTCGACTTTACAGCGGGATTCTGTGCTACATGGCGCAATCGCATACGTCGACTAAGCAGAGCAAGCGGCTATAACCGGCAGCACAAAAGAGGTCAGATGTTCACAAATAGGTGTCACTTTTTGGTGCCGGCCAAACGAAAGTATAACCCTGCCGATCAACCTCCTCAGGAACAATAATAATTTAGGTCTACACTAGCCTTTACTCCGCCGCAGCCAAAAGCTAGTTTTTAGCTTATATCTCAGTTTTTAAGTCTAATCAAGAGCTATCTAATTTAAAAAAAATTGCATCAAAATCCGTTTAGTAATTTTTGCGATGCACAAACGAACAACCAGACAAATAGATAAACTGATAAACAGACAAATAGACAAACCAATAAACAGACAAAAAATTTAATATAATTGTTTTGTATTCGGACACGCCTAATACAGTATTTTTTTATTAAATATCTTAAATGTACACAGCTTTGTTACAGCTTTATAATAGTTAGGTTAAATATTTAAGACTTAGGCAGTAAAAAGTATTGCCTCCAGATTTCTTGTAAACATTACTTAGATTGTAAACTACACATATGAATTATTTACAGAAATATATCCGGCTGAACAGAAATACATTTTTATCTTCTAGACTTTTTATATTACTGACTTGGGAAATATAGCCAAAGGCTCTACTGATAATTGCGAATCTATAGGATAACTTTTTACGAAAGCGATTTATTCCCGGTCAAAACTAATAGAAGTAGTATGTACTTACACGAATAAAATAAACATTTACAAGGATAATTCCTGTGTACGAGGTCTTGCCAAATGTTTGGATCTTACAACTTTCAATCACAAACAATCAAAGCTTTGGCCTAAAAAGATAATACCAGTGAAAGAATGTAACATAGTTCCAGTGGCCCGCTAATAAAGGCGGAGAGACAGATTTAACAAAAAAAAGCCTAAAAAGATATATATTTAGTTATTATTTATTGTAACAAACGGATACACAGACTGAGAGGTGGTGCTTAACGTATGTGACAAGGTATGGTGGTTCTTCGAACATGTATCGGCTGTAATAGCTCAGCGGTCTAGAGCACATCCCCGTATTGGATGAGACGCAGGTTCGAATCCTGCTTGCAGTAAATTTCCCTTTCTCCATTTTCACAAATTATTTATTTAAAATACCTGAGCATGGCAAGTGCCAAAAATACAAATTAAAATGTTATAAGTATTAGAGATTTTGAAGTCACTCAAGTTTCTTAAATTGGTCGGTAATCGGTAGCGCTAACGATAGCCGTAGGTAGGTAAGCAGTTACCATTAGGCATATCGGCGTATCGCATGGTTGTGTCGCGTTGGTGAGTTTTTTGTCATTATCGTGCATGCTACTTTGCTATTATCACATTCTCCTCTATCTGTGAGAGTGCGGATTGGCAATCTTAGGTTATTCTGTCCAAAGATAACCGGGATTGACAATCCGTGGGTGGATGGTGGGCTCTCCTCCTAAAATCAATTCTATAATAGTAATGTAGTTAAACACAAAGTGAAAAATGTGAAATCGAAAATAACAGTCAGGAGCAGGATTTGAACCTGCATCTCCTGGATACCATCCAGATGCTTTACCAATTCAGCCATCCTGATAATTGCTCCTGACTGCTAATTTCGATAACACATCACACCTAACGTCTTTGGGTGACGCCTGCGCCATCCGTCGGAAGTATTTTCATACATTATACCGACCAGGTAAACTTAATTTTACAATTAAGATTTTTACCTAATAATGACGCAAACCCTATAAATATTTATATATTTTTTTAGCATTTGACATGCTTAGCACTATACATTAAACACAAAGTGAAAAATGTGAAATCGAAAATAACAGTCAGGAGCAGTATTTGAACCTGCATCTCCTGGATACCGTCCAGATGCTTTACCATTTCAGCCATCCTGACAATTGCTCCTTTCTGCTAATTTCGATAACACATCACACCTAACGTCTTTGGGTGACGCCCAGGATCATCAGGATGGCTGAAGTGGTAAAGCATCTGGACGGTATCCAGGAGATGCAGGTTCAAATCCTGCTCCTGACTGTTATTTTCGATTTCACATTTTTCACTTTGTGTTTAATGTATAGTGCTAAGCATGTCAAATGCTAAAAAAATATATAAATATAGTAATGTAGTTGTTTCTTGTGTGACAGTTTTGATCATTGTAATTAGATTTTGAACATACTGTTTGAACTTAGAGTTTAAAGGCCGTCAAAATTATTAGAGTAAATTCTTGAATAGGGATTATTTTCTATATCCAGAATTATATAAATATGTCCATGTATTATAAAACCATTTTATAATTTAAGCAAAAAGCTTATGCATTTAAATGTAATTAGACATTTAGTATTATTTTAAGCGAAATTAGAAAATAATGTTATCTCATATTAGGGTCGGCTCAGATAACATAACATAAATAGGTATGTGCCTTAACATAGAAGACTGTGTTTTAGAATATCGTTAACCGAATAGCAAAAATAGAGTAGAAAAAGCAGTCCTGTTTATATTACACTTTTATAAGTGTACTTTCAAAACAGGTGCAACATAAATATAAATGTATTTTCCTGTCACTGAGAATTATATCTTCTCCCAAAATCCAAATGTCAGCAAAATGACACGTCTACACGATTCTTCCTTCTGAATGCGTCGTGAGTCATAGGTGTCAAGAGAATAAGTGCGAACCATATCTTTTATTTCTGATAACTATCATATATACAGACATTTGTTAACGAAAGAATTTTAAGCATCAATAATTCACAAATAATTGTATTAATTGATGGAACAAAAATATCTATTTTAGGAGAGCTAATGAGTTAGTAGAATAAACGCAATAATTAATTCATAAATCGCTTATTGTATTTTTAAAAGTGGCAATACCGATTTGAATTAGCCTAACTTTAGTTTTTGGCGGGATTTCATGTCGAGCGGTTGAAATACTGTTACAAACTCTAAACTATTAGTATACAAACTGACGAGCATAGTTTTCACTATTCAATCCGTTCAAGATAAATCAATTACCCCTTTATTTAAAGATAATCTACGTACAAAAAATAATCTGCATACTTTGATATAGTGTATTCAAGTCAATAGACGGTTAATGTAGTCTCGAGTTATCGTTTTAGTATCAAGTTATTTTTTTTTAATACTACGTGTCAAATAAGCCTACGGTCTACCTAATGGTAACTGCTTACCTACCTACGGCTATCGTTAGCGCTACCGATTACCGACCAATTTAAGAAACTTGAGTGACTTCAAAATCTCTAATACTTATAACATTTTAGTTTGTATTTTTGGCACTTGCCATGCTCAGGTATTTTAAATAAATAATTTGTGAAAATGGAGAAAGGGAAATTTACTGCAAGCAGGATTCGAACCTGCGTCTCATCCAATACGGGGATGTGCTCTAGACCGCTGAGCTATTACAGTCGATACATGTTCGAAGAACCACCGCAGGCCTATACCTTGTCACATACGTTAAGCACCACCTCTCAGTCTGTGTATCCGTTTGTTACAATAAATAATAACTAAATATATATCTTTTTAGGCTTTTTTTTGTTAAATCTGTCTCTCCGCCTTTATTAGCGGGCCACTGGAACTATGTTACATTCTTTCAGTCGTATCGCATGGTTGTGTCGCGTTGGTGAGTTTTTTGTCATTATGGTGCATGCTACTTTGCTATTATCACATTCTCCTCTATCTGTGAGGGTGCGGATTGGCAATCTTAGGTTATTCTGTCCAAAGATAACCGGGATTGATAATCCGTGGGTAAGTGGTGGGCTCTCCTCCTAAAATCAATTCTATAATAGTAACAATGGACTTCCGCCAAGTGTCGCCTCATTCAATTAATTAATTAACAACTACATTATTATTAAACTTCGTGACTATCGAAAACGATTCACAAAATTGTATTTCATTGCCTCGGTTCAATAAAGGACTTTGCTCTGTGTCCATACATAGTTCGCCTTGAAACGAACCGCAAAAGAAAATTATGTATTGTATTAAATAAAACATATTACTGAATTCACATACAATCATCATTTTATAGCGAACTAGCTTGAGAATAGTTTCTATTACAAAATATGTCTCTGATTTTGAGGTCATGATAAGGGTATTTTAAACTTAACATAATGAAGCTGGAATATAAATGAACTAGTTTACGTATGGCAGTAGATTGGTGTTTCACTATCTCTTGTCATAGTTTTTAATTCTGCTAGGCAATTCTGTAAAATTTCACTAGTGAGCTCACTTCTGAGTTTGAAGTGAAAATACTATTAGGCATTCTGTAACTTAAGTGAAATCTACAGTAGCGCCACATGGCGAAAATGTAGGTGAAGCGAACTATTATCAAGTAGGTAAATAAATAAATAAATATTCACGGACATTTTTCACACAACGTCCTCTGGTCCCAAACTAAGCTTAACGCTTGTGCTATGGGTACCAGATTACGGATATAATACATATACTACTTTTTTTTGTAAATACATACATATAATAGATAGAAAACACCCAGACGCAGTACAAATATCTGTGTTCATCACACAAATAATTGTCCCGAGGGGGAATCGAACCCACGACCTCGTGCACGGAAGTCTGTTACACTACCGACTACGCCACGAGGCCCGTCATAAGTAAGATCATATGTATTTGACATTAATTTGAATTCTGTACCAAAGATTTCGATGTTCACTACGAATCTCACCTCCATTTTTTAAGTCTAATTAAAATTTTCACTTTGTGTTTAATGTATAGTGCTAAGCATGTCAAATGCTAAAAATATATATAAAAATATCTAAATATTTATAGGGTTTGCGTCATTATTAGGTAAAATCTTAATTGTAAAATTAAGTTTACCTGGTCGGTATAATGTATGAAAATACTTCCGATAGATGGCGCAGGCGTCACCCAAAGACGTTAAGTGTGATGTGTTATCGAAATTAGCAGTCAGTAATTGTCAGGATGGCTGAATTGGTAAAGCATCTGGACGGTCCAGGAGATGCAGGTTCAAATCCTGCTCCTGACTGTTATTTTCGATTTCACATTTTTCACTTTGTGTTTAATGTATAGTGCTAAGCATGTCAAATGCTAAAAATATATATAAAAATATCTAAATGTCTAATTAAAAGTTAATAATTTACGTGCGAGATCGTAAGTGAAAAACTAAATAAGTAGTGATTTTGTTAATTTAAAAGGGAATAAAGAGGTTTCTTCCTGAATACGAGTAGTTACGTGTAAAATGGAAGAATATGTCTTTAACAATATTATTTTATACTTACTTTATTATACTACATTAAAATCATCTTTGTTTATAGATGACTAGGTCATTTATTTTGTTAGCTAGGTATACTGAAATAGGCCACGATTTAGAAGTGAATAGCAGCCGTCGAAAAGCCCAAATTACAAGAAATTTACCAGTCCCAGTAACGAATTCTTCAATATTTATAGAATTGGAAAACTTGATCCAAGATTGGAGAATGAACTAAGTACTTTGTTAGTAACAAATAAACGGCAGAGAGGGCTTACAACAAGGTACAAGCCTGCATGTTATTTAGATTAGCAGGCACTTAAATACCACACAGCTGCCTCTATTGCTTGTAAATTGTTATAGAAAGGTACATATATTATAATAAAATAAATCTATTATGAATTCGCATTCTACGTATTTTTACCTCATAAGTCAACAAAAAATTAATTAAAAACTTATTAAATTATAATTATTATTCACTGTATATTTCTGTATGTATACATAACGAAGAATAACTAGCGAACGAACAAACGAAAACAAACAAACTTTGTTTTAAATAGTACTTCCGAGGTCGTCATCGTTACACCACGTAAATCTTTTTAGAACAAACTTCGAGTTAGGCAAAGGTATGCTATATTGAGCCTAAATTTTATGTTATGACTCTAGTTATGAGCACTTTAATATTAACTTTTAATTGCTTAAAATAAAGTTATAAATTAGGCACGTTAGGTAGATAATAACACCTTCCGTAAAGCCATATCTCTACGTATCGGTGCTCCGTGCGTTGTTCCACACCGCTGCGTGTGCACTGATAAAGTAGATGATTTAGGTTACCACGGGCTGTCATGCATTAGAAGTGCCGGTCGTGCATCTCGTCACAGCACTCTAAACGACGTTACCCGTCGGGCCTTTGGTAGTGCTAACGTCCCTGCAACTTTGGAGCCTGCCGGACTTTTAAGGGACGATGGCAAAAGACCCAACGGAATAGCGCTAATTTCCCTGGATGATGGGACGACCACTAGTGTGGGATGCTACCTGTGTAGATACATTGGCATCGTCTCATCTTCCAGAATCATTTCAGAGTGCTGGTGGCGTGGCTGCTTCTACAGAATCACTGAAGCGGCGCAAATATGCTAACCTCGATAAAGATTACTTTTTTGTGCCGTTTGGTGTGGAGACAATGGGTCTTTGGGGACCTGAAGCTCTTAAAATTTATAAGGAATGGCGGGCCGTCTTGTGGAGTCAACACATTACCGAAATACTGGGCTATATCTCGGTCAAAGATTAAGCCTCGCCATCCAGCGAGGTAATGCTGCCAGTATTTTAGGAACGTTGCCGACTGTGGATTCTCGCTTGAACGAACTTTAGTCCTCTCGATCTAAAGTTTGCTCAAGTGAAATAAAATCGTAAATGTTATGAAATGGTGAGCAGCGGCTTGAAAATGCTCCCAGTATAGTCGAGTCCATGATCGACGGTTACCATTTACCATCAGGTGGGCCGTGGCTCGTCACCCACAATACGCAATAAAAAAAAGTTTTTTAGTATGATAGCATAATGTGGATATTATTTAAAATAAAAGTAGATGTGCTTGTGTGCAGTGCTTGTCCCAACATTATTATATGGAAGCGAGAGTTTGGTATTCAAAAGCAGCAAGCGAGTAAAATCAATGCAATCGAAATGCAATCTATATGGAAACTCTGTGGAGTTAAGCTGACTGCCTGCATTAATAACAACGACGTAAGAAAGCCATTATGTATAAAAGAGAGTATCGCTTGATGCGAAAGGGAATTCTCCTATGGTTCGGACATGTGGAAAGAATGCCGGACGAGCGATTGGTTAGAACATATTCAATGCGAAAGTGGAAGGATGTAGGTACAGGGGGAGACCGACACTAACCTACCACGACCAAATCCCTCATGTATTGAAGGAGGTGGAGTTTCGGAGACTACTGCTCCGAAACCGGCGAGCGTGTATGAAGAGAATTATAAGTATCAAGGAAGCAAGTGGGAGCTCACTTATTTATCAGACCCAAGCTTAAGTTTATTTAGTAGGTGAGGGCCCCACACTACCCTGTTCGTTGCCCCGAACGACGGGGTGTGCAGTTAGGTACATTTTTTTCCGTCTTAACAAAAAAAAGTTGTTTATTTTTTCCACGTATACATTTTTTTATTATAATAGTAGCTGATGAGCCACGGCCCGCCTGATGGTAAGCAGTTACCGTAGACTATAGACGCTACCAATACCAAAGGCATCACTCGCGTGGCTATCTCCAAGGAAGGTGGATGGGAAGGATGTGAACGAGAGGATAAGTAGGATACTAAGCGGAGGATAGGATGGATAATAAGGAGAGGATAGGAAGGGGGTTTGGGCCTCCAGCGCTCTCACTTACCATACGAAACACAACGGAAGCGCAGCAAACGTAAAGGAGCCCAGCCAATGGAAGGCCATGCTGATGGTTAAAATAATATTTAATTCACATTCAGTACATACAGTCCTTCTAGACTTCTTGAGAAAAAAGTATCTTAGCTATATAGGCGTCCCTAAAAACAATACAATAAATTATTTTTAAATTTTTGTTTGTTTATCTGTTTGTTTGTTCAGGCATCACGCAAAAACTACTGAACGGATTTGATGAAACTGCCTCGGTGTGCAGCGGTAGTGTAAGCGACTGCTGATCATAAGGTCTCGGGTTCGATTCCCGGGTTGGGCAGTGTTATTGAGCTTTTTCGTAAAAGAGAAATTCTCAGTAGCAGCCCGGAGATCGGAAATGTGCCCGGTAGACGGCAATAGGCTCGCCCCCTATTACGTGGGACTTAACATAGTTGGCGAATCGTGGGTGTGTAAACACCTCTGCCTACCCCTTCGGGGAATACAGGCGTGATGCTATGTGTTTATGAAACTTTTTGTATGATGGCTCTTGATTAGACCTAAAAACTGGTATACATTTTATTCGGCTACTATACCGGAACCTGAGATATAACCTAAAAACTAGATTTCAGCCTCAGCGGAGCAGCGGGCTGTTATAGATATGATATGCACCCTTTCTAGCTTACTATACACTTTCAACTTGCATGACCAGCATTTATCACTTAATATATATCCATTCCACTCCTTCCACAAGTTAGTCTCATCCTATCATCCACGCTAGACGGCTGTCTTAACTCTAATCTCGAATTTTATTTTGTATGATGGCTCTTGATTAGACCTAAAAACTGGTATACATTTTAGTAACTTTTAAAGATTCGCGAATTGTACACATATTTAAAGTAGCATAAACGGATCTTTTTTCGCGTATAAAATAGGTGAAATTATTAACTACCTTTTACCCGACGTTTCAACTGCGTTGCAGCAGCCGTGGTCACGGGACAACTGGAGAGGCGAGCTACTTTATTTTTCTTCGACAGTTTGTAGGGTAGATTGATCTACACCGATGTTTGTCCGACACACAACACTCACTATATCGCGAGACGAATGTGAAGATATATTAGGTAGTTTGCACTTATTAATCACTGGATTCCACGCTGATGATAGATTAAATCCGTCTCCTCTATTGAAATTTCTGTGCTTTTTGATTTCAATAGCTTCGCGCACTAACCGTTTGTAGTAGTGGCGGTCCTGAGATAGGATTATAGGTTGGTGAAGCTCAATCCAGTGATTAGTACCTGCTTCTAGGAGATGTTCAGCAATGGCAGATTTGTTTATCTGTCCTTTCCTGACTGCAGTTATGTGCTCCTTAACCCTTTCAGCAATCGATCGCTTGGTTTGGCCGATGTAAGCGCTCCCACAGCTACAGTTTATTTTGTAAACTCCCGCTGATTGCAAGGGAATAATATCCTTCGGTGTACGCAATTGACTCGATAACTTACAGTGCGGAATGTATACAGTCTTCATGGAGTATTTACTAAGTACTGTTCCAATTTTGTCCGTCACTCCTCGTATATATGGCAGGAAAGCTGGTTGTCTATTGACTTCAGGATATCTTTCCCTTTTCGTTCGCCGCTGAAGCCTACGACCAGTTTTGTACCCATTTCGTTTTAGTACCTCCTGAACATTATGCAGTTCCTGTTGTAGATGTTCAGGGTCACAAATATCAATGGCTCTGGTAGTCAATGAAGTTATGACTGACTGTAGGTGACGCGGATGGTGGTGCGATGAGGCGTGCAGATACTTATTTGTGTGTGTCGGTTTTCGGTAGACGGTATGGCCAAGGGTGCCGTCAGGTTTCGCCATCAACTTCACGTCAAGAAAAGAAATTGATCTGTCAGTCTCCACCTCACATGTGAATTAAATTTTTAGGTGAAGAGAATTAAGGTGGTTCAGATATTGCTCCACTTGAGGCATTCCTCCGGATACGATGCAGAAGATATCGTCTACGTACCGCTTCCAAAACCTTACTTTAAAAGGCCCAGTTCTTAGTGCCCATTCTTCAAAATACTCCATCCAGATATTAGCCATAATTTTATTCGGCTACTATACCGGAACCTGAGATATAACCTAAAAACTAGATTTCAGCCTCAGCGGAGCAGCGGGCTGTTATAGATATGATATGCACCCTTTCTAGCTTACTTTACACTTTCAACTTGCATGACCAGCATTTATCACTTAATATATATCCATTCCACTCCTTCCACAAGTTAGTCTCATCCTATCATCCACGCTAGACGGCTGTCTTAACTCTAATCTCGAATTTTATTTTTTAAACACCTAATTTCCTTGATGCTTATAACAGGGCGAAGGCTAGTATTACCTATACTGTTATAAATCTGTAATAGAATTGTCTCTGTACATTGAAGACATTTGAGAAAAAAAATCACTGTAAATTGCTATGAGAGACACCCTCTCTTAACTGATAACAATTCTTTTTAGATTTTTTTCTGTTTGTCTGTTTATTTGTTACATTATGCAAAAAACTACTGAATTAATTTTTATGAGCTTTTCATTTAATAGTTTTTGATTAGACTAGAAACTTGTATAGGTACATTAAACACAAAGTGAAAAATGTGAAATCGAAAATAACAGTCAGGAGCAGGATTTGAACCTGCATCTTCTGGATACCGTCCAGATGCTTTACCAATTCAGCCATCCTGACAATTACTCCTGACTGCTAATTTCGATAACACATCATACTTAACGTCTTTGGGTGACGCCTGCGCCATCTGTCGGACGTATTTTCATACATTATACCGACCAGGTAAACTTAATTTTACAATTAAGATTTTACCTAATAATGACGCAAACCCTTTAAATATTTTAGATATTTTTATATATATTTTTTAGCATTTGACATGCTTAGCACTATACATTAAACACAAAGTGAAAAATGTGAAATCGAAAATAACAGTCAGGAGCAGGATTTGAACCTGCATCTTCTGGATACCGTCCAGATGCTTTACCAATTCAGCCATCCTGACAATTACTCCTGACTGCTAATTTCGATAACACATCATACTTAACGTCTTTGGGTGACGCCTGCGCCATCTGTCGGACGTATTTTCATACATTATACCGACCAGGTAAACTTAATTTTACAATTAAGATTTTACCTAATAATGACGCAAACCCTTTAAATATTTTAGATATTTTTATATATATTTTTTAGCATTTGACATGCTTAGCACTATACATTAAACACAAAGTGAAAAATGTGAAATCGAAAATAACAGTCAGGAGCAGGATTTGAACCTGCATCTTCTGGATACCGTCCAGATGCTTTACCAATTCAGCCATCCTGACAATTACTCCTGACTGCTAATTTCGATAACACATCATACTTAACGTCTTTGGGTGACGCCTGCGCCATCTGTCGGACGTATTTTCATACATTATACCGACCAGGTAAACTTAATTTTACAATTAAGATTTTACCTAATAATGACGCAAACCCTTTAAATATTTTAGATATTTTTATATATATTTTTTAGCATTTGACATGCTTAGCACTATACATTAAACACAAAGTGAAAAATGTGAAATCGAAAATAACAGTCAGGAGCAGGATTTGAACCTGCATCTTCTGGATACCGTCCAGATGCTTTACCAATTCAGCCATCCTGACAATTACTCCTGACTGCTAATTTCGATAACACATCATACTTAACGTCTTTGGGTGACGCCTGCGCCATCTGTCGGACGTATTTTCATACATTATACCGACCAGGTAAACTTAATTTTACAATTAAGATTTTACCTAATAATGACGCAAACCCTTTAAATATTTTAGATATTTTTATATATATTTTTTAGCATTTGACATGCTTAGCACTATACATTAAACACAAAGTGAAAAATGTGAAATCGAAAATAACAGTCAGGAGCAGGATTTGAACCTGCATCTTCTGGATACCGTCCAGATGCTTTACCAATTCAGCCATCCTGACAATTACTCCTGACTGCTAATTTCGATAACACATCATACTTAACGTCTTTGGGTGACGCCTGCGCCATCTGTCGGACGTATTTTCATACATTATACCGACCAGGTAAACTTAATTTTACAATTAAGATTTTACCTAATAATGACGCAAACCCTTTAAATATTTTAGATATTTTTATATATATTTTTTAGCATTTGACATGCTTAGCACTATACATTAAACACAAAGTGAAAAATGTGAAATCGAAAATAACAGTCAGGAGCAGGATTTGAACCTGCATCTTCTGGATACCGTCCAGATGCTTTACCAATTCAGCCATCCTGACAATTACTCCTGACTGCTAATTTCGATAACACATCATACTTAACGTCTTTGGGTGACGCCTGCGCCATCTGTCGGACGTATTTTCATACATTATACCGACCAGGTAAACTTAATTTTACAATTAAGATTTTACCTAATAATGACGCAAACCCTTTAAATATTTTAGATATTTTTATATATATTTTTTAGCATTTGACATGCTTAGCACTATACATTAAACACAAAGTGAAAAATGTGAAATCGAAAATAACAGTCAGGAGCAGGATTTGAACCTGCATCTTCTGGATACCGTCCAGATGCTTTACCAATTCAGCCATCCTGACAATTACTCCTGACTGCTAATTTCGATAACACATCATACTTAACGTCTTTGGGTGACGCCTGCGCCATCTGTCGGACGTATTTTCATACATTATACCGACCAGGTAAACTTAATTTTACAATTAAGATTTTACCTAATAATGACGCAAACCCTTTAAATATTTTAGATATTTTTATACAGATGGCGCAGGCGTCACCCAAAGACGTTAAGTATGATGTGTTATCGAAATTAGCAGTCAGGAGTAATTGTCAGGATGGCTGAATTGGTAAAGCATCTGGACGGTATCCAGAAGATGCAGGTTCAAATCCTGCTCCTGACTGTTATTTTCGATTTCACATTTTTCACTTTGTGTTTAATGTATAGTGCTAAGCATGTCAAATGCTAAAAAATATATATAAAAATATCTAAAATATTTAAAGGGTTTGCGTCATTATTAGGTAAAATCTTAATTGTAAAATTAAGTTTACCTGGTCGGTATAATGTATGAAAATACGTCCGACAGATGGCGCAGGCGTCACCCAAAGACGTTAAGTATGATGTGTTATCGAAATTAGCAGTCAGGAGTAATTGTCAGGATGGCTGAATTGGTAAAGCATCTGGACGGTATCCAGAAGATGCAGGTTCCAATCCTGCTCCTGACTGTTATTTTCGATTTCACATTTTTCACTTTGTGTTTAATGTATAGTGCTAAGCATGTCAAATGCTAAAAAATATATATAAAAATATCTAAAATATTTAAAGGGTTTGCGTCATTATTAGGTAAAATCTTAATTGTAAAATTAAGTTTACCTGGTCGGTATAATGTATGAAAATACGTCCGACAGATGGCGCAGGCGTCACCCAAAGACGTTAAGTATGATGTGTTATCGAAATTAGCAGTCAGGAGTAATTGTCAGGATGGCTGAATTGGTAAAGCATCTGGACGGTATCCAGAAGATGCAGGTTCAAATCCTGCTCCTGACTGTTATTTTCGATTTCACATTTTTCACTTTGTGTTTAATGTATAGTGCTAAGCATGTCAAATGCTAAAAAATATATATAAAAATATCTAAAATATTTAAAGGGTTTGCGTCATTATTAGGTAAAATCTTAATTGTAAAATTAAGTTTACCTGGTCGGTATAATGTATGAAAATACGTCCGACAGATGGCGCAGGCGTCACCCAAAGACGTTAAGTATGATGTGTTATCGAAATTAGCAGTCAGGAGTAATTGTCAGGATGGCTGAATTGGTAAAGCATCTGGACGGTATCCAGAAGATGCAGGTTCAAATCCTGCTCCTGACTGTTATTTTCGATTTCACATTTTTCACTTTGTGTTTAATGTATAGTGCTAAGCATGTCAAATGCTAAAAAATATATATAAAAATATCTAAAATATTGTATAGGTACGTTTTATCCCGCTACTCGGGGATACTATACTTTTTTATTTTTGTTAAGGTGAGAAAAACCGCATACCCCGTCGTTCGGGGCAACGAACAGTGTAGTGTGATGTCTCACCCATTAAATAAACCCGTCGTGTGCGGTTTCTTCGTCTGTATAGGCGGACAAGTGGATCTGTGTTACATTACTTCGGTGGTGGGGATACTATACCAGAAAACTCTGTTTTTCCCAAAGACGAACAAATAAATATATATGTAAATATTATATATAATTATACTGATGAGATCAAAGGCAATTACTCTGTCTTTTATTTTTATTTAGTAAACGCTGTTGAGAGTAATAAATTGTACAAAGTTACTGGTAATAAAAATGTCTTGTAAAAGGATAATCCAGTCTAATGCCGTAATTGAATTTTCTCAATAGAATACTCGTGTTTTTTTTACAAAGAAAATACTTACGCAGTAATTGTACTAGAAGTCAATAAAATAATAATAATTTTTCTTTATGCTACTACGACGAAACCTAAATAACGTTATGTCTGCAGCAAGTATGTATTAGTGGTGCAAGTTCTATTCACATTCATAATCGCGAATCATTTTCTATGTATTCGCATTGGCAATATTTTATGCCAATATTATTAGAATGTTTTATTTGATGAAGTATTGTGATAATAATATATACCAATAACTATGCAACTTTTTAGATTAACTAAAGTTTTATTTTAGTTACTAATTACTTGAAAATCCGGTCTAAAATTACAAAAACACTAAGCTACTATAACTTATACACGTGAATAAGTTGTTGGAACATCACGTAATAGAAAGCGACATTATTCGTGAGTGTCATAGGCTATATCAACCCGAAAAATAAAAAGAATATTTCGTGGGTTTGCAAAGTACCTAATTCGGTGAAAAAACGGTCGAATGAAAACGTTTCTTATGAACGCTGCCTTAACGATGAAAGATTTATATGATTGAGTTTTATAATTGTAGAGCATGATAATGCCTACAAAAAAGTCAGTGACAGCATATGTGTCACTTTTATATTTAAGTCACAAAAAGTAGTTTTTTATATTAAAAAAATAATTTCATTCGGTAGGTCATGTTTATTGGTCATATTATCAAAAATGATGAATTCTTATCAAAATAAGTAAATTTATCATCTCAAGTATTTAAAACCAAAGTTTTTTCCCTTTTACTGCAAATAATTTGGACGAATGGTTAAATAGATAATACGACATAAGGACCGTGTCGTAATCTATTGAGTGATAGGTATTTCTATTAGACGGTTTTTTAAAAATGTTTACCGCCCAACGAAGTGGGCATGGGTCTGCTAGTATATTATAAAAAGGTGGATTGTTACTAACCTGTGCAACATGTAGATAAAGTTGAAAAGGCAGTTGAGCGATGCCATCATCAAATCAGCGAATGACAGGTTCACTAAAAAGTAGTTCGTCACCGTCCTCATGCGCCTGTGAGCTGTTAACAAAACAATATTTTATATATTGATAGCCTTTCAAGATAATAAAAGGGCATAGCGCTACTTGTCAGAATGTTTTCTTTGAGGTTCTATCACATATCATTTTATTTATCCTGTAACTGTACGTTTGATATCTTTAACGATATCTATAACGCTAATTCACCTGACTTAACGTTAGATATGTCAAATTTCCATCCATTTTAATAGTTTTCTATAGCGTTAGCGATGATAGACGACGGGCCTCGTGGCGTAGTCGATAGTGTAACCGACTTCCGTGCACGAAGTAGTGGGTTCGATTCCCACTCAGGACAATTATTTGTGTCGTGAATACAGATATTTGTACTGCGTCTGGGTGTTCTCTATCTATTATGTGTATGTATTTACAAAAAAAAAGTAATATATGTATTATATCTGTAATATGGTACCCATAGCACTAGCGTTAAACTTAGTTTGGGGCCAGAGGACGTTGTGTGAAATGTCCGTGAATATTTATTTCATATTATTTACTAGCCTTTGCACCGCGGCTTTGCCGCAGACAAAAGCTACTTTTTCGGTTACATCTCAAGTTACCGATATAGTAGCGGGATAAAATGTATACCAGTTTTTAATTCTAATCAGTCTTTCAAATAAAAAGAGTTTCATCAAAATCCGTCACGTAGTTTTTTTTTAAATATATTCTAAAAAAATCTAGTTTAAATAGTTTTCTAGTTTTTCGGTTATATCTCAGGTTCCCGATATAATAGCGGGATAAAATGTATACCAGTTTTTAAGTCTAATCAAGGCCTTTCAAATAAAAACAGTTGCATCAAAATCCGTCCAGTAGTTTCTGCGTGATACGCGAACAAACAAACAGATAAACAGAAAAACAGACAAAAATTCTAAAAAAAAATGTTTTGGGTTTGGACACGCCTATATAGCCTATTACAGTCATTTTTTCTCAAATATCTTGAATGTACAGACACAGCTCTGTTACAGTTTTATAATAGTATAGATTATATTATGTATAGAATGCAACTGACTAGGCCCACTAACTTGAATATTAATAATTGGAAAATAAAATTGTTGTTAATAGATTAATGCGGTTAACATGTATGTAGGTACGTCATATTGATAGTTATGATGTAACAAAACGTATCATTACGTCCAGCAAAAACTCGAATTATTAAACACATTGCACCTGTGTGTAGTCTCTGACCGTCCGCAATAGGGCTCTTCTGTAGAGGCCGCAGAGACTTGTGACGGTCAGAACAATCCGCGGCAACCGCACGGTGTCGTGTTAGGCCGCGTGCGCATTGGCCGGGACCCTCCCGTGGGACCTGAAGATGGTAGTGTAGTAGTTCGCCGGAGTTTATCGGCGGGCGTCAGCAGCGCGTGCGGGAGGCGTTTGGCTTCTGCCTAGTCAAATGAGTGCATGGTGGAGCGACACCCGCCGCGCCCTCATTGCCCGTTGGAGGGTTCAGCTGGGGACGCCTCAGGCCGGTCTTTGGACCGTAGCGGCGCTTTAGCCGATTTTAGAGAATTGGGCGGCGCGGCACCGTGGAGTCCTCACCTTCCGGCCTGGGTTGAGCGGTGCCGGGATCTCGCTGCAGTCATCGGGGAGGTCCTGTCGCTGCCGGTTGTCAACCGATTTTATGGTCAGCGGCGACAGGTACTGGATCGCGGTCACCACCTTCTGTGAAAATGTCATCTCGCGGTAGGACGCGGCGGAAAGGGCCAGGGAGGTTCTCTCCTCTGACCCGATTTAACACCGGCACGCGGGGCGGCATGAGCGTGAATATCTGCGCCTAATGCCGCCCGAGCCGAGGCCGCGGGTGGTTGGACTAGGGATTGTCTTCCGCCCGCGTAGAACCTACCGCGAAGGTGTGACGTCCCAGGTGCGCGGTAACGTCGCTCAGAGGGAGCCCGAAGGGGCTGCCTGCCGCGCGGACCACTGAAGTGAATTTATGCACGGTATCAGTGTTCCACCGAGTAATGACGGGTGACGGCGCACGGTGGGCTTTTAGTAGGTGAGAGTCTAATACTACCTCACTGTCTCCCCGGGCAATGGGTAGGTACAATTTTTGCACATCTTAAAAAAATGTTGGTAAGTATGAAAAATTATGTGTAATGTTGTAATACCTACGGTATTGACATATCTATTACGTGTTAAGTGTCTGTAAAGTATCAATAACGTCTAGGTGTCAAACATCGCAAGAAACTTTATATTTACAGAAAGAAGTAGAAACTGTCTTCAAATTATTGAACAAATATAAATTGGCTGTTTTGAAAACATTATCATGAATCTCGTCAATTAATTTTGACAAACTTTCTACGGCACCAACCTTAAAACTCTAGCTAGAAAATCAATTATTGAAATAAGTTCAGACACCAGGTGTCTTAATATAACGTTTATCTTTATATACGTGTTCTTTACGTGTGTATGTCACTAAACTGATTTTGAAGAAATTTTTGTGTGTTTGAGTGGATCATGTATGATTTAAATTCATAATATTAGACCCGATAGGTGGCGTTTCAAAACTTTATACAAATTTGCAGCCAATATTCGAGTATGACAACGTCTGCTGAATCCGCGTATTCCTATGTAACAAATAGCTATCCCAGAGAAGTATCTTGGTTAAAAAGTTGTCTTTTATACATCGTTTTCTGGGCTCCGAATATAATGATAACATTACTTCCATCCATCCATCAGCCTTTCAACGTCCACTGCTGGACATAGGCCTCCCCTGTAGAGAACGCTATAACGAGCGGTCCCGTCATAGGGGATAATGCCGTAATCGCCACGCTTAGCAGGCGGGTTGGCGATTGAAGTGTATGTTGTTAATACTCGAGGGAGTGCTGCTGCCCACTCCCTCGATATTCCCTCAGTCGGCTCTTACGACTCCCGTGGGTATAGAGGGGTGGGACAATTATTCTAAAGCTGGCCCCACACAGCGGATAATACTTCCAACCACAGAACTCTGTCGATATATTATACAGATGTCTAGGCTTACAACACCCAGATCTATACGTGATTCTTTCAGACAGCCGCAGCAGCAGTCTCTGCTGCATTTGAAATCGCGATACTAGATTTTCCTCGCGCCTTCGTCTACCTATATACAAATTACCATATGTCCTTTTTGGGTTCTGGACTATAAAGTATACTAAATTTCAGATGCTCGGTTGAATAGTTTTGGCGTGAAAATAAAACCAAACAAACTCACTTTCGCATTTAATTAGTAAGGATTCAAAAAACGTGACTAGACCAATTCAATAGATTCTGTAATACTTCTTGATAATACTTTCTGATATTTACGCGAATGTTATACACATCATACTATATTGCCCGATAGACGGCAATAGGCTCGCCCCCTATTACGTGGGACTTAACATAGCTGGCGAATCGTGGGTGTGTAATACACCTCTGCTTACCCCTTCGGGGAATACAGGCGTGATGCTATGTATGTATATGTAAGTACTATTATAAAGCTGTATATATATGTATGTCTATTATCTATCTTTATAATTCTACTGTACGTGTGTATGTCACTGAACTCCTCCTAAAGGGCTGAACCGATCTTGACGAAATTTTTTGTGTATGTTCGTGTAAGTACCGGGATGGTTTAGATTCACATTTAGACCCGGTAGGTGGTGCCACGATATAATTTCAGGATTTTTTCTTCAATTTATTGTAAGTATCGGGATGGCTTAGATTCACATTTGGATCCGGTAGGCCAGGATAGCATTACGGAAAAACAAATATGGCGGTACGAAGTTCGCCTGGACAGCTAGTACTCGTACTATTATAAAGCTGTAACATAGCTATACAGAACATTTAAAATATTTGAGAAAAAATATTGTAATAGGCTATATAGGCGTGTCTAAACACAAAACGATTTTTTTTAGATTTTTGTCTGTTTATCTGTTTGTTTGTTCGCGCATCATGCAAAAACTACAAAACGGAATTTGATGCAACTTTTTTATTTGATAGCTCTCGATTAGACTTAAAAACTGGTATACATTTTATCCCGCTACTATATCGGGAACCTGAGATACAACCTAAAAACTAGCTTTTGACTGCGATAAAGCTGTAACAGAGCTATTTAAGATATTTGAGAAAAAATGTATGTATTAGGCTTTATAGGCGTCTCTAAACACAAAAAATTTTTTTTAGCCTATATAGCCTAATACAATAACTTTTTCTCAAATATCTTAAATGTACAGACACAGCTCTCTTACAGCCAAAAGCTAGTATTTAGACTATATCTCGGGTTCCCGATATAGTAGCGGGATAAAATGTTTACCAGTTTTAAGTATAATCATGAGCTAGCAAAAAAAAGTTGCATCAAAATGCGTTCAGTAGTTATTGCGTGATGCGCGAACAAACAAACAGATAAACAAACAGACAAAAAATCTAAAAAAAACGTTTTGTGTTAATCACGCCTATACATGTATAGCCTAATTCAGAGATTTTCCTCAAATATCTTAAACTAGCTGACCCGGCAAACGTTGTTTTGCCATATAAATTATTATTTCTAGGTAATATCTAGTGTAGACAAAAATAACTGACTAATTGTAAGTGTGTAAGGATGTGGTATATGCGTGAAATAGGCATGGAGCGCTGTGAACGATGAGAGACTATAAAAATAACAAACGCCAAACATTATTATTTTTAAGTTATTGTAGGTTATTTCTTAAAATTACATATCACTAATTAATTACGACAGTAACACTAACAAACAACATAAGTCTCTTAATGCTATATATAATATATAACAATATTTTTTGTTAGCCCATCTTTAGATAACATAGCGGTCGCCCGCGGCTCCGCCCGCGTGGATGTCGGTCACCGCTGCAAAAAGCCTTCCCAGGAAAGACAAGGTCAGCAAAATGATTCCCAGGTCAATTCACAGACACCGACACTAACATCGACGACGCAATCATTATCCGCAGGCTGCATAGATTGTCTTTATGAGGATGTTAAAGTTGTTAATGATGAAAATATTTAAATGTAATTAATACTAAGTTTTCACTTCTGCCGGCAGTCCCGGAGTGAAACCCGTTGTTTTAGGATAGATAACTAAAGCGATTATTGTAGAGCTTCTCTATAAACAACATTTGACGTTAAATTATTTTCAGGTAACAAAATATACTGATGGTTGGGAGCTCCGACCCGTGATAGGGCAACGTAAAGAAGACGTTTTGAAGGGTATAGGCAAATCAGTAGGAATCATGGGTATTCTTGGTATATGAGCTAACTCACCAGCTGCAGGGCCGGTGATAATCTTCGATACTATTAAATTATCTTTTAGCTCCTTTATAAGAAGTCTCGTGCCATTACACATGTTGGGGGGGCTTAAATTTCTGAGAAGCATTATCGGCGTGCCAACTTTTAACGACAGTTCATGAGGTGGTAGCCCAGCGGGGCTTAGAGAATTTAAAAAATCCTGGGGGTAGTGCACTGCGTCCTCGATTTTAGTGACGGTGTCTATGGATATATAGCACGTTACTTCACCCGGTACTTTCTGCATAATTAAATTGTTTATTTCGTTGACTGTTTCATTCCTGGGAGAAACTATTGCTCTACAACACAGCCAATGAAAATCATTTTGATGTAAGTTTTCGATGTCAGGATATATACCATCTATCAGACTATCTAAATTATTGACTATTGGCCTAGAGACTCATCCAAAATAACTGCATAATCGGTGCCCAAATTTAAAGATGGAAAAATTCCTTCTCCAAGTTTCAGCAGCTGTTGTGGAAAGTTGCTATGCGTATTTCCATGTAGATGAGCTCTCATATTGGTGCGCAAATTCTAATGTTGAACAGATGTCCAAAGTTGAGACGATTATAAACATGCCTTCATAATATCTGCTCGCGTACCTCTGTTGACGACTGGAAGCGTTTGTCGAAAATCTCCAGCAAATACAAAAGTGATACCACCCATGACATAAGCAGAGCTTCGGAGGTCTTTTAAAGCACGGTCTACGGCCTCCACATGAGCTCTATGACTCATGGTGCATTCATCCCATATTACCAACGACGCGTCTTGCAGTAACTTACCAAGAGGCCCATTTTTCCGAATAGAGCACGTAGACCGTTGATCTAAAATACGGATAGCGGGAGTTTAAACGTAGAGTGAGCAGTTTTTCCTTCGTTCAAGAGAGTTGCAGCAAATCCTGACGAAGCAACTGCAATCGCTAGCTTCCCTGATTGCCGTATCTTAGCAAGTATCAAATTTGCGATAAAAGTCTTTCCGGTGCCTAATGGTGTGTCCAAAAAAAAATAATCTCCCCATGTTATTGTTCACGCTATCCACAATAGTCTCATAAGCATGTCTTTGATCTGGTACTAATTTTGGCACATTGTCAAGTACACGCTGTTAAATCATTTCTGTTATACTGTTGTACCATTGTGTCAATAGTATTATTCTGGGTACGAACAGGAGAAGGTAATCCAAAATCACTTAAATTTTTGTCGTTTAATTCTAGTAGCTTGTTTTCTATTTCAATTAATCCTTCATTATAAATTACTTCAGTGAAGGGTAAAGTTTTATCCTGATTTTGTTGTCTGATACGATGTCTAATATCTTCACAGAACTGATCTTTGAAAGTATCCCATAACTTTAATGGTTCCGATGGTTGACAAAATAAAAGTATGACTACGAACAACTCCCTTAGTTTTTTTGGACAATGTGATAATGAAGCTTCGTTTAAAGTGTTACCCCAATGGTCATCGTTTTCAAGTAAACCTCGGTCACGGCAAGCTGCTTGATACGTCTCTTTGACAATACCGTTTACAGTTTTAAGGTATGCAAATGAGGTTGGACCGCGTACGTGGTGCAGTAGAATCCTAAGATAAAAACACTCTGATTGTGATGGATTTATCCCGTAGACTCTACCTAAAGCGGCATCTTTTTTTATCTCCGGATGTCCAACTACATCTTCACCATGCCTCCTTCTGGTGAATTTATTATTTGCCCATGTATAGTATTGCGGGACTTCATGATACAGAAGAGTTTTCGCGAATTCATCTTCATTACAGAGAGCAAAAAATGCCAGTAATGTGGTATTGCGTGGGTTTTGGACAACTTGATGAGCTGTCCCTGGTGTAAAATACACCCTTTGACCGTTTTCTAGATGAACGGCCAAATGCACTACAGTAGGATGCCGGTCGTGAATGGGAAATTCAAATAAGCGCCAGATAGCTTCAGATGTGCTTATGTACCTGCCATTTGAATAGTTTTCAACCTCATCGTGTGGGTTCCTAAGGCTAAAAGTTGCCTGATCTGAACCTTTATTTATATACTTACATATATATTTAATGGCTTGGACAGAGTGGCAATACTCCACGTTTATATGAGCGTTAAAAGTCTTACATAGTAGCGGGGAGTATGGAACAATCCATCTATTATCTATCGTCACCATGTTGCCCCTGATTTGTAGCGTAGTGCTCCGACCGCCATTTCCTGTATCGCGCCTACGATAAACTGGATACCCATCCTCTCCGGTCTGGGTATCGTTCATGAAACGGCGAGGGTATTTTTTATGCAGACACCGTTCTTCATGCATGGTGCAGCTAAATTATGTTCTCCGCAGGGTCCACGTACCATATTTTTAGTTATAATGTCGTGTAGTACCGGATCAATTTCTTGATCGGGTAGCTCCGCAACTATGACACTGTCGATCTCATCTGGTTGTATTTTAGTTTCTAGCCAGAACAGCAAATGACAATGAGGTAAACCGCGCTTTTGCCACTCCACACTTGCCATATAACATTTTACTTTACCGAATATCTGTTCTTTGACAAATAATTTGATGAATTTCTTCATCTTTAAATGAAATACACGTGAAATTATGTCATGACGGTCGAAAGACCGTTGTTCTGGTAGCAGCTCCGCCTTAATTTCAGGCCATTCGGGGTTACATGTAAAGGTGACAAATAATACAGGTCTACCATAATTTCGGACGTACGTCATCGCGTCCTGCATTTTCTCGTGCATGAAACGCGGAGAACCCCTTAAATGACGATGGCAATATGACATGTTGACTGATATTTGATAGATCAACATTTGCGTCATGATTTAAGGCATCTCTGAGATGAATATAGTCATCAGCCCTCAGTCTTTGTTGATTCTGAGAAATATAATTTAATTTTTCTGATATCATTTTCGCCATCACGTCAACACAATATTGACTAAATAAGTATCTGTAATAATGTAACGGATTAAAAGAGTTAGTTCTAAACATTAATCTAAATGCATAAAATTGCATACACGAAACAGTTTTATTACGCGCAGAACCCTGCTGAGGGATAGTCAAATAATAACTGTCTTCGCCTGACACAAACATTATAGGATACTGTAGTGGATCATAGGACCGATGTAGCTCAGAAACTCTTTTGAGCTGTCCGTCTCTACCGTGTAAGACTATATCCGTGGGACCTTTGTCTTCATCGACCAAGAGAATGGCTACCTCGTTTACAGTAGGAGCATTATATCTGCCTCTGTGTGCTGTTTGTGGAGTGCGATCTAAATTAATAATTAACTTTAAATTATCTGAGGAGTTGAGTTCTAAGTTTTGTTTAAAACTTCGTATATACACATTATGATTATTCAGAGTGGTCTGTAATTCGCGAATTAAATCCATTTTTAAGGTAGGTGCGATGCTTGATCGCAACGATAACTGGTCTGCATCCGAAATAAAATATATTTGCAAGAACTGTGGGTTTTGGCCTGATGGTGGTAAAAGGCTACCAATGAGATGATACACCTCTCAGTCAGTACTCAGTATACAGTCTCAGTATTTACGTATATTTGTTAAAAATGACCAGATAATGGATGGTTATTAGTTAAAAGATTTTTTATTGGTTGTGGCGGCTCCTGAAGGTTAGGAAGACAAACTTTACCTGAAGCACAGCACATACCATTAGGTTCGTCCGCCCATTTCTTGGCAGAGCAGTTAGAGCAGATCTTATTCATGACTCCGATTTGGACGGACGCTTGTTGTGCATAATCAACCTGCGGATCATATCTGAAAGCCAGTCTGTTGCTGTTAGCTAAAATTCAAATGCGAACTCTATTTGTGGACAACTGCTGTCTCTCTGCCTGAGCTCTAAGTCGCTGCAAACGCTCGACACTCGACTCTCTTTCGCGCAACTGAGAGGTCCTTATATTTTGTTCATGAAGACGTTGGGAACGCTCCAGCCTTGACTCTCGTGCACGTAACTCAGAGGTTCTCAGATTTTGTTGTGCAAGGCGTTGCGAACGTTCGAGACTCGACTCTCGTGCGCGTACCTGAGAGTTTCTCTAATTTTATTCAGCAAGGCGTTGTGAACGTTCAGGTGAAGATTCTCCCATACGACGTATTCTTGCTGCCCGTGCTTGAGAACTATGTTTAGAAAGTTGAGACCTGGCTCTCTTAGGCATTTTCAAATGTTTAAGAAAATGCTAATAGCGTGTTATATTCTAGCTCTGAAAAGAACTGTTGTTTAGCCCTGAAAAGAACTGTTGTTTAGCCCTGAAAGAACTGTTGGTTAGCCCTGAAAATAACTGTTGGTTACCCCTGAAAAAAACTGTTGGTTAGCCCTGAAAAGAACTGTTGATTAGCTCTGAGAAGAACTGTTGTTTAGCTCTGAGAAGAACTTTTGCGTAGGTGTAGTTTTAAGAAAGAAATCTAAAAAAAATCGCACGAAAATTATTAGACTTCGCGCACAACCGCTGCGTAGGGAGCCGACCTCGCGTCTGAGCCGCGCGGGTACCTTACTCATAGATCTAAACTCCCCTCCCGCATGCGCAACCCCGCCTTGGTGACGCTCACTTCGCAACGGGCCGTGCAGCAGAAATCGTAATATTTTAATTTTGCCATAACTTCAAAACCAAATGTCCAATTTTAATCATTCAAAGACCAAATATTATCTACATAAACTGTAATTAATGATGAAATTTAAAAATTTAAACCTTATTAGCTCTCAGTAATTCCGTACAAAATTTAATAATCCATAACAGTTGTTGCCTACTGAGTTTTCTGGCCGGATTTTTCTCAGTCAGGCCGCGTTCCGATCCGGTGGTAGCTTCTTAGTCTTAGCTTTTGGCAAAATCAATATATTTAATAATATAAACTAATAACCAAGATTGTCTTCTTACTGGTAGCAATTAGTAGTTTGTGGTAGAATTTTTGAGCACTAAATAAAAACAAAAATTTTACAATTTAAAGAGGAGTATTATACTTATTTTAATATACTAACTTAAAGTCTCATACATTGTAAGCATAAACATTTGAAGTAGATATTTTCACTGTGTTTCTAAACGAATATTAGGTGTATAGAATTTCAAACTTTCATGGTCACTTATAATTCTAAACGTTTTTTCGGGATTTATTTTAAACTCGTAAGTAAAAATTTACATGGTATAAATCCCGAAAAAACGTTTGGAATATTAGGTGGGTTAAAATAAATAAACCAAAAATTTTGTAAAATCATATACTGTGGGTAGATGAAACCGCTGAAATAACATATCAGCCTTAAGTCTATCATCTAAGTCCACCCGTGATCATGAATGCTGTAAAGTATTCGAAACGTCGGGATAATAGTAAAATCAAGTAAACGCGATAGATTCCGTAAACGTAGTTTTATTTCAAAATGTGTAACATTCGCGTAAATATCAGAAAGTATTATAAAGTTTTCCTCTTTATAATATTAGTGTAGAAAAAACCCAAATATCTTACGGAACCCTATTTTTTCCAAAATAAAATTTAGCCTATGTTACTCGTGGATAATGTAGCTTTCGAATGGTGGTACAGGCACAGCTATGTTACAGCTTTATAACAGTAAGACCCTTTGCCCGCGGTTTTGCCGCAGCCAAAAGCTTGTATTTAGGCTATATCTCAGGGGTACGTCACTTGAAAACTAGTCAAACAGTTATTGGTATTGAACTGTGTTAGTCTGTCCATGAACATAGGTATTAGCGTTCCAACACAATTGGACTATGTCAGTCAGTCACTTTTGTTCTCCTACGGGTCTTCACATTACTCGTTTTATCTCATAGAACTATTCCAAACATAGCAGGATGTTATTATTATTTCATTTTAATTTCATTCTACATGAAAATTCTTCTAACAATACTTCTATAGCATTTTAGACATACATTTGTTAAGAAAGATCAGCTGTGTGTAATACAATATTAAAATAACTGTATAGCTTAGAAGAGTTAATTTTAAAATTCAAAAGAATATTTGTACCTATAGGTAGGATTCGAACCTATAATTTACGCATTCGTTGCAACGCTTTAACTACCCTAGTAATCATTGGTTTACGTCACATCTTTACCATATATTTAAAAGCATAATTTACAACTTTCTTTATATTAAAGTATCATTTTCTTCTTAACTACAGAAACGTTCCGATATCAAAAAGTTTTTTTTTTTTACAATTACTATATAAAGGGTAATGTTATCCTTAGGTGGCAATTATTTAGTAATTTGTTATTTACTATTTAAAAAATGTAAAAGTTGTTGTAAGTTGAAGGTAATGATTACGATAAGTATTCTTGATGTGTTATTGATACGTCTAGTGACAGTGAACATAATACTAATATAGAACCTTCGCTTAGAAACAAAAATTTTTTTTTTTTTTAGTAAACTTCCTATTTTTAGGCACTTTAACATATTACAATCTAGTCTTTATAGACTAATAAGTAATTTAAATTTAACATAAATTGTATACTAAACTATTGTATATCTAAAAAAATTACCATTGGCAATTCTCAGTTTGTTAAGGGGAAGACACTTTGTATCATGTGTTCTATTATTTACACTTTGTTCATGTGTTCTACTATTTAACTAACACTTATCACTAGCCACTGCCTATTAGCACTACACTAACTCAAAAGGTTTAGTTATTTTGAGCCTTCTTTTTAAGTTCGTGTTATCGAGAAGCTGAATTGCTTCTACGTTCACGTGCTGATGAAGCCTCTTCTCAAGCGCTTCTGCATATTTTTGTATAACTTTTGTCACTAACTCCACTTGTAGATCCTTGTGGAGGTCGTCGTTTCTTACATACCAAGGAGTGTTCACGATATTACTTAGTACTTTGTTCTGGAATCGCTGTATAATAAGCACTTTACTTTTTTTGGTACAGCCCCAAAGCTGAATTCCATATGTCCACACTGGCATCAGGATTTGTTTGTACAGCAATACCTTATTGTGTACCGATAAAGTAGAATGCCTTCCTAGTAGCCAGTATAGTTTTAATAGTGAATTTCAAGCTCTTCTCATTTCTTTTTTACGTGAGTTTTCCAGCGCAGCTTTGTATCTAATGTCATACCAAGATATTTAGGTGTATTTGCATATGGTATTTGCTTTCCATTTATAAAAATAGGCCTATGAATAAGGTTTTTGTTAGTAAAATCAATATGAATGGATTTTGATTCATTTAATTTAATTCGCCATGTTTTTGTCCACTCGTAAATGCCATTTATTGAAGCTTGGACCTTTGTTACTGCTTCTTCGTGATTATCTCCAGTCGCCATTATAGTAGTATCATCTTAAAAAGTAGCAATGGTGTTCTCTTGTGGTTGAGGAATATCACTAGTGTATAATAGATACAGGATCGGCCCTTAAACACTTCCTTGTGGCACACCAGCTTTAATTTCTTTTAGTTCAGAGTAGGCATCATCTTGCCTTACTCTGAATGCTCGATTAGCTATGTACGACTCAAGTAGGTCGGCATATTGCTTAGGTAGCCTTAATTTTAACTTATGAATTAATCCTTTGTGCCAGACCTTATCAAATGCTTGAGTACATCTAAAAATACGGTATTATATTCGTGCCTATAAGAACGAATAAAATATCTATATCAACATATTTTTTCATGTGAAAGCATTTTATTCTTGTAACGGTACCTATCAACAGGCAACCAAAGAGAATAAATCCCTTTGTAAGCTGAAATCCATACTGAATTCCCTCGGTTTTTCTTCATAGTATATCCCGCTGCCTGATTCTTTTGTCGAAGATGATTACGCTCTGCGCATTGTTTCCATAAGCTACAATAGGTAAAAGTCGCAATTTCTAATGTACCCATCTGTTTTAGAGGGCCTAAATTAGCTTTATCGTATTTCACATACAAGCTTTTCTTTCATACTAAAAATAATTAATTACTTAAGCCGAACATTTAATATAATGTATTTGACTAAAATACGTTTAATAATTATGTTTCGTAGGGTATAGTCACATACATATTTTATATTTAAACTGCTGTCTATTAATGAGCTTAGATGTTTTATTTAAACTAATTGAGGAATTATTGTATAATAGTAATTAAATATTTTAAAAACAACCATTGCTAACCATAGGGAGCTAATGCCTAACAATTTTACTGTTTATCATTACGAACGTTTTCGAGAAAAATCACTTTTAGTTTCCAGATACTGGGCGCGGATCCGTTCTCATAGTGAGGGTATTTTTAGGCTACAATCCATTACGCTCGACCAGTGCGTGTTGTCAGACTCACAAGACGTCTGGAAATTTTCTTAAATATGCAGCTGTTCCTATGATATTTTCCTTCACCGAGAAGTGATACCAATAATTTCGAAAAACCCCGAATAGTGCGAGTTATGCGCTGTGCAAGTGGACCTTGGACTGGGGATTGACATCGACACCATTATCTTTGTAGTCTTAGTTTTACCGCTAGGCTATCACTGCCTACTAAAATTAAGTTATCACAGTGTTATTAAATAACCGAATTCTCTTACATCGCTAGTCTTTCAAATATAAAAATAAAAAATAACATAGTCAGTTGACTTTGCGAGTGATACTATCACTAATTTCATCTATCAAACAAAGTCATATACTTAAGTATTTGTTCCACAAGTATTTATTAAGTGAGTCAATCAATTACTTAGAATTATAAGTTAACTTTTTTTTTAAGAACGTTTATTAGATCTAAACATTTTACCTGTAACGATCCAAATTACTATGACATTTCCACCTATAGCGACTGCAAGCATGGCGGCAAATAGGCACACCCAGGAGTTATGTGCCCAGGTCGGCATAGTGTTCGATGACGGTGGAGGAGTGGTTTTAGGTACCAGGAGCGTAGCCGCACCCAGCACACTGCGGTTAAAGTCCATCTTCCAAGCGTACACCACCTAAACAAAAGTAAATTCAATATAATAACTTGTTCATTTTATATTATAAGGCGGCATCACTTCCCATCTCGTAGTATATCGTGGGAGATTGAGAGAGCGCATCACAATAATGCACACAAAGTATACCCAGACTCAAAACAATTTATGTATTGCTCAAAAATTTGTCTTATGCGGTTGCGAACCTACAACGGCACGTGTGATAGTCCATCCATCAGCCTTTCGACGTCCACTGCTGGACATAGGCCTCCACAAGTTGAGGGTATAGTGCCGTAATCGCCACGCTTGGAAGGCGGGTTGGCGATCACAGTGGATGTTGTTAATACTCGAGGGAGTGCTGCTGCCAACTCCCCCCGGTATTCCCTCAGTCAGCTCTTACGACTCCCATGGGTGGAGAGGGGTGGAAATTCTAAAGACGCCGTACACTAGGTAATAATTTCTGTATAATAGGAGATTTTACAAACAAAATTTAACAGACACAAACGATTGTCGTATGTGGGAATCGCACATGCTACACTCGGAATGTCTAATCGATATCTAACATATTACGCTATCAGTGCAGTTGCGAGTAGACTAGATAAATAAAAGTGTAATAAAAAACTAGACGTCGTGGGACGTCTACAAGATGTGAAAACATCGAAATTATTTTGTAGAAATAAAATGATTATAACTTAACAAAGTACTCCTCAAGACGCATCTAATGAATATAAACTCGATGGGGTTTTGTCGTTACATTACAGAGTTACTGTGGCCACCTTCCAGCTCAATCATCCGACCTTGAATACCATCTAGAGACAAAGTACTCGTCAAGACGAATCATACGAGCCCAAACTCGATGGAGTTATGTCGTTTTATAACGGCGTTCCTATGGCCACCTTCTATCTCCATCATCAGACCCTTGATACCTTTTAAAGAGAAAGTAATCGTCAAGACAAATCAAACGATTCCAAACTCGATGGGGTTGCGTCGTTTCATTACAGAGTTACTGTGGCCACCTTCCAGCTCCATCATCAGACCCTGGATATCATCTAAGACTGGAGCAATAGTCAAGACATTTCAAACGAGCCCTTCTTTTTTTTTTGTTAAGGTGGGAAAAAATGTTCCGAACCGCACACCCCGTCGTTCGGGGCAACGAACAGGGTAGTGTGGGGCCTTCACCCACTAAAGAAACCCGCCGTGTGCCGTCTCTCCACCTTTATTGGCGGGCCACTGGAACTATGTCACATTCCTTCGATGGCATTTCAAAGGAGCCCTAGCACTATGGAATTGCGCCATTTAATTACAGAGTTTCGCATGGCCAGCTTTAAGCTCCATCATCAGACCCTGGATACCATCTTAAGACAAAGAACTCATCAAGACGAATCAAATGAGTCCAAACTTGATGGGGTTGCGTCGTTTTATTATAGAGTTACAGTGGCCACCTTCCAGCTTCATCATCAGATCCTGGACACCACCCAGAAACAAAGTACTCGTCAAGGCGAATCATACGAGCCCAAACTCGATAGGGTTGCGCCGTTTCATTATAGAGTTTCTCAGATCAGCTCCATGTCATCATAATATTGCATTGTCTCGCGATATACATATGCGTGTAAAATTTCAGTTGAATTGGAAACCGGGAAGTGTGTCAAATTTAACTTGCAGATTTGAACGGGACAAGTTGATTTGATTTGAAAAGCATCGCCACGCTATCAGCCGAATTTACCTTCCTTCCGCATTAGACGTTTCACATCAAAAAGATAAACGGATAATTAAAAAAAAGAAGTGGTAGAGCGTTGCTTACCCTAGTAGTCCATTAAATGTTACATGAGCTTTACATTTCTTAGAGGACGCAATTTTATTTTTGGGACACGTGTGGGTGGTCAATAGAAGCTTAACCCCAAGTTTGTGGGGTTGCCGCCCTTGTCCCCCGGCCGCCATCTTGGAAAACACCTTTTTCGCGATATCTCGTAAACTATGCGTCCTACAAAAAAATCGTCAAGACATAATTTGTGGCAAATTGCTTTGACTACAAATATGTTCATATAACTTTTTATCCTAAATTTTAAATTAAAGAAGTTATAAGCAACGAGCGAGAAAATTTCTATAAAAAATTTACTTAATGTACCTACAGGTACTGGGGGAGACTGAAACTCACCTACCTAGACCAAATCGGTCATGTATTGAAGGAAGGTGAAGGTGGAGTCAGGAGTCTCTGAAACTGGCAAGCGTGTATGAGGAGAATTATGAATGTTGAAGAAGCGAGAGATGTATGTAGTAATAGAGCCTCTTGGCACTCTGTTCTCTCTGCCTATCCTGAAATGGCGTGATGATAAGTAAGTAAGTAAGTAACATTATTTTGAGTAATCTAATTGATTCAGGCCTTTTATGATGGCGGAAGATTCTGAATTCCATTAAAGATTGAGACTGCAAAGTTCTTCAATAAAGGTCAGCGTAAATTTCTAATTTCAGTTCCAATTTCTTGAAAGTACTTCCCTGACTTATACAAAGTTATACCCGTAAAGTAATTTTACGTTGGTTGCATTTAAATTGTTTAACTTTACACAGTAAAAATATCTAAACTGTTTTTCACAAAATGCACTATGTAATTTAGTTTTCATAATTCTTATATTTCTTTGCTAGATCATATAATTAGCCAATTCTAAGATGTGGCCACGATATTCAAATCATTCTTTCCAAGCTGTTCTAAACTGATTCGATTCATTGACATTGGAATGAGTGTGTCTTAGGTTTTTGTAATGTCTATTTCAAAAGTATAGGGTGGATACTTTCACCAAATGGTAGAATACCCAACCTTTTTTTCTATTTTTTTGTTAAGGTGGGAATAAATGTACCGGACCGCACGCCCCGTCGTTCGGGACAACGAACAGTGTAGTGTGGGGCCCTCACCGTCTCTCCCCCTGTGTTTCTTTTTTATTGGAAGGTTCACAAAACTGGCCTTACACTGCAAACATTCACTTAATGACTAGTAAATATAAATTTATAATAGTGTACGGCCTTCTGGAGGTGAACACAGCATTCTACATAGACAACTAAAATTTAATACAGTACAATAACTAAAAATGAAATTGAATACAATTTTAAAAACGTATGGTCAGGTGATCTTATTATTAAACAAGAAAGCTTTAAAAGAGGAAACTGCCGTGCCAAACACATCTATACTATGACAAATGTTATTATAGGCAGAACACATATGGTACAACGGTGAGTGCTGACTGTAGTTTGTGCGACAAGAGGGTAAGCTAAAGGTCTTTCTGTTAATTATACGGCTGCACGAACGCGGAACTGCTAAATTAGGCTTCCTTATATTATATACAGGGACTGTCCAATTTGCCATTTATTAGCTTGTGCAGATATACTAAATCTGCGATATTTCGCCTTCTTTCCAATGAAAGGAGTTTAAAGTGCTCAAGTCTAGAGTCTTAAGTTAGGAGCTCCTGGCAAAGGTTATGGGCATACGATAGATGGTATAAGAACTTTTTCTGAAGTTTCTCTAGTCGCGAGATATGTACTGCGTAGGACGGGCTCCAGATTTGACTGCAATATTCGAGAATATATCGTACAAAACAGTTATAGAGGATGATAGGAATTACGTAGCCCTTAAAAAATTTTGTTTGACGAATCACAATTCCTGCTAGACGTGCTCCTTTGTTGGTGATATTGTCTATATGCTCGCGAAAGTCTAATTTATTGTCAAACACAACACCTAAGTCCCGTATGCTCGAGACTTCAGTGATTTGGGTGTTAAAGATGTAATAAGTGGCGGGTAAAGGATTCTTGGGGAGGCCTATGTCCAGCAGTGGACGTTAAAAGGCTGATGGATGGAAAAGATTTTTTTACGCGTAAATTTAATGTGAATACATTTTGAAGTATTGATTGTCATGCCGATTGAAGAACACCATTTGCTTAATGTATTAATAACATTTTGAAGAGAGCTTATATCACTGGAACCAGAGACAGTTCTGTACAACTTAAGGTCGTCTGCGAATATCTGGTAACCAGATGCTATGGTTGAACATAAGTTATTTACAAATATTAAGAAAAACATGGGACCCAAGTGCGATTCCTGGGGCACGCCAGATGGTATTGTTATCTCTACAGACTTGTAGCCCCTGATTTTCACGAGTTGTGTTCTGTTCATGAGGTAAGACTCGCACCATCTTAGTAACGATCCACATATGCCTGCATGGCCCAGTTTTCTAATAAGTAGGCTATGATCAACAACGTCGAAGGCTTTCGAGAAGTCGGTGTAGACAGCGTGAACTTCTGCTTTGTTTTCTATTGATTCATAAATATTTGTCACGTATTCTAACAAGTTTGATGTAGTTGACCGGCCTGGTAAGAAACCGTGCTGATTGACGTTCAATATGGGTTTTAAGTGAAAATTTATTTTAGTCTGAACCAACTTCTCGAAAACCTTCCCCATCGTTGATAAGATCGATATAGGTCTGTAATTTGAGATCGCACGGGTCTCCCCTCTTATGGACTGGCGTGATATGTGCGACTTTCCATTTAGAAGGAAAAGATCCACAAGAAAGGGATTTATTAAAGATGCGATAAAGTGGGTCTACAAGCTGCTGTGAACAATTTTGGAGAAATATTGGCGGTATGGAATCAGGGCCTGCCCCTTTGTTCACATTTAAAAAGTTGAGGGATTCGAGAATATATTTCCTAGAAATGTAGTGTAGGCTAAGTGTTTCCGCCCAGTCGGTTGAGACTTCGGTAGTAGAGATTCTTGTTGTCCCATTAGCTGGATATACTGAATGAATGTACTCGGAAAAGAGATCGGCGATACATTGACCACCTTGAACAATTTTATCGTTGTAACACACTTCGTCTGGTATATTGCTACTATTTGATAGCAATGATTTGATGAAGGTCCAGAAGTAAGTAGGATCCTTTTTAATTATGTTTTTAGAGTCATGTTTGAATTTGTTTAGACAGTCGTGTACCATTGTTTTACATTGTTCACGCAACATTTGAAAAGTTAGTAAATATCTGGTGTGAGTGTATTTTTTGTATTTATTGTGTGTTTTATTTTTCTCTTTTAACGTGTTTAATAAGGAGCGACTAAACCAGAAAGGATATCTATGATTACCACATCGACGCGTGGGTGTGTGTTTCGCTATAATTTGCATAAGTATAGTATAGAATACTTCCACGGTCTCATCGATGAATAAGTTGGGCTTGAGAAATCCATCCCAGTCCGTAGCTTCTAGTTCTTCTCTAATGTTTTTATAGTTAGTCTTATGAAAGTTAAAGGATACGTTCTTATTGACTTTAGGCGGTTTAGTATCAGAAGACTTGAACGTTATTTTCAAAGCTGGATGATGGGGTCACTGGTACTATTTTGCATTACTTCCGTGGTCCGCCAGCGGCTTAACCTTTCGGGACCCTCTACTAAGCGACGTATTCGCACACGGAGAGTCGCACCTTCGCGGGTTAGATACCGATCTGCGGGCTGCGGCCCGAATGATGTGGATTCAATTCCTACACAGGAAAACTCTTTGTGTGATCCACAAACGGTTGGTTGGTTTCTTTAGTCGTAGTAATTAGTTATAGGTAGCGACCACTGATATAGCCATATCGTAGCGCCCTAATGAAAGCTTTTATATATGAAGTTTTGGAGGCAACATGTTATGCAACATTACATTACATCATGTGCTAAGACTTATGCACATACACAAATAAATATAAATCTAATATATAAAATTCTCGTGTCACAGTGTTTGTCGCCCTTCTCCTCTGAAACGGCTTGACCGATTCTTATGAAATTTCGTGTGTATATTCAGTAGGTCTGAAAATAGGATGTTAACTATTTTTCATACCCCTGAGTGATAAAGGTGGTCCACCCCAAAATTTATTTTTTTATTTTTGAACTAAATATTTTATTTAATTTTTTTTATGATTTGGCATTAAAAAATACATGCACCCCTCAATTTTCACCCTTCTACTGCTAATCCCTATTTTTAATAGCGATATTAGTATTGCTGTTTTTATAATCCGTCATCGTTCACAGCGCTCCATGCCTCTTTCACTCATATACCACATCCTCACACACAATAAGTTAGTTATTTTCTTCTACGCTAGAAATTCCCTAAAAATACTCAGAAAATAATTTATATGGAAAAACACCGTATTTTCAGCTAATAAATATCTACATAAATAAATATTCACGGACATTTCACACAACGTTCTCCGATCCCACACTAAGCTTAACGCTTGTGCTATGGGTACCAGATTACGGATATATTACATAAATATTACGTTTTTTATTGTAAATACATACATATAATATACAGAAAACACCCAGACTACAAATATCTATGTTCATTACACAAATAATTGTCCTGGAATCGAACCCACGACCTCGTGCACGAAAGTCTGTTACACTGCCGACTACGCCACGAGGCCCGTCAAACAATTAATTACATAGTATCTTAGTAATTTTGCACTTTAATATCTACATAAAATAACACAGATTTTGGAAAATAATGCAAAAAGACAACATGATCTTCATGTTCCTGTCAAAACTCCAAAAATAAAATAATGGTTGACTATAATAAAAATGTTGATGTCTCTCGAAAGTTTATAAAAGGATTGATTTGTACTTTCTTGCAATGTCAAAATGCATAAATTCTATTGAAAAGTATCTAAGAATGCAGGGTTTGTGGTCATTGGGGTGCGGGTCGGGATACCTCCGCGTTGGTGCACCCCGGGCAACGTCGGCACTCTGGTGCCGGCGGCTGAATCCCGGCAGGGGACGGGTCTCCGCGTGTCCCTCTGACTAGCAGAGGGCACAGTGGATAGGCCGGACGTCCGCCGTGGAGGGTCAGCGGGGCCATAGTGGCCCCCCCGACTCTGGGAGGGGGACAGCGGGGTCACAGTGACCTCCCCGTCCCCGGAGACGGGGCTTATAGCCCAAGTGGCGACGGGCTCACTGCATACAGTGGGCCGAACGTCTGCCGTGGAGGGCCAGTGGGGCCATAGTGGCTCCCCTGGCCCTGGGAGACGGAGACGAGGCTTTTAAGCCTGAGGGGCGACGGGCTCACTGCTTGCTTTGCGAGCGGTGGGCACGGTCTGATGCAGACCACCGTTCGGCCCGACCCGTAACCCTGAACGCACAGGACCGGGGGTCTTCGGACCGCGGGGAAGAAAACCCCTATAAAAAATCACCCCAATCCAAGCTCTGCCACCCGGAGAGGGATGAATGGCTGGAGGGTATCCAGTCACGAAGGCGGCACAATAGTCGAAGGACTCTAAGCTTAAAAATGGCGGATAGTAAAAATACAATTATTCCTCAGGAGGGTACCGGGTGCAATGCACCTGGAGAATCCCTCACGGAGCCGCGTACCAAAACCGGCTCCGTCAGCCCCATGTATCTGAGGGGGGCAACCTACGCCAATGAAGAAAAAAAGACGGAGAAAGCAAAAAAGAGGAGGACCCGTGGGAGAAAAAGCACTCCCGCTGCAAGTCCTAAGGGGAGTAGTTCTGCCGCTGACACAGTGGAGACGTCGGATGCCGGTAGCGCCCTTGCTGCGGTCGCGGATGTCTGTCTGCCGGAGCCGTCGGGGTCCCGTGCGGACGCAGCCGGTGTGGTGAAGCGGCCTTCGCGGCTCTTGAAGCGCTCGATTGCGGGCGAGGGCGACGCTTCGGAGTCCGAGGGCAGCTCTACGTCGATGCCCCCACCGGGCAGACCGAGTAGAACGGCTAAAAGAGGCCGAGGGGCTGGTAGGGGCCTGGGTTCGGTGCCGCGATCCATATCGCAAGCGGACGAGGCCGCAGTTAGGGGATTGGGAGCGGAGCTCTCGGTGGAGGAGAGGGTAACCCTCCTCACATCGAGGCTCCGAGAGGAGCCTCCGAACGAGGATGGTCCACCTACAGCGGACCAGGTTGCCCAGAGGGTTTCCGACGCTCTGGCCATCGTTTCAACGGTGGCTAATGCGTCGCGAGACCTTCGGGGCGACCTCGCGGAGGCCCTCAAGGAGGCTACTAAGGTAGCCTTTAGCGCGGTGGAGTCCCTCCGGCGTAACCCAGCGCCAGAGGGGATCGGCAAGCTCGAGGCGCCCTGCCGCTGCAAGCACCTCGAGGCGGAGGTGGCAGAGCTCCGGAAGGAGCTCGCTGGCCTGCGAGCTAGGCCTGATCTCGCCAAGGCTGGGCCGGGAGCCTCTGCTTCAATGGCGGGTGTGGGGCCTCCGGACCCTGATCTCCTGACGGAGAAGCAGATGCGCCAAATCATGGATCGCGTCAGTGCGGTCTATGACCCGCGCACCGGCTCCCTAAATGCCAGGATTCCGCCGGAGCCACGACTCCGACCGCCACTGGCCGCGGATGGGAAGAAGGTCGCGCCGCCTTCAGGCCCAACGCCGCTGCCCTGCCAGGGCGGCCGCGTGGCCACCTACTCCGCGGCTGCAACCACGCCGCCTAAGGGGCTGGGTAAAACTGGCCCTAAGGTAAAAGCGGCGCAGAAGGCTGGGCAGTGCCCCAAGGGCCAGCCCAGAGAGGAATTCCCTCCTCTTTCGTGTGCTGGCCAGCCCTCGCGGGCCCCAGTGACCTTACCTCGGGACTCTCGTAATTCACCTCCCGCACCGTCTAACCCTGCACCCTTTGATGAGGGATGGCAGACAGTGGATGGCGGGAGGAAGAAGTCCCGGGGCAGGAGAAAAAAGGGGGTAGCGACCGGGGCTGCTGCCCGGGCTGCGGAGCCCGCTGCGCCTGGGAGCAAGCCTGGCCCTAAAAAGTCGCGCAAGTTTCATGCGCCGAAAACGGCAGCGGTGGTAATCACCATGCTGCCGGAGGCGGAAGCAGGCTTGACATATCAGGCCATCTTGAGGAGAGCCCGGGACGAGATTGACGTCTCTGACCTCGGAGTTATCGCTGCCCGGACCCGCCAAGCCCGGACAGGGGCTCGCATTTTGGAGTTCCCTGGGGCAGAGGGCCCCAAGATGGCCGACACGGTAGCCGAAAGGCTACGGGGTCTGTATGGCGAGGGTAGTGGAGTCCGCATCGCCAGACTCGTGAAGTGCGCTGAACTGCGCATTTCCGGTCTGGACGACTCGGTGACGGCTGATGACGTCCGGGAGGCCATTGCCTTCAAAACCGGATGCTCGGAAGCCGTCAGAGTGGGCTCCATTAGGACCGGTCCCAGCGGTGTAGGTGCCGTCTGGGCGAGTTGCCCTGTCGCGGCGGCCAGTACCTTGGCTGCCGCAGGCAGGCTCCTTGTGGGTTGGAGTTCTGCACGGGTCACCGTGTGTGAGCCCCGGCCCGCAAGGTGCTATAAGTGTATGGCGGTAGGACACACCCGGCCGACGTGCACTAACTGTTTTGACTGCAGCGATCTCTGTTTCCGCTGCGGTCAGGCAGGGCATCGGGCGGCAACCTGCACCGCTGCCCCTCACTGCCCCGCATGCGCGGCAGGCAATAGGCCTGCCAAGCACTGCATGGGGCGGGAGGGATGTAGACCCCCGACGTCAGGCCCAAAAAAGGGGGGGACCAGCCAATCGGCCCAGGCTGCCCCCCCTAGCGCGGCTTCCCCACCGTCTCGGGTGGAGGAGGATATGGTTACGGCTTAAAATTCAACCGTGACACTATCCTCCTCCAGGCGATTCTCAACCACTCCGCCAGGGCGCAGGATCTTCTCCTGCAAACCATGGTGGAGCGGTTGATTGGTGTAGCCGTAGCTGCGGAGCCTTATTGCGTTCCTGACCGCCCTCATTGGGCGGGCAGCCACGATGGCTCCGTGGCAATCGTCAGCTCCACGGCGCTGCTCTCCCCGCCCTTGTCGATCAGAGACAGGGGCACGGGATACGTAGCAACCGACTGGGGGGGAGTTACGCTGTATGGCGTGTACTTCTGCCCCAACCGGAGTCTGGCTGATTTCTAGGTCTGGCTTAACAGCCTGGAGACCTCGATACGGCGACTGGCACCTAGGTGTGACCAGGACGTGGCTAGCCACGTCCTGGTCGTGGGGGACTTCAACGCCAAATCTACGGCGTGGGGGTCCCCTGCGATGGACGCCCGTGGACCGGCGGTGGTAAAGTGGGCGGCGTCAACGGGCCTCTGTTTGCTAAACAGAGGCTCCGTCAACACGTGCGTGCGGCAACGGGGCGGGTCGATAGTGGACCTTTCGTTCGCTAGCCCCGACGTCGCAGCACGAGTGAGGAACTGGCGTGTCCTGGAGGAGGTTGAGACCTTGTCCGATCATCGGTACATCCGGATTGAGGTCTCCCGGTCCCTTCAGGGCTCCAGTAGGGGTCACACGGCGCGCAGAACTACCGCTTTCCCGCGGTGGGCTGTGGGCAGGCTGGATAGGGACCTACTGGTGGAGGCAGCTATTGTTCAGTCGTGGCTGTCCTCACCAGCCCTAACTGACGGGTTGGACGTTGATGCTGGCCGATTTCGCGCTGCGATTACGCAGGTGTGTGACTCGGCCATGCCCCGAGTGCAACGTCCTCCTCCGAGGAAGGGGCTCTACTGGTGGTCCCAGGAGCTGGCGGACCTCCGTGCGGCATGCATTCGTGCCCGGAGGTCCTACACCCGCAGTCGGCGGTGCAACCGCGATGGGGGAGCGGGAGGGCCAGCTGTACGAGGCGTACCGCACTACGCGAGCCGCGTTCAAGTTGGCCATCTGCCGCGCCAAAACCGAGAAAAGGCAGGAGATGCTGGATGGTCTCAACTGTGTCCCCTGGGGTCGCCCGTACCGTGCGGCGCTGAACAAGCTCCGCACTCAGGGCCCCCCCCCTCACGCAGACCCTTCAGCCCAGCCTCCTCACCGAGGTGGTCGAGGGCTTATTCCCACGACGGGCGGAGCACACGCCCCCGGTCATGGCATCGCCAGGTAGCAACCTGGAGGCCAACCTCAGTGTACCGCCCGTCACTGCGTCGGAAATGGGGGCAGCTGTTTCGCGGATTCGTTCGAAGAACACCGCCCCCGGCCCGGACGGGATACCCGCCCGGGTGCTTGCCCTGGCTCTGGACCACCTAGAGCCCCGCCTCAGGGGACTGTTCAACGCGTGCCTGGCGTCCGGACGGTTCCATGACTGCTGGAAGGAGGGGAGGCTGGTACTCCTGCCGAAGCCGGGGCGAACGCTGGATTTGGTTGGGGCCTTCAGGCCCCAACCAAATCGAGGACGAGGCGGGTAAGCTGCTGGAGAGAATCCTCGCTGCCCGCATTGTCCAGCACCTGCGCGACTTCGGACCCGACTTGTCGGATGCCCAGTTCGGCTTTCGGGCTGGTCGTTCGACGGTCGGCGCGATTATGCGCCTGAGGGCCGCGTCCGCGGCGGTCGTCGCTGGCGGTGGAGTGCTGTTGACGGTGTCGCTCGACATCGCCAACGCATTCAATAGTCTGCCATTCAGCTGCATCAGGGAGGCGCTCCAGTATCACGGGGTGCCTGCATACCTGAGGCGGCTGGTGGCGGACTATCTTGAGGGCCGCAGCGTTCTCTATGAGAGCCGCATAGGGGACGTTGTGAGGAGACCCATGTCGTGCGGTGTCCCGCAGGGTTCGGTTCTAGGGCCGCTCCTGTGGGACATCGGTTACGACTGGGTGCTACGATGTCGGCTCCCCCCTGGGCTGGCGGTCATCTGCTATGCGGATGACACGCTGGTCGTGGCCCGGGGCGGAAACTTCGAGGAAGCGGCGTTCCTGGCCACCTTAGGGACCTCGGAGGTGGTCAGGAGGATCAGAGCGCTGGGGCTTAGGGAGGCCCTGGACAAGTCGGAGGCCCTACTTTTCCATGGGCCCCGACGTCGGCCACCTGCTGGCGCCTCAATCACGGTGGACGGGGTCCAAATTGGGGTGAAGGCCCAGATCAAGTATCTGGGCCTGGTGCTGGATGGGCGGTGGCGCTTTCGCGAGCACTTCCGCCAACTGTCCCCGAGGCTAGTCGGCGCAGCGTCCGCCCTTGCACGGCTTCTGCCGAATATGGGCGGACCCAACAATGCGTGCCGACGGCTTTATGCGGGAGTAGTCCGGTCGATGGCGCTGTACGGTGCACCTGTGTGGGCGGAGTGCCTGGACGTGCCAAACAGGGCTCTTCTGTGGAGACCACAAAGAGTCGTCGCGTCCAGGCTCATACGTGGATACCGCACGGTGTCGACGGAAGTGGCCTGCGCGTTGGCCGGAACCCCCCCGTGGGACTTGGAGGCGGAGGTGCTCACCGAAGTGTATCGGCGGACGTCGCAAGAGCGAGAGGTGGGTGGTCGTCCCCCACCCAGGGAGGTGGCCAGGTGGCATGGCGATGCCCGCCGAGTTGCCATGGCCAGATGGAGGACACGGCTGGAAGCGCCCCGAGCCAGTCTCTGGACCGTAGGGGCGCTCCAGCCTGTGCTGGAGGAGTGGGCGGGGCGACGGCACGGAGTCCTTACCTTCCGACTGGTGCAGGTGCTGTCGGGGCACGGTTGCTTCGGCAGATATCTGCACATAGTTGCAAGGAGGGAAGCGACTCCGGGCTGTCACCATTGTGGCTGCGACGAGGACACGGCGCAGCACACGCTCGAGTCGTGCCTGGCTTGGAGCGGGCAGCGCCGTGATCTCGTCGCGGCAATAGGGGGGGACCTCTCGCTGCCGAGCGTCGTTAGAGCGATGCTTGGCAGCGACAGGAATTGGGCCGCGGTCGCTGCCTTCTGCGACGAGGTCATCTCGCGGAAGGAAGCGGCGGAGAGGGCCAGGGAGGCTGATCCTTCCGCAGACCCGAACCGCCGCCAGCGACTAGGGCGGCGCAGGCGTGAGTATTTGCGCCTAATGCCGCCCTAGCTGAGGCTGCGGGTGGTTGGACTGGGGAACGTCCGCCACCCGCAAGGCCTCCCGCGAAGGTGCGATGCTCCGTGTGTGGGTGCGTCGCTCAGTAGAGGCTACCCGAAAGGGTAAGCCGCCGGCGGACCACCGAAGGAATGTAACATCTTCCAGTGGCCCGCCAATAAAGGCGGAGAGACGGCACACGGCGGGTTTCTTTAGTGGGTGAGGGCCCCACACTAACCTGTTCGTTGCCTCGAACGACGGGGTGTGCGGTTAGGTACATTTTTTCCCGCCTAAAAAAAAAAAAAAAGGTGGTCATTATTGGAAATTGAAGACAGCGTTATTTCTCGCCGAGCGTGTCAAGTGCTTAAAATATATATAAATATATCAAAAATACGTGTCATAACCGAAAGCTTTGAATTTATAGAACGCTTCATGAAGTTATATACTTACCTATTTAGATATGTTTATATATATTTTTAGCATTTGACATGCTTAGCGCTATAAATTAAACACAAAGTGAAAAATGTGAAATCGAAAATAACAGTCACGAGCAGGATTTGAACCTGCATCTCCTGAATACCGTCCAGATGCTTTGCCAATTCAGCCATAGTGACAATTGCTCCTGACTGCTAATTTCGATACCACATTCATACTTATTTATTTATATATTAGACTCAACAAACATAAAAAAACATAGCATCACGCCTGTATTCCCCAAAGGGGTAGGCAGAAATGTATTACACACCCACAATTCGCCAGCTATGTTCAAGTCCCACGTAATAGGGAGCGAGCCTATTGACGTCTACCGGGAGCATTTCCAAGCTCCGGGCTGCTACTGACAATTTTTCCTTTTTTTTACGAAAAATCTCAAAAAAATCTCTTGGCTAGACTCATTTAAATATTTGAGAAAAAAATTGTGTATAAGGCTATATAGGCGAGTCTCAACACAAAATATTTCATTTTAGATTTTTTGTCTGTTTATCTGTTTGTTCGTTCGCGCATCACGCTCTGTCTCTCAGCACGCACTGTTGAACTTTTTTTATTTTATAGCTCTTGATTAGACATAAAAACTGGTATACATTTTATGCCGCTACCATAATATATCGGGAACCTGAGATATAACCTAAAAACTAGCTTTGGGCTGCGACGGAACCGCGTGCAGACACTTAAGTCCTTACTAATATTTATAAATGCGAAATTGTGTTTATTTGTTTATCACGATTTCATAACATAACTACCGAACGTTTCATCATGAAATTGTGCAAACATATATCACAGTCGAAGAACATACAATATATGTAGTTTCAATCCCAGAAAAGAACATTCACGAATATGACAACATGGAAGAATGAATGACTCTCGTGGCTCCACCGGTTATTTGTACATAAAGATAATGAACGTGCCGAAGAGTGATAATCATATCTATATCACGCGGACGGAGTCATTTATATTCTGCAAGCTAAGAATCTTCTTCTTTAAGAATAAGAATTGTGTTGTATTGTAAAGATTTCTTACAGCTTAACTTCAGATGACACTGTCAGTTTACCCCTAACACGTCATATATCATTTTCATTGTATTACAGGCATAGATGTCATGATTTTCTTATTTTTTTAATATCCTTTTCAAAAGTCAGAAGTATCGTGAGGTCTGACATAAGTGTGATTTCCTCTGAGCCTCACATAATGGAGGGTAACTGTTTAATCTTGGACATTGGGAGCCAAATTATTATCTGCTCATACAGACCCCCTTGTTACAGTAATCCACTTAAATATTTATCAGGGCTTGATAACATCTTTAAAATTTATAGTAATAGGGACATTATATTCACGGGAGATATAAATATTAATACATTGCCAAGTGATAAAGTTAGCAGCTATTGTAATGAATACTTGTGTCTTATAGCATCGTATGGTCTTCAAGTAGGTATAACACTCCCAACAAGAGCAAACAACTGTCTAGACCATTTTATGATTAGAACTAGGAGTAGTTGGCAAACTTTAGTGTTTCCGGAGTTAACAGACCATAGTCCTATTATGTTGTTTATTAAACACACAAATATCACCCGATTTAATCGTTACTCTAAGAGCACTACGACGGACGGTATCCAGAAGATGCAGGTTCAAATCCTGCTCCTGACTGTTATTTTCGATTTCACATTTTTCACTTTGTGTTTAATCTAAGAGCACTGTTTTAAATTATGATGCTGCTCTTGATGAATTAAACAAAGTAGATTGGTCAAATTACTATGCATTAAATGACTTGAACTTGGCTACTGAAAAGTTAGTGAAAACATTGCAGAATACTATAGACAAATGCACTACGGTAAAAAAGCTATCTAAAAGAAAAGCTCCAATTAAACCATGGATTACGTTGGGCGTCGTGCGCTCAATACGAAAGAGAGACAGGTTATATAAACAAACAAAAAAGTACCCAAATAATGAAGAAATCTGCTTAAACTACAAGAACTACAAAAATATACGCAATGAAATAATTAAAAACTTAAAAAAAACAATTCTACCAGTCAGAGTTAGCGAAAAATAATAATAAGATTAAAAAAACTTGAAATATTATTAAAGAAATATGAGTAAAAAGATAACTCGCCTAATGAATTGTTATCGATTAGTACATCACCGGTTCAATCCCTTAATCAAGTTAATAGCTACTTTACGGAAATAGGTAGCCAACTGGCTAACGCAAATTTAAACAGGCTTAATAAAACAGAAACTCAGTTGGCTAGAGCTGTACATAAATCTAGTTCACAGAGCCCGATTGCCTCTATGTCTTTTAACCCAACAGATCCAAAGGAGGTGGGGGACATTATCCTATCTCTGAAAGTTAATAGTGCACCTGGTTGCGATCATATAACGAATAAATTAGTCATTGCAGCAAGGAATGTTTTGACTGAACCACTTACCTACCTCTGTAACCTTAGTATTGAGCAAGGTAAATACCCCTCGGCCTTCAAAACCGCTATAATTTCACCAATATTCAAATCCGAGCATAAACTCGCAATATCGAACTATAGGCCTATCTCTCTGCTTTCATGTCTATCAAAAATTTTAGAAAAAATTGTTAACAAAAGATTGATAAATTACTTAGAACACAGAAAACTTCTTTCTGAGCACCAATTTGGTTTTCGTAAAGGCCTGTCTACGAATGACGCTCTTATAAAGTTGGTATCTATTGTAACGAAGCATGTTGATGCGTGGGATAAAGCAATTGAGGTTTTTTTAGATCTTAAGAAGGCTTTCGATACAGTATCTGTTCCAATACTGTTGTCAAAATTGGAAGTCATATTTGGTGTAAGGGGCCACGCACTAGAATGGTTTCAGGATTACTTGACGGGCAGGGAACAGCGGGTCAGGGTAGACAAACATTTGAGTGATGTAGCCAGATGCACGTATGGTATAACGCAAGGAAGTACGCTTGGCCCTACCCTGTTCCTCGCTTATGTAAATGATCTTGCACATAATATTGCTGGTAACGCAAACATTATAATGTTTGCAGATGACACGATCATGTTATTTCATGGTCGGACTTGGGATCAAGTAAGGAGAGCTGCGGAAAGAGGATTAGCTAAAGCAAAAGGTTGGTTCGAAAAAAATCTCACTATTAATCCGACTAAATCTAAATACCTATGTTTTTCAAAAACTATCGCGACTAGTCCCCCTGTAGATTTTTCATTAAAAATGCATTCGTTTTCTTGTCCTAGTCTCAATAACAATACAGTATGAGCTTGTGATGTCCTTATTAAAACGCACAGTGTTAAGTATTTGGGGGTTACAATAGACCATCACTTGAGATGGGATGAGCACATTCGTAGTCTCTATATAAGAGTAAGAAAATTGATTTATGTTTTCAAACAATTAAGAAGCGTTGCATCTATGAAAGTTTTACTACAAACATATAAAGCGTTGTGTGAACCTATACTGGGTTATTGTATATGTGCTTGGGGTAGTGCTGCTAAAACAATGATGATCGAAATCGAACGTGCACAACGTGCTGTCCTAAAAGTTCTTCTGCGTCTTCCTTACAGACACCCAACGGCGGATCTATACAATCGCGCTAAGGTTTTTACAGTGCGTCAATTATACATATATGAGACTGTTCGTAGATACCATAGACTCACTATTCCAAATTTACCCAAGCTTATTAAGAGGCGGTATAGATGCCCTTTCCCACCCACTGAATCTAGTTTTGCACAGCGGCAATACAACTTTAAGGCACCGCAGATTTACAATCAACTTTACTCCAATGGTTTGCAGCACTTTTCTAATTATAGCTTTAAAAAACATACACGTAACTTGTTAATGAGCATGGATTACGACAAGGTTGAATCAATCATTACTAACCTAATGGCTTGAACACACAGTAATCATTCATACAAATACACGCATACAAGATTTATACTTGAACACACACACACACACACGCACAAGCTCACGCACGCACACACACACACACACACGCGCACACACACACACACACACACACACACACGCACACACACGCACGCACACACACACGCACACACACACACGCACGCGCACACACATACACACACACACACACATACTGTTTATTGTGTTTAAAATAATATTACCAGGGAAAGAATGTCGCCTGCGACACAGGTTCGCCTAATTCAGGAGGCAAAGAGTATGTTAAACCAATGTTTTGTTTATTTTTCTCAATAAAGATTATTATTATTATTATTATTCTTTATTTACATATCTTAAATCACTAAATACATTTTTAAATATATATATTATAAAAAATAACAAAATATTTAAAAATATAAAAAGTGTGTAGACCGGCAGCGAGCACAAGGGCCAAACTGTCAGTGGTTAGGGTTCCAAAGACAGGAAATTCCTTACAATGCGTGCCGTGTCCAGAAGTACCGCTTTCTGTATCAAACCCTTGATCCAACCATCCAACGCGAGCCTCTTAAGGTGTTGGTCGAGACTCTTGGCTATCAGTCCGTTGACTGATACTACTATCGGCACAATAATCGCTGAATCGACATCCCACATGTCAACAATCTCGTGAGCCAAGTCCAGATACTTCATCTGTTTATCCTTCTCGGCCTTCACGAGATTCTCGTCATGCGGGATGGTGGTATCAACAATCATTGCTCGGCGCTCAGATCGATCAACCACCACAATATCAGGTTTGTTGGCTACAACAGTTCTGTCTATGATAATTGATCGATCCCAGTACAATATGATACAGCCATTTTCGAGTACTGGCTCAGCTACATACCTGTAGTAAGGTACCCCGAAGTCCACAAGTCTGTATTTCAGAGCAAGCTGTTGGTGGATAATCCTGGCTACTTGGTTATGTCTGTGCAAGTACTCACCGTTAGCAAGACGAGAACAACCCGAGACAATATGCCTTATGGATTCACCAGGATGGTGGCAGGCACGGCATATGTCAGCCGTACCATCCCTTAGGATATGCCTCCGGCAGTTGTTCGTCATGACAACTTCGTCAGAAATTGCACAGACAAAACCTTCGGTTTCCCCAAAGAGGTTACCGAAACGTAGCCAGGCCACGGAAGCTGAAAAGTCAACGTCGGGCCCATGTAAAGCCCGGTAAAATCTTCCATGCAGCTCCTTGCTCTACCATACACCCCTGCGATCGTCAACACCTAGTACTACAGGTTTGCGCCAGTTCTCCTTAGCCAAGGAGAGTGGAGTGAGTCCGGAGTCTACAGCGACCACATCACGATGCATATCCTTATCAGTATGCAGGAAATATTCCCTGAGGTTGCACACCTCACGATTTTGCAAGGTCTTCGCATTTAAAAAACCTCGTCCACCACTCTTTCGTGGAATGTACAACCTCATTACTGATGAACGAGGATGATGCATACGATATGTGGTCAAGAGACTGCGGACTCTTCTATCCAAGGCGTCAAGTTCAGTCTGAGTCCACTTGAGTATGCCGAAAGAGTACATAAGAAGTGGCATGACCCAACCGTTGCAGGCGCGCACCTTGTTGCCACCTGAAAGAAGACTATTCAGTACTTTCTTCAGGCGACCAAAGAAACGCTCCTGCAACGACCGTTTCATGTCCACCTCATTAATGCCCAAAGCTTGCGACATACCCAAGTATTTATAGGTGTCAGTTACGAGGAGTGATCGTAAATGAGTAGAATCCGAGAGTTGTATTCCTTCGGATTCCACTATCCTTCCCCGTTTTACATGCATGACCGCACATTTATCCACACCAAATTCCATCCTGATGGAATTACTAAAGGACTCAGTTAACTTTAGTAACTCCATTAGTTGAAATCTGGTAGGGGCAAACAACTTAAGATCATCCATGTAAAAGAGGTGGGATATTTTTTGACCATCACCTCGCAATCTATAGCCGAGCTCTGAACCCTCTAATAAGGAGCCTGAGCAATTGTCACGATGGCTGAATTGGCAAAGCATCTGGACGGCATCCAGGGGATGCAGGTTCAAATCCTGCTCATGTTAGTTATTTTCGATTTCACATTTTTCACTTTCCGTTTAATGTATGGTGCTAAGCATGTCAAACAGATTTTTTTTTTAATTTCAAAGTCATCGAAAATTGGACTCAACGGATGGACCATCTGCGACGTAGCAACGGCCAACATTTGATAGACATAATCTTCAAAAAATAAATGCCATAGAATGTTCTTTCAAATTATAGTAAACATTCTCCATTAAATTTGAATTTCCTGTTTTTTTTCTTTAAAAAAGTAGGGAACCTCGAAATGGATCACCTCTTATATTATAATTAATAATAATTACGAAATAAAAAATATTTATGATTTTTTATTTATTATCCTGAAAAGCAAGGCTGTTATGTTGTTAGCTCGCCCCCTATTACGTGGGACTTAAACATAGCTGGTGAATCGTGGGTGTATAATACACATCTGCCTACCCCTTCGGGGAATACAAGCGTGATCCTATGGTTTTTTTAATTTTTTTTATGTTGTTGTGCAAATCAAAGAAAATATGTACCTACTTATATTTGTTTCCCTAACGTAGTTATATTAGTACATCGTGCTCGTACTATATATTCCTAGTAAGATAGTTATGTACCGCCTTCGTATACTATATTACGGTATACAGGTATATCCCTAGGGATATAACTGTATCGCGGGTAATCCATCTTACTGCGACATATACATAGATATTATGTCACGTCATAATTGCTTAATTGTTTTTTTTTATTTAAGAATCGTATCCGATATTCTAACTCCATGTTGGATCTCTACCCAAAAGTTTTATTTATAAAAGAAAGTCTGGTGTTTAATGATTCAATGGCGTTTAATTTACCTTAAAATGTAAATTAACGATTCGATGGAAAATCTCATTTGTCCGTCCCTTCCGTTTTGGCAGAAATGTTGCGCATTTATTCAATTGATGAAATTAATTGGTGACTTGATAAAGTACTTTAAATTATGTTTTTTTTAACGGATTTAAATAATGGATGCCATTGAAATGAAATAAATTCTGGGCGTTGGGAATTCTTAACATCTTTATTTTTTTCATTTATTTTTTAAATCAAAATAGTAAAGTCAATCAGAATCACTTTAACTCAAAATAATATTAAAATTTCGTAGGTGTGTATGTATTCTATGATGCATAGAGTGGATGTGATGATGTAATGAAAGACACAGTTTATTAATGGAGATTTAGGAAAAGGTATAAATATTTTTAGTGGAAATTTTAATCAGCATGTAGGAATTATAAACGTTGTAGGTACCTACATGATGGATTGGTCTTCAGAGACCCTAGCAAGGATGGAAAACTTGTCCCAAGCTGCTTCCAAATTATATTATTGTCAATCGCTAATAAATAAAAAGTAATAAATAATATAATACCAAGAGAACATAAAAGTTTGGTCACATAGTAAAAACACACCAACACCAAATAGATGGGCTAAGGGCAAGTGAATGACGATAATGATGCAATGCGATTAGATGAATTTGCAACGTCTTTGTATAGACAAATATTTCTCAACTTCAAAAATAAATCACTGCATATTCCAAATTAGTTCAAAAACAAAAAAGAAATAGCATCACGCCTGTATTCCCCGAAGGGGTATGCAGAGGCGTATTACATACTCACCATTCGCCAGCTATGTTTAGTCCCACGTAATAGGGGGCGAGCCTACTGGCGTCTACCGGGCACATTTCTAAACTCCGGCCTACTACTGAGAATTTTTCTTTTTATGAGAAAGGGTAATAACGTGCCCGACCCAGGGATTGAACCCGAGACCTCCTGATCAGCAGTCACACACACTACTGCTTCACCACCGAGGCAGTTTAATTTTATAATGATGTAATGCGATCAGATGAATTTGCAACGTCTTTATATAGAGAAATATTTTTTAACTAAAAATAGATCGCTGCGTATACCACATTAGTTCAATATTTACAAAGAGGCCATTTATTACAAGATCAAATCATTTTAGAGGGAGCCAAAGGGTTGAAAGCTTAAACTGATTTACAAACATAACTCACATCCACGTTATCACTCCTAGCCGTGTTCCTGAAGTCGTGCGTCGCGTAGAACTTCTGCCTCTCCAACGTAATGTTGTGCATGAGATCCATTATTTACGAAGCTGCATTATCAACGCCATTTTGACTTTTTAAGTAGGTTACTAAAGTTAAGTTTCTGTTGCTACTACGAAATTGCCTTTTCCCGTAGGTCGTTTTCTGTAACAACAAAAAATTTCTTAACACATTTATTCTGCTTTCATTGGTTCTTTAGGTGGAGTTACAAGTATCATCCTAACTATTAAAAAGCTGTAACAGAGTTGAGTCTTTACATTTAAGAGATTTAAGAATAAATGAGTGTATTACGCTATATAGGCGTGTCTTAACACTCAACTTGTTTTTATTTGATAGCTATTGATTATACTTAAAAAGTGGCCAACATTATTATATCAAAAACCTACCTAAGCCCGCGGCTCCGCCGCAGCCTAAAGTTAGTTTCTATAATATTCTTTTTGTGAAAATTCTAACTTTATTACTTAACTAGCTTCGGCTTACGACTGCGTCTGGACTTCAAAATTTGGCCCAGTGCCGTTTAGACAAATCCCATAGGAATTTTTTATCAAAGTAAAACATTCTATGTGCATTTGCAGGCCATAACATATAGGTAGGTATATTAAATTTCATACAGATCCGTTTAGTTGTTAGATCTTTGACTATACTGTTTCCGCCAAAAGGCGGACGAATGAATGATTGAGTGACGTATGTACAGCGCCACCATTCATACAAAGACGGTTGAACATTCGAGTTAAAATTCGTAACGCGTACGGGTCGGATATACTTTGGTCTCCCGATAAATAATCATAATTCAGCCCTAGTGTCCGCGCTAAACCTATAAAAGTATTTAGTGTGTGTTGTATGTACCTATCGCCCTAGTGTTGTGTCCATCAAGTGTAAATACGCTCATAGACATCTGTGTAAGGCAATACCGGACATGGGACTCAACCCCCCTGGCCAGGGTATCGCGTGTGTTTGTGTGTCTTATACCCCTATTCAGCTCAAGGAAATTGGTGGTACCGTTTGCCATCAACTCAGCGCACGTCAATGTTGTAGGCAGCCCTGGTCGACCGCAGGAAAGTCAGGCGAGTTCTCCACCCCATCCTTCTTGCCACCCCAGAGCGCCACAACAATACAAAAAACCATATAATTGTCTGTAAAGTCAGTTTACGTACGATAATTTTACGTGATAACGTCATATATGTCGATAGATGCGTCACAAGCCAAACGTTTAGGTCGATTGTGCCTCTCTATCGTTTGATCCGCGCTCTCGCTTGCACGCTCGGCTCAGGCGGAACGTGACACTTTTTCGTGCATGCAGCCGGCGTTCATCAATTTATAAGATAACATTTTTTCCCGCCTTAATTGTAAAATTGCGTATTATTGATGTGGACATCCAAGATGAAGGATTTAAGATGTGGTTGGCGGGATCTAAACCTAAAAAATTACGCCTTTGACACCATTAGTTAATTATAAATAAGTAAAAAGAAATATGCATGCCTTAAAAGTAACTTTTCATCCATCCATCCATCCAACAGCCTTTCAACGTCCACTGCTGGACACAGGCCTCCCCAAGAGAACGCCACAACGAGTGGTCCTGTGCCGACCGCATCCAACGGCTCCCCGCAGCTTTGACCAGATCGTTGGTCCATCAGGTGAGGGGCCGTCCTGCAGACGGCGCAGCGTAAGTAGTGGATTAGTGGCAGATGAGCCACGGTCCATCTGATGGTAAATGGTAACCGTCGTCCATGGACTCGACTATACCAAGAGTATGTCAAGCCGCTGCTCACTAATTCATTTCACAGATATGAAATGAAATACAAAAGGCTATCTTCTGCTGCAGCCAAAACGCAACGATGTGCTTCATGGCCGGTCACACGGGAGATAGTGGTACCAACCCGCTCGGGCCCGATACCAAGTGTACCCAGCCCTACCACCAGTAATGCAATGGATGATAATTGCTTACTTCCCATAGTCGCCTTATACGACACCCGTGGGAAAGAATGGGGTGATGACACTTGTATTCTTAGTTCGTCACCACACGGACAAAAAATTGAATTCACTCTGAAAGAATCTGTGTAACTCAAAAGACTGAACAATTTTTGTCACAAGAACAAATTATTATTGTTTTTTTCTTTGTTTTGAAGTTCATGGCTGGAAAGCAGAAGAGCTTTTTGCTGCTGATATTTGTAGCTTATGGTCTGCAAACTTACGCGCTTTTACATGACGTGGCGTTACTCTACAAAATATTAAAGAGTATGTTTGACTGTCCTTAACTCCAAGGATAATTCAAGTTGCATGTTCTACGTCGCGTGACTCGGAGTGCACTCTGTAAATGATGTTGAATGTCTAATGGATGTTGTTGCACCATCCGTTTGCCAGAACAAATTTTAAGCAATTTACCACCGTTTCCAATTCTCGAAATTATATTTTATTGCTAATTGTGGTGAGGTAGACGTAAATGTTGAAATATCATTATTTCAACTAGTGTCTTAGTTTTCATTTATCGAGTTATGTTATTTTAGATGAGAGAGAGAACAAAACTACGTTTACGGAAATTATCGCGTTTGCTTAATTTTATACTATCCCGACATTACGAATACTTTACGGCATTCATGTTGACGTCAGGTGCTTAAGTCCACGCAGTAAGTTATATGTCTTCCAACTTTAAGGTTCTCGAACCTAATGATGCCTCTCAGATCCCATTAGGGTCTCGATTCTGAATAAATGTTAAATATTTTTTCTTGAATAGCTATTACTTCAATAGATTCAAAGAAGACGTATAGTAGGTAGATACATAAAAAAATATCAAACACTTCTCAACTATTTTGAGTACCTATTCTGTGTTTAAAAAAAAAAATATAAAATCTATAGATGAGGATACAAAGAGGTAGGTATAAATACTAATGCTAGCTGGACGAAAATTTGATATGACGTTTGTGAATCCCATTGTTATAATAAATTTGATATTTTAAGGGGAGAACCCAATATACATACGCGGATTGTCAATCCCGACTATCTTGGCACTCACACAATATCTAAAGGTTAGCAAATCCTCACTTACCACGGATAAAAGGAAATGTAACAAAAGAAAGACAGCATAAAAAGGAAAAATCTTATCGAAATGCGAAATAACTACAGAAATCTGAGTAATAACACAATAATTCAGTGGAAACAAATATGCGAATATTCCGCAAAATCCCAAACACAAATTCAAAATACATGCTATGAGTTAATTCCAAAGCCAATTGCTAAGCTGTTTTAAGGATGCTTCATGTACTACATTACACGAGGTATTCTTGGGGCAGCTTGGCAACGAATGAACTCATTCCATATTTGAAATTCCGTTCAGTAGTTTTTATAATGTCATCCATCCATCTATCCATCCATCAGTCTTTCATCGTTCACTGCTGGAAATAGGTCACCCCAAGAGAACGCCACAGCGAACGGTCCTGTGCCGCCTGCATCCAACGAATACTTGCGACTTTGACCAGGTCATCAGTCCACCTGGTGGAAGGCCGTCCTACGCTGCGCCGTCCGTGGTCGCCACTCGAGAACCTTTCTTCCCCAACGGTTGTCGGTTCGTCGAGCGATGTGGCCTGCCCATTGCCACTTCAGCATGCTGACCCGGTAGGTTATGTCGGTTACTCCCGTTCCCCTATGGATTTCCGTATTCCGTATATCTTATCACGTAGAGAGATCCCAAGCGTAACCCACACCATGGTACGCTGAGCGACGTTGAGCCTTAACTTAGGTAACACACACTGTCGTAGACCTTCGTCTTCAGACACTGCAGAATTTTGGACAAGAAAGATCTTCCTCAGCTTCCCGAACGCTGCACAGCCAAGCTGGATTCGTCGATTGACTTCTTTCTCGAAGTTGTGTCTAACTGGACTGTTTGTCTCAGGTAGACATAGTGGTCGACAACTTCGAGAAGCGCACTCCCGACTAGGGCCGGTTCTGAAATGACATAGACATTAGACATGACTTTTGTCTTGTCCATGTTCATTTTGAGACCCACTAGGCGGAAAACCCTGCTGAGATCATTGAGCATGGTGCCAAGGTCCTCCAGCGATTCTGCCATGACTACTATGTCGTCGGCATATCGAAGGTTAGTGATGTATTTGCCATTGATGTTGATGCCGAATTCGGACCAGTCCAAGAGCTTGAAGACATCTTCCAATGCAGCGGTAAAGAGTTTCGGGGACATAACGTCTCCCTGTCTAACACCTTTTTGCAGTTGGATCAGTTTAGTACTCCTGTCCTGAACACGGACCGACGTGGTGGCGTTTCTATACAAGTTCTTCAGCACTTCGATGTACCGAAAGTCAATTTGGCACCGCTAAAGGCACTGCAGCACCGCCCAAGTTTCGATCGAATCGAAGACTTTCTCATAGTCCACAAACGTCAGGCACAGAGGCCGATTATACTCCTCGGTCTTCTGTATAATCTGGCGCAGCGTATGTAAGTGGTCTATGATACTATAGCCTTTTCGGGAACTGGCTTGTTCGGAAGGCTGGAAGTCCTCGAGCGTGCGCGTGAGTCGATTTGTAATGACCCTCTAGAAAAACTTATAGACGTGGCTCATGGGCAAGATGGGTTTAATTCTTCAAGAGGGTTCTGTCACTTTTCATGAAGAACAGCACTACCATGCTCCTGATCCACGAATCTGGAACGTTGCCCCCAAGAACGACGGTATTGAATAGCCTCTGGAGGGCTTTAAAGACCGACTTTCCACCTGCCTTCAGAAGCTCTATAGTAATTCTGTCGTCACCTGGTACCTTTCCGCCCTTTGGCTGTTTGAGAGCCATTCTAATCTCGTACAGGCTGCCTTCAGGGATATCTTCGGTATAGTGACGAGTTAGCTTGGATCTGGGCTCATGGACCAAGCTGACAACAGGGTTCTGGGATCTATATAACTGTCCATTGAACTTATGGACCTCTCTTAATATGTCATCTTTGGATGAAACAACGGTGCCGTCATTGGTCTTCAGCTTGGTCAGCTGGCTTTTACCAACAGACAGATCTTAGAAAAAGAGAACTTTAGTGCGAGCGGGAATTGAACCTGCGTCCCTTCCAATCCGGGGAAGCGCTCTAATCCACTGAGCTACCGCATTACTTGGGTATGTGCTACCGCACTACCTTTCGGCCATGCCAAGGTTTAGTAAATCGCTGTCAAGGCTTCTTCTTTATTGAAATGAGAATTAATATTTTAGTGTTCAAATAATAATATAATATAACAAGTGAAAGTGAATTAAGTGATATTTCAGTATTATAATTTAGCTTTATAGAGTGCTATGATAATAAACCTTTTTAATATTACGGGTATTTCTTAATGGTAAGCGGTTATCCTAGAAACTAGCAACACCAGAGGCATCACTTGCACGTCACCAACTCCAGAAGAGATAGATGGTGAGGAGGAAGGATATTAACACTTAACATGCTCATGCTACTTTAAAGTATAAATTATTATTTGTGAATGAGGAAAAAGAGAACTCTATTGCGAGCGGGTATCGAACCTGCATCCCTTCCAATCCGGGAAGTGCTCTAAGCCACTGAGCTACCGCACTGAACTTTCGTCTATACCCAATCTTCTCATCACATTTGTCTTTTACGACCAACGCCACCTATCGGAATGCATTTACATGCGTTAATCCAATATAGTAAGTTTAATTTTGCAATTAAAATTCATACTGACGCAAGATCATCCTTTTTTTACTGCAGAGCCGGAGTACCACAGGGCTCCGTACTTGGCCCGGTCCTCTACGACATAATGCGGCCTTTCTCAGCTGTAACTAGAATCCGAACGAAGTGAGCAGATTGTTGCAAGCCCAGCTCAATGTCACTCATGCCTGGCTAACCAAGTGACGAATAAAAGTAGGCGCTCCGAAGTCCTACCACATCACATTTACCCTAAGACGTGTAACTTGTCCTTCGTTTAACCTAGGCCCTGACCCATTGCCACAATAAACCTGCGTTAAATACCTTGGATTTCACCTGGACCGTAGGATGACATAGAAAGACCATATAAAAATAAAGCGCAACGAAATCAACCTAAGATTTAAAAACCTATTCTGGTTTCTCGGTAGACAGTCCGCCTTATCTCTATCCAACAAACTAAGGGTATATTGTTCCATAATAAAACCGATCTGGACATTTGGAATCCAACTTTGGTCGACAGCCAGCAAATCCAACATTATGTGCTTCCAACGAGCTCAAACTACAAAATCGCTTCCAATGTCTAGATGAGTGCGAATCAGCGAGCGATTTGAACAGCAGGTTCGTGCAAACTGTCCAAGCGGTCGGGTCGACCTTCTTCAAGGCCCGTCGCGTTAGTAGGATTCGTAAACTCTCGGACCATACTCTCAAGCTGGTCTTAAAAGCTCTTCAGAGGCTGTTCAATTCCGTCGTTCTTGGGGGCGACGTTTCAGAGTTGTGGACCAGAAGCGTGGTGGTGCTGTTCTTCAAGAAAGGTGACAGAACCCTCTTGAAGAACTATAGACCCATCTCGCTCTTGAGCCACGTCTATAAGTTGTTTTCGAGGGTCATTACAAATCGAATCACGCGCAGGCTTGACGACATCCAGCCTTCCGAACAAGCCGGTTTTCGAAAAGGCTATAGTACCATAGACCACATCCATACGCTACGCCAGATTATACAGAAAACCGAGGAATATAATCGGCCTCTGTGTCTGGCGTTTGTGGACTTTGATTCGATCGAAACTTGGGCGGTGCTGCAGTCCCTTCAGCGGTGCCAAATTGACTATCGGTACATCGAAGTGCTGAAGTGCTTGTATAGAAACGCCACCATGTCAGTCCGTGTTCAGGACAGGAGTACGAAACCGATCCAACTGCAGAGAGGTGTTAGGCAGGGAGACGTTATGCCCCCGAAAGTCTTCACCGCTGCATTGGAAGATGTCTTCAAGCTCTTGAACTGGACCGGATTCGGCATCAACATCAATGGCGAATACATCACTCACCTTCGATATGCCGACGACATTGTAGTCATGGCAGAATCACTGGAGGACCTTGGCACCATGCTCAATGATCTCAGTAGGGTTTCCCAACTAGTAGGTCTCAAAATGAACATGGACAAGACGAAAGTCATGTCTAATGTCCATGAATGACATGGATATCAGCACCGGTCCTAGTCGGGAGTGCGCTTCTCGAAGTTGTCGACCATTATGTCTACCTGGGACAAACGATCCAGTTAGGTAGGCACAACTTCGAGAAAGAGGTCAATCGACGAATCCAACTCGGCTGGGCAGCGTTCGGGAAGCTAAGGAAGATCTTCTCGTCCAATATTTCGCAGTGTCTGAAAACCAAGGTCTACGACCAGTGTGTGTTGCCAGTGATGACATACGGAACAGAGACGTGGTCTCTGAATGTTGGCCTCGTTTCAAGGCTCAAAGTCGCTCAGCGGGCCATGGAGCGGGCTATGCTTGGTATTTCCCTACGTGATCGAATCCGTAATACGGAGATCCGTAGGAGAACGAGAGTGACCGACATAGCCCGCCGGGCTGCCATGCTGAAGTGGCAATGGGCAGGCCACATCGCTCGACGAACCCACAACCGTTGGGGAAGAAAGGTTCTCCAGTGGCGACCACGTATCGGACGGCGCAGCGTAGGACGGCCCCCCACAAGGTCAAAGCCGCGGGGAGCCGTTGGATGCGGCCAGCATAGGACCGCTCGTTGTGGCGTTCTCTTGGGGAGGCCTATGTCCAGCAGTGGACGTTGAAAGGCTGATGGATGGATGGAAACCCGTTATCCAGTTTGCTCTTGCAGCCAAATCAAATAAGAAGACTCAAGAGAGCAGATGTGCTTCCTTAATAAGGGGAGAAGGAGGTGGCTCCTCCTCACCAAACCGCATCTCCATACAACTCACTTGATTGTAGTCTAGACAACTGATCGCAGGTTTCAAAGTACAAAACAAAAAAAATCATACTATTTGATTTTTATTTGTTATTGAAGTTTTTCGTAAAAAGAAAAATTCTTAGTAGCAGCCCGGAGTTTGGAAATGTGCCCGGTAGACGGCAATAGGCTCGCCCTCTATTACGTGGGACTACATAGCTGGCGAATTGTCGGTGTGTAATACACCTCTGCCTATCCCTTCGGGGAATACAGGCGTGATGCTATGTGTTATGTATTTTTTTATACTTATTCACAAATAATTTGTATTTTAAAGTAACTGAGCATGTCAAGTGCTAAAATACAGATCAAAATAATATATATTTTTTCAAGCGAGTGCTTGACTATACCGCAACTAATGGTAAGTGGACATATATTTAAGGATGGTTAGATGCACTAGCTTAGTAAAAATATCTTCACTCTAGCCTTGAAGACACCTACAATTTAATATAGTATGAAGGTCATATATTTCACATTTTACATTTTTTGTTCAGTAAGAGTAAGAACCTACTAAAGCTTATCATAAAAAAGTAATATGTACTATAAAATACGAAATATGGTTTAGAAAAAACCGCATTAAACTTACTTTTAAAAACCGTTTAGAACTTTGTCCATATGGATTTCAGAATTGGATCTAAAGGGCATAATTATAGATATGTGAGAAATATCTAAAATCCTATAAAAGGGACAACTAGTATAGTTACAACGTAAAGTATATCATATACAAAGTATAGTATATTATATAACCTATATACATTATATACACCCAAACGTAGAACAACTTTTTGTCGCACGCATAAATAATTTTGTACTGATTGAGAAAGGAGTTCTGAGCTGAAGGTCGGTTTATAATTACCTCTGCAGTCAGTTACTATTATACATTAAAGTTACTCAAAGATTATTCATCAGTAGCAGCATGAAATACGAATATCTAAGATAATGTCACTTTAAAAATGAGTAAACCGGGCTAAAATCTGTGGTAAATATGAGGGTAAATATAAACTTTGTGGTCTATATTTACCACAGATTTTAGCCCGGTTTAGATAAAACTATAAGACACCAATATCAAGTTAGTCAGTAGCAGCGTTTCGAAAATTTCTACTGAATGTTATTATCAAACGGATTCCTAACTGAGCTCTACAAATATTACAAAAGTTATGTATACCGCTCAAGACGATAGGAAAGAATGTCTCGAGTGGGTCTTACGATAGCTCAGTAGACGAAGTATTTAGTAGGCAATCTTACTTATTTTGTCGTTGAAGTCAATAACCAAGGCATATATCTTATTGAACTTTGCTCTCATTTCATATTTATGTTTTTGATGGGATATCATTACTTTTTGTGCAAAACTTTATTAATAGGTACTTATTCATAATAAAATTGACACTATAAGTCCATCCATCAGTCCTCCATCGTCCACTGCTGGACACAGGCCTCCCCAAAATGGAGGTTTTACCACTACAAGTAAGTATTACTAATATAATTAATACTAAATCCCAAATAACATAGGAAATACGAAAGTCGACTATACTCTTAGTTATAAGTAGTTATAAGTAGTACAACTAATAATTAGATTAAAAAAATAATTAAGGGTGCTATTCCACTCGTTAGATATTCACGTGAAGATCTTAAAATCCACATAAAGACCGGTGATTTTAATTGCTGATTCTTACATTAAAGGCACTATAAGTAAGTGTTCCTAATAGAATCAATTAATTGAAAAATTATAATAAAATGATAAAAATTCTTCTTTCTGATTTATTCCTTTGTATTCACCCAACTACCTGATTGGATGCCAAATTTGAACTTTCTAGGTCGTCTGGTACTGAGTTAGAGTTTTGATCTATAGGTCAGTCAGTGATAAAAATGACGATTTTTGGACGTTAATATCTAAACAACTGTTTGATATATGTTTATGAAATTTAGAGCACATAATGTATCTCGCAAGTCTCAATGTATGAGCCAAATTTGACATGTTTATGTGAAATAGTTTTTAAGTTATGAGGGGGTGAAAAGTGGCTCCAAATGGTTTGTGTAATATTACACATGGTGCAGCTGCTCGCCAATTCTTTGAACTTGGCTTGACACGCCACCGCGTGTCTAGATTCACTAACTGCTATTATAGCATGTCCGTGTAGTGAATCACAATATTTTACCCATCCAAAAAGTCAAACAGGCATATTATGATACAGTCGAGTTTATAGAATCTATTAGTGTATATATGGGTATACATGTACACAGGCCGCTATACTACACGTCGCTAGTCTGGCGCAAGAGCATGTCGAGGTCATCGGCGACGCGAACCCACAAGTTTTTTCCCTACCAAAAATCGCTCAACGTGGATAAAGAAGTTTTCACTTCAATAAGAAACCAAGTTACTAAAGACAGTATTATGCTTGAAAGAGGACTATTATAATAAAAAATTAGGACTAGTATAATAAAAGTTGAAGCACATTTTTTGTTTGATGAATTAGTTATCAAACAAAACTGTCATTAGTGGTCCAGTAAAAATCCGGAGGATTTCACAAAATGCCTTTGGACACGAAAAACTTTGCTGTTTGGTGTGACATAACTGCTAATGACAATATAGGGCCTTATTTTTTTAAAGATGAGACTGGCCATACAATATCAGTGAATACTGAAATTTATTGGTCTATACTAGAAAATATTTTGAAACCACGGCTATAGAGCAACGGGTAGATACATGAATCGACGTAGTTTTAGCAAGATGGTGATAAGCCACATATTTCTCGAGCTTCAATGAACATAGTGTTTTTTAGTGTTGTAGTTTCCGATAAAAAGAGTCCCCCCTAATCACCAGAACTGACTCCAATGTATTTCTATTTGCGAGAGTTTTTATATTCAAGTGTTAACATAGACAAATCGCGTAATTGGTTGCAGTATTAAAGGAATATTCGCAGAAATATCTCAAGAATAACACAAGAAACTGTCAGAAATTGTTTAAAAATGTGGTGTTTCGTTTAAATGAGTGTATTCGTCTTCGTGACAAACATTTCAATTAAATTAACACTTTTATTATTGGATACATCTGCGGACACCCTTTTCATGCAGTATTTACCAATATAGTGAGTACGGTTTTCACCACATTAATTAAAGTTTTGTGAAAATTGGTCCGTGTGGTGACGGACTAAGAATACAAGTGTCACCACCCCATTCTTTCCCACGGGTGTCGTATGATAGGCGACTAAGGGAAGTAAGCAATTATCATCCATTGCATGACTGGTGGTAGGGCTGGGTACCAAGTGGGAGTACTCACTTGGTATCGGGCCCGAGCGGGTTGGTACCACCATCTCCCGTGTGACCGGCCATGAAGCACATCGTTGCGTTTTGGCTGTAGCAGGAGATAGCCGTTTATATTTCATTTCATATCTGTGAAATGAATTGGTGAGCAGCGGCTTGACAATACTCCCGGTATAGTCGAGTCCATGGGCGACGGTTACCATTTACCATCAGATGGAACGTGGCTCGTCTGCCACAACACGCAATTAAAATAAGAATTGTCCGTGTGATGACGGACTAAGAATACAAGTGTCACCACCCCATTTTTTCCCACGGGTGTCGTATAAGGCGACTAGAGGAAGTAAGCAATTATCATTCATTGCATGACTGGTGGTAGGGCTGGGTACCACGTGGGACTACTCACTTGGTATCGGGCCCAAGCGGGTTGGTACCACCACCTCCCGCGTGACCGGCCATGGAACACATCGTTGCGTTTTGGCTGTAGCAGGAGATAGCCGTTTATTCTTTCATTTCATATCGGTGAAATTAAATGGTGAGCAGCGGCTTGACAATACTCTCGGCATAGTTGAGTCCATGAGCGACGGTTGCCATTTGCCATTGGATGGGCCGTAGTGGCTACATGCAATAAAAAGAAAATTGTCTAAAGTATGACGATTACTATTGACGATGTCAGGGTAAATCACATTTACCCGAAAGGGTAAGCCGCCGGTGGACCACTGAAGTAATGTAACATAGTTCCAGTGGCACGCCAATACAGGCGGAGAGACGGCACGCGGCGGATTTATTTAGTAGATGAGGGCCCCACACTACCCTGTTCGCTACCCCGAATGACAGGGTATGCGGTTAGAGAATTTTTCCCCTTTTAACAAAAAAGATAAAGGGTAAATTACTTTCACTGAGAGCTTTACTATCGTGCACAACTAGCTTATGCCAAGGTAGAGCTTTGAGTAAAAGCAAGTAGGTATAATGATAAATTAAACACAAACACAGAAGCATAATGTTAAGAAGATAGATATTCCATTCACGTAAAATACGAGTAACGTAGTATTTGAATAGACTTGATCAAGACTTGACTATTGTACCTATATCTTTCATCAGTAAAAATGTGTTATGGACGGGTCTTCTCTATAGCTTTTGCTTGGGAATTTATACCCATCGAATTAGATTATTTTTATTCTAGAGGTAAGATTAGATTAAATAAGATTCACTCAAAAGTGGGTGTCTACGTTAAGAAAATAATAACTATGCCAAATTTTAAGCTAATCGTATGGTTTTGGAGTTCTTTGCCACATTGAATGCCACAAATATTTATACCTAAATAACTTTCTAGCCTACAAGTATTATAAAAATTCGCGGATATAGGATTGGCGAACATTTAATCATTTAATCTGTAATTAGTGATAAATAATAAGTGAGCACCTAATGTAAACATGTTTCTACAGCGCGGTGTCGTCGCACAGCGACAAAGCCCTTTAAATAAAATAAAAAAAAATCTAGCCTTGCTCCTTAAATAAAATGTATTATGAAATAGAAAATGATGTTTAATGAAAACATATCAAACGTTACGTAATAAATACACACCGAGAATTATTTACTACAACATGACACATTTTATGGTGCTTACTTCAGTCTCTAGTTAATATATTAATAAATATGCGTTACTTTCTATTTCCATATTTGCACATCAAAGATTTCCTCTGTTGTGTCATTTAAATATGAAGATTAAAAGATAATAATATATGTGCTATATTGTACAGAAAATATATTTTCCTGTGAATAATTATTGTGATACAAAATGTGAAAATTTTTCATAAAAATACATATATTTACTGAAGATGCCCTTAGCCTTTGAGGACATCATCTCACCAAAAGAAAGACCTAGTGGTATCGCCTTGTTTATGACATCAAGAACGGCCATTTCCACGAGAAGTACTCACAGAAAATGTGCCTGAAACCACCTAAGGTACTCCTGGCCCAGACCCCTTCCCTATCCTGCGCTTATTATCTTTCCTTTCCCTCTCCTATCCTTTTCCTTGAAGATGGCGACGTGCTAATGATGCCTTTGGTGTTGCTAGTAATTTTTGAAGTAAAATCTTCTTTAGGCGCGTTGAGCACTTTTTGGGTGAACAAATTTCATGGAACTCGCGTTATCGTCACCGAACACTCCGATCATCTTTAGGCGCGTTGAGTACTTTTTGGTTGAACAAAAATCATGGAACTCGCACCATCGTCACCGAAAGCTCCGATAGAAGTGAAAACTAAGTAAAGAAGTGTTAATGACCAATTACTTACAAACCAAAAATAATTCAAAAATAATAATCTAATAGCTCGACGATACAATTCACGTTATTTAGTTTTCACTTCTACCGGCAGTCCCTAAAGGCTGCCCCGCATGTTTTTTTTTTTAATTACTTGGCTGACAATTTAACAAACCAACGCTTATTTCAACACGAATTACGTATCTAAATTTAGAAAAATAAAAGGCTGACTATAGATTACGCGAAACGCAACGTAATCTCGACAGAGTGACAACTGGCAGTAAACCAAACAAATATTGATTATTTTGTTCGTATTTATGTAATTATATATATTGTTGATATTCCTTGATTGATTAGATATAGGAGAGCAGATTATTATCGATCATATAAGTAATAAAGCATGTCAAGTAGGTAAATAATTCAATTATTAGACCTATGCTTTCAGTTTCAATCTACTATAAATTTTTTAACATAACATTATTATACCCTTATAGATTATTATCTATTTCTATAAACCTTTGTTACCAAATAGTCTATATTTTGAATGATAAAGCACTTCGAAACCCTCATTTATCGATTTTCTATCCTATACATTTTTAATATAGCTGTAATTAAAACAGCATGGGAAATGTCCATTCGTTATAACACACAACTAGGCACATTAATTTTTCTTATAGCACTTTACATTTTTTCTACCATATCCTCACGTTCATATCCCAGAAATAATGCACACAATTATAAAACACTCTTTCCATTTTGACTAACAATTTGTTCTTTAAAGTAGCTGACCATGTCAAGTGCTAAAATAAAATAATTATAAGGTATTTTTATAAGGTATTGTTTTTAAAGACATCACCATGCACTAAGGAATAATCCTTGCATCACGGGGTACTTTACAAACATACAATTTCACGGATACATAGTACACCCAGACTCAGAACAACCATTTGTGGATCTCACAAAGAATTGTCCTGTGTGGGAATCGAACCCGCAACATTCGGGTGGGAGGCCGGTATCTAAACCACTCCGCCATCTGTTTGTAAAACACACATATATATCACCTATATACTTAAATTGAACATAGCATCAAGCCTGTATTACCCGAAGGGGTAGGTGTATTACACACCCACAGTTCGCCAGCTACGTTTAAGTCCCACGTAATAGGGGGCAAGTCTATTGCCATCTACCGGGCACATTTCCAAACTCCGAGCTGCTACTGAGAATTTTTCTTTTTACAAAAATGCTCAATAACACTGCCCGATCAGCAGTCACTCACACTACCGCTATACTACCGAAGCAGTTACATAAATTGTTCACATAATAGCGATCAATTAATATTTATTTGGCAATTTGCTTCTTTAATTAGTATTTATGAAGGAAAAAGAAAGCTTTACTGCGAGTGGGAAACCTCTCTTTTTCCACTTTCACAAATCATGAGTCCATTATGAAGATGTTTATTTATTTTAATGAGCCCCTGCCCGCGGTTCCAGCGGCACGCAAAAAGCTAGTTTTTTTTGTTATCTGGTTTCTGATATAGGAGTACTAGTTAGTGGCATTAAATATATACAAATTTTTTTTTTTAAATAAATAAATAAAGTTTTGTTAAATAAGTTTAGTAGTTTTTGCATGATGACGAACTAGTAAAAATAAACGACCCAAATCCAATATGACAGACCGCCCAATATGGCTGACTAGTTTCACTCACTAGTTATCTTTAAGTACTCATAATATGGGTATTAAATAAACTTTACTAAGAAAAATACGAAATAAATTATAGTAAAAAACATTTTAAAACAAATTATTATTTAAATGCTCTAAAAGAGTGCGAGTAAAATAAACTTTAAATTGAATCAAACCTTTTAGATATTTTTATATATATTTTCAGCATTTGATATGCTTAGCCATATACAATAAACACAAAGTGTGAAAATGTGAAATCTAAAATAACAGTCACGAACAGGATTTGAGCCTGCATTTCCTGGATACCGTCCAGATGCTTTGCCAATTCAGCCATCGTGACAATTGCTCATGACTGCTAATTTCAATACCACACTCATACTTAACGTCTTGGACACCTGCGCCATCTGTCGGAAGTATTTATATACATTATACTTACTTACTTACTTACTTATCATCACGCCAATTCCCTTGCGGGGTAGGCAGAGAGAACAGAGTGCCAAGAGGCTCTATTCTTGCATACATCTCTCGCTTTCTCAACATTCATAACTCTCTTCATACACGCTCGCCGGTTTCGGAGACTCCTGACTCCACCTTCCTTCAATACATGACCGATTTGGTCTAGGTAGGTGAGTCTCGGTCTCCCCCTGTACCTACATCCTTCCACTTTCACATTGTATATCTTCTTAACCAGTCGCTCGTCCGGCATTCTTTCCACATGTCCGAACCATCGGAGCATTCCCTTTCGCATCTTTACACCAATACTCTCTTTCATACCTACTCGCTCTCTTACGTCGCCGTTGCGAATGCGGTCAGTCAGCCTCACTCCACAGATTCTCCGCAGAGATCGCATTTCGACCGCATTGATTTTACTCTCATGCTCCTTTTTGCATACCCAACTCTAGCTTCCATACAATAACGTTGGGACAAGCACTGCGTTGTGTATTGCGACACGTGCCTTCTGGCTGAGGTGATGACTGCCGAGAAGTTGTCCCAATGCTCCGTTCACGCTATTTCCCGCATTCACTCTTCTCTCTACATCAGTGGTGTACCTTCCATCCCGACTGAATCCACATCCAAGATATACAAATTCATCCACTTGTTCTAGTACACCATTTCCTATTGCTACTCTAACATCTGTTCTGGCTTCTTCTCTTTTAAAAACCATTATTTTGGTTTTGCTCACATTCACACGAAGGCCCCTTTTCTTACAATCTTCTGCCATTACGTCGACTAGGGTTTGCAGGTCAGTCGCGGACTGCGCTAATAAAACCGCATCGTCTGCATATAGCAGAGACCTAACAACTGAGTTGCCCATCTGAACTCCCACATTCATTTCATTCAACCTTTGTAGACATTTATCCAGATATATGATAAACAGTCTAGCTGATAGAACGCAGCCATGTCTAACGCCAATATTGACATCAAACCAGGGTGACATTCCATCATCCAGCCGCACACAAGCTCTGCAGTCCATGTAGTTGGACTGCACCGCTTGTAGCTTGCAGTCTACCGTTAATAGCATATTCCGGCAAAATGTCCCAAAGTTCCTTTCGTACAACCGTGTCAAATGCTTTCTCCAAATCCACAAAACTGCAGAAAACCCTCTGGCCTACAGCATACATTATACCGACCAGGTAAACTTAATTTTACAATTAAGACTTTTATGTAATAAATGACGCAACCCTATATAGATATTTTTAGAATTTGATATGCTTAGCCATATACATTAAACACAAAGTGTGAAAATATGAAATCGAAAATAACAATCACGAGCAGGATTTCAACCTGCATCTCCTGGATACCGTCCGTACCGTACCGGTATCGAAATTAGCAGTTATGAGCAATTGTCACGATGGCTGAATTGGCAAAGCATCTGGACAATATCTAGGAGACCCTTGCTTATATATTATGTCCAGCATGAATGGGCCGGCTCGATCGGGGAAGTACCACCCTCTCATATAAAATCAGCGTGTAACAACGGTAGTTTTTCATACCATTGTGTTTCGTATGGGCAGTGAGAGGCCCAAACCCCTTTCCTTATTATCCTTCTTAATCTCTTCTTAGTATCCTACCTATCTTCTCCTTATTATTCTTCCTATCCCATTCCTCGAATGTCGACGTGCGAGTAATGTCTCTGGTGTTGCTACGGTAACCGCTTATCATCAAGTGGGGCCGTATGCTTGTTCGCCTCCCAAGTAGTATAAAAAAAAACAATAACTGTGGCTGTAACTTTCATATAGCAGCAGGTATAGCCAGCAGAGCTCTAACAGTTGAGGTAAAATGTTGTTTCGCGTTTAATGTACGATACTTTCCAATCAGAAAAGAAACAAAGCTAACAAAGAATACAAAGCCTATTATAGTGCATAAAAATGCAAATAGTTCATGATTCAATCGAAACGTTAAACTTTTCTTTCGATATGTGCAATAAAAGCTTTTATTAAGCTCAAATAACTTTTTTGCATAATTTTCCAGAAATCAGAATGGATTAGTTGCTCAGATTGCATAGTGACTTAGAGAGTTACTTATTGGTAGAGCCTTGCTTATCCTTGTATAAATGGGCCAGTACGACCGGGGAAGTACTACCCTGTCACAGGAAATCTATATAATCGAATCTTCTTAAAATTCTCCTTATTTTAAAATATTATTAACTTTCCAAATTATTATTTTTTACAATCCAATGTCGCACTTTTGAGCACTGATCTCTTCTAGGCGTAGGAGGTATTAAGGACATAGTGCATGCTGACCCAGAACATCTCTCAAGCATGCAAGTTCTTCCCCGGACGAAAAAGAAAATTACAAGAAATACACACTTGATTTAAAAGAAATTTATATTATTTCGGCCTAATGCATATTTTTACCCCAATAATTAATTCCTGTGGGATATGCCTCAACGACTCTATAGACCAAATTTATAAAATCTATGGAGGCAAAGTTGTGGGCAAAAGCTACGAGACAATAAATATTGCTTGAATAACGACATATCTAAACTGAAAACAAGATTACTTACACTTGGTATAAACGCTCAACTTTACATATGCTTACAAAGCTAAGTAACATTTCCTGCCACCGCTGCAATATAATTTGACGCAAGACGCCCACGCAAACACAAATCCTATTACGCAATAAGTCGCCTCATACGACACCCACGGGGAAGAATGGGGTAGTCGTACTTGTATTCTTAGTCTGTCACGGATAAAAAAAATTGAAATAATCATTCTGACTATACTCGAAAACTTTTTCCGTTTAAAATTGTCACAACTACGAATAAAAACTAGGCTAACAGCTTATAAACTGTAATTAGTTTTAGTACATGACATGCTCGGTTACTTCCCAGAACAAATGTATGACTATATGAAACTGGCAATCCACTGCGTGAATTCAAATCCCACACGTATCTAAGTACTTATATTTTCCTACTTTAATAAGTTAACAAACTTTTTTGGTTGTATTTCAGGTTCTCGAAGTAAGGTCTTTGAAGTCTAATATTGAGCAGCTGTCAATCAATCAAAAAAACTTTCATCAAAATCCTTTCAGTAGGTATTCACAGTTTTCATAACAGGTAATATTTTTTTTAGAAATAGTTGTATTGTGTCCAAAGCTACCTACTTAGCATAACAAAGTATTTTTTTAACACTTAAAAATATTCTATGAAAGTAAAAAATAACCATAATAAACTAGTAAATTGAATTGAATTGAATTGTGACCTACCCTCGAGTCGCATGAGTGGAATTTACTACAAAGTGCCTAAATATTTTTATATATTTACCTATAATTTATTATCTTAAGGTTTATCTAGGACACCATATGAAAATAGATATTTTTACGTATTAATTACAAATTGATAAAATTTTATTAAACAAAGTCTAAGAGGATGCATTATATTTAATGATATAATACGTAGCAACTTTTACTAAAAAATATTTACACGACAGAGAAAACTGTTTCTTTCTATAAACCACCAAACTATTTCATAATTATAATCTACATCGTAATATTTATGTAATTTTTAATTAGAATTGAATTTAATCAAAATTACTTACTCAACAAAACTTTTTCACAAAACCGAATGTTCAAATTTCACATAAATTTCGAGAGCAATGCGTATCTCACACACTCACACATATGAATAATTGCAAAAGTTGCAGTATACCTCGATTCATGTTCTCACAAATTTCAAACTTATCGTGCGTACTATGATAGGTTCGCGTAGAGACGTCCGCCTCCGACCCGGTCCCGAATAGACTGGCTACAGAGCCTTCCTGATAGATGAGCCTCCGTCGTAGCAGTGATAAATTCGCTACAGTTAACTACGTAACTTGAACCAGATGCGGGGTGGCGTAGATGTTATATTTGATTTATAGTTTTACAGTTCAGTCACGTCCGTAGATTTTTTGTTATTTTTGTTTTGTAAGATCAGATTTTAATGAACATGGTATAAATTCCTACACCTATATAATATACTAACCTTTGCCCGCGGGTTTGCCGCAGCCAAAAGCTAGTTTTTAGATTATATCTCAAGTTCCCGATAAAGTAGCGAGATAGAATGTATACCAGTTTTTAAGCCAAATCAAGAGCTATCAAAGTTCAAAGTTACATCAAAATCCGTTCAATAATTTTTGCGTGATGCGCGAACGAACCAACAGACAAACAGACAAAAATTCTGAAAAAAATATGTTTAGACACGCATATAGCCTATTACAGTATTTTTTCTCAAATAACTTAAATGTATAGACGCAGCTCTGTTACAGCTTTATAATAGTATAGATTGGTAACTATACTCCTTTCAAACAAGCCCCCTGATGTTATGCCATAAGTGATAATTATTTTAATACAGCATTATAAATACAACTTCTAGAGTAATAAAATATTCTAAATAACTAATATAAAAGTATTTCTCGAAGGTGTTTTTGTTTCCTTGAAATATCTTCCATACAAAATGTAGATGTTTGATAATATACTCTTTTAAATTTATTTTTCATTCACAGTTAGAATTTTTGAAGTTCCACTTCAAAATATATCTTATAGGCACGTTTGCCGAATTTTGGATAAGTAAAATCTTATGAGTTCGCATCACTGACATTCTGCACTCTAAAGTAATACAGTACGGTCAATTAACTCTATGTGGCAATGATCCACAGTAATTCTAAGTGAGGAGGTTAAAGAATTTTTATGTTTTCATCTCCAGGAATTTAATGGGAGTCTTAGTGCGGGTAATTTTTTACTTATTTTTTTTATTGTGTTCTGTGGTCCATGACATAGTATACGAGTGTAATATAGACTTCTTGAATACTATATATTTAAACTATGATTCTTAACTCTCAAATCTTGAAACTCGTACGAAGTGCTATAATTTTTTGAATGAATGCTAGAGAACAAAATTATTTTTAAATGTTACATTAAATTTTTTTCGTAATAATATATCGCTTTTAGGTTTATAACTAATTTAGGATCGTTGTCAATTGTTTTTTTTAAAGACAACACTCGGCTCTAAGCACTCTCCACTTGTATCGCGAGGAACTTTACAAACATGCAATTTCACCGATACAAAGTACACCCAGAATCAGAACAAACATTTGTAGATTACACAAAGAATTATCCTGTGTGGGAATCGAACTCAAAACACTCGGGCGGGAAGGCCAGTATCTAAACCACTCCGCCATCTGTGTAGGCAGTATATTTATAAATATTTAATCATCTAATAATTTTATACATATATTTACTATGTGGGTGGCAGACTAGCATACAACCCATCTGATGGTAAGCGGTTATCCTAGCCTATAGACGCTAACAATACCAGAAGCACCACTCTAGTCGTCGCTCAAGCGTCGCTAACTTCAAAGAAAGGAATAGGAGATGGAAAGAAAGGATAGTACGGATAGGATAGGGAAAGTTTGGGCGGTGCACACGCCCCCGGTCATGGCTCTGCCAGATGACGACCGGGAGGCCGACGACGGGGAGGTATCGCCCGTGACGACGACGGAAATGGGGGCGGCGGCAGCGCGTATGCGGAGAACCGCCGCCCCCGGGCCGGACGGGGTTCCCGCCCGAGTGCTGGCCCTGGTCCTCGACCACCTAGATCCCCGCCTCAGGGGACTGTTCGACGCTTGCCTGGTGTCCGGACGGTTCCCTGACTGCTGGAAGGAGGGGAAGCTCGTGCTCCTGCCGAAGCCGGGACGGTCTCCGAATACAGTCGCGGCCTTCAGGCCCATCGTGTTGCTGGACAAGGCGGGCAAACTTCTCGAGCGGGTAGTCGCTGCCCGCATTGTCCGGCACCTAGGTGCGGTCGGCCCCGACCTGTCCGATGCCCAGTTCGGATTTCGGGCGGGTCGGTCTACGGTCGACGCCATCCTGCGCTTAAAGGCCGCGGCTGCGGAGGCCGTCACCTCGAGAGAAGTGCTGTTGGCGGTGTCGCTCGACATCGCCAACGCCTTCAATAGTCTGCCATTCGGCTGCATCAAGGAGGCACTCCGGTACCATGGAGTGCCCCTCTACCTAAGGCGGCTGGTGGCGGACTACCTCGACGGCCGCAGTGTCCTCTTCGTGGACCGGGAAGGGGACGTTGTAAGGAGGGCTATGTCGTGCGGCGTCCCACAGGGTTCGGTTCTAGGGCCGCTCCTGTGGGACATCGGCTACGACTGGGTCCTCCGTGGCCGGCTTCCCCCCGGGCTGGGCGTAATTTGCTACGCAGACGATACGCTCGTCACAGCCCGGGGCGGGACCCTCGAGGAGGTGGCAACGCTGGCCACCTCAGGAACCGCGGAGGTGGTCAGGCGGATCGAGGCGCTGGGGCTTAGGGTGGCCCTTAAAAAGTCGGAGGCCCTATTCTTCCATGCGCCCCGACGTGGCCCACCCGCCGGCGCCTCGATAACGGTCAACGGTGTGGGCTTTCCAATCCAGGCCCACATCAAATACCTGGGCCCGGTATTGGATGGACGGTGGCACTTTGACGAGCACTTCCGCCGTCTTGCGCCAAAGCTCGTCGGCACGGCGTCCGCCCTCGGGCGACTGATGCCGAATTTGGGCGGACCGAGTCTCGCGTGTCGACGACTCTACGCGGGGGTAGTACGGTCGATGGCACTGTACGGCGCGCCCGTGTGGGCGGAGTCCCTGGCCGCTCGCAATAGGGCCCTTCTGTGGCGTCCACAGAGGGTCGTAGCGGTCAGGGCAATACGCGGGTACCGCACGGACTCGTTCGATGCAGCCTGCGCGTTGGCCGGAACCCCCCCATGGGATCTGGAGGCGGAAGTGCTCGCCGACGTTTATAGGCGGGCGTCTACGGCGCGGGCGGGGGGCAGCCGCCCCACGCCAAGCGCAATCTCAGCGTGGCGGGAAGATGCCCGCCGCATCACCGTCCTAAAGTGGAGGTCTCGGCTGGAGACGCCCCGGGCTGGTCTCTGGACCGTGGAGGCGCTTCAGCCGATCTTGGAAGAATGGGCAGAGCGGCAGCACGGGGTCCTCACCTTCCGGTTGGTGCAGGTTTTGTCGGGACACGGTTGCTTAGGCAAATACCTGCACACGATCGCTAGGAGGGTGACGACCCCAGGCTGTCACCACTGCGACTGCGGCGAGGTCTCGGCGCAGCACACGCTCGAGTCGTGCCCGGCCTGGGATGTGCGGCGCCGGGAACTCGCTTCAGTCATAGGCGTGGACCTGTCGCTGCCGGCCGTTGCGCGAGCGATGGTTGGCAGTGACAGGGCCTGGACCGCGGTCGCCGCCTTATGCGAGGCTGAGTGAGAGAGGCTGGAGTGGAGTCTGGGAGTACCCTGCCGTCCGCAGAAGCCTACCGCGAAGGTGTGACGCCCAAGTACGCGGGGCGTCGCACAAGAGAGGGTGCCTGAAGGGGCTGCCGCCTGCGGATCGCGGAGAAACGACGCGGTTCCCGTGATCCGCCGTAGCAAGGGCGGGTGAGGGCGCACGGTGGGTTTTTAGTGAGTGAGAGCCCCACACTACCCCGTTGTCTCCCCGGGCAGCGGGGTGTGCGGTAGGACATTTTTGCCCACCTAAAATAAAATAAAAAAAAAAAGGATAGGGAAAGTTTGGGCCTCCCGCGCTCTTCTTCGTCATAAGAAACACAACCGTAGGATTACCTATGAGAGGGTGATACTTCCCCGACCGAGCCGGCCTGTGCACAAACAAGGCTCACCACTGTTTAATATAGTTTGAGTTCAATGACATCATCAAATATGATAATTAGCTAATTCACCCGCATAAAACAAGTGACATTGGCTTCAGCCGTTAATGTTAATACCTTTCTTACCTAATTCCAGTCGTCCTGTCATCTTAAATAATTCTTGTAAAAGATTATCACAATAATTGTAAAAGCCGAAAATACTAGGAGATCGTATTCGTCGGAGGCAAGATAAGGGCCGATAGTATTCTCAGCTTCTCTCCGTCGATTGACACGTTTTGAATGTCTCATCCGCGTAATATATAAAAATAACATAAGTGATACGTAATAAAGGTTTAGGTATATAATTCATTACCAGGGCTACAGACCCCACACTACCCTGTTCGTTGCCCCGAACGACGGGGTGTGCGGTTACAAACATTTTTTCCCGCCTTAACAAAAAAAAAAAGTATATAATTCATTAAAATTTTGTGTAAATTCACTGAAAAAATAAAATTGATTGATATGTTAGAAAAAACATACCGACTGCATCAATACAATATTGATATGCGCCGCGTAAATCAATAGACTTTTAAAAATACACTTAGTTTATGCCCGCGGCAAAGCTATAATATTATGTACAAGCTAGTTCTAATGAAAAAACTGGATATGGATATCAGATTATTAGTTTAGGGAATTACATTTTTTTTTTGTTCCTCGTGAGATGGCACGTAGCGTTGCGGTTCGCATTACGCGAGGTGATAGTCGGGACGTGATATGGCAGACGACAAAATCACGTGGACGCGCTTCTGTGTAGGTGGGATCGAAACAATGCGTCATATGCCTAAAGTTTTCCTTCAGTAATAACAAAATAGAATTAAATACCTAAATGTCGTAGCCAAATCGTAGAATTGGCCATTTAATGATATGGCCGACTATTTCGTGAAACCTAATGTAATAAAACCTTACCATTTCATTAAATGGTTAGAAACAACATGAAATTACCAGTTCTAAGATGTCTTACATAATACGAGTAAATATGAGGTTGTAATTATTGAAGATTTTGAAATATGGATAAAGCGTACAGCTTATTAAATATATATTTACTTATGATTTTATAGTTTTTCCTCCCAATTATTTTTATAGTTTCAGTATTTACTTCTCAAGTTTGGTTTGGTGTTATATGAACAAAAGTTTTCTCAATTTAAAAAAATATTGTAATAAATTTCCGTTCGTGAAGTTTTTATAAAATTACTCTTCAGAATTGCCACTTTACAAATATTGTTTACTCTTCTCAAACACACACACACACTTTACATAATATTGTTTACTCTTCTCAGTGTCTCCAATCTGGGCCAGTGACTTATAGATCACAATCTTAAGGAAAACCCTGACGAGATTGTTTGAGAATGTAATGTAGTCGGCATAGCCGACATATTTTTTCATAAGATCTAATAACAATACCTATAACAAAGCTCTTAACTGAATCAGTTGCCTTTAACTCTTCTCGTTTTCCTCCTTCTGCTAACGGAATATACATTGTTCATTGAAACCAAAAAAATATAATATGGATTTTCCGAAAAAATTCCAATGTAGCAACCGCAGATTCCGACAAATTGCCGAAAATATTTAGATGCACGCCCAGACGTCCAGACACACAGGCACACTTAGATAGATTTGCGCGCACACACGCATCATATGTGACATATAGCAGAATTTTCTGAAGCTGACACTAAATATTCAGGTGTACTCGAAATGCCAGCTTTTCTCTGGGACAAAGAAAATTTTACTGCGATTTTATGTTATGATCGAAACAACATAATTTGTACACACAGTGAAAATATTTTTAAACTGTTACTTGTAAATATAATAATCCATAACTGCTAGGCAATAATTCTTAAATTACAATTGAATTCACAACTACTAGTTTATTTATACTTTTCAATTCAACGATATGTTTTGTTGTTTACTGCCTCGGTGGTGTAGCGGTAGTGTATGCGACTGCTAATCATGAGGTCTCGGGTTCGATCCCCGGGTCGGGCAATGTTATTGAGCTTTTTCCTAAAAAGAAAAATTCTCAGTAGCAGCCCGGAGTTTGGAAATGTGCCCGGTAGACGTCAATAGGCTCGCCCCCTATTACGTGGGACTCAAACATAGCTGGCGAGTCGTGGGTGTGTAATACACCTCTGCCTACCCCTTTGGGGAATACAGGGTGATGCTATGTTTAGTTGTTCATTGCAAACAAAAAGAGTTAGTGTTGAAAAATGATAATTTACATATTTTATTTATTGTATTATACCTGTATGATATTTGGTTTTATAGCGCTGTCTGTAAATGTGCGACTGTTGGATAAAACATTTTTCTCGGTACGAGAGAATAGCCCTCCCCTTAAACTAACCAATTTATTGTGCCGCTCTAACCGACTTTTATGCCTTATATAAGCTTTTATTCAGTTTCACCTGTTCCGGTATCTGTGTGTCTGTAATGGAATCTTTCAAGTTAAATTCGACTCGATTCCGATTGAGCTCAAATTTTGCATACAGATGTGTAAATCGGGGAACAATACGATATTATTATAATGACGTAGAACTGATCAGATGATTCAGCCCGGAGGTGGCCATGGTAACTTTATAATAAAACGACGATTCTCCATTGAGTTTGAGCATTAGATAGCTTTATAAAATATAAATAAGCTTCTAAAAAATAAAAATAGTAATAGTGTTGTTAGTGGAGATTGGGAATGGTCGTCGGTTAGTGCGATTGCTTAGCAGTCTAGAGCACTTCCCTGAATTGGAAGGGAGGCAGGTTCGCATCGCGCTTGCACTAAACTTCTCTTTTTTCCACATTCACAAGTTCTTTTAAACAAGTTTTTATTACTTTTTAGTAAAAAATGGATTGAAATTCTTTCATATCTGAGAAATTAAATGGTGCGCGGCGGCTTGACAATACTCTTGGTATAATGGAGTTCATGAGCGACGGATAACACTTACCATCAGGTGAGAGGGATTTGGGATTTACTCTATCGCACTTGCCTAGGGCGGCTTGGGATACTATACTACGCAACCATCAGTTTCCAAAATGTTATGGATTTGGATTCCTCTCATGGTAATCTATGTACGTATTTTTATTTAATCTAATATCATCGTACCATATCTTAAAAGTCGACCCATGCGGAATTTCAATATTTACCAAATCCGATTCAATATCTATCGAAAAATCGACGCATCCATTAAAAGGCCTCTTCTTAGATAATTTTAAATCTCCAATTTAAGAGAAACGGTAGGTTTTTAGACCGTGGGTCGCTTCCGCCATTAGCCAGCGCGATAAGCTTTAAAATGAAGGGTAAATCATGGAATTTAGTAAAAGAAATAAAGAAGATCTTGCGAACCGACAGAAAAACAGGCTATAGAAATAATATAAATGATAATAAATATTTGCCACATGCCGAAATTGTTACATTTTGTGTTCACAACGGTTGGAATTTTCTATGTAAAATTGCACGTTTCTTATTTTTTTTACCCTAACCTGCAAAGAGGTGTATAACATTAAAGACGTAACTTATAGTATTTTCAATGTCAGTGGTCTATTTAAATAATAAATCTGATACTGTAAACATATCCTTTAACACGTTGAAATAATCACGTTTAATACACCACGAAACCTAATTGGCGTACATTTTGAGAATATAATAATCTAGCTACTTATTTTATTTTATAATAAGCAAATGACATCATTGAAAACGCCATCAAAAATATTGACATTAATCAAACATGAACTGTCACTTATGATTACTACAAAAAAATCTTGAAACAAAAATAAAAAAATATTAATAAAATTCCAGTAAAATGCCTAATTCGAGGCGTCGAAAATTTTCAGTAAAGAATAATATATCTAACAGGAAACGTGTAAATAATCAAAATGAACAATCCAGGTAAGTATTAAAATAACCAAAAACATTCCATTACATTTGACTTCCTATTACCATTCTCATTAAAATACGACTACTTATTCGACTTGATTTGGGAAATAGTGATTTACTGTGTATATATATTATGTATTTTATAGCTTTTAAAATATATAGCCTTGTAACAATTAAAAAAAATTTCAGTCCTACCAAAACGCCCGACGTAGAACCTGTAATTTCAATAGATACTACAATATTTAAGAGTGAACTTGTCGCAAATAGTTCTAAAAAAGTAACAGAGTGCTTCAAGGAATACGACAGTGCTACATCAATTTCAACTGAAACACATACTGAAACAACAGATAGGGAAATATCAACAAGACCTATCATTACAACAACAAACACATTAAATTATTTTTATGAAGATCAATCTAGGGAACCAAATTATATTTCAGAAGAACTTGAATATAAAAAAGATCTAATACAAAATAGAGAGAGGACTCGTTTTAGGCGCGAAAAGCACCCACGTCAGCACAGGATTAAAGTCAGAAGCCCCAAACGTAGAATGATTATTCTAGACCAAGGCAAATCTATTGATGTCACAAATAACTTTGATAATAAACGGACTACTGGCACAACGGCAATTAATTGGAAACAAGAATTTTCATTTTATAGTTCTGAAAACATCACTAGAAATGAAATAATAGAAGATGAGAGACCAAGTACCCATTCGTTAGATGACATGTGTCGTATATGCCATGGCGGGGATAGTTTATCTCTTGAACTGGGGCGATTGATATCAGCCTGTGCATGTCGTGGTACAGTTGGTAGAGTTCATGTTAAATGTTTGGAACATTGGCTGACCGAATCGGGTAAATCAAGATGTGAATTGTGCGGAACAAGATATTCGACACGTCGCGTGCATAAATACGGTGTACCGAGAGCACTGGTTATGTGGATACTCAGTCAAAACGCAAAGCAGGTACGTTACGAGTATAAATACCATCCATCTTATTCAAAGAAATACAGCTCGATATGACTGATTTAACTATAATACTGCTCTGTCCCTTTTCAATAAAGTACATTGAAAATTTGATAAAAAGTTACAAACGATCTGTCAGCTTAAACAGTTTTTTTATAATCAGTGTTATGTTATTATGAATAAAGAGCCATATATTTCCTTATTGTGAAATGACAAAAACTAAATAAATGGGTGTCCTTATAAAATCACTGATAACCTTCCAGACCGTAATCTCTGTCACGGCAGACAGTGTCAACAAACAGTAGCCATATACGCAGAAAATTATTAGTGCACGAGTGTGTTTTCCGTCACTCTCATAGTCCGATGGGATGTCATTCTAACGTAACCCGAGACAGAGATCAGGGCCAGGACCAACGGCTTTACATGCTTTCTGAGACACGGAGGTGAAAAACCGCCACCTGCTAACTTCGGGTTATAATTGATAATTTCTTAACGGAAAAATTCAATAGCCTTTTTTGGCCCTGTCCCGAAAATGAACCCAAAACTTCATGTTTGAACACTTACTGAGCGCTACTGGACGTGATTATCGCACGCTTACCGAATCGATTGTGCTGCACAAAAATTGCTTCAAACCAAAAACTAACCAAAATCTTTATTTGAAAGTTGTACTAAAAATATCCACAATTTTATTTAAACACAAAGTGAAATACCGTCCAGATTCTGAGGAAGATGCATCCAGGAGATTCAGGTTCAAATCCTGCTCGTGACTGTTATTTTCGATTTCACATTTTTTACTTTGTGTTTAATGTATAGTGCTAAGCATGTCAAATGCTAAAAATATATATAAAAAAATATCTAAATTTTATTTAAGTTACAAAATCTGGTGAAAATAAAAATACTACAAGTATGATTTGAATTTGTGCCTTAAGAAAATAGCGGAAAAGGTTGTAGGGCAAAATACATAAATAAAATTCTTAATTAACACGGTTAATTAACAGTCACAAGCAGATTATTTTCGCTATCACATTTTCGCACATTTTGTTAATTTAAGCCTGTCAAATGCTTAAAAAATATATAAAGACGGCAAAATAAAATTATTATTTCCTTAGGTACATAAACGTTGTATAATAACCTCTGAATGGTTATTCAGTATTTTGTCTTTGTCACTAATATGACAGTATGACGTTGAAAGAACAGAACAAAACACTGAATTACTAAACGAAGCTTAAGAAATGTTTATTAGTAAGGGGGTTAATGTTTAAAAAATGGGGTGTAATTATAGTTTGTACTTGCTTCAAGATTACACTTAACACTTCATCAATAACCAGACAATTGCTGCTTCCACGATGCACTCAGTACTTATTTTTATGTAGTACTTTATCTATTTTTTACAGCTAATGGTTGATAGTCTAGGAATAATGCTGATGTCTCCCCTTGCTGTACTAGCTGCATGGTTATCAGGACGTACACTAGCTGGCCTGATGACCCAAGAGAACCGTGTTACACCTTGGCCACTGGCATCTACATTTGTATTAGCGTGCATGACTCTCGTAAGTGCCTATTTAAATTCAGTCAATAATATGATTTTTTTAATACCGTATAGAGGACAAACAAGCATATTAGATGTTAGCAACACCAGAGGTATCACATGAATATTGTCAATTCCAGGAAACCCTTGCCAGGGTTCCCCTCTTAGTGAATTATAAAGGCAGGTTGAAAGTAACGACGAATTAGTTGACAGGGAGAGTATGATAAAAATTGAAAGATCATGAGGACTGGGCCTACGTTACTCTCAGTTAACAAGAGAAACAATAGTAGTGATTTTTATGAGAGAAAGGTTCTTATACCGTTACGATACTGTTATATTTGAAAATTTATTGCCTGTCATGAATAACATAAACTAACCGTATTTGCGGGATGACTCGTGACTCAAAAATCACCGGCACTAACTGAATAGATATTTTTTTTAGTTATTTATTACAACCTTTATATGAAGTAGGACGATGACGTATTATATATTATTCTTACTCAAGTTAATTCTCCAAGGGTAGCAACATTTTTTGTATTTATTTCCTTGTTATGAAACTGTTATGAAACTATTTTGAAACGACGCAACGAGTACACAATAATTAGTTTTCTTTTCTAACAGGTATGTTACTACTGTTGGGTAGTGTCCGCAGCTACACGACATGCACTCGGCTGGTGGATTTGGTATCGTTCACAATACGAAGTGAGACTGGAAATACAAGACAACGAAGAATAGTCACTAGGGAAACTGCCAAATATTTATCTACAGTCAATATACGTTCCCCGATTAACAAATCCATTGTTTTATATATTTATTAAGTTTTTGTTAATTGACAGAGTCAATACATTCTAACGATTTAATATCCCACTATTGTATTTAACCATATCCTTTGAGATTTATCTAATATATAAAATTCTCGTGTCACAGTGTTTGTCGCCATTCTCCTCCGAAACGGCTTGACCGATTCTTATGAAATTTTGTGTGTATATTCAGTAGGTCTGGTAATGCCGCCCTAGCTGATTCCACGGGTGGTTGGACCGGGGATTGCTCTCCACCCGCGTAGAGCCTACCGCAAATGCGTGATGTCCCAGGTGCGTGACGTCGTTCAGTGAGGGAGCCCGGGGCTAACAGCCGCGAAGACCATTGAAGTGAATATACGTGGTACCAGTGGTCCGCCGAGTAAGAGCGGGTGAGGCCAAACGGTGGGTTTTTAGTGGGTGAGAGCTCCACACTACCCTGTTTTCTCCCCGGGCAGTGGGGTGTGCGGTAGGTACTTACATCTTTGTCACACATAATTCGTTCGTTAATTTGGAAATAAAAAAGGAAATAATCGGGACAAAATTATCCTTTCTCTTAAGTTGGAACAATTTACACATCTTGAAGAAAAAAAACGTTAAGCTCCAAAAAGTAGTTTCGGAGTTAATCACCGACAGATACTGTGACAGGGATTTTATATATATAGATATCTACAAACATACGTTATATACACAGGTGCATGATATCATATTTTTTTGTGCGTGAATACATTCAAACTCTTAACCAGTTGAACCAATTTTGATAAAAAAATTGACGCCGCGGGACGTCTACCAAACGTTTTCACATCGAAATTATTTTGTAGAAATAATGAGTAGAAATAAAATGATCATGACTTTTCAATGTGTGCTTGTATAAAATTATAACATGTGTAAAATAACTGAAATGGGCATAAATCTAGGACCGTATTACTTGTCAAAACGAATAAAACTATTCCAAAGTTGATGGGATATCGGCGTTTTATAGCATAGTACCCATGGCCATCCGGCTCCATCATCAGACCCTGAATATCATCTAAGACTATGGTACTATTTAGATATTTTTGTAGATATTTTTAGCATTTGGCATGCTTAGCCATATACATTAATCACAAAGTGTGAACGAAATCGAAAATAACAGCTCCAATCCTGCTTGTGACCGTTATTTTCGATTTCACATTTTCACACTTTGTGTTTAAACTTTGTTACTATTCAAGATAACTCAAACTAGCCCTAAGTCGATGGGTTCAGACGTTTATATATAAAATATAAATATAAATATTCACGGACATTTCACACAACGTCCTCTGGTCCCAAACTAAGCTTAACGCTTGTGCTATGGGTACAAGATTACGGATATAATACATATATTACTTTTTTTTTGTAAATACATACATACTCGTAATTATAATAGATAGAAAACACCCAGACGCATTACAAGTATCTGTGTTCAACACAAAAATAATTGTCCTGATTGGGAATCGAACCCACGACCTCGTGCACGGAAGTCGGTTACACTACCGACCACGCTATTACCGAGTACCATGACTACCTTCCAGCTCTATCATCAGACCCTGGATACTATCTACCATCACCACGCCAACAGCCGGTTTTCTTGGAGGGTTCCTTCCGCATTAGATGTTTCATTTTTTTTGTTAAAAAAATTAACAATAATTGTTAATGCAAATCTTCGTACACAACTGTAGAACCATCTATCGAGTCCAATTTTGAATCGAAATCATTCAAAGACCCACTTACAAAAATAAACATCAAAATCAGTTGACATTTTCGAGTATTTGCAAGACTAATTGCTTTTTATAAATATAAAAACGTGTATATTAGTGTGTTTGTTATTTAGTCACGTTAAAGATAGTTTAAAGTAAATTAGACAACAAAAATTGTTTAGTCTATATATTTTAGTATTTGACATGCTCCGCCACTTTTTAAAGTACAAAGTATTTGTGAATAAGGAAAAATAGATGTTTTGTAGTAGCGGGAATCAAACCCGCGTCTTTTCTAATCCGGGGAAGTGCTTAGCCACTGAGCTTTAGTAAAGATCTTTCGATCATCCCAATCTCATTATCACATTTGTCTTTACGACCAACGTCATCTATATTTTTTTCTAAGAAAAAATCGCGCCATCTAATAGAATGAATTTTAGTTGCAAAATTAATCTTACTAAATTGGTTTAATGCATGTAAATGCTTCCGATAGGTGGCGTTGGTCGTAAAGACAAATGTGATAAGGAGATTGGGATGATCGAAAGATCTGTACTATAGCTCAGTAGCTTAGAGCACTTCCCGGATTGGAAAACACGCGGGTTCGATTCCCGCTAGTACAAAAAATCTCTTTTTCCTTATTCACAAATAATTTGTACTTTAAATAGTTTAGTATCTGCAGTAACACGTTTTATATCCCGCAAAAATACTAGGTTAATTGTTAATCGGTATATATAGATATGTCTAGCTAGAATAAAACCATGAAGACAGCCAAACACAGTGAGCGATCATGCCTTTGTAAAGAACTGAATTGGTCCTTGCCTTGGTAAGCATAGCCTGAGTGATTTTATATAAAGACAACAAAAATAAACATCATTTGCAGATTGACAGAGCAAAATGAAATAGCTGGTCGAGAAATCAAATATTACAACTTGTTATAACAGGGAAAACGATCTTACTCAAACTAGTACCTACATTGCTAATCTAATGTTAGTTAATTAAGTTAACTATTTTGGTTTGTTAAGCCTATTAATTATGAATATTAGGAGTTTGATCACGCTTACACAAAATCAGATGACGGAATAATATCTTGTTATTGTTTACCAAAACAAATGACTGAAGAACTAAATTAACTAAGGCTCGAGGCTTAATCAGTTTATGTTGTACCTGTTTCTGCTAGGAAATAATAGCAGACTTGTTTTGTGTAACAACTTTGTGTAAAGTTGTAAGTTGACGGGCCTCGAGGCGTAGTCAGTAGTGTAACCGACTTCCGTGCACTAGGCCGTGGGTTCGATTCCCACTCAGGACAATTATTTGTGTGATGAACAGATTTTTGTACATTCATCCATCCATCCATCAGCCTTTTAACGTCCATTGCTGGATATAGGCCAAGAATGGGGGATAGTGCCGTAATCGCCACGCTTGGCAGGCGGGTTGGCGATCGCAGTGGATGTTGTTAATACTCGAAGGAGTGCTGCTGCCCACTCCCCCGTTATTCCCTCAGTCGGCTCTTACGACTCCCATGGGTGGAGAGGGGTAGGACAATTCTAAAGCCGGCCCCACATGGCAAATAATATTTGTACTGCGTCTGGGTATTTTCTATCTATTTTGTGTACGTATTTACAAAAAAAATAACTAAAATATATGTATGTATTATATCCGTAATTTGGTACCCATAGCACAAGCGTTATGCTTAGTTTGGGACAAAAAAAAATACTTTATAATTTTATTTTAATTATCAAGAAGCAGATTTTGATTTACTGGTGGTAGGGCTAGGTATCAAGTGGGAGTACTCACTTGATATCGGGCATGAGCGGGTGGGTACCACCATCTCCTGTGTGACCGGCCATGAAGCACATTGGTGTGTTTTAGTTGCAGCAGGAGATAGCCGTTAATTTGTTCATTTCATATATGTGAAATTAAATGGTGAGCAGCGGCTTGACAGTACTCTCGGTATAGTTGAGTCCATGAACGACGGTTACTATTTACCATCAGGCGGGTCGTGGCTCGTTTGCCATAGCAACAAAAAAAAATCTAGTGGCAAGAACAAGAATTGCTAAAACATGTAATGGGTTTTAGCAATTATGTATTTGATCAAAAATTATCACTGCCTGGTCAAGAAATAACATCGTGATAAAACCTAATATATTTTATGATGGCTTGTGACGATTGCTAGCCCGCGTGGGGGAGCATGGCCTAAATTCCTCCCTCTGAGAAGAAACGTGTGCTCACTAGTGGGAAAATAATGGGCTTAGAAAAAAATATCATAAATTTGTCCCTGTGATAATGAACTACCTAATCAATGTTTAGCAGTGAACGTTGAGAGACTGGTGGATGAATAATGGACTAGGAATTCATAGTGTCATTATCAGTTTTATTCCCCGGGCGTGATAAGAACCAATTAAGAAAGTTAAATTAAGCTAACAAAATCGTTAGTAGAGTTGTTTAAGCCTAACTGTACAGTGTATACAGGCTGAATTCCCTCCCTAAACAATTATAAAGGGCTAATAGATGATGTAAATATACGTTAGTTACTACACTTTATTGTAAACTAAGCTTTATCCGTGTAAAACCAAAAACTATAGGGAGCTATCCTTTTTTTTATTTTATTATTCATGATTTCGGCAGCAGTAATTTATTGAAACAGTGATAGCCTAACGCAGTGACAGCCTAGCGGTAAAACCAAGGACTGCAAAGACAGTGGTAACAAGTTCGATCACCAGTCCAAGGTTAAGACCCCATAGGGCACACACCACAGTCATTTCTAGATTTTTCGAAATTCTTTGTGTATTTGTTTACAATTTATCACTGCCAACCCTCACTGGGCCTGCGTAGTAGACTATGGCCTCATCCCTCTCACCATTAGATGAGACTGTGCCCAATACTCAGACAGAAAAAGGGTAGAAAAAAAATTAAAAATACTTTAATTATTACAAATGTTTTAATAACTAATGGTGGTTAGTTCTTAATGGACTGGACGTTTTCTAACCACTTTGGCCATCTTCTAATCTCATTATAAAGTTTCCTCCCAGGGCTTTCCGTAGCTATCAGTTGTCTGTGGGCAACCACTTGATAATTGGGCGATAAATGACCACGTTCAACACCACAGCGCAGCAGAGCCTTCACTGCTTCGAGAGATTGAGGTGTTGGAGTGTCATCTGAAAATATTATTGAAACATTTATTTATTTTATTTTCGGAAAACAAACAGTGATTTATTACAGATATTAAAACTAATTAAACTTTAAACACACACACACAGCACATATAAGATTCTATAAAATAGCTAGTTTATAATATAAACATATTACTAATAAGCTGAGCGTTCAGTGTTCCGCACCGGCCGCAATGCACGCACGACACGCAGCGATTCTTCAGTATATACTCTTTGGCAACGATTTGAACGGCGGAACAGAATTGCGGGCGTTACGGATAGTGGAGGCAGTGCTATACAAATTCATACCAAGCACACACAAAAATCCGTTATGTGTCTTGAGTGTGATGCGGCTGGTGCGGACCAGTGGATGTTCAGCTTTAATCATCAATATTGTATATTTTTAAACTACCTTGGTGGTCCAGCGCTAGTTTATACGGCTGTAAATCATGATGTCGCAGGTTCAAATCACGAGCCGGGCCAGCATAAAGTTAATACAATTTTCCGTCAAGAAATACGCATTCTTCGTCTTCTTTTTAAAAAGACAATACCATGCACTAAGACATAATCATCAAATCGCAGGGGACTTTATAAATACAAATATACATTTTCACGGACACAAAGTACACCCAAACTTAAAATAACCATTTTGATCCGGATTTTAGCACTTGACATGCTCAGCTACTTAGTACAAAATACTTGTGAATGATGAAAAAGAGAACTTTAGTGCGAGCGGGAATCGAACCTGCGTCCTTTCCTATCCGGGGAAGTGTTCTAAGCCGTTAAGCTATCGCACTGACATTGCGATTCATTGGTCGTAAAGACAAATGTGATGAGGAGATTGGGTATGGCCTAAGGTCAGTGCAATAGCTCAACGGCTTAGAGTACTTCCCGCTCGCACTAAAGTTCTCTTTTTTTTCATTCACAAGTAATTTGTACTTTAGAACAACCATTTTTGGATCACACAAATAGTTGTCCTGTGTGGGAATCGAACTCATAACACTCGGGCGGGAGGCCGGTATCTAAACCACTCCGCCTTCTGTGCAGCCCGGAGTTCGGAAGTTGGTGGTGTTTCAACCCTGTGCCTCGGAAAGCACCTTTTTTTTTTGTTAAGGCGGGGAAAAATGTTCTTACCCGCAAACCCCGTCGTTCGGGGTAACGAACAGGGTAGTGTGGGGCCCTTACCCACTAAAGAAACTCGCCGCGTGCAGTCTCTCCGCCTTCATTGGCGGGCCACTGGAACTATGTTACATTCCTTCGGTGGAGCGGTGTTTCAACCCTGTATCTCGGAAAAGCACGTAATAGTTGGTCCTGTACCTGATCTCCGGTCATGTCAAATTGCCGTCCCATAGGATTACGAGAGTAAGGGAACAAAGAGGGCACGTGTGGTTGCGCAAACACACGTGCATTATAATATCTTCGGTGTACATGATTACTGTCTATTAAGATTAACCGCCGTAAGCTAACTGGGGATCATTACTATAATTAAATTAGTTTGTTTTAAAAACTTGTAAAGGATACTTAAGTACTTTATTACACAATATCCTTTGCCCGCGACTGCCGCAGCCAAAAGCTAATACTTTCTGATATTTACGCGAATGTCACACATTTTGAAATAAAACTACGTTTACGGAATCTATCGCGTTTACTTGATTTTCTACTATCCCGACGTTTCGAATACTTTACAGCATTCATGATCATGGGTAGACTTAGATGGTATATCAGCCTTGGACGTCTACCATCTGAGTCTACCCGTGATCATGAATGCTGTAAAGTATTCGAAATATCGGGATAGTAGAAAATCAAGTAAACGCGATAAATTCCGTAAAGATAGTTTTAGTTTTAAGGTTATATCTCGGGTTCCTGATATAGTAGCGGGATAAAATATATACCAGTTTTTAAGTCTAATCGAGATCTACCAAATACGTTGCATCAAAATCCGTTTAATAGCTTTTACGTGATACGCAAACTAACAGAAAACATTAACATTTGTCCGTGTGATGACGGACTAAGAATACAATTGTCACCACCCCATTCTTTCCCACGATTGTCGTATGAGGCGACTAAGGGAAGCATCATCCTTTGCATGACTGGTGGTAGGGTTGGGAGTACTCAATTGGTATCGGGCCCGAGCGGGTTGGTACCACCATCTCCCGTGTGACCGGTCATGAAGCACATCGTTGCGTTTTGGTTGTAGCAGGAGATAGCCATTTATTCTTTCATTTCATATCTGTGAAATGGAATGGTGAGCAGCGGCTTGATAATGCTCTCGGTATTGAGTCCATGAGCGACGATTACCATTTACCATCAGATGGGTCGTGGCTCGTCTGCCACATACAATAAAAAAATATATATTATTTTGTTCAGAACGCTAATACAGGCTTTATTTTTAAATATCTTAAATATACAGACATACAGACACAGCTCTTTAAAGCTTTATAATAGGATTTGCCGAGATCAGTAAAATGCCTTGTTCGTTTACTTTCAAAAATACGTACCTAAAAGAGGCTCGAACATGTAATTGGATGTCAAAGGAAGGATAGAAACTAAACAAAAGTTCTAGCCTTTGATCTCTATTCGGAAAAGTTACTAATTTATCTTCTCGATCTATCAGTTGTTGAATTTAGTACTGGCTTTATAATAGCGGCAAAATAAATATAAATAAAAAGTTATTTTAATATCTGTTTGTGAACTTGCTTTATGTTAAAATCATCAATTCATTTTTAGTATCTTTTGTATAAAAAATAATTTTGAATATTTTTTAAATAAAATTTTTCTTATTTATCATAAATTATCCGTCCATCCATCCATCCATCAGCCTTTCGACGTCCACTGCTGGGCATAGGCCTCCCCAAGAGAACTGTGTGCTCATTATGGGGGATAATGCTGTAAACGCCACGCTTGGCAAGCGGGTTGGCGATTGCAGTGAATGTTACACTGCGATCGCCAACCCGCTGTTAATATATATTTACTAATGTTTTTAAAAATGTTGTTAATACTCGAGGGAGTGCTGCTGCCCACTCCCGGGTATTCCCTTAGTCGGCTCTTACGACTCCTGTGGGTAGAGAGGGGTAGGACAATTCTAAAGCCGGCCCCACATGACGACATTGGACATTCATTATTATTATGTTCCAGAAAGTTTAGTAATATCTACCTAACTAACACAAGCTTAAAATGAATTATTCAACTATTTCTTTAAATTATAAACTATTGTACTAAACTCAAAGTGGCAGTACTTTATGAGAAAACTAGCAGTGCCCGCGGACTCCGTTCCGCGTTAGAAATATTTTTGTCCCGGCCCGTTTGTCCCGCGTAGGTAATACTTCAGGTTAAAAGTTCGGGATAAATAAAAATTATGATGATGAAGTTTTTTTTTTGTTATTTTGGTTTTTTGTTTTTTTTTATTGTGTTTTGATTTTTTTAATTGTTTTTTGTATGTTTTGTTTTTTTATATTACTGTTTTTTGTTGTTATTTTTATTACTTGATGTTAATATACACTACGAGTATTTACATTATTTATATCATGTTTACTTATTTAATTGTTCAAAACTTCTCGATATACTATATTAGTAGTAATATTATCATTTGGTACTAAAATATGTTGTCTTTCAGGAGTTCCAACCCGAGATAAGCCAACATATAACTGCCCATGGGAAAAACAGTGCTTTCTCAGGTTAATGCTCATCGGAGAAAATGTTTGACCCTGGCACTTATTAATAGTGAGGGCAAAAGAGACCTTGACGGGATACTGTAACCTTTTAAACGGTATAGGTAAATCAGTCGGACTCCTGGGGATCCGCGGAATATAAGCAAGTTGTCCCACTGCTGGCCCTGTGAGAATGGTCACCACGATTATATTCTCCTGCAACTCTTTTATGAGCAGCCTTATGCCATTACACATGTTGGGGGGTCTCAAGTTTCTTAAAAGCATGATAGGAATGTCAACTTTTAGCATAAGGTCGTGGGGAGGTAAGCCAGAAAGACTCAAATAATTTAAAAATTCTTGAGGATAGTGCACTGTATCCTCAATATTACACACCGTGTCAATGGACTTATAATGTTTGACTTGACCGGGAATTTATACTAAAATTATTTTATTTATCTCATTCACTAAATCGTTTCTGGGTGAGACTATTGCCCTAGAACAAAGCCAATGATAATCTCTTTCCATTAAACTTTCAAGACCGGGATATATTGCGTCTATCAGATCTTCTAACCTGTGTAATATGTGATCTAACCGATTGTCAGTTTAATGTCATCCCTACTGTTGGTGGACAGCAAATTTTTCCTTCTCCAAGATTCAGTAGTTGATGGGGAAAGTCGCTATCGTAGTTGTCGCTAAAGTGGGCTCTCATTTTTGTTTGTAAATTGAGAGTTTCAACGGAACTCGATAAGCATGATGATTTTAAGCATGGCCTGATGACATCGGCGTGTTCCTTTTGTTAATACAGGCAGTGTTTGCCGAAAATCGCCCGCAAAAACAATAGTAACACCACCCATATCAGCGTCTGAGTTTCTGATGTCTTTTAGCGTACGGTTCACGGCTTCAATATGAGCTCTATGACTCATGGTACATTCGTCCCATATAATTAAAACATCTTTATAAAGATATAAATTAAGACCATATGGGCTAAATAAGCTTCACAAAAAATATTTTTAATCCTCAATTTTAACAGTAAAAGCAGTTATTGTGAGTTATCCGTAGGATATAGGCATATGCTATTGCGGACTTTTTTACAGATTTTGATACGTTCTTTAATATTGTAGTACATTGTTTTGTTCTATCCTCAATAGTTTCCGCAGCGCACGCGATGCAAACATTTTTTTTTACAACTTGGATTACATTATTCAAGTTTAAGTAAAGATGCGTAATGAATTTTGGAAATTATTATACCCTATGATACTCCACAATAACGTAGCTTTCTATTGGTGAAATAATTTTGAAAATCGGTTCAGTAGATCCAGAGATTACCCCTTACAACGTCACAAACTCACAAACGTTACCTCTTTATAATAATAGTATAGATATCTTCACATAGACATTCAGAGCATCTTTGTAATCTTTTGCTATTATAAAGCGTAACAGAGCTTTTCATATAACATATTTGAGAAAAAAATGACTGTAATAGGCTATATAGACAGATAGAGTGTCTAAACACAAAAAAATTTTTTTTGGAATTTTTGTCTTTTTGTTTGTTCTTGCATCACGCAAAAACTACTGAATGGATTTTGATGAAACTTTTTTTATTTGAGAAATATGTAATTGATAATGATGATGATCATAATGGTTGATTTTCCATATTTCAAAAGTGCTATTACTGTGACAATACATTTTAATACAAATATAAATAATTTTAGACTTACTGTTATAGTTTCCTATGAACGAAATTCCAATAGATTTTCTATTGTACCCTAAAGTGTGTGCACCAACGTGTAGCCAGCCCGTACCTTCATAAACTTTGCCATTGCCACCAATAAGGAAACTAAAAGGATATAATTTGACTCAATTTAGTTACACATTCTATAAATCAATCTTTTTCGTATGGATCGGCAAAGTCATTAGACTTTTGGTACATCATATTGATGCTTATAGTGTTTGTCGCATCATGATGTATGATATGAAAGGAAACCTCTATACTAAAACAAATTGTATTGTGGTAGAGTTTGGTACCAACTCAAAAACCACACATGTTGTTATATATAAATAAATAAATAGCACTGTCTTCTTTGTTTTACGCAGCCACGAATCATCCCATTGTGTTTCTGTTACATAAGATACTCAATTCATTCCAAAACGGCAGCTGTTTGGCAATGCTTCTGGTATTGCTGAATCTATGAACCTTACACTTGCCACCTTAGGTACCTTTTTTTTATTCGGTTATCTTATATCTTAGCGTTTGACTAAACACTAATACCCCTGATCCTAGCGCGCTGGAACAGATTTTATAATGTCTACAAGAGAGAAAATAAGGCGTGACGAACCCCGGCCATAACAGTATTGCATATATATTATTATTTATAAAGAGTCTAGACAGTCAAATACTTACTTATATCCAATATCCCAAAATCCCAAGTTTTCCACCAGATTGCTCTGTATATTTCTTACAATTTCGGCGCATTTATCGTCGGTGTTGCACGTTGTTGTAACGGTATGTTGAATAATTACTACATCAACTGGTCTGGGAAGATAATCCACGTGCACTGCGGTTAGCCCATCCCAATCTTGTTTGGAGACCACTCCGCAATCTGAAATTTGAGAATTGCATTTAAATAAAAATAAAGTTCGCTGACCGTTGAAGCTGATCCAAACTAACACATTAATACTGGTTGTAAATTCATTTTAGTTTTATTTCTAATTTTTAAATAAACTTAATTTTCTGTCCTGTAAGGACTACTTTTATAATCGTTGTATGATTATGATTGTCTTTGTTCATATGTTGTTTTTTTATCTTATTTATTGCTCAATATAATGTAATAATTGAGCCTCCTAAAAGAAAGATAATTAAATCAAATTAAATAGCTCATCTGTCGTTGGCGCTGTTGTTGTTGCCAAATATTATCTAACCAGGATTTAGTTATTATCTAAGCCTCTCATCCTCCTTGTAAGCGATCGAACGAAGGAAGGATGCGGCGAAGTAAGTATCGTTACCCATAATATAACAAAATTAAAAAGCATAACAAACCTTCTTTATTGCTTTTGTGGTACTTAAACGGCTCGTATGCACGTACGTAGTCATGACACTTAATGCCATAAAATAATAGTAGTAGTAATATGTAGTTTTTCTATATTAAATTAACCTCAAATTTGTAATTTTTCTGATAGTAGGTGTCTATGTTTCAGATGGACCGTGGAACACAAAATTACTAAAATAACAACCATCTCTGCCAAGTGTTGTCTTCAAATTATTGTAAGTGAGTACGAGGATGCACTATACAAGTAAGTTTATTTATCATCACGCCATCTCCCTTGCAGAGTAGGCATAGAGAACAGAGTGCCATAAGGCTCTATTCTCTAATACATCTCTCGCTTCCTTAACACTTATAATTCTCTTAATACACGCTCGCCGGTTTTGGAGACTCCTGACTCCACTTTCCTTCAATTCATGACCGATATGGTCTAGGTAGGTGAGTCTCGGCCTCCCCCTGTACCTACATCCTTCCACATTTGCATTGTATATCTTCGTAACCAATCGATCGTCCGGCATTCTTTCCACATGTCCGAACTATCGGAGCATTCCCTTTCGCATTTTTACACGAATACACTCTTTCATACCTACTCGCTTTCTTACATGGTCGTTGCGAATGCGGTCAGTCAGCCTCACTCCACAGATTCTCCGCAGAGATCGCATTTCGACCGCATTGATTTTACTCTCATGCTCCTTTTTGCACACGGTGGTGGACGGCCTTAAGTAACAAAAAGACTTAAAATATTAGCTGTAGTTTTGTGCAAAAATCATATCCAGGCTAATTTAAACTATCAGCTCTTATTTAATTTTAAATATTATTTGCCTAATGGGTTAAAGGATAGTCATTCTATAAAGAGTATCGCTAATACTAAAATTGGGTATCACCATTGGGTAACTACAATAGCTTAGTGACCCAGGGCACTTCCCCGGATTGGATGGCATGTAGGTTCGAATTCTGCTCGCAGTAAAACTCTCTTTTTCCATTTTCACAAATAATTAGTTCTATTAAACTTCTGTCACATGATTTCAGCGTGACTTATCGGATCAAAAACTACTAAACGGATTTTGATGCAACTTTTTTATTTGATAGCTCTTGATTAGACTTAAAAACGTATACGTCTTATCCCGCTACTATATCGGGAACCTGAGATATAACCTAAAAACTAGCTGATGAGTGCGGCGAAGCCGTGGGCAAATGCTAGTTTATTATAACTTTGTCACCAACTATGATTTAATAGTAATTAAACATACCTGCATTCACAGACACGAAGAAGAAAATTGACGCAAAAATATTGTAAATTAACATTTTCTAAACAAGTTTACACTACAACTTCTCGACTTCAACTAAACGCTTTTAATGAACGCAGTTGGATGACCTAAGTTGACTCCTCAAGCTATCTCTTTCGTCTTATATATTGGCAGACAGAGATAATAATATGTGAACTTAAAATATAATGACACGACAAGATTATTGATAGTATTATTTTCATAATACATAGGTTCCGTAGAAGTATTCTAAAGTATTGACAGTGTTATAGAATTTTGAAATAAAACTACGTTTACGGAATCTATCGCGTTTACTTGATTTTTGTACTATCCCGACGTTTCGAATACTTTACAGCATTCATGATCACGGGTGGACTTAGATGATAGACGTCCAAGGCTGATATGTTATTTTAACGGTTTCATCTACCCACAGTATATGATTTTACGAAATTTTTGGTTTATTTATTTTAACCCACCTAATATTCGTTTAGAAACACAGTGAAATTATCTACTTCAAATTTTTTATGCTTACAATGTATGAGACTTTAAGTTAGTATATTAAAATGAGTATAATACTCCTATTTAAACTATAAAATTTTGTTTTTATTTAGCGTGTTTATATTATTAAATATATTGATTTTGCCCAAAAGCTAAGACTAAAAAGCTACCACCATCTATATGTCTATATCTATTCTATACAAATAAATAAAATTTAAGTCTTTGTTTGTAATGTTTAAATAACAACTTTTTACTAAATGTATACGAGAGTACGCTACCTATAACAAATTACCAGCTTTGCAAGTTTTTGTCTGTCAGTCTGTTTGTTCCGGCTAATCTCAAGAACGGCTGGACCGATTTGGACGGGATGATTTCACTAGCAGATAGCTGTTGTTACAAGGAGTAACTAAGGCTACTTTTATCTTGGAAAAATAAATAGGGTTCCACGCAAAAAAGCCATGAAATTGTGCATAAATAGATTCAAATAGATAAGTATATACGTCGAATACACATCTACGACTAAACTCCTGAACGGCTGAACCGATTTGGTCAGAACTCACGGGACGGCACTCACGAGACGGGGCTCACGGGACGGAGATCACTACTTTTATTTTGGAAAAAATGTTACAATTCTGCACTTAAAAGAAAATGACTAAATTCCACGCAAACGAAGTTGCGGGTAGCAGCTAGTCTATAATAAATTGAAAACTCTCACTTGATACAAATGGTCCTGCATTGCAACTGGCTTCGTTAATGTTAAACACGGAACCCTAATTCCTGTTAGTTATACAACTTTGTTTATAAGGAACCGGGGATTCCTGATTGTAAATATGTATAGTTTGTGACAACAGTAACCTTGGCGTGACGCATCATACAATAAAGTGTTATCTAAGTGAACAAGTTTGAGTACGGGACTGTACCTTTTGTTTGAGTATTTTGTTAAAACAACCGAACGTTTCTGGGAACTGATGACCTGTGTATTCAGGTTCATCATTCAAGCTAAATGCGGTTGCAATAGTATATTTTCCAAGCCATTAAAAATATATACCACTCAGACTTTCAGATTTTTCATCAAAATCTTATAAACTAGCTTTAGTCTTTTTTAATTCTAACCAATAGCTATAAAACAAAACAGTTTTATAAAAAAACTATTGAGTGGCTTTTGTTTAATGCACGAACAATCCAACAGACGAATCGTAAACCAGACAAAAATTCTAAAAAAATGGTTTTGAAGTATAAATTATTTGTGAATAAGGAAAAAGAGACTTTTAGTAGGAGCGGGAATCGAACCCGCGTCTTTTCCCATCCGGGGAAGTGCTCTAAGCCACTGAGCTATCCTACCGATCTTTCAATCATCCCAGTCTCCTAACCACATTTTGTCTTAGATCATTAGGATAGCTCAGTGGCTTAGAGCACTTCCCCAGATTGGAAAAGACGCGGGTTCCATTCCCGCTCCTACTAAAAGTCTCTTTTCCCTTATAAATAATTTATACTTTAAAAAGTATCGGAGCATGTCAATTGCTAAAAAATATAGATCTAAAATGGTTTTGGGTTTCCATCCATCCATCCATCCATCAGCCTTTTAACGTCCACTGCTGGACATAGACCTCCCCAAGAATGGGGGATAGTGCCGTAATCGCCACGCTTGGCAGGCGGGTTGGCTATCGCAGTAGTTGTTGTTAATACTCGAAGGAGTGCTGCTGCCCACTCCCAGCATTCCCTTAGTCGGCTCTTACGACTCCCATGGGTGGAGAGGGGTAGGACAATTCTAAAGCCACCCCACACGGCAGTTTTGGGTATGGAAACTCGTAAATATAGACTATTCTTTCTCAAATGTTCTAGATGTGCACACATAGCTCTGTTACAGTTTTGTAATGGAATCTACTAGTTTCAACCTCCGACCTAAACCGCGTACACTTCAGAATATAAATACGTGCCTCTATGACACACTAATGATTTCTATTCAGAAGAAAGAAGGGAACCATTCATTTTCTGAAATAAAAGATAGCCAAATATCATCATTTTTGGACATGGCTATTTTTTATCCCGGAAAAAATTTACGGTACCTGTGGATAGTATTTTTTTCAGACATAATGAAATAAATAAATATTCACGGAGACTTTCACACAACGTCCTCTGGTCCCAAACTAAGCTTAATGCTTGTGCTATGGGTACCAGATTACGGATATAATACATAATATATTAGGTACTTTTTTTGTAAATCCATTTATCCATCAGCCTTCCAACGCCCACTGCTGGACATAGGCCTCCCCAAGAATGGGGGATAGTGCCGTAATCGCCACGCTTGGCAGTCTGGTTGGCGATCGCAGTGGATGTTGTTAATTCTCGAAGGAGTGCTGCACCCCACTCCCCTGGTATTCCCTCAGTCAGCTCTTACGACTCCCATGGGTGGAGAGGAGTGGGACAATTCTAAAGCCAGCCCCACACGGCATTTTTATAAATACATACATATAATAGATAGAAAACACCCAGATGCAGTACAAATATCTGTGTTCATCACACAAAGATTTGTCCTGAGTGGGAATCGAACCGGTTACACTACCGACTATGCCACGAGGCCCGTCGAATTAATGTACCGAAGAGTGTATAATTTGCTATAATTATTGTAAGTTGCAAATGGAAAACTAATAAAATATGGAAGTTGTTCAACAATCTTACTAACAATAAAAACAAACACTAACGATTTATGCTAGAAACGCTTAAAAGCTTTACTGCTTAGAAGAGGTATGAAAATTTAAAAAAGTGTTTTTCAAAAAAAGAAAATCTTAAAAGCTTTCATGTCTAGAAGAGGTATGAAAATTTAAAAAAGTGTTTTTCAAAAAAAGAAAATCTTAAAAGCTTTCATGTCTAGAAGAGGTATGAAAATTTAAAAAAGTGTTTTTCAAAAAAAGAAAATCTTAAAAGCTTTCATGTCTAGAAGAGGTATGAAAATTTAAAAAAGTGTTTTTCAAAAAAAGAAAATCTTAAAAGCTTTCATGTCTAGAAGAGGTATGAAAATTTAAAAAAGTGTTTTTCAAAAAAAGAAAATCTTAAAAGCTTTCATGTCTAGAAGAGGTATGAAAATTTAAAAAAGTGTTTTTCAAAAAAAGAAAATCTTAAAAGCTTTCATGTCTAGAAGAGGTATGAAAATTTAGAAAAGTTTTTTTTTAATATTGTTTCAATCTTATCCAAGCAAACTCCTAAACAATATCAGGACAAATAAGTATAAACCAGTTTCCTTAGAACGGGTGCATAAAGTCTTAATACACTTACACATTTTGGATCTACTACCACGGATGAAATGCAAATTAAATTTACTGTTTCTCTCAAATCAAATTTAAATTTTCTATGATACTAAAAAATCTCACCAATTGCATTAATAAGTGCTTAGAACAAGGATATTTTCCTGAGTTAATATCGTATCTTTATGACACATCTCTTTTTTACTCCGAAACAATCAATGACGCAATGACACATTGGTTTAGTTCAGTTAAATATATGTTCTCAATGTAATCTCTTAATAGTTATTGTATTGAATAGAAAGGCGCGAGTAGGTACCTGAACCTAATGTCACTCTAGCTGAGACCCTAATTGGATGGACCAGGGAATGGCCGCCACCGGTGAGCCCTCATGGCGCTCGGGTATGCGAGAGCTTCGTTCAAAGAGGCTACCAGAAAGGGGTCCAGACCTCGCACGGCACACACCTCTACCTTTTTGAGATTTTTTGAAATTATGTGAGTCTTTGTTAACAGTTTATCACTGCTGTGTGCGCGCGGCTGAACGGATATAGTTGAATAAGCCAATATATCTTATAACCATACCCAGGATATGGTAAAGGGTTAGATATCATTATACTTAATATCCCGATTTACAAAGTATATGTAATTTACATGGCTTAATTAATTGATTGAATGAGGCGACACTTGGCGAAAGTGCATTGTCAATTATATAAAATTCTCGTGTCACAGTGTTTGTCCATCCTCCTCCGAAACGGCTTAACCGATTCTTATGTGTGTGTATATTCAGTACATACCCCTAAGTGATAAAGGTGGTCCAAACAACCACCGAAAGAATGTAACATAGTTCCAGTGGCCCGCCAATATAGGCGGAGAGACGGCACACGACGGTTTTCTTTAGTGGGTGCAGGCCCCACACTTTCCTGTTCGTTGCCCCGAACGACGGGGTCTGCGGTTAGGAACATTTTTCCCGCCTAAACAATGAATAAGTATGGCCCAAACAAAAAAAAATATATTTTGGTTTTTTTTTTGTGATTTAGTACTTTAATAATTTTCATTGCAAAATATTCACGAAAAAAAAAAATATAGCGGTACGAAGTTCGCTGGGTGAGCTAGTTATTACTATATAATGAATATTTTAAGAGGAGAGCCCCCCGCCACAAATGGCTTAATTAGAATAGTGTTGAGGCCGTAGACTGTGAAGATCAACATCGAGTATGATCCCAGTCTGAGCACGTAATTTCTTAGCTCACGTCTCTGACTTTTTGGAGTTATGTAATAAAATATAAATGTCCGGGATGGGGAAATTTTTCTGAGGTAACCCGCAAAAGCTTTTTTAAACTTTGTGAAATTTTCCAACACGTATTTGGCAAGTACCTTTGCTGGTTTATACCTAAATTTATTCAATTTAGCCGGAAAACTCGTGTTCAACGGGGGATTTTGGTTTGTGAAAACATTACAAAATGGCTCTACCTCAGGCCAAAGTTAGGTTTGTGATCATAACTCGATATAGCATAGAGAGAAAACTAAACGTAAATCAGTTCTTAAGTCTGCATCCAACGAAAAAATTCTGCTATTTTTGGTTGATACGCGAACAAACAAACAAACAGAGATGAATTGTAAAAAAAAAGTATTTTTTTGCGTAGATACTCATTATTATCCTAATACAGTATTTTTCTTAAATATCTTGCTACATACACGGCTCTGTATATTTTTATAATAACACCACTCCGTAGATTTACAATCCATCCATCCATCCATCAGCCTTTCAAAGTCCACTGCTGGATATAGGCCTCCCCAAGAGAACGCCACAATGAGCGGTCCCGTCATGGGGGATAATGCCGTAATCGCCACGCTTGGCAGGTGGGTTGGCGATCGCAGTGGATGTTATTAATACTCGAGGAAGTGCTGCTGCCCACTCCCCCGGTATTTCCTCAGTCAGCTCTTACGACTCCCGTGGGTAGAGAGGGGTGGGACAATTCTAAAGCTAGCCCCACACGGTTTCTTTCTTTGCAATAGTCACAGCCAATCTTTGTGTCTCTGAAGTTGTGCTGCGCAGTAGCTATTTTTGTGTCGCAAAAGATGTGCGTCTTCTACAGTTTACATAAATCGAATAATGATCGATATAATTGAACAATTATAATCGATAATTATATCATTTATTGATCTTATTAAAAGACGTAGATGCCTTTCTATCTCTAGATTAAAGCTTGTTCAATCAAATCACTCGTGTACTTTTTATTGAATCTAAAAATAATAAATAGAACCGAAACAATCAGATATGAAAACATAATGATCACGTTCGATTGTTTCGTTAATCGAGTAATAACATTTGAATTGCTCAGCACTATTCGTATGATGCCGGAACAACCCCCACTTCCTGCTCTGTGCCTGACTTCAGCGATATTATGACTATTAAATTTATGTGAGTTATAGCTACCTATTTAATACAAATAGACTAGTAGGACATAACCACTGTGCTATCTTGCACTTTCCGGTCAGGAGGTCGACGGATAAGTTATCGTTTGTCGAACTACATACTCAGAACTAGCGCCAACACATGAACTACGAATACTTTGACATTTATTTTTTCCAACAGTGTCTGCATAGGGAATTCATTCCTGCGTCGCAATATAATATATAGACGTTAAAAGATATAATAAATTATTTTCTGTGGATCTCGTACGAGGTGACTAAGGGAAGTAAGCAATTATCACCCATTACATGACTGCTAGTAGTGTTATATATGATTTGTGTATATATATAAACACTACAATCTGCGGTGAAGGGGAAAGTTATTAAAAGAAGAGGATAAGGAATATAAAAATATTAAAATATATGATTCAATCGTAGATTGGGCATCATCACAGAAATCAGAATTATTCAGAGTTTCATAGGCGATTAAGTATTGTTGTTTTAAAAATCGTCTATTAAAATTTTGGACTCCATTGGAATGTTAGGGTTCTATAGCTTTAGGAGCCATATTAAACATTATCTGCTCGTGGCGCATCCTGCCTTATAACAAAGACTTTGGCGAAATTATAAAATTTTATGTGGAATAGCTCAAAGCAAGGTTTTCAATCCACCAAACTGCACTGGACCAGAGTGGTGTTCTATGGCCTAAATGTCTCTCAGTCTCAGAGGAGATTTGTGCCCAATAGTGGGAAAAGAACAATAAAATTGTCTTGTGAACTGGGCTGAGGCTTACCTACCACGGTTTAAAAAATTAAGTCAATTATAAACAAATACTGATACTGAATTTCATGGAAATTAGTTACTCATTTTAGCAAGAAAATCTCATAAACAGATAACATTTTCACATTAAAGTTTAGCATACTTAAATATCATTTTCTAGCCGTTAATATTCCTTATGATAATAGTGCCCGCTCTATAGCGCCTGCTACTTGTTTGTTTAACGAGTATTGCACGCCTCATAAGCGAAGCGTTGAGGTGGGTACTATTCCCGTTTTACACAGAACAACTCATTTTTCAAACTTAAAATGTCTCTATTTATCATATATTGCACTTGTAAAACATTATATACACACACATATCAAGAAAAAGCACTATTTTGATACTCATGATATTTTTATGCCATTATTGTTATTTATACTAGTTAAAAAACTGTCTAAAAAATTCTGTCTTGGACGTCCGTTTGTTGTAGGTAATGTATGTTAACACGATAACAACCGAAGTACTTTACTAAGTCTTTTTTTTTTCTTTTTAACTATATTACTGTATTACTACGAATGGAGCCCTATTACTTTTCACGGTCTGATTCGATGTGGTTTGATTGTTATTAAATAAACAAAAAAATACTGAATATTTACGCTCGACGGGACACTAAAACCAGCGCCTTTCATGAGAATTATTTCTATAGACCAATATAGTAGAACTTCTTAAAATTAGCGCTAGATGGCGTATACGACATGAAACCCACATTAGTATTTTTTGAAATTAGCGTTATCTATGTGATTTATTGAAAACTACTTAGTAAGACCAATACATTATTAGTTAATTATCAAATAATCTATTTTATTGTGAAAAATTAAGATTATAAGGCGTGCAGTTTTGGATTTTCCAAAGTACTTGTAAAATTTTATGCGATATTTATTAAAGTAAGCTAGTTTCATACAGAATCAGAGTTTTTTGAATACTTATGATAGCAGTCAAGCCCCGACCCACCCGGTGGTAAGGTAGAACTACACTATATGGACTCAAAGATACCCACAATAACACCAAGCTGCTGCTTATGATTTAGTTTTGCGAAAGGGAAACGAATGTAAACGGATAAACAAAACACACCGAAGGCGGTTAGATTATTGTATTCTCCTTAGTTCTTCCTAGTGTAACCTCATTTATTAATAAAATGGTCTTGGAAGAAATTTTGACATCTAACCCAAAAATTTTCAACGCAGTTTTGTCCGTGTGGTGACGGACTAAGAATACAAGTGTCACCACCCCATTCTTTCCCACGGGTGTCGTATGATAGGCGACTAAGGGAAGTAAGCAATTATCATCCATTGCATGACTGGTGGTAGGGCTGGGTACCAAGTGGGAGTACTCACTTGGTATCGGGCCCGAGCGGGTTGGTACCACCATCTCCTGTGCAACCGGCCATGAAGCACATCGTTGCGTTTTGGCTGTAGCAGGAGATAGCCGTTTATATTTTATATTTCATTTAATATCTGTGAAATGAATTGGTGAGCAGTGGCTTGACATACTCTTGGTATAGTCGAGTCCATGGGCGACGGTTACCATTTACCATCAGATGGCCCGTGGCTAGTCTGCCACTACATGCAATAAAAAAAAACCCACATGTATGCAATTCACACACGGCAGAAGTGAAACTTCTGAAAAGTAGCCTACGAGAGATTGAGATGGACATAGAGTATCAGGAGGATTAGGATAAATGTAAGGTTTATTATTTTTTACCAAGCTTAAAATGAACTCTCATTAATTCAATTTAATGGAGCATTAAAATTCATTTAATTTTTGTTTTCTGCATATCCTTCCTATCCCATCTGTTTTATCCCTTCTATACTCTCGTTATTATCCTTCCTATCCTATCTGTTTTATCCCTTCTATACTCTCTTTATTATCCTTCCTATCCTATCTGTTTTATCCCTTCTATACTCTCGTTATTATCCTTCCTATCCTATCTGTTTTATCCCTTCTATACTCTCGTTATTATCCTTCCTATCCTATCTGTTTTATCCCTTCTATACTCTCGTTATTATCCTTCCTATTCTATCTGTTTTATCCCTTCTATACTCTCGTTATTATCCTTTCTATCCAATCTGTTTTATCCCTTCTATACTCTCTTTATTATCCTTCCTATCCTATCTGTTTTATCCCTTCTATACTCTCATTATTATCCTTCTTATCCTATCTGTTTTATCCCTTCTATACTCTCTTTATTATCCTTCCTATCCTATCTGTTTTATCCCTTCTATAATCTCTTTATTATCCTTCCTATCCTATCTGTTTTATCCCTTCTATACTCTCTTTATTATCCTTCCTATCCCATCTGTTTTATCCCTTCTATACTCTCGTTATTATCCTTCCTATCCTATCTGTTTTATCCCTTCTATACTCTCGTTATTATCCTTCCTATCCCATCTGTTTTATCCCTTCTATACTCTAGTTATTATCCTTCCTATCCTATCTGTTTTATCCCTTCTATACTCTCGTTATTATCTTTCCTATCCTATCTGTTTTATCCCTTCTATACTCTCTTTATTATCCTTCCTATCCTATCTGTTTTATCCCTTCTATACTCTCGTTATTATCCTTCCTATCCTATCTGTTTTATCCCTTCTATACTCTCTTTATTATCCTTCTTATCCTATCTGTTTTATCCCTTCTATACTCTCGTTATTATCCTTCCTATCCTATCTGTTTTATCCCTTCTATACTCTCGTTATTATCCTTCCTATCCTATCTGTTTTATCCCTTCTATACTCTCGTTATTATCCTTCCTATCCTATCTGTTTTATCCCTTCTATACTCTCTTTATTATCCTTCCTATCCTATCTGTTTTATCCCTTCTATACTCTCGTTATTATCCTTCCTATCCTATCTGTTTTATCCCTTCTATACTCTCTTTATTATCCTTCCTATCCTATCTGTTTTATCCCTTCTATACTCTCGTTATTATCCTTCCTATCCTATCTGTTTTATCCCTTCTATACTCTCGTTATTATCCTTCCTATCCTATCTGTTTTATCGCTTCTATACTCTCGTTATTATCCTTCCTATCCTATCTGTTTTATCCCTTCTATACTCTCGTTATTATCCTTCCTATCCCATCTGTTTTATCCCTTCTATACTCTCGTTATTATCCTTCCTATCCTATCTGTTTTATCCCTTCTATACTCTCGTTATTATCCTTCCTATCCTATCTGTTTTATCCCTTCTATACTCTCGTTATTATCCTTCCTATCCTATCTGTTTTATCCCTTCTATACTCTCTTTATTATCCTTCCTATCCTATCTGTTTTATCCCTTCTATACTCTCGTTATTATCCTTCCTATCCTATCTGTTTTATCCCTTCTATATCTATTATATGTATGTATTTACAAAAAAATAGTATGTATATTTCTGTCTCATTCTTTCCTGGCTTCATCCTACACATTTTTGTATTTGTGTCTCTTACCTGTCGTTTTTTCCGTTGCATCCGGTTTGAAATCACAACGATTCTAAAGAAGTTTCACTTCGAAAATAAAAAAAAGTTAAAGAAGGATAGATAATCTTACTGCGGTAAAAGGGTTCTTTAAATAAAACCCTATGTCAATCCATCTGACTGGTGTGGTGTAGTAGCAGTAATGCGTTACCATTAAAACTACTTATTACCGAACCCAAATATATATAGGTACGACACATAGGTACAAATCATTCTATATTGAACACAAAGTGCGAAATTGTGAAATAGAAAGCAATAGCCACGGGTTTAAAAGTCTTGTTTTGGCTTTTTTACATTCGGGAGTACCATTTCAGATCCTCTGTCAATTAAGCTATTGTGACATTTGCTCTAGGCCATCAATTTTGTATATCATCTTCTTACTTACCGTTTTCGGTGACAACTGCACCATTTTCGGTGACGGATGTATTTGCATACATCGTGATCCCTTCATGATGTGGGCGAGCGTTTCATGGATTTGGTTGTGAATGGTTTATCAACGAATAATCAGCGTTTGACGATATGAACAGGTAAAACGAACGACTACTTCAAACATATTCTAGCTTTGATGATCATATTAAAAAAAAGTTATATTATCCGCCGGTAGAAGCGCTGATATTGTTTCATTTTTGCGATGCATCACAGTGAAGTGAAATGAAACACAGGTGGGTATATAAGTTCCTTCTCTTATTAATTTTTTTTACTAAACCTTTTATATCATGAAAAGATGATATAGCCAATCGTGAATTGACATACCATGAAATATTGAAGCTTAAAATATATGATCAGTTTTAGCAAGATTTCATCAAATAAAGGTCTGCCACATTTTGAAGTGATCAATTCTAAGATAGTAGATAGGTAATTCCTTATTCTATCTATGTCAACACTATGCCTGAACGTAATGGTTATCCTTATAGTAGACAGAGTCTTGGATGTGATCCTGATATTGCTAAGTCTTTAATGTCTATACTATACTATTATATCCTTTTAATAGCTTTTGCTTGATGTGCGACCAAATATACAGATAAACAGGCAAGAAATCCAAAAATTAATGTTTTGATAGACACCCACACATAGCCTAATACAGTAATTTTTTTCTCAAATATCTTCACTGTCTAGACACAGCTCTTTACAGCCTAAAAATAGCACAGATAGTGAACAACATGATTATAACAATATGTATAAAAAACATCAGGCCTGTATTCCCCGAAGGGGTAGGCAGAGGTGTATTTCACACCCACGACTCGCCAGCTATGTTTTAAGTCCCACGTAATAGGGGGCGAGCCTATTGACGTCTGCCGGGCACATTTCCAAATTCCGGGCTGTTACTGAGAATTTTGCTTTTTAGGAAAAGTCTCAATAACATTGCCCGACCCGGGGATCGACAAATATTTTTTTTTAATATTTTTTTTATTTTTTAGACAACATTATATACTATAAATAGATGAATGCAAAAACATAAAGCACACATGATGAATATTCATACAATCTTTATTTTTATTTTATACCTATTTAAATAATAGATACTTATTGTCAATTTTATAAGATGACGCAACAAGTCTTTTATACATATAAGAACATACACTTAATGTTATTTTTTTTTTCTTTTTTTTTTAAATGTACCCTGCATTAAGGAATAATCCTTGTATCGCGGGGGACTTAACAAACATACAATTTTACGGATATAAAGTACACCCTTAGACGCAGACAGAATAACTATTTGTGGACCACACAAAGAGTTGCCCTGTGTGGGAATAGAACCCACAACCCTCGGGCGGAAGGCCGGTATCTAAACCACTCCGCCATCTGTGCTGTCACTTATCAAGGATGTACAATAATTTAAGAAGTAAGTAAATAAATTTTGTTTTTTTTTATTTTTTATAATTATACTTTTCAAGTATTTGATGATGACATCCCCAACTTCGTCTGGTAGGTGGAAGAGACATGCCCTTTTTTTTTGTTAAGGCGGGAAAAAATGTTTCTAGCATCACCCCGTCATTCGGGGCAACGAACAGGGTAGTGTGGGGCCTGCATCCACTAAAGAAACCCGCCGTGTGCCGTCTCCCCGCCTTTATTGGCAGGCCACTCCAATTATGTTACATTCCTTCGGCGGTGAAGAGACATCCCCTATCTCTCACTTTTCGGCGGTAAGAAAACACACAACACTGAACACTTCATGGTTATAAAAACGTTGTTTCTTAATACTTGAAATAACTTTATATTAAAAAAAGATATTTTTCAATTAAGTCCGTGTCTGAGAGATAAAACTTAGATAGATGTATACAGTCAATAGTATAGAAGACTTGTAAACAAAATTCACTTTATTCACGTTCTTCTTGCTTCCGAGATTCTAAATAAATTCCATAAAAGGTAAGTTCCATTTTGATTTAGCTTTCAGCATATTGTAGAAATAATATAATATATTGTAGAAATAATATAATATATTCAATATATTTGAGATAAATAGATTAATATCTCAAATTAATTCACATGCAAGACGCTTATTAGATTTGAAATAGAATTAATATTCCTTCTTAGGTATATACTTCTTTAAAGTGCCTCTGAATATTCTTAATTTTCTTTCAGAACCTTCTTGTTTTATTTTTTTAATATATCAGGTTTTTCGGTTCCCTTTTATTATTTTCTGTCAACTAAATAGACAATCAAATTTCTCATAAATTCACCTGAAATTAAAAAATACATATTTAAATAAAAATAAAATATCAATGGTAGTCTGCCGACAAAAGTGACAGCTTAAAACAAAAAAAATCCTAAGTTATAACTAGGGTTGCCACCCGTACTTTATTACAAAATATTGTACGTTATTTATGGTAATTGTACTTTATACTTTATGAGAACAATAAAGTACGCGAAAATACTTTATTTCGCATGATTTCCCAAAACAAAACTATAGAGTTTACTGGGGCTGATGACGGTATCGATTGTTGCCGAATAGGCTCCCTCTGGAGTGGCGGTCGCCTCGGTAACGCTCATTTTTAAATGCAACCTAACCTTTAATAAACATTGTCATTTTGTCAACGTCACTTTTAAAACTTCTTGTTTGTTTTGGTTTGTTTTGTGATAATCTTTGTTGTGCAAGGAGAATTAATATTTATTAAAATTTTCTTACATGTTAACGTTAATTTAATAAAGCTGTAAAATGTTTAGAAGGCAATTGGATAGCAATTTTAGATGTTTATGAGATTATAGATAATCTTAATTAATGGATTAGAAAACCAGATCCCTTCTTTGGCTATCAAACAGGCAATTATATCCAACAGTTGTCTTCACCTGAACTCACTAGCAAAATTCATTTTAATGACACAAGCTAGTTATTTACAATTCGAAATATAAATATATTTTTAAAGTAATGTCGAATTTCATAATTTTGTAACATAGTCGAAAATTGAAATCTGCTAAAACTTAATAATATGGACTCTCTTCATGGATAAATTTCTTCATTTAATAGGTTATATAATATAAGTATTATATAAGTACTAGTTCTAAAGGTTTTGCAGAATTGACTTTATTGATACTGCACAAAAATGGCAGCATATATTATATTTAATAAGACTGATGATATTCTGATGTTTTAAGCATTTAACATGCTTAGACATATAAATAAACACAAAGGCGAAAATGTAAAATCGAAAATAACAGTCACGAGCAAACGTGATTCGATTTTTCACGATTTGATTTCGATTTCACATTTTCGCACTTTGTGTAAATTTATATGGCTAAGTATGTCATGCATGTGCTTTAAAATATATAAATAGGTATATCAAAACTGTTATAAATTGCTAAAACTAATGCCATTCAGCAAAAAGATAGAGTAAAATAAATCGTATTTTATTTTGGCACTATGTACTTTTTTTTCCTGCTTTTAATAACCTGTGTACTTTATTTTCACAAAAAAAAGGTGGCAACCCTATTTATAACAGTTATAAAAACTCTAAACCTCAGACAAAATACATTAAACAGATCTCATATGTATATCTATCTATGTATCTAAACAGTAACAAAAAATTTCGTATATTATGGACGGTCAGTATTTAGTACCAAATGTTTCGATAGATGGCGATGTACATTTGTTCTGAATGGTTTTAATTTATCATTTTTCAACGTTCAGTGGTATTATCACTTTTATGATTGAAGCTGTGCTTGTAAACCCGAGATCCATAATGGTCGTAAGACGATTACTTCTTAGCCTATTGTAGAGAACTATATTTTTTTGTGATACAAAACGAAAGACTTAAGTACAAATACAGAAGGTAAAAGAATTTGTACTGAACGTTTATACAACCTTTTCAAGTTATAAAAATATTGATATCCATACATAATCTATGTTGCATAAAGTTTGTTTAAATACCACTATTAACAAAATAGAGCATGATGATGTACAGTTTTAATAATGTTGTAAATAAAAAAAAATGTGATAAGCCGAAGGCACAAACCGACTACTCAACTACTCAAAAGGCAACATTACTTTCGTCAAATTTTTATTTCATAGTTTCTATCGTCAAGTACACAAACTACATATAGCTCTATACGCAATAAGAACAAATTTAACATTGTATTTGATATAAACGTACCTTCTATATGTGAACACAGACAATCTTCGTCAACCCTTCCATTTCCTCTTGCTACGTACATCTTTGAAGAACAATACTTTCTCCAACATTTGCCAAACAATAGAATGTCGCCTTTCAAAAGGATTCGGAAACATATTGAACTAAAATATATTGAAAACAATAAACAACTTTCTGCGCTTGAGTTTCAATCGATAATAGAGAAGACGGCTTATGTCAGTCAACTCAATGATAAGCAACATGCGAAACGCTAACTAATTCACCCGGTTTCAAGCTTAGATTTTCTCTATAATAAATAATAACCTTTTTTATTTTGTTGCGTTGCTAACATTATACATGTTGGTTGGTAATAATAAAATCCGCCTGAACATATTTGAAAATTCTATATTTAGCCTAGACTGAACGTACAAAAAACTACCTCGGTGGTGCAGCAGTAGTGTGCAATTGCTGATCATGAGGTCTCGGGTACGATCACCGGGTCAGGCAATTTTATTGAGCTTTTTTGTAAAAAGAATAATTCTCAGTAGCAGCCCGCAGTTTGGAAATGTGCCCACTAGGGTAGACCGCAATGGGCTAGCCCCCTATTACCCGGGACTTAAAGGTAACTGGTGAACCGTGGGTGTGTAATACACCTCTGCCTAACCCTTTGGGAACTACAGGCGTGATACTATGTTTTTATGTTATAATTATCTATGAGCCTAGCCCTAGACTGAACGTACAAGTTAATAGTTCAGTTTCTAAATTCTTATTTGTGTAATTTACTTGTTCCAAGCGACGAGTGTGTTGTAAAAATGTCTAAGCATGATTCTTTTGTTTATAACCAAGACTTAAAATATACATCATATTAATATACAGAACATGTGTTGTTTATAAACTTCCATCACATATTTCTCCGCTGCAGTTTAGTTTTTAGATACAAAATATAGCATGAAATTCCGTAAGATACATTATACGATAAGATAAACAAGCTGATTTATTTATACTCACTTAATATTAATATATAGGTATTCGCGAACCCAATCAGAAAAATGTATCGCAAACATACAGACATAAATTTTTATGAAGATTTTAACGAAAATTGTTTATAATGTACCATATTTTGAATTAATGAAATGGAAGTGATAACAGAGTTCAATGTGATTTTCGTAGCTGTTTACTATCGATATCATCCGGTATGTGGGTGTTATACAATATAATACTGTATTACAACATATTATATGTAGCATTGTACTGATTAGAAGTTTTGTAGTGTAGGTACTTAAGTCTTAATAAGTATTTTTTTTGAAGTAAATACTTTTTTACGCACGCTTGACTTGGGGAGTAAGCTGGTGAATGCGTGACGTGAGCGTTACGAAAAGTGTGATCGGGCGAGGCGAACGGAAGTTGAGAGGGAGATATAAGTTAGTGAAGATAGAAAAAGAGAGAGTTACGTTTCGTATATTACTGTAGGGACAATAGAGAGAGGCGAGCACACATTTTCTTTGTCTCTTTCTCATTCCATCCATCCATCAGCCTTTCGACGTCCACTGCTGGACATAGGCCTCCCCAAGAGAACGCCACAATGAGCGGTCCCGTCATGGGGGATAATGCCGTAATCGCCACGCTTGGCAGGTGGGTTGGCGATCGCAGTGGATGTTGTTAATACTCAAGGGAGTGCTGCTGCCCACTCTCCCGGTATTCCCTCAGTCGGCTCTTACGACTCCCATGGGTGGAGAAGGGGTGTAGTTTTATACCAGAGTGCAAATTAAATAGTGCCATTGGCGCTCCCCAAAAATGATCTGCATTTTATTACTTTTCTCATTTGGTCGGCCTACAATAAGTCCGCGTAATTTGTCGCGTAGTTTTCGCACATGTGTGACCACAGCAATCATGCAAGCCAACAAAGAACTTAAGTCACGAGGTATTGACCCGAACGGATGAACTTTTACGAAGTAATGTTATATTAGTTGTAAACATCCGTCAAATGTAATAATATTACCAGTGAAATATTACATTAATAATAATACGTACCTATACCATAATATTACACGTTGCTTCTACGCTCCTTCGCTCGCATCGGTGACATTTGACAGTCTTGGAAAATAATCGGGTCAGTGTTGTGACGGACTACAAGTACCAACACCACATTCTTTCGGGTGAGGAATTATCACTCACTGCATTAATGGTGGTAAGGCTGAGTACCTACTGAGAATGCTTACTCGTCTTCAGGACCGAATGGATCGGTACCATCCTCTTAGGTGTAACCAGCTATGAAGCACTTTGGTTTGGTTTGTTTGTAGCGGGAGGATAGCTCGTATTCTTTAATTTCACATCGGCGAAATGAAATGGTGAACTTAACAATTCTCATAGTATAACAATAACAGAAAACAAACAACGGTAGGTACTTCTACCGTTGTGTTGCTTATGGTGAGTGAGAGCGCCGGCGGCCCAAATCAGCTCTCTATCCTCTTCTTACCATCCTCCCTCTCTATCTCCAATCCCTTTCCTTGGAGATGGCGACGTGCGACTGATGCCTGTTGTGTTGCTGGCGTCTATAGGCTACGGTAACCTCTTACCATCAGGTGGGTCGTATGCTTTTTAGCCAGCCAGATTGTATAAAAATACAAAAAATACTTAATAATTTACTCTTCTCTCTATATCAGTGGTGTATCTTCCGTCCCGACTGAATCCATATAAATAGAAATAATACTTATATCATAATTAATATTGTAAAGAAAATTTCACTAAGTTACATGCTAGATAAGAAAAGGTCAAGAGATTATCACAAAGTATGGATAAAATTATCAATTTTTTTAGTCTTGTTATATCTTATATTCGTCATTCGTGTTATCGGCATAATCATCCATCAGCCTTTTAACGTCCACTGCTGGACATAGGCCTCCCCAAGAGAACGCCACAACGAGCGGTCCTGTGCTGACCGCATCCAACGGCTCCCCGCAGCTTTGACCAGATCATCGGTCCATCTGGTGGGGGGCCGTCCTACGCTGCGCCGTCCGATACGTGGTCGCCACTCGAGAACCTTTCGTCCCCAACGGTTATCGGTTCGTCGAGCGATGTGGCCTGCCCATTGCCACTTCAGCATGGCAACCCGGCGGGCTATGTCGGTCACTCTCGTTCTCCTACGGATCTCCGTATTACGGATTCGATCACGTAGGGAAATACCAAGCATAGCCCGCTCCATGGCCCGCTGAGTGACTTTGAGCCTTGATATGAGGCCAACATTCAGAGACCACGTCTCTGTTCCGTATGTCATCACTGGTAACACACACTGGTCGTAGACCTTCGTTTTCAGACACTGCGGAATATTGGACGAGAAGATCTTCCTTAGCTTCCCGAACGCTGCCCAGCCGAGTTGGATTCGTCGATTGACCTCTTTCTCGAAGTTGTGCCTACCTAACTGGACTGTTTGTCCCAGGTAGACATAATGGTCGACAACTTCGAGAAGCGCACTCCCGACTAGGACCGGTGCTGAAATGACATGGACATTAGACATGACTTTCGTCTTGTCCATGTTCATTTTGAGACCCACTAGTCGGGAAACCCTGCTGAGATCATTGAGCATGGTGCCAAGGTCCTCCAGAGATTCTGCCATGACTACGATGTCGTCGGCATATCGAAGGTGAGTGATGTATTCGCCATTGATGTTGATGCCGAATCCGGTCCAGTCCAAGAGCTTGAAGACATCTTCCAATGCAGCGGTGAAGAGTTTCGGGGACATAACGTCTCCCTGTCTAACACCTCTCTGCAGTTGGATCGGTCCCGTACTCTTGTCCTGAACACGGACTGACATGGTGGCGTTTCTATACAAGCACTTCAGCACTTCGATGTACCGATTGTCAATTTGGCACCGCTGAAGGGACTGCAGCACCGCCCAAGTTTCGATCGAATCGAAGGCTTTCTCATAGTCCACAAACGCCAGACACAGAGGCCGATTGTATTCTTCGGTTTTCTGTATAATCTGGCGTAGCGTGTGAATGTGGTCTATGGTACTATAGCCTTTTCGGAAACCGGCTTGTTCGGGAGGCTGGAAATCGTCAAGCCTGCGCGTGAGTCGATTTGTAATGACCCTCGAAAACAACTTATAGACGTGGCTCAAGAGCGAGATGGGTCTATAGTTCTTCAAGAGGGTTCTGTCACCTTTCTTGAAGAACAGCACCACCACGCTTCTGGTCCACGACTCTGGAACGTCGCCCCCGAGAACGACGGAATTGAACAGCCTCTGGAGAGCTTTTAAGACCGGCTTTCCGCCTGCTCTCAGAAGCTCTGTGGTGATTCCGTCGTCTCCCGGTGCCTTTCCGTTCTTTAGTTGTTTGAGAGCCATTCTGATCTCGTACAGGCTGACGTCCGGGATATCTTCGGTAAAGTGCCGAGTTAGCTTGGATCTGGGGTCTTGGACCAAGCCAACAGCAGGGCTCTGGGATCTGTACAACTGCCCATAGAACTGCTGGACCTCTCCCAAGATCTCATCTCGAGAAGAAATGATAGTGCCGTTGTTGGTCCTCAGTTTAGTCAACTGACTTTGGCCAACAGATAGATCTCTTGCGAACACTTTCGAGCCTTGGTTCCGCTCTATCGCCTCTTTAATACGGGTAGTATTAAATTGGCGAATATCGTGCCGCACAGCCTTGGAGATCTGTCTGTTTAACCGCCTTAGGCAGGACCAATCGGCTGAGGACTGGACTATCATTTCTTTTCTCCTCTCCATGAGTTTGAGAGTATGGTCCGAGAGTTTACGGTTCCTACTGACGCGACGGGTCTTGAAGTAAGTCGACCCGACCGCGTGGACAGTTTGCACGAACCTGCTGTTCATATCGCTAGCTGATTCACACTCGTCTAGACATTGGAAGCGATTTTGTAGTTCGAGCTGAAAGCTCTCGGGGTTCTGGTATTGGGCAGGTGTTGGTCGGAGCGTAGACTTCATCAAACCCGACCTCTCGACTTTTATTCTAATATTCAAGATGCCCCTGACTAGTCGGTGATCACTCCCAGTTTTAATCCTGCTGATCACTGAGACATCATTGAATATGTGTCGTTTGTCCGACAGGATGAAGTCAATCTCGTTTTTCACTGAACCATCAGGGCTAATCCAGGTCCATTTTCGCTGGGGCTGCTTCCTAAAGAAGGAATTCATCATGAAGAGGCCTTCCTTCTCTAGAAAATCAGCCAGCATCTGGCCCCTGTGGTTCCTCTGCCCAAATCCATAGTGCCCCACCTTCAGCTCATCGTCTGTCCTTTTGCCTAGTTTCGCGTTAAAGTCTCCCATAACCACCGTGAAATAGGTTTTAGACAAGTGGATGGCCTTCGAGATGTCCTCATATAGGGCCTCCACCTCGTCATCGGAGTGTGTCGAGGTCGGTGCGTAAACCTGTATGACCTTCAACGAATACCGTTTGGTTATTCTGAGTATAAGGTACGCTACCCTACTCGACACACTTTCAATCCTCTCCACGTTGCCTACGAGAGACCTGCGAACGATAAACCCGACACCCCCTTGGGACTGGTGGTCGCCCTCCCGGTGGAAGAGCAAGTTCCCGGACTGGAGGATTGTCGTGCCCTCACCCTCTCTTCGGACTTCTGACAACCCTATAATGTCCCAGTGGATCTTGCTCAATTCCTCTTCCAGCTCGGTGATTCTCTCGTCGGTCCGAAGTGTCCGAACGTTGTGCGTTACCAGGGCCAGAGGTCGTTGTTTATGGTAGCCTATCCGCGACCGGAGATTCTTCGCACCCCCTGCTCCGCCGTTACCGGGCCCGCTACCGTTAGGCCACGGAATAGCGGAGCTGCCGTGACTGAGGGCCGTTTTTTGTTGGGTGCTCATTTTTTGGGGGATATTGCCGTAATCGCCACGCTTGGCAGGCGGGTTGGCGATCGCAGTGGATGTTATTAATACTCGAGGAAGTGCTGCTGCCCACTCCCCCGGTATTCCCTCAGTCGGCTCTTACGACTCCCATGGGTGGAGAGGGGGTGGGACAATTCTAAAGCCGGCCCCACACGTTAACTGTTGTTAATTAAACATCAAACACGTTTATCCAATATATCATTATATGAGTACAGTGACAGCACAAGTGATGTTAAATGTAGACAAAGGATATAGACTCGCTACTATTTTAATACTAAGGATGACGAAAATGATGTACATATTAGGTCATAGCAAGAGTGAGCGAGACACATGCCTAAGTTTTTTATCCTTTTCGCGTATGCGCTATTTTTGTTTGGACCCAATTCAACTAGGTCCCAATAATAAGGTAACCAACCATTATTGGTATGTTTTTGTATTTGCGTAAAAAAAAAAAACATTAATCACGCTAATGTTACACGGTCTACTACAATTTAGGAGTGAGGCGTATTTATCGTAACAGTTAAATATAACAGGTTTCATAAAATAACAGACTGTAACTGTGACAAGAAAACTAAAAAAACAGTTCCTGCTCCACGTTTCACGAAATTACAATATCCAGAAGTCACAAGCTTTTCTTTATGTATGCTTATGATAGTTACCTTAGTTAGAACAAGATAAAAAATGTTACTGTGTCACTGTGATATCCTGTTATTTTCGTCACAAGCTCTTTCCTTATCTCGCATTCAATTATCAGCTTAGTTAGAAAGAGATGTACTCATGACGCAGGTTTTTTGTCCTGTTAGCCTGTTCCTGCGATTGGATACACAATATACACATACATCTTTACGCAATGACTATTCTGACCGCAATTTCTCATATTATAATCTAGTATATATCAATACTCCGCCGGCGGACCACCGAAGGAATGTAACATAGTTCCAGTGGCCCGCCAATAAAGGCGGAGAGACGGCACACGGCGGGTTTCTTTAGTGGGTGAGGGCCCCACACTACCCTGTTCGTTGCCCCGAACGACGGGGTGTGCGGTTAGGTACATATTTTCCCGCCTAAACAAAAAAAAAAGGATATATCAATACTGCGAATAAAATAAATATTTTTTACAGACGGGCAGATGCTGACTTTTATACCAGTATATTTATTAATATAGATAGAGAGTTGATATAGTATGAAATAACAGGCTGTTATTTTGTAACAGGTGCTGGAACAGTTATCTAATTGGAACGGAACAGGCGTAACAGATATGTGATTTTACCTGTTACAACCCACTCCTAATACAATGAAAGCAAAATATAAGCATAACTGCAATTTATTTTGTAGTTATCCGGCTAATAGTATACAAATTTATAATCATAGTTATCTTCTAAAAATATTCCGGTTATCATATGTGAAACTATTGCAATCTCGACACTGCATACGCTGAGAACGTGTCTTGTCTATTATATGCTCTTTCTACGTGTCTAAATAACAATTCTCTTGTCATTGGTCATGGGATTGATTCCCATATAAAACACGCACATGCACAAACTAGTGTTCGCGCAGCAGTTGAAATTCGCCCAGTCATTATTTACAGCATTTATGATTTTGCATGTTTCTCATTTTTTTTTCTTTTGATATCGCTAAAGGGAGCATTTCCTATATTAACAAAAAAAAAAGCAGTTAAACAGTCACATGTGCAAATAATACTAAATACTTTTTATTTTGACCTGCTTTTTTAAAGACAAAACCAAGCACCAAGGAATAATCCTTGTATCGCGGGGGACTTTACAAATATACAATTTCACGGACCCAAAGTACACCTAGGCTGAGAACAACCATCTATGGATCTCAAAGAGAGTTGTCATCGATCCTACAATACTCGGGCGGGAGGTCAATTTCTAAACCATTCCGCCATCTGCGCAGTTAAATATTATGCTCGTACATATACCTGTAGATAAGTAGCTTCTGCTTACTGACTTCGTTCCTGTCTCTGCACTTCAGAATTGCGTTATTAATGTAATTTAATATTCTAGAGCACATTATTTATCTCTATAAAAGTGGCCCATGAGTTTCTTGCCGGGTTCTTCTCATGAAAGGCTTTACTTCGGAATCCGGCCGCTTGTGGCGATTGCAATCGCCACTTTGTTATTGCGGATGCACTCGCCTCAGGCGCTCGTGTTGATTATTAGTGTATTCTTGACGATTTTAAGTGCTAATTAATAGGCCTATGAAATAAAGATATTTTGAATTTGAATTTGAATATTAAAAGAAACCTATACTAAAGTAACGTTCCATTTTCCTGGATTAGGTTAGATTACTATTACAAACTATATTCTTTTCTAGGCTCTGGAGTATATTTATGCAAAATTTTATGATGATTAGTTAAGTAGTAAACGCCAGTAAAGGGTTACTTTCACGTTCGCTAATGGTCAATGGCTGAAATACAACCATCTGGCGATCATTGTATGTGTTTCCACGCGTTGTACACGCTTTCAAGCGCAAAACCTTTGATACATTTATTTTATTTGTCAGAGAAAACAACATTCAGAATTTGAAACAAAAACAATATGGAGCAATTTTATTACTTTTATATTTTTGTATGCTATAATTTTATATTTTAATTTCGAATATAAAAACGATTAGCAACTAAGCTCATGAATACGTTTTTGGAGATTATTTAATATGATTGATGAAGATTCTCTTCAAAAATTTAAAAACAAATGGTTTTCTGTAAAGTCGGTTTACAGACGATAGTTTAACGTGACAACGTCATTACAAAACAAATGATTGCATACTTTTATAAACAAAACTAGCCTTTGCCAGCGGCTTCGCCGCAGCCAAAAGCTAGTTTTTCGGTTATATCTCAGGTTCCCGATATAGTAGCGGGATAAAATGTCTACTAGTTTTTAAGTCCAATCAAGGCCTTTCAAATAAAAAAAGTTGCATCAAAATCCGTTCAGTAGTTTTTGTGTGATGCGCGATCAACAAACAGACAAACAGACAAAAATTCTAAAAAAATTGTTTTGTGTTTAGACACGCCTATATAGCCTATTACAGTAATTTTTTCTTAAATATCTTAAATGTACAGACACAGCTCTGTTACAGTTTTATAATAGTATAGAAGATTGGATGCGGCGCAAGCGTACAATGAGCGTAACGGGACAATGAGACATCCTTTTTCGTGAGTGCAGCCGGCGTTAATTGATTTATAGACGTTGTCACTTCAAAAGTACATATATGTTCTACACAGCGTCGTACAATATAACAGTCATGTTGTGCCTATCTCATGATTAGCGGAAAATAAACTAGATACGAGTATATAAAGCTTTTGTGGACACAATCGTAACTAGTCTGTAGTGAAGAATGATTATCAGAAATCACATTTTTTGTAGTAGGTACTCGTAAATACATATTGTGAAGATTCTCGTTTACCTATTTTAAATTAATCGGAAATTTGGTTGGGATGCCTCAATGTCATATCGTGAATGTTCCGGCAATACAATTTATATTACATACATTATTTATACAGTACAAAAACCATGAATTTTCTCAAATACGCTTTATAAACTTAAAATAAATATTTCCTTTCTGCAACAGTAACAAGTATCTACGGACGTACTGTGAATAAAAGATATTATTTTCAGTGCGTACCTATGGACTTTAGGCAACTTGATTAAAATATCAAGGATGAATACAGACAATATCACTGTCTTATTTTTGTTATATAACACGAAAATAAAATGCGAAGTGCATCTTTGTATTTAGATATTTTTATATATATTTTTAGCATTTGACATGCTTAGCCATATACATTAAACACAAAGTATGAAAATGTGAAATCGAAAATAACTGTCACGAGCAGGATTTCAACTTGCATCTCCTGGATACCATCCTGATGCTTTGCCAATTCAGCCATCGTGACAATTGCTCATGACTGCTAATTTCGATAACACATTCATACTTAACGTCTTGGGCGACGCTAGCGCCATCTGTCGGAAGTATTTTCATACATTATACCGATCAGGAAAACTTAATTTTACAATTAAGATTTTTACCTAATAAATGACGCAACCATATAAATATTTAGATATTTTTATATATATTTTTAGCATTTGACATGCTTAGCACTATACATTAAACACAAAGTGTGAAAATGTGAATTGGCAAAGCATCTGGACGGTATCCAGGATATGCAGGTTAAAATTCTGCTCGTGACTGTTATTTCCGATTTCACATTTTCACATTTTGTGTTTAATGCATCTTTGTAATTAAATTACAAGAACGTATTGAACAAAGGAAGAAAGAAAAGTTGATATGCTTTTGAACAATTGCATGAATAATGTTCAACAACAATAAATCGACAAGAATAACATAATGTCAACAGAGTCTTATATCTCTTATGTATATAGGACAACTAAATAATAAGGTAAGGGTGTGTGGCCACCTGATGACAAATGATCACAGTAACCCATAGATATTAATGACACTATCTATTTTGATCAATATTTTTTTAATCTTTTACGTTGAGGAGAAATTAGAGAGGAGATGAGAAAAGTTTTAGGCCTCTAGCGATCACACTGTTCAAGTAAAACAAAATGTTTTAGTTGCAGAGCCTTGCTGATCCCAACATGAATGAAACCGGCTTGATCGGGGAAATACCACCCCCACACACAAGATCAAAGTGAAACAACGTATCGTAAATCCCCAACAGAAAATCAGCGCAGGTTTTACGAACTGCATTATGCTGAGTTGGGGTCGTTTTGCAACGTGCCACTACTTTTACTATGTAAATTGATTATATTATGTTTGTTTACCGTTGCAATAAATACTTTCTTTCTTTCTTTATTTAAATATAGTATCCTACATGTCCTCTCCTTATCTTTTCTATCCACCTCCTAACTCTTTCCTTGGAGATAGCGATGCGTGAGTAATACCTCTGGTGTTGCTAGCGTCTATAGGCTACCGTAACCACATACCATCAGGTGGGGCGTAGGTATGCTTGATTGCCACCTACATATTATAAAAACATTATAGTAAGAATAAGTACCTACCAAAAAGCTGATATTATTTCCAGAGAGTTCTGTGAGAGTAATACTAGCCGGATTAGTCAGGCCTGTTCTTGCTGGATCTGGATCTAGTACTCAAAAGATCCCTCACAAGTGTCTTAATGACTTGGATAATTAACCAACAAATAGGATCGTGAGTTTTACGTAATCATCACAACTTTTATTAACCTAGTTTAATGGAAGTGGCTCGTTATATCAGTGTTTTATATTACATTCTTAATTACAAAATTAGGTGATTGATAAGCGCCGTGTCTTAATTTATCTGTTCTAAAAACATAATAATTTTACAATAGTATGTCCTACTATTGTAAAATTTCATCATCATTTCTTTGATTAGATAATATTCATGAGGTAATATCTATATAAATAAAATAACAGAGGTCTGTCGTTGTCCGCGGATCACGAAAATACTACTGGATATATTTTCATTCATTCTATTATAAAGCTGTAACAGAGCTGTGTCTCGACGTTTAAGATATTTAAGAAAAAATACTTTATTAGGCTATATAGACTAAGTAATTCTGAACACATAACAAGTTTTTTTGTCTGTTTGTTTGTTTGATTGTGCATCACGCAAAAACTACTAAATGGATTTTGATAAAACTTTTTTACTTGATAGCTCTTGATTATAATTAAAACTGGTATACATTTTATCTCGTTACTATATCGGGAACCTGAGATATAACCTAAAAAATTCAGCTCAATCGAAAACCGGAAAGTGTGTCAAATTTAACTTGCAAGATTTGAACGGAACAAGTAGGTACAATAAAAGCGTCGCCACGCTAACAACCGATTTTACCCTTCTTCCGCATTAGATGTTTCACATCAAAAAAAGGAAGCACATGTTTTGGCAAGAGTGAGAGAGACACATGTATAAGTTTTTTATCCTTTTCGCGTATGCGTTATTGCACGCCTCATAAGCGAAGCGTTGAGGTGGGTATTACTCTCGCTTCATGCAGAACAACTGATTTTTCAAACTTAAAATGTCTCTATTTATCATAATATTGCACTTGTAAAATAATATATACACACACAATCAAGAAAAAACACTATTTTGAACATTCATGATATTTTTGATGCCATTTTTGTTATTTAAACTAATTAAAAAACTGTTTAAAAAAGTTCTGTCCTGGACGTCTCTGTGCTGTAGGTATGTTCAGATAATGTATGTTAACACGATAACGACCGAAATACTTTACTAACCGAGTATTTTTTTTTCTTTTACGATTCAGTATAATTACGAATGGAACCCTATTACTTTTCACGGTCTGATTCAATGTGGTTTAATTGTTATGAAATAAATAAAAAAATAGTGAATATTTACGCTCGACTCGACACTACTAAAACCAGCGCTATCCTTATATCGTGAGAACTAATTCTAGAGACCAATATAGAAGTACTTCTTAAAATTAGCGCTAGATTTGGCTTAAAATGTATTAGAACATGTAATATTAGCGTATATAACGTGATTAACGAAGGATTTTTTTACGTAAATACAAAAACAAGCTTACATACCGATGACGGGCCGGTTTGTCACCTTATTGTTGGAACCCAGTTGATTGGGTCCAAATTAAAATACTTTGGAAAATCCAAAAGTGCACGCCTCATAATCTTCATTTTTCACAATAAAATTGATTATTTGACAAGTAACTAATAATGTATTGGTCTTACTAAGTAGTTTTCAATAAATCACATAGATAGCGCTAATTTCAAAAAGTACTGTGGTTTTCATGTCTTATACGCCATCTAGAGCTAATTTTAAGAAGTACTTATATATTGATCTACCTCTCAGTTCAGGGCTGCGCGAACGCCAAGGCCACGCAAAAAAAAATATGGAATGTAAAATATGTATTTTTCATGTTTTATAACGTTGGTGTGTTATTATTTACGTGTGTTTAGTGTTTTTAATTATTGTTATGGATAAAATAGTTATTATACTTGACAAATATCATCAGTTCGTCAAGCAAAGGTAAGAACTTTCTTTTAACAAAAATCAATGTACCGGCCGGGCTAACCGCGTTCTGTTGACGATAGTAAAACCACCGGTGGCTATGCGTACGTAAAAAGGTAGTTTTCATGAAAGGCGCTGGTTTTGGCGTCGCGTCGAGCGTAAATATTCAGTATTTTTTTGTTTATTTAATAACAATTAAACCACATCGAATCAGAACGCGAAAAGTAATAGGGCTCTATTTCTAATCATAATAATTCGTAAACGAACAAAAAAGACTCGATTAGTAAAGTATTTCGGTCGTTATCATGTTAACGTACATTACCTACAACTCACGGACGTCCAAGCCAGATTTTATTCAAACAGTTTTTTAACTAGTTTAAATAACAAAAATGGTATGAAAAATATCATGAGTATTTAGATATTTTTATATATATTTTTAGCATTTGACATGCTTAGCACTATACACTAAACACAAAGTGAAAAATGTAAAATCGAAAATAACAGTCTCGAGCAGGATCATGAAGTTTGTCGAGCGTGCTTGGTCATACCAAAGGATAGCACAACATTTAAGTTGTTCAAAAACTATGGTGTGCAATGCAGTGCAACATTTCAGGCGCTATAACACAGCTTTAAATGTGTCCAGAACAAAATGATCGAGAAAAACAACTCCGCAAGAAGATAGAATGATAACCAGGTTAGCTAAGAAAGATCCGTTTCTAGGCTCTATTTTAATAAAACACGAAGTGTTTTGGGCAGACGAAAGAGCCGGTATATCGGCGAGGACCGTTTGACCACGTCTGGTAGAAGCAGGGTTGTTCGGAAGAGTGGCTCGCAAAGTACCGTTGTTGAAGAAAGAACATAGAAATGCTCGTTTGGCGTTTGCACTTAAATATATATATTTAAATGTATACATTGGACCTACGCCCAACGGCAACGTATTATTCTCTAACGAGACCAAGGTTAATTTGATTTCTTCAGATGGAAGGCAATATGTACGGCGACCTGTAAAAGCGGAAATGAATCCAAGATTCACAAAAAAAACGGGTGTATTTCACCGGTGGAAACATTAAAATGTGGGGTTCATTTTCTGGACGTGGAGTGTGGGACCTATGAGGAAAGTTCAGGGTAACTTAGACCAACATCAATACAAGGCAATTTTGGAAGAAACTATGCTTCCCTATGCTAAGGAGCATCTCCCTATTATATGGACGTTTCAGCAGGATAACGACCCGAAACATACCACCCGTTCAGTCATGTCGTTTCTTACCAGACAGTCAGTATCGGTGCTAGATTGGCCAGCAAATAGCCCGGACCTCAACCCAATTGAGCACCTTTGGCACGAAATTAAAGAAAACGTTGCCACTTATTGTACTACAACTTTAGATGAACTTAATGAAGCTTTTTGTGAGGCATGGGCAAATATTCCTGTCGAAACATGTCAGAAACTGATAATGTCTATGCCACATCGGTGTCAAGTTACTAACAAAGGTTTTGCTACTGGGTATTGATTTTACACGTAATAAAATGGAGCTATAGATATTATAATACTGCAGATTATTAGTTTTGTTTAACTCTATTTTTCATTATACTTTACTGTCCTTAATTAAATGTCCAGCTACAGAATTGTACCTTAAAATTTAATACATGTTTAACCTTTGGTATTAAATACTTTTATCTATTTATTTAATCTTTTATTTACAGCCAAAAAAAAAAATGCATGCAAACAATAGGTGCTGAGAATTCAATAGGGTTTTATATTTATATGTACATAACCGGTTATAGCTCTTCACTATCTTGAATGTCCCTAATTAGTTGACCACTACTGTATATTATTATAATAAATAAAGCGATAATTAATGTAATGTAGAGTGATGTATTAATATTCCGAAGTCCATGCGAACGGAGTCGCGGGTAATATCTAGTGTATTATAAGTTTATTATAAACCAAGGCTGTGTTTTGTTCTTATATCCTTCTACTTCAACCTAAATTCATTACGGAGCTATAATATAAATATGTTTCGCACACATCCCGTAAGATTCTTGACCGTAAAGAATCTCATATGGGTCGTTAGGGTCACTTACAGGATCACATAACGGGGGCATTCCAAAAATGTTGTCGCATTACTTATAATCAGGATCGGGGTCGAAAGTTATGGCTCCAAGGTCAAAAAATTGGCGTAATAACACAGAAATCCTCGTGAGGTCATGTAATAGATGGACAAAGCTCGTCTGTAGTTGTCTGCTTTACTTTTTTTTAAATATTGGCACGATATGAGCTTCTTTTCACATCCCGGGGAACTCACCTTCACTAAGTGAACGATTTAATATTATTAATAAAGAAGTGACTACAGATTTCACACATTTGGAAATTTAGAATAAAGAACCAATTATTTGTGACATGTGGAAAAAGATAACTTTAGTGCGAGCGGGAATCGAACCTGCATCCCTTCCAATTCGGGTAATTGCTTAGTAGTTAGGCCGTGTAGGGCTGGCTTTAGATTTGTCCCACCCCTCTCTACCCACGGGAGTCGCAAGAGCCGACTGAGGGAATACCGGAGGAGTACCGGAGGCAGTAGCAATCCCTCGAGTATTAACAACATCCACTGCGATGGCCAACCCGCCTGCCAAGCGTGGCGATTATCCCCCATGACGAGACTACTCGTTGTGGCGTTCTCTTGGGGAGGTCTATGTCCAGCAGTGGACAAAAGGCTGATGGATGTATGGATGCTTAGCGGTTAGAGCACTTCCACATTTCAAGTGCTAACATACAGATAAAAAAAAAACATTTGGAAATGATGATAAGGGGTGTTTTCCCTTTGTGACGTTAATTGTTTTAGAGCTTTTAACACCTGGTTTTTCGAAATTGCCTCTTTTCTTTCGAAGTTACTTGCCTCGATATCATGATGACAATAATCAAAGACCACGTTTATCTAATTATGAAAACAATTTTCCAGTTCAAGTGCCTGTTGAAAAGCCTGTAGCAATTGATTTACAATTTCAATAGACTTGAGATATTTTATTAGGCATTCGTTTTAAAAATACCTTTATTCTAAATTGTACGAGAACATTTCAAACATCAAAGCGGCAAATTGGACTTTGTGTTGAAAGAATTTTGTGTCAATAAGGCAATTAAAAATTTTATTGCCTTATTTGACACGAAATTCTAAAGAGTGAAGAAGGAAAGCATTAATTCAAAGAAGGTATTCAATTAAGTTAAACCGATTAAAAAAACCTTTTTAATTACAAAAAGAGTAGCAAATGCGCATATTGCCCGTATACCTATTATACATACCCGCTATGTAACATAAACCTATGTAAAGAGTACTAGCTATATCTATCTTAGGGACAGATATTAGTACCACTGAAGAAATGTTTTTTTAACTTCACGCTAAGAAATTTTTCGAAAATCGAGTTTTCAACGGATGTTGACGTTTTGAGGTCCTAGGAAACATCCCCGAATGTTTCCGCGATGATGTCCGTATGTGTGTGTGTGTCTTTTAAACGGTTTTATCAATCAATTTCACAAACTAATCAGGGGGGTTAGGCAGAATCTTATATCTCACATGTCGATCGTATCATGATCACTGTGATTGGTTGATCACGCGTCGGTTTTTGCTCTTAACATCAAAAAGCCATTCGTTCGTGAGATATCGTTATCGAAAAAAATTTAAAAAAAAGTTTTTTTCAGAATTTCTATGAAACCTAACTGATGGTAAGTGGTAACCGTCGCTCATGGACTCAACTATGCCCAGAGTATTGTCAAGCCACTGCTCACCATTTCATTTCACAGATATGCAATGAATGAATTAACGGCTATATCCTTCTACGACCAAAACACACCGATGTGCTTCATGGCCGGTCACACGGGAGATGGTGGTACCAACCCGATCGGACCCGATAGCAAGTGAGTACTCCCACTTGGCACCCAGCCCTGTCACCAGTAATGCTATGGGTGGTGAAAGAATAGGGTGGTGATGCACCACACGGACAAAAATGTCACACAAAAATGTTCCACTGATCCGCCAATACAGGCGGAGAGATGGCACACGGCGGGTTTATTTAGTAGATGAGGGCCCCACACTACCCTGTTTGCTACCTCGAACGACGGCATGTGCGGTTAGGTAAATATTATTTCCCGCCATAATAAAAAAAAAATTAAAAAAGATAATACTTTCTAACATTTACGCAAATTTCACACATTTTGAAATAAAACTACGTTTACGGAATCTATCGCGTTTACTTGATTTTTATGCTATCCCGACGTTTCGAATACTTTACAGCATTCATGATCACGGGTGGACTTAGATGGTAGATGTCCAAAGTAAAAAAAAACTACCTACTTAAAAATTTTAATTGGTAGTTTGTGGTAGAATTTTTAAGCACAAAATATAAAGAAAAAATTTTATAACCTAAAGGAGTATTATACTTATTTTATTACACTAGCTTAAAATCTCATACATTGTAAGCATAAAACTTAGAGTAGATATTTTTAATTGTGATTCTAAACGAATATTATGTAGGTTGAAATAAATAAACCAAAAATTTGTAAAAACATATTACATTACTGTGGACATCTACCATCTAAGTCCACCCGTGATCATGAATGCTGTAAAGTATTCGAAACGTCGGGATAGCATAAAAATCAAGTAAACGCGATAGATACTGTAAACGTAGTTTTATTTCAAAAAATTAAAAAAGATAAGACATAGGCTTGCCATTACCACCAGAAATATCAGACACAACTCACAACAAAATCATTTAATGCGACCTAAGTCGTAAGATAAATGTTTTTGTAATTGTAATAAGCATAACAACACACAGTAATTTTAATCAGTAGTCCTAATAAATACAATTTGTTTGTATTTGTATTTACGCTCTGAAATTATGTTACAAAAATTCACGTATATGTAAATATGAAAGTTTGTATGTTTAGATGTTTGAACTTTTGTTACTCAATCCTGCAAAACTGCCTAAACAGATTTCGATGATATTTGGCACACAGATAGTTTATTACTTGGATTAACACAGAGGATAACCTGAAAAATGTTAGGTTTCTGAGGATAGGTATATTTCCATAGAGCTATTGTGTGTACCATAGAGTGAACTCGTACTTATAATGATGAAATTCTGAGGTCCACCAAGATGAACTCGCGAGCAGCAGCTAGTTGACTATATTGCACGCCTCATAAGCGAAGCGTTGAGGTGTGTTCTACTCCCGTTTTATACGGAACAACTGATTTTTCAAACTTAAAATGTCTCTGTTTATCATATATTGCACTTGTAAAATAATATCTACACAGGACAGTAAAGTATAATGAAAAATAGAGTTAAACAAATCTGCAGTATTATAATATCTTTAACAGCCCCATTTTATTACGTGTAAAATCAATACCCAGTAGCAAAACCTTTGTTAGTAATTACCGCTTGACACCGATGTGGCATAGACACAGCACCGATACTGACTGTCTGGTAAGAAACGACTTGACTGAACGGGCGGTATGTTTCGGTTCGGGTCGTTATCCTGCTGAAACGTCCATATAATAGGGAGATGCTCCTTAGCATAGGGAAGCACAGTTTCTTCCAAAATTGCCTTGTATTGATGTTGGTCTAAGTTAGCCTGAACTTTCCTCACAGGTCCCACTCGACATCCAGAAAATGAACCCTACATTTTAATGTTTCCACCGCCATGTTTCACCTGTTTTTTTTGTGAATCTTGGATTCATTTCCACTTTTACAGGACGCCGTACATATTGCCTTCCATCTGAAGAAATCAAATTAACCTTGGTCTCGTCAGAGAATAATACGTTGTCATTGGGCGTAGGTCCAATGTCCAAATTTACGTGCAAACGCCAAACGAGCATTTCTATGTTCTTTCTTCAACAACGGTACTTTGCGAGCCACTCTTCCGAAGAACCCTGCTTCTACCAGACGTCGTCGAACGGTCCTCGCTGATATACCGGCTCTTTCGTCTGCCCCAAACACTTCGTTTTTTATTAAAATAGAGCCTAGGGATCTTTCTTAGCTAACCTGGTTATCATTCTGTCTTCTTGCGGAGTTGTTTTTCTCGATCTTTTTTTTTCTGGACACATTTAAAGCTGTGTTATAGCGCCTGAAATGTTGCACTGCATTGCATACCATAGTTTTTGAACAACTTAAATGTTGTGCTATCCTTCGGTATAACCAACCACGCTCGATAAACTTCATGATAATTTTTCGTAGTGTTGGATCGCAACTTTTATTTTTACCCATTTTTCTTCAAAATAATTCTCAAAACTATTAAAAATCTGGATTGCCGCCAAAACCAAAGAGCATATAACACTACGTCAAAACTACCACAAAACAATAAGACAAGAAATAAAAAAGTATTAAGATTCAAATTCTGAAATTAGAACGCAATACCTCAGTGTCCCTAATTAAATGGCCAGCCAGCATTCTTTGAACAAATACACTATAACTATAACACTATTATAATCTATCAGCTATACTGTAAAGAGGTTTAATGTTTAAGAAGTTGTTATTGTTTGTATAATCGGGCATATCAATGACTAATTATACTTACATGTAAAAGATATGGAATAAATAGCCATTGGCAATGAGCAGGCCACATCGCTCGACGAACTAACAACCGTTGGTGAAAAAAGGTTCTCGAGTGGCGACCACGTATCGGACAGCGCCGCGTAGGACGTCCCCCCACCAGATGGACCGATGATCTTTTCAAAGCCGCGGGAAGCTGTTGGTTGCGGTCGGCATAGGACTACTCTAGGTGAGAATATTACCACTCAACCTCCTAACATATATATAGGTCAACAAATACTCTTTGTTGATAGAGTTTACATTCTAGTATCTTGACATAAATCAAGATTTAAATTTGTTATTGTTGATATAAATCGACTGATGTTTATTTTTATTTGTTGCATACTTACTCGTACTAGTCTGTGATCGTTGTTTATTATTTGAGAAGGGAAGCATCTGATTTTCCCTAGGTATCCTTAAGGTCTGTGAGGAGACCCATGTCGTGCGGTGTCCCGCAGGGTTCGGTTCTAGGGCCGCTCCTGTGGGACATCGGTTACGACTGGGTGCTACGATGTCGGCTCCCCCCTGGGCTGGCGGTCATCTGCTATGCGGATGACACGCTGGTCGTGGCCCGGGGCGGAAACTTCGAGGAAGCGGCGTTCCTGGCCACCTTAGGGACCTCGGAGGTGGTCAGGAGGATCGGGGCGCTGGGGCTTAGGGTGGCCCTGGACAAGTCGGAGGCCCTACTTTTCCATGGGCCCCGACGTCGGCCACCTGCTGGCGCCTCAATCACGGTGGACGGGGTCCAAATTGGGGTGAAGGCCCAGATCAAGTATCTGGGCCTGGTGCTGGATGGGCGGTGGCGCTTTCGCGAGCACTTCCGCCAACTGTCCCCGAGGCTAGTCGGCGCAGCGTCCGCCCTTGCACGGCTTCTGCCGAATATGGGCGGACCCAACAATGCGTGCCGACGGCTTTATGCGGGGGTAGTCCGGTCGATGGCGCTGTACGGTGCACCTGTGTGGGCGGAGTGCCTGGACGTGCCAAACAGGGCTCTTCTGTGGAGACCACAAAGAGTCGTCGCGTCCAGGCTCATACGTGGATACCGCACGGTGTCGACGGAAGCGGCCTGCGCGTTGGCCGGAACCCCCCCGTGGGACTTGGAGGCGGAGGTGCTCGCCGAAGTGTATCGGCGGACGTCGCAAGAGCGAGAGGTGGGTGGTCGTCCCCCACCCAGGGAGGTGGCCAGGTGGCATGGCGATGCCCGCCGTGCTGCCATGGCCAGATGGAGGACACGGCTGGAAGCGCCCCGAGCCGGTCTCTGGACCGTAGGGGCGCTCCAGCCTGTGCTGGAGGAGTGGGCGGGGCGACGGCACGGAGTCCTTACCTTCCGACTGGTGCAGGTGCTGTCGGGGCACGGTTGCTTCGGCAGATATCTGCACATAGTTGCAAGGAGGGAAGCGACTCCGGGCTGTCACCATTGTGGCTGCGACGAAGACACGGCGCAGCACACGCTCGAGTCGTGCCCGGCTTGGGGCGGGCAGCGCCGTGATCTCGTCGCGGCAATAGGGGGGGACCTCTCGCTGCCGAGCGTCGTTAGAGCGATGCTTGGCAGTGACAGGAATTGGGCCGCGGTCGCTGCCTTCTGCGACGATGTCATCTCGCGGAAGGAAGCGGCGGAAAGGGCCAGGGAGGCTGATCCTTCCGCAGACCCGAACCGCCGCCAGCGACTGGGGCGGCGCAGGCGTGAGTATTTGCGCCTAATGCCGCCCTAGCTGAGGCTGCGGGTGGTTGGACCGGGGAACGTCCGCCACCCGCAAGGCCTCCCGCGAAGTTGCGATGCTCCGTGTGTGGGTGCGTCGCTCAGTAGAGGGTACCCGAAAGGGTAAGCCGTCGGCGGACCACCGAAGGAATGTAACATAGTTCCAGTGGCCCGCCAATAAAGGCGGAGAGACGGCACACGGCGGGTTTCTTTAGTGGGTGAGGGCCCCACACTACCCTGTTCGTTGCCCCGAATAACGGGGTGTGCGGTTAGGTAAATTTTTTCCGGCCTAAACAAAAAAAAAAAAAAAGGTATCCTTAAGGTCCAATTATCCAAGTTCTTTGTACTAATTTTGTAGTACCCAAGTTAATGTATTAGTGTTGTCAGTTTTTCATATAGTAATCGAAGTGAGATATTTATATTCATCGTGTATTATAAACTGAGTAGAGTTCGGTGTATTATTTAACTACGGAACACGCAGTCGAGACATGGGACTCAACAAAAGGAGTATTCCGATTGTACTATAATTATACCATAAACCCCATAACATAACGCGTAACGAACAAACAAACTCACTTTTGCAATTTATAATATTACTATATTTTGCCTGCGACTCCACTCGCGTATACTTGATTGGTGGCAGAATATAAACCTGAGACACATTAATTATTTCTATATAACAATAAATATCACACTGGAACTATGAATTATCCGGGATGAAAACTAGCCTTTTCTGTTATTAGTAATTTCTGGGCTTCAGGCTATATGTATGCAAAATTTCATGATGACTGGTTCAGTAGTTAAGTGTCAAAGCGTAACAAACAAATTTATAAACTAATAAACTCACTTTTGCATTAAATAGTATTTGTGAGGATAGTAAGGTTAACTTTAATTGACCAAACGTATGGCGAATTAGTTAATATATTGACTGAGAACTTTGAAACAGCCATACTTATATGTAAGAGTATATTGTGTGTTATAATATTATAATCATTGCCACGATACGAAATCTCTAAACATTTCTCCTGCTAGTATCACCTGGTTCGATTCCTATCTCCGAGGGCGTTCGCAGTGCGTGCGTCTTGATGATAATTTCTCTGAATGGAGTAACCTTAGTGTGGGTCTACCTCAAGGGGGGGTTCTCTCTCCTCTCTTATTCTCTATTTTTATAAATTCTGTCACAAAGCTCATATCTTCAAATTTTCATCTTTATGCGGATGATCTGCAATTGTATTCACACTTCACAGAATCTGACGCTCCATCAGCCCTCACTGCAATTAATAGTGATTTAAGTCGTATAGATACGTGGGCTAATCTTAAATCCTAACAAATCCCAGGCCATAATAATAGGCAGCCGACATTTCCGTAGTAGGTTGCAAGTTTCTTCACTGGTGCCTATTACTCTGTCTGGGACTTTGATTCCATTGTCGGATTCTGTTAAAAATTTAGGAATTGTTATTGACACCACTTTGTCATGGAACAGACAAGTTAATGAGGTCAGTAAAAAAGTATATTATACCTTTCATTCATTGAAAAGCCTTCAGTATTTCTTACCCTTGAAAACAAAAATTACTCTTGCTCAATCACTTATTCAACCCATTATTGGCTACGCAGATGCCTGCTATTTGGATGCCACCGAGGAGCTCATAGATAAGCTTGAGAGGCTGCAAAACCTGTGTATACGCTTTGTGTTTAATCTTAAAAAGTACGATCATGTCTCCCACCTTCGCAAGGAACTCAAGTGGCTCCCAATCCGCCTTCGCAGGAACACTCGTTACACAACCCTGATGCTCCTTCTTATCTGCGTGAGCGGTTTTCCTTTGCCCGGTCTAATGATGCGACCTGCAGGACTAATCTTCGCACTATGCTAAAATTCCCTACACACAAAAGTGATTTTTATTCTTATTCTTTTTCGGTGCATGCGGTTAAACTGTGGAATGAACTCCCATCCAGCATTAGATAATCTACCACTACCTCTTCATTCAAACATAAGGTTCGTCAACATTATCTGTTAACTATTCCATAATCTATACCTAAATCTTTCATCATTACTATATATTTAAGTATATTTTATTGTATAGTTACGTATCATTCAAATATTTATGTAGTTATATGTTACATATGTATGTATGTATATTTACTATATGTATTAATATAATATATGTATGTATATCTATCCTACACACAATCCTATTTATAATATTCACGCTATCCTCTCGCTGGTCTGCTGGAAGAGATTTCTATTAGAAATAAGTAGTACCTTTATACTATTACTATATTTATTCGTTCTTGTATTGTGGTTAAGATATCTGTGTGTACATAAATAAATAAATAAAATACGAGTACATAGTCTGGCCATAAATAATATCACAATTTTAAAAAAATATTACATTTGAATTTGGAACCTGTCATTCTTAAATGAATAGAATAGGTACTCGTATTTTCTCATTTTCGTGCCAATATGTGTTAATTATTATTCTTATGATATTAAAATGGAGTGGAGTGTTGAAAACACCTACCTACCACCTACACCACCTACACTACCACCAAAATCCTTATTAGTTTTCCCGCTTTTTGTTGAATAACATTATAAAGTTATTAACTTCATTTCGCCTTTGAAATAGGTTTTTGTAAACTGAGCGGAACACTGCCTCGCTACTGCCTTTGTAGTCTAGCGGGAGTGTACTGCCTTTGTAGTCCAGCGGGAGTGTATGTGACCGCAAATAATGAGGGCTCGGATTTCGGTTCAAGCCAGCAAATGCTTATCAGTCAAAAATTCTCAGTATCTACAGTTATGAATTTGGTAGTGTTTCAATCTCTGATGATGTCGGAATACCGCCCTATCGGACTAAGAGAGAAAGAGTATGGAAAGTGCGCTTGTGTTAGCGCACACAGTTGTGCAATATGAAATATCCTGCGTAGGTAATTGCACTATAATATCTACAGACTAGCATTTTTTTTTCCTTTAAGAAGACAACCCCCTGCACTAACATAAAGTGCGAAAATGTGAAAAATGTGAAAGAGTCACGACCAGGATTTGAACCTTCTCCTGGAATACCGTACAGACTATAAATAAAGGACAACGGTCGTAAACTTAACTTTACTAAATCCACTCAATTTCCATGCAATTCAGTTCTCGACTCTGTTGAAATTCGTATTCTGACACATCAAATGCTGAATTACTGAATGGTTTATTTACAGCAAAACGTTATGTCAAATATGTCAAATGTGAGTTCGTAATACGGTTAAATAATTGACCTCCAGTCAATATCCGTTCTGCAACCACATGACCACTGGCTGGCTGGATTAGCGAGATAAGTATACGAAATTGCAAGGCAGTTCACTTTACGGCGTAAACTGCCTGGAAATAAGAGATTGTATTACGCCTGCAGAGGCGCCTGCCTTTTTTATTTTTTAAATATGGAAAGATCCTGTGGTATAGCTATTTTTGTATAGACATTATTTAGGTCTTTTTTTAAGACAACTCCCCAACCGACTGGTTCTGGAACCTAAAACCTTACACAGAGAATATAAAGAAACATTTTACATAAAAACTACTACACAACCACTCACTAAACATCAAAAGTAACATAGTCTCAGATATTGCCAATATATAGGAATAATATTATAGTTCAACTTTATTAATCGCAAGTGCGTGCCGTTGCCGACTATTCTGCCAATGACTGTCGCAGTGGAGACACGTGTGTATAATTTCAATTCAATTATTTTCTTTTGTGTATAATTTCTAAATAAAATATCTTCAGATTACATTGGAACTAGATGTGAACGATTTTGAATTTAAAAGAAAAGGAAAATAGTTTATGGTTTCATTGTACGAACAAAGTAACTTGTTAATTCAATTTAAAATTGAAGGAAACCTTTTAAAAAATAAATACTGGGTATTTTGTGCAGAAACTAAATCAGTTAAATATATTTAAATTAATCTATACTATTATAAAGCTCTAATAGAGTTGTGTCTGTACATTCAAGATATTTGAGAAAAAAACGCTGTAATAGGCTATATAGGCGTGTATAAACCCAAAACAATTTCTTTTAGAATTTTTGTCTGTCTGTTTACCTGTTTGTTTGTTCGCGGATCATGCAAAAACTACTGGACGGATTTTGATGCAACTTTTTTTATTTGAAAGGCCTTGATTAGCCTTTAAAACTATTATACATTTTATCCCGCTACTATATCGGGAACCTGAGATATAACCGAAAAACTAGCTTTTGGCTGCGGCGAAGCCGCTGGCAAAGGCTGGTCCAATATAAAACTATATAGATTAGATAATTCTGACTTTACCCTAATAATATGAGTTCATTTAAGTTAATGAAATTCATTTCATATATTATATCCTACAACAATAACTATTTAAATAATAATATACTTAAAAAAAAATTAAGTTAATAAGGTTTAAGCAGAAAATAGTACATAATAATACTTAAAAACATTAAATTCTAATATAAGCGATTGCTGATCATGAGGTCTCGGGTTCAATACCCAGGTCGGGCAATGTTCGCCCCGGGCTGGTCTCTGGACCGTAGGGGCGCTCCAGGCTGTGCTGGAGAAGTGGGCGGGGCGACAGCACGGAGTTCTTACTTTCCGACTGGTGCAGGTGCTGTCAGGGCACGGTTGCTTCGGCAGATATCTGCACATAGTCGCAAGGAGGGAAGCTACTCCGGGCTGTCACCATTGCGGCTGCGACGAGGACACGGCGCGGCACACGCTCCAGTCGTGCTCGGCTTGGGACGGGCAGCACCGTGAACTCGTCACGGTAATAGGGGGGGACCTCTCGCTGCCGAGCGTCGTCAGAGCGATGCTCGGCAGCGACAGGAATTGGGCCGCGGTCGCTGCCTTCTGCGAGGAGGTTATCTCGCGGAAGGAAGCGGCGGAGAGGGCCAGGGAGGAGGATTCTTCCGCTGACCCAAACCGTCGCCAGCGACTGGGGCGGCGCAGGCGTGAGTACTTGCGCCTATGCCGTCCTAGCTGAGGCTGAAGGTGGATGGACCGGGGAACATCCGCCACCCGCAAGGCCTCCCGCGAATGTGCGACGCTCCGTATGCGGATGCGTCGCTCAGTAGAGAGTACCCGAAAGGGTAAGCCGCCGGCGGGCCACTGAAGTAATCCAACACAGTACCAGTGGTCCGTCAACTCAGGCGGAGAGACGGCACACGGCGGGTTTCTTTAGTGGGTGCGGGCCCCACACTACCCTGTTCGTTGCCCCGAACGACAAGGTGTGCGGTTAGGTAATTTTTTTCCCGCCTAAACAAAAAAAAAGTTCGGGCAATGTTATTAAGGTTTTTCGTAAAAATATAAATTCTCAGTAGCAGCCCAGTGTTTGGAAATGTGCCCGGTAGACGGCAATAGGCTCTAGGACTTAAACATAGCTGGCGAATCGTGGGTGTGTAATACACCTCTGCCTACCCCTTCGGGGAATATAGGTGTGATGCTATATTAATTACGAACTCTATGTTTTATCAAATATTTTCAGTATTGAACAGTGAAATATCAAACAAGTAGATTTCTTGTTTTAATTTAAAAGTTTTAATTCGATTTCATTAAATAGGTAGTCGTTTAGACTAATTCGTCGAATTGATTATTTATTTAAATCAAATTCTTATATGTTATGGTCATTACTAAATTAACTTTGTTCAGGTGAATTACCTTTTTGTTAAGCTTGTTATTATAACGATTTAGAATGGAGTATCCAAATTTACCCGCGAATTAAACAATTGTTTTCCCACAGAATAAAATTTTCAGTACAAAATGTATTGACACAGTTTTTATAGTCCAGGTTCAGGCACTGTTTTATCGAAAAGGTTTAAAGAAAAATATTTTTTTTCTTATGAATCGGCAAGTTTTTGTTCTTTTACTTCTAATACTCGTATTACTATTGAAAATCATACAATATGTTAGTATTAATTTTATATGAATAAAGTTATATTATTATTAATTTTTGATATTAAAATAGTTTTATAATAAAGTATTTGTAAGTATTTAATTTTTTACCTTAATTGTGCAGTTTTGCTCGCTTTTCCCCTAAAAGATAATAGGTACATTATTTGATTAAAAGTCCAACAGGCCAACTAATTCCAACAACGTTATTGACTTGTGCTGTAATTACGGCCAATTTTTTATCATTGTAATTTAGAGGTCAGACTAAAACGGTTAACCTTAAAATTGTAGTTAGTCTACTTTACCATGAGCTATGACGTAAATAGCACCCATTATTTGTTTTTGTTACATTTTTTGCTTTAGATTGAAGCTTTTAATGAATCCGTTAGTTAAGAATTCAACATTGCTACTATGCATCTACGTTTGCAACAAATTACAAGAAGACACAACCGCGTCGAACAACACAACTCTTATCACAATATCACTGCTTAGATGGCGAAGTAGATTAAATTTGATGCCGGCGCGGCGGCGTCCCGCTCGAATGTTTTGGGTTCGATTGCCACACAGAACAACTCTTTGTGTGATCCATCAAATGGTTGTTCTAAGTCTGGGTGTACTTTGTGCCCTTGAAATTGTATTTTTTTTAATTGTGTCGTGTTACAAGGATTATTCCTTAGTGCGGGGTGTTAAAATATACCACTGAAGTAATCCAATATATACCAGTGGTCCGTCTACACGAGCGGAGAAACGGCACACGGCGTTTTTTTTTTTAGTGGGTGAGGGCCCCACTCTACCCTGTTCTTTGCCCCGAACGATGCGCTGTGCGGTTAGGTACAATTTTCCCATCCATCCATCCATCAGCCTTTTAACGTCCACTGCTGGACATAGGCCTCCCCAAGAATGGGGGACAATGCCGTAATTGCCACGCTTGGCAGGCGGGTTGGCGATCGCAGTGGATGTTGGTTATACTCAAAGGAGTGCTGCTGCCCACACCCCCAGTATTCCCTCAGTCGGCTCTTACGACTCCCATGGATGGAGAGAGGTGGGACAATTCTAAAGCCGGCCCCACACGGCAAGCGGCGACAATATTCCCGCCTAAACAAAAAAAAAGGGCTTTCTTTTGTAAGTATGCAAAAATGATGATCATTAAATTACTTAATGCGTGAAATAGTAACAAGCAAGCAAACTCACTTTTACATTTATAGTATTATTAAAGGATTAAGTAACAAATACATAAAAGGAAGGAACAGTTTATGATCCTTCCTAACATTATTTTTTTGTTTGCGGGAAAAATGTACCTAACCGTGTGCGGTTAGGTACATTATTTACATAACATTGTACGTTGGTTCGAGACAACGAACAGAGTAGTGTAGGGCCCTCACCCACTAAAGAAACCCGCCGCGTGCCGTCTCTTCGCCTGTGTCGGTGGGCCACTGGTACTATGTTGCATTACTTCAGTGGTCCGCCGGCAGCTTACACTTTCGGGTACCCTCTACTGAGCGACGCATCCGCACACAGAGCGTCGTACCTTCTAACTTACCCTCCCCTTATTATTCTCCAATCTTCACCTTAGTATTCTTCCTATCCTCACCTTAGTATCCTTCCTATCCTCACCTTATTATCCTTTCTATCCTCATCTTAGAATCCTACCTATCCTCAACTTAGTATCCTACCTATCCTCACCTTAGTATTCTTCCTATCCTCACCTTAGTATCCTTCCTATCCTCACCTTATGATCCTTTCTATCCTCATCTTAGAATCCTACCTATCCTCATCTTAGAATCCTTCCTATCCTTACCTTAGTATCCTTTCTATCCTCACCTTAGTATCCTTCCTACCCTCACCTTATTATCCTTTCTATCCTCATCTTAGAATCCTTCCTATCCTTACCTTAGTATCCTTTCTATCCTCACCTTATTATCCTTTCTATCCTCACCTTAGTATCCTTCCTATCCTCACCTTATTATCCTTTCTATCCTCACCTTAGTATTCTTCCTATCCTCACCTTAGTATCCTTCCTATCCTCACCTTATTATCCTTTCTATCCTCACCTTAGTATCCTTCCTATCCTCACCTTAGTATCCTTCCTATCCTCACCTTATTATCCTTCCTATCCTCACCTTAGTATCCTTCCTATCCTCACCTTATTATCCTTTCTATCCTCACCTTAGTATCCTTCCTATCCTCACCTTATTATCCTTTCTATCCTCACCTTAGTATTCTTCCTATCCTCACCTTAGTATCCTTCCTATCCTCACCTTATTATCCTTTCTATCCTCACCTTAGTATCCTTCCTATCCTCACCTTAGTATCCTTCCTATCCTCACCTTATTATCCTTTCTATCCTCACCTTAGTATCCTTCCTATCCTCACCTTAGTATCCTTCCTATCCTCACCTTATTATCCTTCCTATCCTCACCTTAGTATCCCTCCTATCCTCACCTTATTATCCTTTCTATCCTCACCTTAGTATCCTTCCTATCCTCACCTTATTATCCTTTCTATCCTCACCTTAGTATTCTTCCTATCCTCACCTTAGTATCCTTCCTATCCTCACCTTATTATCCTTTCTATCCTCACCTTAGTATCCTTCCTATCCTCACCTTAGTATCCTTTCTATCCTCACCCTACTATCCTTTCTATCCTCAACTTATCATCCCTCCTCTCTACCTACTATACCCTTCCTTGGAGATAGAGATGCGATGCCTCTGGTGTTGCTAGCGTCTATAAGCTGTACGTATTTAGATATTTTTATACATATTTTTAGCATTTGACATGCTTAGTCATATACATTAAACACAAAGTGTGAAAATGTGAAATCGAAAATAACAGTCACGAGCAGGATTTGAACCTGCATCTCCTAGATACCGTACAGATGCTTTGCCAATTCAGCCATCGTGAAAATTGCTCCTGACTGCTAATTTCGATAACACATGCATACTTAACGTCTTGGGTGACGCCTATGCCATCTGTCGGAAGTATTTTCATACATTATACCGACCAGCAGGTTCAAATCCTGCTCGTGACTGTTATTTTCGATTTCACATTTTCTCACTTTATATTTACTGTAATAACCGATTACAATCAAATTCAAATTCAAATTCAAATAAATATAGTTTAAAAAAACTAAAAAAACACGCTTTTTATAGAAAACTAAACTAAAAAATAGAAAATAAATTTTAATAAATTTGAATTAATAATAGTGTAAAAATTTTTAATAAATATAAATTAATAATAGTGAAAATAAGGAAAAAATGTATTTTATTTTAAAAAAAGCGTGGGGTGCATGGTGTCAATCGTTATAAATATTTAGTTGACATCTGTCCATAGAATACTTATATCTATAAGTATAGAAGGATTATTATTTCGACAATATCTTAAAAAGCACCCCACGCTTTTTTTAAAATAAAATACATTTTTTCCTTATTTTCACTATTATTAATTTATATTTATTAAAAATTTTTACACTATTATTAATTCAAATTTATTAAAATTTATTTTCTATTTTTTAGTTTAGTTTTCTATAAAAAGCGTGTTTTTTTAGTTTTTTTAAACTATATTTATTTTTAACTTTTTAGTTTGATTTATTGTCTATAGATTTTTTTTTCCAGTTCTACTTAATAGTATTATTAATTTCCAACAGAGAGTGCATGAATGTAAAATTCTTCTTCAACAACGCAATAAAATTTGAGGTGTGAAATTTTAAAATTTAATGTTGATGCAGATAGTATATCGAATTTCTAACAGAGGGCGGAGATTTAGATATTTTTATATATATTTTTAGCATTTGACATGCTTAGCACTATACATTAAACACAAACTTCACTTTGTGTTTAATGTAGAGGGCGGAGAGTTGTAAAATCAGCTCTGACTGGAAGAGAAAATTTCAAGTATAGCTTTTTGATTGTCGAAAATATTCATACTGTCGTTCGTAGTGAATGTCGTCATCAAATTCGATATTTACAATTGATATCTGTGATAATTATGAATGACGACGTTTTTGATTAGAATATTGTAATAAGTAATATGGCTTATATCACTACCGTAAGTCCTTATTTATCATTTGCTAAACGTAAATATCCGATAACCACAAATAAATTTAGAGCTTTCAGTTTTATTATGTGTTTTTAAGTTCTTCTGCGACTTCGCGTCGATTTTTATATTTATTATTATTTTTTAATACTTAATTGACTTATCTTTATGAACTCGAATGTGTTTTATATTTTCTCAGCCCGTTTCACAATTATTCTATGGTCTAATAATTCTATGTCTTGCTACAAATATAAATGAAATCTCTCAATTAATCATTTTAGACACAGTTGTATCAACTTGTGCTTGATGATTTGTGAATCGATATTATATTATGTGCGAACAACTGATAATTACGACTCTTATGAGTTATTTCTTAGTCGTTCCATTTCATCTAATGCTTCAGTGTTACATGGGGTCTTACCTGTCAACTTTGAGCAATCAAGTTCTTCAATTCGAATACCATTCAAAGATCTGCACCGGCTAAGTGCTACATACGCTTGCCCAGCAGCAAACAGTCGAGAGCCCAGATAAATGACTGCATGATCAACTGTTGAGCCTTGCATTTTATGAACAGTCGATGCCCAACTTAGGATTAGTGGTAGCATACGTCTCTCAGCAGTTCCATAGCTGTACTTAGCTGGAAATTGAATCGATTTTGGGTTAATTACGTGTTCACCATCTGAACCGAAATTAATACGGACTGACGGGATGTCTTCCGCGTATACTTGGTCCCTGCGAAAATTTGGCCATATAATTTCTGTAATGAAACCCATATTGCCATTTACTAAACCTTTTGACACGTCAATGTTCGACCTTAACATCACTTTAGCTCCGACGAATATTTTCAATACATTAGGAAGACCTCCTGTTTTATTGATATCATTAGGTATCACAGAGCTTACGTCTTGATTACCTAAATTTCGTGTAGCATCAATGAGTTGGTCTTGTGCTTTAATTGTGTAGATAGTAGTTCCTTTATCCTCAAAATGCTGAAGAACTTTTTCATTATGTCTAGCAACTTGGTCATTTGTCGGATAAATTCTCAAAGCTTTTTTAATTGAGAATTCTCCATTAGTATTGACACTTTCTTCAGAAGAACTTCAGCATGTTTAGACGTTAATTCTCCAACTCTTAGAGCGTTAAGCACATCTATAAATGTCTTGTCTCCTTGTTGACGCATGTTTTGTTTGAGTTCAAACAGACGGAATTGCCGCCACAAATGTGTAGCGGGTTTCATGTGTTCTGGCTGTCGAAATACTTGATGTCCTCGGACAGGTGGTAACTGCATTAGATCACCAAAGAGTATAACGTTTATACCTCCGAAACAAGCGTTCGGGTTTTTAAGTTGACGCAAACGAGAGTCGATCATGCAAAGCATTTCATACGGTACCATAGAAATTTCATCTATGAACAGAAACTCGACATTTTGCCATAATTGGCGCATCACTCTCAGATAATTACCAGTCAGAAGTGGCATGCTAACAATTACTCCATCTTTTTGTACTGGTAGTTTTAGCAGACCGTGTAGTGTAGATCCACCGATCAGCCGTGCTGCGACTCCAGTAAGAGCACCAACTTTCACAACCGGTTTTGCATAACATCGGTTAACTTGGTTTTTCAGTACATTAAAGAGAAGAGTTTTTCCGGTCCCTGCTTGTCCAGTAACGAAAATTCTCTCTCGTATAACATCACCGTTGAGTTGTTTCTTAATGCTCTCTGTGACGGAGATGAATAATTGCTTTTGATCAGCATTCAGAGACTGCTTTGCCCTCTGGAATTGATCATTGCTCATTTCTACATCTGGTAATTCTTCTTCGTCAAGTTCAGGATTGACGGTTTCTGGCTGTTCTAAAATTTCAAATGCATGTACTTGATTAAATGCATTTTCTAGCTGTTGATCCCGCTCTCGAAATTGGCGCATATATCTACTCATTAGCTTCAAACGATCTTCGCGAGCTAAGAAGGCATCTTTTGCATTTTCAAAACCATCAAGTAGTTCAGCTTCCGAACGATACGGCATATATTGAATGAGTAAGCTGTAGAAAAAGTTTTCTGGATCTGATGCGGCTATAAAGTATGGCACTCTCACAACTGCAGGAACATTTCTCACGACCATTTGATTTTTACCATCTAACAAGGCGATGAGTTTGCGACGTGTATTTGGTTGTTCTTCATAGACATCATGATCTACACCTTCCTCAATATCGCTTACCTTTTTCGGATAGAAAGGTTCAAACAACATTGCAAATTCCGTGAGACTCATGTTCGCAAAATTGTAGTCAGGATGCTGTAATGGTCGTTTTTCATATCTTTCAAAGATATTGCTATAATAGCCAATTGCGTGTCCGCTTTTATCAAACTGCAATACTTTGTAACGCTGTTCTGGTTTCCTTGTGTTCAGAAAAATGCAGCTTCGCGAACTGTCCCGTAATGGGATATGACACAGTCGATACGCACATTCTGCAGCTGATACTTGTCGTTCATGAAGAATCTTCATACATATCCTGAACAGTTTGCGTGAGAGATCAGTCTCTTCACGTTGAATTTGCTGTATTGCCTGCGCAACTCCAGAATCCACGCCTTCAGGTTCTGATTTCGATATGTACTTTGCTATATAGAACGCTATCGCTTCGTTTGACCCACACGGCTGAATATCCATGTTTCCTGTCCACAATCTTAATAACTCCGGGTGATAATTATTAACCCACGCATCTTCCTTTCGACGTTTAAGTAAACAAATTCTACCACCGTTGCGAATAAAGTCATCTGAAGAATGAGACACGATTCGTGTTTCATTGCATTCTCGACGTGGAAAGTTGAATCGGCACCGTACAGAAGTATTTTTTGTACATGTTTGTGTATGCCGATGAATTTGACATTTGTTGACTAGATCGTGAAGCTCTGGATCTTCTTCTTCTGTAGGCATTTTACAGCAACAGTTACGGTCGAGAAGAAGCTTCCCTTCTTCTGAGTCAAATTCTGGATGATTTTCAATCCAAATCACCATATGAAGGTGAGGACTTCCCCGATTCTGGAATTCAATACGCCACCAATGGTCTTTTACTTTGCCACCAAATACTTCGTCATTATTTTTGATAAATTTCATTAGAGCATTTACTCGAATCATAAAATGTCGACTCAAAATAACTGGGTACTTTTCGATAAGTCTTTGAGTCTCATACATATCAATTGTACTAGGATCAACATCAGACCTACCATCTGCTATTAACAAGGCCTTTCGTTGATCCAACCAGTTGAGATCATTTGAGCTAAATGTTACAAAATAGGTTGGAGCTCCTAAACATCTGATTTGAGCTAATAGCTCGTTCAAGGCTGATCTCCAATAAGCTGCAGAACCTCTCAAATTTTTCACATACAGATGGACATCTTCAACCGCTCCTTCTTGATTACAGATTTTCCTGCCACATGCTGTAATAGTGCTTTTAATACGATAATATTCAAAGAAGGATAAAGCATAAAAGAGATAGTCGTTGCGTTGAAATCTTGTATCACTTCCCAAAATTCTGAAATGGAAGTAGTCTAACGCTGTAATTTTCACAGGTCTTTCTTCTTTAAAACCATTCTTTCCAAGAGGAAACAGAAAGTACCAGGCAAATTCTTCTGCTTTCAGTTCATGACCCACATTGACGATATTATCTTTCGTTTTGCGGGTAATCTCATTGAGATTTCGTGTAACATGTAATTCATCCTCCACATTAGGCTGCATTACATCAATCGCTGCCATTACTGAAGTCTGCAGTGGGATTACTTGATCAGTTAACTGTTGTTGAGAAGCGATTGTTACAAGCGCTTCCGTTACCGTCGCAGAACTCTGCTCAGGTTCGTCATTTATTATGTCAAAGACTTCGACGTCAATGTAATCAAGAGTGTACTCTTGGTTTTTACTGCCTGTTGTACGTTTACAAATCCTCACCATCTCTTCTAAATTATCGCATTCGATAATGCAAGCTTTTCCATTGCTGTCATTCGCTCTGGATCCCTTTGGACCACAAGAGTGAGAATTGCTGAAGTAATATTTGTCACTATAGTACATTACTCCGAACGACTGTCCACCTGTTATTAATATGCCGGCACTATGTGACAAGAATAAGTCTTCCAGACCTTGACAAAGAGTGCGACCAAGGTCTTCTGTATTATACTTATCACACAAGTTTCCATATATGTTCGGATCATCCTCGATGGTGATCTCAAACCTTTTACCAAATGCGAATAATTCATCTTTGATCACATTGAAATTTCGCACTTGCAGGTATCCCTCATTTCCAATAGGATACGCGATCAATCTTATTTCTGTTTGATATCTTACGTCACCGTAGATTTGGTCGCCTATTGTCATATTCAGATTGAGGGTGTTAGTCGATCAGTGTTGTGGTGTAAGAATACTGGCCCTTAAGATGTTTGACAGTGCCATTGCACAGCATTGGACGCCTGCAAATCCTGAAGTGAATATAGCATCATTTCCTTGATGCCATGAAGCACGTACTATTCTCGAGCTATCGCTGATACTCATATATGCACTAGTCTCCTCAATAGGTTCTTCACTAGTCTTCTCAGCGATTTCTGGTGGTGCTTCTTCTACTCTAATGATGTCCTCATTATCGATTACGACGTTTTGATCTATAGTGACGTCTTTATAAAGTGGATTGTTAGCAACTAACCAACGGAGAGCGGTATATACCTTTTCCCTATGTACAAAAAACTGTCGTGTTACATTGACATTTTCAAGACGCTCAGTAATGACAACTATTCCAGCATTTTTAGTGGTTCTTGGTAACATGTTCGGAAGATTTTCAGTGACTTCGAAAACATCCTGCGCGAACAGTACCGCTTGACCACGAAAACTATATTGACCAAATATGCCGCTTAATTTTATAATTTTAACAAATGGAATAATGCGTGAAATTAGCCTTTGTTCAGCTTGAGTTAATACTGAAATTACTTCTGGAATAGTACCTGGATCTAAATTGTTCCAGTAAGATTTTGATGGTGCTACCACTTTCTTTGAAGTCAAATGACTCTTGCAACGATTGCAAACAACCAAGCTATTCTTTTGTGTTAATTCGTCTGGCAGATAGGGTGCCGTTTTAGTATCAACAATCCAGTTAGAAATTTGATGTGTATAGCACCGTTTAGTACAAATTTCACATATCTTATCACAAAATGTGTTAATTGTCTTTATAAAGCCGGTTATACTGGCTCTAGTTAGTCTTCTGGACTCGGCGTTTCGTTGTTGCATTTGCTGCAAACGAGCCTCTCTAGCCTGATCAGATTCTGAGGTACGTTTTTCAGCTTTGTGCTGACGCATTTGCTGCAAACGAGCCTCTCTAGCCTGATCCAATTCAGAGGTTTGTTTTTCAGCTTTATGCTGACGCATTTGCTGCAAACGAGCCTCTCTAGTCTGATCAGATTCTGAGGTACGTTTTTCAGCTTTGTGCTGACGCATTTGCTGCAAACGAGCCTCTCTAGCCTGATCCGATTCAGAGGTTTGTTTTTCAGCTTTATGCTGACGCATTTGCTGCAAACGAGCCTCTCTAGCCTGATCTGATTCTGAGGTACGTTTTTCAGCTTTGTGCTGACGCATTTGCTGCAAACGAGCCTCTCTAGCCTGATCCGATTCAGAGGTTTGTTTTTCAGCTTTATGCTGACGCATTTGCTGCAAACGAGCCTTTCTAGCCTGATCAGATTCTGAGGTACATTTTTCAGCTTTGTACTGACGCATTTGCTGCAAACGAGCCTCTCTAGCCTGATCCGATTCAGAAGTTTGTTTTTCAGCTTTATGCTGACGCATTTGCTGCAAACGAGCCTCTTTACCCTTCTTTGACTGCTGGGCTCTATAATTTCTCATATAGAGCCTTCTTTTCTCCTTTCTCTCTTCTAATTTCTCGCTTAAGGGCTTTGTAGGCCTTTTGACCGGCTTACGTTTGGTTTTTTCTAATACTTTTGTTGTCTTAACAAACAACGATCCTCGATTACTTCCTGTAACAGTATACTCTTCAGTAGCCAAGTTGCCCACTACTGAAGAGCTGCAGTCGTTTGATGACGACGCCTGCGAGCCTGCTTTGTCACTCTGACCAGACGCCGATACTGGGACTCCGTATCCCTGCATCGTAACGTACTCATTACTTGTACTTTCCATGACGGCGTACACTTCGTTAACCCAGGGGCTTTGCCAGACAGCTCTGTTGCCCACCGTCACCACGTGGAGGTGCCCTGGTTACAAACACAAGCTATGAAGTTTCTCTATGGATTACCCATTAACATATGGGTCATGACCCTTAACATTTGTATGTGTCTAGGATTTAACGATTCTTCTCTCGGTGTAGAAATCGTTGAAAGTCTGATGAGAGTACATAATTCCATATTCATTAAATGTTGAATGAAAATTGTATTTTTCATTTCGCACAAGAGTACGTAACAACAAATAAAGAAGAGTCATTTATTTCCGAGTTTCATTCAGTTTGCAACGACCGTAATATTATACCATCGTTGCTCAACCCTTGACTGGAGCTCAGTCGTGAGTGCCTTCTTATAAATACGAGCAACGACGCTGACATTTAGTGTGAGGAGGTCTAATACTATAGATCAAGCTCTCCGAGCATGTACCACATAAAGAGCCATTCAGTCAAAGACGAGGTAGCAGGTACTCTTTCCATATAAATACGAGCGACGAAGAGAACCTAGTACGGAAAAGCAGTCAACAGCAATAGTCTCTGCGGAGGAGGATAGTTCGGTAGCGCCACTAATAAAATTAATATGCTCAGTAACAAAAATAATCAGATCTCTCATGGGATACTTTGTTACGGAAGACTTCTTGTTAAACAAAAATTAAAACAAATTGTATCAGAAAATTACTAACTTATTTCTTATGAGTTAAGGCTTATGATAAAAGTATTGAATAACTTTTTAATTATTATTTTTATTGAATTATTGAATTATTAATTAATTAAATTATTAAATTATTATTTTTATTAAATTATGAAACTACTATTTTTATTAAATTATTAAATTATTATTTTTATTAAATTATTATTTTTATTAATTTATTAAATTATTAATTAAATTATTATTTTTATTAAATTAAATTTTCAGTAAATAATTTATTTATTTATTGAATAAATTAATTTATTTATTTTCCGAAGAGTCTGATCGAGCTTTTCTTTACCTTATCAACTGAGTGATGGTAGTTTTTTGAAAACTATGGTTGTAACGAGTGACTGGGAATCAGGATTCGATTCCGGAGACGGAGCCTGAGAAACGGCTACCACAATCAAGAAAGGCAGCAGGCGCGCAAATTACCTAGTCCTGTTTCATTGGAGGGCAAGTACGGTGCCAGCAGCCGCGACACTCTAGATCATTTTATAAGTGACGCTTCAGTGTTACCCTTTGTAAACTTATCATAGGGGAACAGTTACCGACGCTATCTATTACCATCTGAGGTAACTTTGTTGCAGCTGCAACATCACAAAGAAGGAATAAAGACTTGCCGAATCAATTGAACAGTTAAATGTACGGCTACAATCTTAGAATTTACCGGAAAAAAACATTTTATTTTTTTGGCGTAGACGGGAGTAGAACCCACGACCGGCAAATCCGAAGGCTGACGTCACAGAAGTCGCGCGCCTTAGACCGCTCGGCCAATGAACGCACTATGATGAGTGGGATATTCTTACAGTAATAAGGTACTGCTAAGCGACTCTTCTTTACCTTATCAACTGAGTGATGGTAGTTTCTTTGACGACCATGGTTATAATGGGTAACGGGGAATCAGAGCTAAATTCGGCAGAAAGAGTCTGAGAAACGGCGACCAGAACCAAGGAAAGCCGCAGGCACGCAAATTACCCACAGAGAGTTACATACTGACAAACTGACAAACAGACAAACGACAAACAGACAAACAAAAAAGCGTGTAAAAACATACAAGTGAAGCTAGTGAAAAGCGTGTAAAATTAAATTATGACAAAAGTAAGTAAAGAATACTAGTTTAATTAAGGGAAAAGCGTGGGGCGCTTGATATACGATAAGCACAGAGCACTGCACGCTTTTCCCTCAATTAAACTAGTATTGTTTATTTACTATTCTCATAATTTAATTTTTTGAATTATTTTCAACTTTTTAGTTCGATATTTTTAAAAGCATATTTATTAGCTTTTTTAAACTATATTTATTATTAACTTTTTAGTTCGATATTTTTCAAAAGCGTGTTATTTTAGATTTTTTAAATTATATTTATCGACTGAGTGATGGTAGCTTCTTTGACTACCATGGTTATGACGGGTAACGGGGAATCAGAGTTCGATTCCGGAGAGGAGCCTGAGAAACGGCTACGAGTGCCAAGGACGGCCGCAGGCGCGCTAATAACCCACGGAGAGTTACATACTGACATACTGACATACTGACATACAAGTGAAGCTAATAAAAAGCGTGTAAATAACTTTGTTAGTCTTATTATAATAGCACTTAAAATCGTCAAAGTTAATTACTAATAAATAACACGAGCGCTTGAGGCAAGTGCATCCGCAATGTCGCGCTTGCAATCGCCACAAGCGGCCGGATTCCGTAGTAAGGCTTTTCATGAAAAGAACCCAGCAAGAAACTCAAGAGCCACTTTTTTAAATCTTAAATTTCTAATCAGGTCGTATGCTTGCTTGCCACCCAAGAAGTATAAAAAAATCATAATAATCTAGTTGAAAGAAGTAGGTTATGAAGTGAGGAACAACATACAATAAACTTTCACATAATAGATATATCAGAGTGGCATTGATTAAACGGAACACACAGACCTAATATGAACACACACACATATGAATGTTGTTAAGTTGATATGTAATTGATAGTCTTTTTTAGACCTGTCGCACGAAGTTCTGTTTTTTTTTATTGCATGTAGTGGCAGACGAGCCACAGCCCATCTGATGGTAAATGATAACCGTCGCTCATGGACTCAACTATACCGAGAGTATTGTCAAGCTGCTGCTCACCATGTCATTTCACAGATATGAAATGAAAAAATAAACGGCTATCTCCTGCTACAACCAAAACGCAACGATGTGCTTCATGGCCGGTCACACGGGAGATGGTGGTACCAACCGGCTGGGGCCCGATACAAAGTGAGTACTCTCACTTGGTACCTAGCCTTACCACCAGTCATGCAATGGATGATAATTGTTTACTTCCCTTAATAGCCTTATACGACACCCGTGGGAAAGAATGGGGTGGTGACACTTGTATTCTTGGTCCGTCACCACACGGAGAAATCTATACAAAAGTATAATAACAAAACAGTATAACCTGATGTATCTCTACATCATTCATCCATCCATCCATCAGCCTTTCTAAGTCCACTGCTGGACATGCCTCCCCAAGAGAACGCCACAACATGTGTTTCGCTCATATGGCGGATAGTGCCGTAATCGCCACGCTTGGCTGGCGGGTTGGCGATCGCAGTGGATGTTGTTAATATTCGAGGGAGTGCTGCTGCCCACTCCCGCGGTATTCCCTCAGTCGGCTCTTACGATTCCCATGGGTGGAGAGGGGTGGAACAATTCTAAAGCCGGCCCCACGCGGTAAATCCATATCCATCGCCCCATCTGTACATAGGAGGTGAATATCTACAAGAATAGAGAAGACATCATCATTCTTATCCTCTCATTAGTGTCCTACCTATCCTCTCCTTATTATCCTTCCTATCCACCTCCTATCCCTTTCCTTAGAGATGGCGACGCGTGGGTGATACCACTAGTACGTACTACACCATCAAGTAGGTACTCCCACTTGGTGCTCAATCTTACCTCCAGTAATGCAAAGGTAACTGCTTACTTCCTTTTCCTCGTACGAAACCCACGAAAAAGAGTGGAGTGGAGGTACAAAAATTATTCTTGTCCTTATTTCTTAGTCCGTCGCCGCGTATAATAAAATATTATACGTCGTATTTTCATAAAAACATAATAAAATAAAAGCGAAGTAATTTAAAAACAAAATTTATTCGAGCGTGATGCACATTTTAACAATTCGGTGTCAAAAAACCTTAAAATAAAAATTCACGTGTTATAAACACGTGAGTTCAAATCTTGCTACAAATACAAACCTCTCCATTCGTACAATAGCTAAAACGTATATTCGTATAATAACACAAATAATAGCTTCCGCCAATAGCTTCCGCCTGTCACATACTTTTCTATATCTTTATAACCATACATAATACATTTTAAGTTTGGAAATGTGCCCGGTGGATGTCAATAGGCTCGCCCCCTATTACGTGGGACCTAAACATAACTGGCGAATTGTGGGTGTGTAACCACCTCTGCCTACCTCTTCGGGGAATACAGGCGTGATGCTATGTTTAATAAATCTTAATAATCATAATACAACTTATAAACAGCCACCAATGACCTATTTTTAATATCTGACGTCAAGCACGCCACCTTCCTTTATGTATTTATTTTCTACTTTTTAGTTCAACTAGTTATTAAGCGAGTTTTTTTAGCGCCGGCGCTCTTTAAAAATGTGCTTTCTTTGAGCCCGTCCATTCACTTTATTTTGATCAAAGCAAATATCTTAAAGAAATGTAACAACCCTTTATTACAGAATTTTAAAGTATACTAAGACGTAACCAGCATATAAAGCAAATGAACTTGATTAAAAATATGTCTTCTTAAAAAAAGTAAGAACAGTTTTTAAGAAGAGAGCGGACGAACAGACAGGCGCGGCTAGTGACCCTATACCATATATTAAACGGCAGATCCATATTTCTTTAGAGGCATAAAATAAAAAGAACTTGTTTCGATTATTCTTTGATATGACGTCAATGACCCACAGGTTAACCATCAATATTTTTCTGCAATGAACCCGTTAGTTTGGACTAAAACATTATATTCATTATGTCAATTGCGTACACTTTAATTTGGCCTGTAGGTACATGTATAAATGTGGATGTAACGGTATCTTTGGATCTCGCTGATATTTTGCCGTATTACAAACTTAATAACCAAACGAGACCCCAGGTTCAAACCCTGTGTTGTACAAAATGTGTGGCAACAATGACATTGCCGCTTTATTACGCGGTGTACAAAATTATTTCTCTTCTATTCTATTATAAAGTCTGTACATCCTACTTCTATCATAAAGCTGTAAAAGAGCTGTCAGTACTTATAAGATATTTGAGAAATAATATAAATACGTACACGTCTCCGAACACAAAACTTTTATTTTTACAATTTTCATCTGATTATCTATTTGTTTGTTCGCACATCACACGAAAACTATTACAAAGACTAGTATAAAACTTTTTTTGTTTAATAAATCTTGTATACAACTAAATACTGGTAGAAGTGTCATCCCGCTACTATATCAGGAACCTGATAAGCTGAGAACTACCTTTTGTCTGCGGCGGAATAAAGGGTTGTTGGGGATAAAAGCGTAGTATTACGACTATTTACGAGTTCATCAAAAAAGCAAATATAGCCTAGTCAAGAACCCAGGCTGTCACATAGATACCTCTAGTTTAAACTGTCATCACGCGCATCACTGACTTTTTGAAGCTATGCCTAATTTATTTGTTAATTATAGTCATTATAAGTAGTCAATCCTCTCAAATATTGTGACATGATCGAACCTTATAATAATGTTCCTTTTATCCTTTTGGTTTGTGGCAGTCATGCTATTTAGTACAGTTTTATATGTCAATGTAGAATCACACCCTACAAATTAAGGTCGAACATCACAGTGAACTACATTATAAAACACAACAGTTAACACTTTGTTGACCGTAAGTTCATGCTTCATATAATTCCATTTTATCTCACATGACGGCATTAATAAATCTTTTACCCGTCAACACGTAATGTATGCGTTTTTTTTTATAACCCATTAACCCATTTTATCGTAAACTAGTAAGTAAATAGAAATGACAGTACTCATTTTTTTTATTTTACGTGGGTGGCAAACTAGCGTTGGTACAGGCCAACTGATGTGAAGCGGTTACTACCTACCGTTGTGTTACGTTGGGGTACCTACCATTGTTTCACACTGCTCTTTTGTGAGAGGGTGGTACTTACGAAGGGATGTAACATAGTTCCAGTGGCCCGCCAATAAAGGCGGAGAGACGGCACACGGCGGGTTTCTTTAGTGGGTGAGGGCCCCACACTACCCTGTTCGTTGCCCCGAACGGCGGGGTATGTGGTTAGGAAAATTTTTTCCAGCCTTAACAAAAAAAAATTGTGGTACTTCCCCGATAGAGCCGGCCCATTCATGCTCTACCACTAGATTTCCAGTCAGAGTCGTATTAGGAGATATGGATTTAAAAATAAGCTACAACTTCAAATGGCATATTATTTTTCAAAGTATGCATAGGTGACACATTGAGAACACGAGGTGTTCATCAAACAAATAATAATTGATATCACGTAATTGCCTTTAATGATGAGATACACGACTGTCTCCATGATTAATTTTAATGCTCCGTGTACCTTAACCAACATTCAACCCCATCCACTGCAACCACTAATTAGTATGACTATGTACGTGTTTATGTTGATAAGTAATATATATTACATTAGCACCTACTACCATGTACATAGCCTCTGTCCTTTTTGTCAGTTTCACATTTTCGCACTTTGTGTTAATTTATATAGCTAAGCACGCCAAAAGGTTAAAACATATATAAAACAATCAAAATAGTCTGTAGACACGTTAGATAAATAACCTAGTAGATACTGTACTTATATATATGTCAAATGACAATATGATCGTTCTGAGGTTTTAATAATTACGGTGTCAAGGAGTAACAGACTAAGTACTTAGGCGTCAAGGAGTAGCAACCTAGAAAACTCACTGTCATATTTATAATATTACTAGCTGACCCAGCTGACCACCATATATTTTTTCATGAATAAATATTGCAATTATAAATTGAGATATAAAGTATCCTATCTCTTAAGTTGGGACAAAACACACATTAAAAAAATAGACGTTGCGGGACGTCTGCCAGATGTCAGAAACATCGAAATTATTTTTCAAAAATAGTTATTAGAAATAAAATGATCATAACTTTTTCAATGTGTGCTTGTATAAAATAATGGCTGAATATTATCTGTACTACGGTATTATTCAAGATAACTCGAAACTAGCCCTAAATCGATGGATGGGTTGCGACGTTTAATTATCGAGCACCCATGGTCACCTTCCAGCTTCATCATAAGACCCTGGATACTATCTAGAGATAATTACTCGTCAAGACGAATCAAACGAATATAAACTCGATGGGGTTGCGTCATTTCATTACATAGTCACTGTGGCCAACTTCCAGCTCCATCGTAAAACCCGGGATAACATCTAGAGACAAAGTACTCATCAAGATGAATCATACGAGCCCAAACTCGATGGGGTTATATCGTTTTTAACGGAGTCCTTTGGCCACATGCCAGCTCCATCATCAGATTCTGGATATTATCTAGGACTGGAGTACTAGTTAAGACAGTTCAAACGAGCCCTAACTCGATGGAGTTGCTCCATTTAATTACAGGGTTCTCATGGACACCTTCCAGCTCCATCATCAGAGCATAGATACAATATAAAGACAAAGAAGATGAATCAAACGAGCCTCAAACTCGATTGGGTTGCATCGTTTCATTATAGAGTTACTGTGGGTACCTTTCAGCTTCATCATCAGACCCTGAATACCATCTAGACATAAAGCATTCGTCAAGACGAATCATACGAGTCCAAACTCGATAGGGTTGCGCCGTTTCATTATAAAGTGCCTATGTCCACCTTCCAGCTCCATCATCAGATCAGCTCCATACCATCATAATATTATATTGTCACGCGATATTCATATGCGTGTAAAATTTCAATCGGAAACCGGGAAGTGTGTCAAATTTATATTGCAAGATTTGAACGGGACAAGTAAAATAAAAGCGTCGCCACGCTAACAGCCTATTTTACACTCCCTCCGCATTAGATGTTTCACATCAAAAAAAGTTAAAAACGGTTCAGTAGTTTCTGGGTTCATCCCGGACAAATATCGTGACACTGGGATTTTATATAATAGATTAGTAAGGAAGTAAGAATATAAATAACATTCATAGAATAGTGAGCCTAACAAAATATTCAGTCCTTTACCAGTAAATATATCGTTCCTCTGATCTTAAATAAAATATTGTATATGCAAATACAGAAACGAATCACGAATTTGTTATGTTTACCGGAACCACGGTAGACGAAAAACATAATACGATATGGATATATTCAGCAAGCATATCACTTGTGACTAATAAATCGAAGCGCAAAATTGTATATCTTTCTACACCCTCTTCTGTCCCTCTATTGGCCACGGTCTCCTTTCCAGTCCTAGTCCGCCCAGTGTGGATACACAGACTTCACCAGCCGTCCAGAAAATCTCACGGGCATGCAGGTGTCCTCAGGATGTATTCCCTTGCCGAGCAGTGATGATTTGTACACATATTTAAGAAAACTCGAATAGTCAGGGGTGGGTGCCGTGACCTTGTACTAGGAATTGATTAAACTCTCTTCTTTGTAGTTCAGTGTTTACTTAAATGGACAAGAACATAACTTTAGCGTTCTGTTCGGACTAAATTTTAATGTACCGCATGAATTACTTGCAAGAGCAAAAGGTAAATCAACCATTTTAATATTCGATGGATTGGAATCAGTTCTACAGATAACTAGACATTGCTCGCGGCTCCGCCACAGACAAAAGCTAGTTTTTGAATTATAACCCGGTTTGCGAAATAGTAACGAGATAAAATGCTAGTATACATTTACTTTTCTAAATAAGAACTATCAAACAAAAAGTTCCTAAATTTTGTATGATGTGAGAACAGACAAACAGATAAGAAATGCATGTGTGTGAAGAGTGTATGTGCAGTCTTTTTTTTCTCAAATATCTTGTATGTACGGCTGTGTGGGGCCGGCTTTAGAATTGTCCCACCCCTCTCCACCCATGGGAGTCATAAGAGCCGACTGAGGGAATACCGGAGGAGTGGGCAGCAGCACTCCTTCGAGTATTAACAACATCCACTGCGATCGCCAACCCGCCTGCCAAGCGTGGCGATTACGGCACTATCCCCCATTCTTGGGGAGGCCTATGTCCAGCAGTGGACGTTAAAAGGCTGATGGATGGATGGATCTTATAGGTACAGACATAGCTCTGTTACAGCTTTATAATGGATAGTATAGAGGTACATATAAGACTAAAATATTTCAGTTCAAATTGTTGCTCTATTTAATATCAATATTTAAAGAACAAATTATTTGTGAATATTATTGAATGAGAATCTTTTTCTACATGAAAAAGAGAACTTTAGTGCGAGCGGCAATCGAACCTGCGTTCCAACCCGGGGAAGTGCTCTAACCGCTAAGTAAGATTTACGTTCTCTTTTTCCACATTTCACAAATAATTTGTTCTTTTAAAGTAGCTGCAGAGCACGTCAAGTGCTAAAATACAGATCAAAAATAATATCAATCAGTCAATCACTACATTACATTATTTTAAACATATTGCTCCTCAATAATAAATAACTACAATAACATAATATTGCACGCCTCATAAACGAAGCATTTAGGTGCGTTCTACTGCCGTTTTACACGGAACAACTGATTTTTCAAACTTAAAATGTCTCTATTTATCATATATTGCACTTGTAAAATAATATCTACACACACATAAAGAACAAACACTATTTTTAACACTCATGATATTTTTGATGCCATTTTTGTTATTTAAACTAGTTAAAAAACTGTTTGAAAAAAATCTGGCTATGATGTCCGTGAGTTGTAGGTAATGTATGTTAACACGATAACGACCACAATACTTTACTAATCGATTAACAGTCTTTTTTTTTCGTTTACGAATTATTATGATTAGGAATAGAGCCCTATTACTTTTCACGTCCTGATTCGATGGTTATTAAATAAACAAAAAATTACTGAATATTTACGCTCGACGCGACACCAAAACCAGCGCCTTTCATGAGAACTACCTTTTTACGTACGCATAGCCAACGGTGGTTTTACTATCGTCAACAGAACGCCGTTCACCCGGCCGGTACATTGTTTTTTGGTTAAAAGAAAGTTCTTACCTTTGCTTGACGAGCTGATGATATTTGTCAAGTATAATAACTATTTTATCCATAACAATAATTAAAAACACTAAACACACGTAAATAATAACACACAAACTATATAAAACACGAAAAAAACATATTTTACATTCACAATTTTTTTGCGTGGCCTTGATGTGCGCGCGACCCGGAACTGAGAGGTAGTCCAATATAGAAGTACTTCTTAAAATTAGCGCTAGATGGCGTATAAGACATGAAACCCACATTAGTACTTTTTGAAATTAGCGCTATCTATGTGATTTATTGAAAACTACTTAGTAAGACCAATACATTATTAGTTACTTATCAAATAATCAATTTTATTGTGAAAAATGAAGATATGAGGCGTGCAGTTTTGGATTTTCCAAAGTATTTACTATTACTTTTACTGCTGCACAGATGGCGGAGTGGTTTAGATACCGGCCTCCCGCCCGAGTCTTGTGGGTTCGATTCCCACACAGGACAACTCTTTGTGTGATCCACAATTGGTTGCCCTGAGTATGAGTGTAATTTGTGTCCGTTAAATTGTATGTTTTTAAAGTCCCCCACGATACAAGGATTATTCTTTAGTGCACAACGTGCAGTAACAATCACGAGCAGGATTTTCGATTTCACATTCCCGCACTTTATTAGTTTATATAGCCTAGGTAAGCATGTCTAATTCTTTAAAAATATATAAAAATTTTAAACCATTTCATACAATCTATTTTACTTCGAAAGTTGCCTTTTACCAACGCTTTGCATGTATTTTTCTCGGCATTCATCTTTCAGCTTGATATACTCTTATATTACGTCCATCCATCCATCAGCCTTTCATCGTCCACTACGGGACATAGGCCTCCCCAAAATGGAGGTTTTACCATAATCGCCACGCTTGGCAGGTGGGTTGGCGATCGTAGAGGATGTTTTTAGTACACAGGGGAACGCTGCTGCCCGGTCCCTCAGTAATCCCTTAGTCGGCTTTTACGACTCCCATAGGAAGAGACGGAGTGGAGCTATTCTTGGTGCCCGCCCCACACGGCTATATTACGTAATAATGAAGAAAACTAGACTGTATTTATAATAATTTGATAATTTGTATTACATTTTTTGTTTAATATTAGCTACGCCTCGCGGTTTATAGAACACCAGATTCTGCCCGCGACTTCATGCACCTGGACATCTATACTATTATAAAGCTGTAACAGAGCTATGTCTGTAACATTTATGATATTTGAGAATAGAATACTGTTATAGGCTATATAAGCGTGTCTAAACACAATACTTGTTTTTTAATTTTTTGTTTGTTTGTCTGTTTGTTCGTTCGCGCATCACGCAAAAACTACTAAACGCTTGATTAGACTTAAAAACTGGTATACATTTTATCCCGCTACTATATCGGGAATCTGTGATATTACCTAAAAACTAGCCATTCCACAGGATTTTTTTATAAGTACTAGGTGGCAAACAAGCATAACCTGATAGTAAGCGATTTCCGTAGCCTATCCAAGGTATAGGAGGTAGAGAGAACAGGATAGGGCCTCCAGCGCTCTCACTCACCATACAAAACAACGATACGAGAACCTTATTTTTTTTTTTTGGTTAGGGCGGGAAAAAATGTTCCTAACCATACACCCCGTCGTTCGGGGCAACGAACAAGCTAGTGTGGGGCCCTCACCCACTAAATAAACGTGCAGTCTCTCCGCCTGTATTGGCGGGCCACTGAAACCATGTTACATTCCTTCAGTGGCCACGATGGGAGTACGTACTGTTCTTCTCTCCTGTGAGAGGGTGATACTTCCCCGATCGAGCTGACTCATTCACGCTTGGATAAGCAAGGCTCTAATAGCAAGTAACTATCCATTTATCCGGGCTACAAAGCCTATGTCCTCTTCTGTTTTGAACTATGTATATGTGGCAAATTTCATGATGTTCAATTGAATTAGTTATGTTGTGAAAGCGTAACGAACAAAAAAACTATGTTTCCGCGTGGTGACGGACTAAGAATACAAGTGTCACCACCCCATTCTTTCCCACGGGTGTCGTATGAGGCGACTAAGGGAAGTAAGCAATTATCATCCATTGCATGACTAGTGGTAGGGTGGTTATCAAGTAGACGTGGACGCCGAGGCTGGCCGCATTCGCGGCATGCTTACGCAGATTTGCGATGCGGCCATGCCCCGTGTGCGGCACCCGCCTCGACGGAAGGGGGTCTACTGGTGGTCCCCGGAGCTGGCGGACCTCCGTGCGGCCTGTATTCGTGCCCGGAGGTCCTACACCCGCAGCCGCCGTCGCCGAATCCGCGACGAAGAGCGGGAGGGCCGGCTGTATGCGGCGTACAGCAGTGCGCGCGCCGCGTTAAAGCTGGCCATCTGTCGCGCCAAAGATGCGAAAAGGCAGGAGATGCTGGAGGGTCTCGAGCGTGACCCCTGGGGACGCCCGTACCTCGCGGCGCTTAACAAGCTCCGCGCCCAGGGCCCCCCCCTTACGGAGACCCTCCAGCTGGGCTTCCTCTCTGAGGTGGTCGAGGGGCTTTTCCCTTCACGGGCGGTGCACACGCCCCCGGTCATGGCTCCGCCAGATGATGACCGGGAGGCCGACGACGTGGAGGTACCGCCCGTGACGACGACGGAAATAGGGGCGGCGGTAGCGCGTATGCGGAGAGGTGCTGCCCCCAGGCCGGACGGGGTTCCCGCCCGAGTGCTGGCCCTGGTCCTCGACCACCTTGAGCCCCGCCTCGGGGGACTGTTCGGCGCTTGCCTGGTGTCCGGACGGTTCCCTGACTGCTGGAAGGAGGGGAAGCTCGTGCTCCTGCCGAAGCCGGGACGGCCTCCGAACACAGTCTCGGCCTTCAGGCCCATCGTGTTGCTGGACGAGGTGGGCAAACTCCTCGAGCGGGTAGTCGCTGCCCGCATCGTCCGGCACCTAGGAGCGGTCGGCCCCGACCTGTCCGACGCCCAGTTTGGATTTCGGGCGGGTCGGTCTACGGTCGACGCCATTCTGCGCCTGAAGGCCGCGACTGCGGAGGCCGTCACCTCGAGGGATGTGCTGTTGGCGGTGTCACTCGACATCGCCAACGCCTTCAATAGTCTGCCATTCGGCTGCATCAAGGAGGCACTCCGGTACCATGGAGTGCCCCTCTACCTAAGGCGGCTGGTGGCAGACTACCTCGACGGCCGCAGCGTCCTCTTCGTGGACCGGGAAGGGGACGTTGTAAGGAGGGCTATGTCGTGCGGCGTCCCGCAGGTCTCGGTTCTTGGGCCGCTCCTGTGGGACATTGGCTACGACTGGGTCCTCCGTGGCCGGCTCCCCGGGCTGGGCGTAATTTGCTACGCAGACGATACGCTCGTCACAGCCCGGGGCTGGACCCTCGAGGAGGCGGCAACGCTGGCCACCTCAGGTACCGCGGAGGTGGTCAGGCGGATCGAGGCGCTGGGGCTTAGGGTGGCCCTTGAAAAGTCGTAGGCCCTACTCTTTCATGGGCGCCGACGGGGCCCGCCCTCCAGCGCCTCGATAACGGTCAACGGTGTGGGCTTGCCAATCCAGGCCCACATCAAATATCTGGGCCTGGTATTGGATGGACGGTGGCACTTTGACGAGCACTTCCGCCGTCTTGCGCCAAAGCTCGTCGGCACGGCGTCCGCCCTTGGGCGACTGATGCCGAATCTGGGCGGACCGAGTCTCGCGTGTCGACGACTCTACGCGGGGGTAGTACGGTCGATGGCACTGTACGGCGCGCCCGTGTGGGCGGAGTCCCTGGCCGCTCGCAATAGGGCCCTTCTGTGGCATCCACAGAGTGTCGTAGCGGTCAGGGCAATACGCGGGTACCGCACGGTCTCGACCGATGCAGCCTGCGCGTTGGCTGGAACCCCCCCGTGGGATCTGGAGGCGGAAGTGCTCGCCGACGTCTATCGGCGGGTGTCGACGGCGCGGGCGGGGGGCAGCCGCCCTTCGCCGAGCGCAATGTCATCGTGGCGGGAAGATGCCCACCGCGCCACCGTCCTAAAGTGGAAGTCTCGGCTGGAGACGCCCCGGGCTGGTCTCTGGACCGTGGGGGCGCTCCAGCCGATTTTGGAAGAATGGGCAGGGCGACAGCACGGGATCCTCACCTTCCGGTTGGTGCAGGTTTTGTCGGGGCATGGTTGCTTCGGCAAATACCTGCACATGATCGCTAGGAGGGAGACGACCCCAGGCTGTCACCACTGCGGCTGCGACGAGGACTCGGCGCAGCACACGCTCGAGTCGTGCCCGGCCTGGGATGTGCAGCGCCGGGAACTCGTTGCAGTCATAGGCGTGGACCTGTCGCTGCCGGCCGTTGCGCGAGCGATGGTTGGCAGTGACAGGGCCTGGACCGCGGTCGCCGCCTTCTGCGAGGCTGTCATCTCGCGGAAGGAGGTGGCGGAGAGGGCCCGGGAGGAATCCTCCTTCGCGGACCCGATTCGCCACCGGCGCGCGGGGCGGCGTGCGCGCGCTTACCTGCGCCTGATGCCGCCCTAGCCGAGGCCGCGGACGGTGGGGTCGGGGAGTACCCTGCCGTCCGCGGAAGCCTACCGCGAAGGTGCGACGCCCAAGTGCGCGAGGCGTCGCTCAAGAGAGGGTGCCCGAAGGGGCTGCAGTTGAAATGCTCGAACAAGTCATCGAAAATTGGACTCAACGGATGGACCATCTGCGACGTAGCAACGGCCAACATTTGATAGACATAATCTTCAAAAAATAAATGCCTTGGAATGTTCTTTCAAATGATAATAAACATTCTCCATTAAATTTGAATTTTCTGTTTTTTTTTTTTTAAAATAGGGAACCTCGATATGGATCACCTCTTATATTCAAAGACAATCGTACTTAAGAAATAATCTCCAGTTGTGCGTCGGAGCTTACTCACAATTTTTATTTTTATTTTCAAAACTTTACTGTACCTATATAATGTCGGAATAAATAAATTGAATTTGTTATTTTTATCTAATATTTGTTTATTCTTTCATTAAATAATTAGCCTAACATTTCTTTTGCATGATCCAACCAGTGAGGCCACTGTTCCACCTGCTTCCGAAGCATTGTTCCAGGACTCAAAGTTTTGGAGAGCTGGCTGTGGGCCACCATATGGTAGCCATCCGTCAGGTATTTGTATTCCACACCACATTCAAGAAGTCCGCGTAGAGCTCTTTGAGATAAAATAGATGGTAGACATGCTGAAATATCAAAAGAACAGTAACGGTATTAAGTTAATTAAAGTTAAACTAAAAAGATTTTAAACTATATTTTAGCACTTGACATGCTCAGTTACTTTAAAGAACAAATTATTTGTGAATGTGGAAAAAGAGAACATTACTGCGAGCGAGAGCTGAACCTGCATCCCTTCCAATCCGCTATGCCATCGCAGTGACCGACGGCCATTCCCAATCTCCACATCCCTTAGCGCTTTTATTAAAAGAGAAATAATTATAGATATCGTTTCGTTTAATTTTGACGTTAAAAACATTTTGACATATATCCGAGTAAGTTCTTCCCATCGTAAAATAGAGGCTTTGTCCCCACATAAAATAACTATTGGAGACGTGGTCTCTGAATGTTGGCCTCGTATCAAGGCTCAAAGTCGCTCAGCGGGCCATGGAGCGGGCTATGCTTGGTATTTCCCTACGTGATCGTATCCGTAATACGGAGATCCGTAGGAGAACGAGAGTGACCGACATAGCCCGCCGGGTTGCCATGCTGAAGTGGCAATGGGCAGGCCACATCGCTCGACGAACCGAGAACCATTGGGGAAGAAAGGATCTCGAGTGGCGACCACGTATCGGACGGCGCAGCGTAGGACGGCCCCCCACCAGATGGACCGACGATCTGGTCAAAGCTGCGGGGAGCCGTTGGATGCGGTCGGCACAGGACCGCTCGTTGTGGCGTTCTCTTGGAGAGGCCTATGTCCAGCAGTGGACGTTGAAAGGCTGATGGATGGATGGATGGAAAATTACTATTAGGAAATCTCAATATAATTTTATGTAATGATAAGAACTAAGTGGAATTTTAAGTTATGGTTGATATTTTCAGGTTATTGCTAACAAAAAACTACCCTATTATCTATTACTTCACTTAAAAACGCTACTACTAAAAACATAACTTTAGTATTTTTTCGCTAATGAAAAAATATGCTTCAAAAAAGAGAGAAAATAAAAATATACACTCGTATATTTCGAAGTTGATCCGAAACTAAATTCCCTGAAGAGACTTTACCTGAGAAATCGCCAATAAAAGTAATGCCGATGGCCCTCCGATTATACCCTAGAGTATGTGCACCAACGTGTTTCCATCCTGCTCCCTCGAAGACCTTTCCATTACCGCCAATAAGGAACCTAACAGTAAAATCTATTAACAGAATTAAGTCCGTTGGGAAATCGAGAATTTATCTACACACTAACTAAAGATTTACCCTAACTCTCTTCTCCTCTAACCTGTGCTAAGAGTTATGGTATCGGTTTCTATACTGTATAAATATTTCTAGGGTTTTAATCAATATATTATAATAATAGTTTTTCAAATTATAAGTGCAATTTGTCTGTATTTACGAATATTATTTATGTTTGTAAAAGCCCCCATACTTTATAGTTAGCAACTGTGAGAGTGAGGAAATAGAGTATGCACTTGGATTTACGCACACACTCCTGCACTATAACGCAAACTTCGTACACTATAACCATTGTCCTAATAAAAATGGACGCCGGGTCTAGTACAAAATTCACGAAAAAAAGGTCTCTAGCAATACATACAAACTTCAACATTCTAATTTGAAACCATGTACCATTATAATAGTGTTGAGTTTTCTTTGTAAAGACTGGCGCGCGATTGTTTCTCTGTTGGTTAGGACACTTTTGACCGCGAACACGAGGTCCATTTTTTGCTAGGTCAATGCAGACACTAGCCACCGAGACAGAAATTACGGTCTGGAGATTATTTTGTATATCTGTCCTCGCTTTCTTCCTCGAAATCGTAGTGCATCTTTTCGATTAGGTGACAGGCTCAGTTCCCCTTGGATTACCGAGTTCATGAACTAAGGTTACTACTTACGAAGGCCCGATATCAGTAAAACCTCGTGCAAGATGTGCATTTCTTATAGATTGAACAATTCGCTCGCATTCATCGTTACTGTTGCATTCTGATGTAGCTGTATGTTGTATAACAACTATATTCACAGGATTTGGGAGTAGTTCCTTGCGCATAAGAGAAGAACTGGCCCACTGGGTTATAGGAACTACTCCACAAGTAGGATCTAAAATATTTATAAGGCTTGATTAATATATCATTATATGTAGGTGGTTAAATTAAATTTAAATAACGCCTGAAAACTACATTATTGTTATTTGTTACTTAACAATTCAAGTATATAATTTAAACTAGTTTCTGTATTGTCAAAGCCAAATATTTAATAAAGAAAACGGCTTGCAAGGTTTAACGCTACTACTTCTTGTAAGGTGGACAATGTTTATTGTTATTAATAATATCATCATAATTATTATGTATATCGTAAGGGCTTGACATGAGTGGTCCCCATTAAAATCTATATACCAACAAGCATATAAAGTTATGCAGTATTCAATTTACTATACATAGGTATATATTTTTTTTTATACCAGTCTTTGTCCGTTGTTTCGCCGCAGCCAAAAGCTAGTTTTTAGGTAATATCTCAGGTTCCCGATATAGTAGCGGGATAAAGTCTAATCTAAATATCAAATAAAAAAGTTGCATAAAATCCGTTCAGTAGTTATTGCGTGATGCACAAACAGATAAATAGACAAACAGACAAAAATTATAAAAAAAAACTGTGTTTAGACGCGTCTATCACTAATGGCCTAATACAGTATTTTTTTTCTCAAATTTCTTAAATGTACAGACACAGCTCTGTTACAGTTTTACAATAGTAGGATATATATAGAATAAAACTCGAAATATTCATAATTTAACATTTCTCAAATAATTTTGAATTATATCAAATCTCTACTTCCTTATTCTTACTAATATTATAAATGCGAAAGTGAGTTTGTTTGTTTGTTATACTTTGTTTTTTAGGGTTCCGTACCCGAAGGGTCAAAACGGGACCCTATTACTAAGACTTCGCTGTCTGTCTGTCTGTCCGTCCGTCGGTCGCCAGGCTGTATCTCAAGAACGGCGATAGCTAGACAGTTGAAATTTTCACAAATGATGTATTTCTGTAGTCGATATAAGAACTAATACTAAAAACAAAAAAATAATAATATTTGAGGGTGGCTCCCATACAACGTATGTCTGTCCGTCCGTCTGTCACCAGGCTTTATCTCAAGAACAGCGATTGCTAGACATTTGAAATTTTCACAAATGATGTATTTCTGTAGTCGCTATAAGAACAAATACTAAAAACAAACAAATAATAATATTTAAGGGGGGCTCCCATACAACGTCTGTCTGTCCGTCCGTCTGTCGCCAGGCTGTATCTCAAGAACGGCGATAGCTAGACAGTTGAAATTTTCACAAATGATGTATTTCTGTTGCCGTTATAAGAACAAATACTAAAAACAAACAAATAATAATATTTAAGTGGGGCTCCCATACAACGTCTGTCTGTTTGTCCGTCTGTCGCCAGGCTGTATCTCAAGAACGGCGATAGCTAGACAGTTGAAATTTTCACAAATGATGTATTTCTGTTGCCGCTATAAGAACAAATACTGAAAACAAAAAAATAATAATATTTAAGGGGGGCTCCCACACAACAAACGTGATTTTATTGCCCTTTTTTGCTCCTCGCTATTGATAACGGCAACAGGTAGACGCTTGAAATGTTTACAGAATATTTAGTTATATATTAACTTTAAAAATAAATAATTAAATGAAATAAAATTAATATTTAAGGGGGGGCTCCCATACAACAAACGTGATTTTTTACTCGTTTTTGCTCGATATTGATAACGTCAACAGTTAAACGCTTGAAATATTCACAGAATATTTAGTTATATATTCACTTTAAAAATAAATAATTAAATTAATATAAAACAAATATTTAAGGGGGGCCCCCATACACAAACGTGTTTCTTTACTCGTTTTGCTCTGTCTGTCCGTCCGTCTGTCACCAGACTGTATCTCAAGAACGGCGATAGCTAGACAGTTGAAATTTTCACAAATGATGTATTTGCTGTTGCCGCTACAACAACAAATTCTAAATAAAAACAAAATAAAACAAATATTTAAGGGGTCCTATACAACAAACGTGATTTTTTTAATTCTAAACGTTTTTTCGGGATTTATACCATGTAAATTTTTTTTTACTTACGAGTTTCCGATATTTCGGCACTGTTGCAAGCGCCATGATCACGGAACAACAGTTGTTCCGTGATCATGGCGCTTGCAACAGTGCCGAAATATCGGAAACTAGTTGTTCCGTGATCATGGCGCTTGCAACAGTGCCGAAATATCGGAAACTCGTAAGTAAAAAAAATTTACATGGTATAAATCCCGAAAAAACGTTTAGAATTATAAGTGACCGTGATTTTTTTGCCTTTTTTGTTGTTTTATTCGTTCATAGTTGATTGTACTTTTTTAATATTGCTACAATTTTATGAAATTTATAAGTTAGCATAATAGCCGTATTTTCTACCAAGTTACTGACATCTGGATCATCGAGGCAAGGGCAATGAAAATCAAGTTTAAACCAGAGGTCAATTAAAAATCACTGAGCCTCTATACAACTATCGAAGTATTCATGGCAACTAGGACTAATGGCTTAACGTACTTTACGAGGCTTTCTAGATGATGTTTCGTTATGCGCATCTAAGTCTGAGTTCAAAACCACGAAATGAGTCAAATTTTACTTACAAAATTTGGTAACAGCCATACACCATGGTTACAGAGAGTTACAATCATAGATGTAGTATATAGATAGATCGGCTATAGAGACCAATACTGACACGTACCAGTGTGCGTGTCATGTGCATGTGTGCACTTCAAATAGTGCTGGGACGTTCACTAAACGTGACTATCGACACATTGTGTTGTTTTAGTGTCACGAGGTGCAAAGTGAATTCAAATAAATTTTATATTCGAGGGAATAGAAATAAAATTGAAATAAAACATGTTTTATTAATACGTGGGACATTCATAAAGTTTTGAGAAACTAAAAAAATAACTTCTATGGATAAAATATTTTAATTAATTTTTTTCAAAGAACTCTCCACCAGCCTCTATACAAAGTTTCATGCGTCTGAACCAATTTTCGAAACATTTTTCCAGTCCACGGCAGACACATCTTCCACGGCTTTCTCGAGCGCTGTGTATCTTCCGGCGATGAAAACTACTACCTTTCAGCTAATATTTTATTTTAGGGAATAAAAGAACTCACACGGTGCCAGATCAGATAAGGAGGGTGACCCAAGACTGACCGGTGTGGTGTCCAGGAAGACGCTCGTTTTGAGAGCTATCGTTGTTTTCTATAGGAGTACTATTATAAAACTGTAACAGAGCTGTGTCTATACATTTAAGATATTGGAGAAAAAATGACTTTAATAGACTATATAGGCGTATCTAAACACAAAACATTTTTTTAAGAATTTTTGACTGTTTGTTCGTTCGCGCATCACGCAAAAACTACTGAACGGATTTTAATGCAACTTTTTTATTTGAGTGTGCGGGCGCGTTGTCATGGTCAAGCAGTACACTGCGGAGCCCGGTGTTCGGTCGCTTGTTGCTCATTGCAGACAAAACTTCTGGCAGGCATTTTGTGGTATACCATTCGGCATTGATGCTGCTTTGGTATGGAATTGAAACCAGATATCCCGTCAAAGTGAAGAAACTAGCGATCAAAATTTTCCCTGCGCTTCTCAATCGCCTCACTTTCGTAGTCGTTTCGTAGCGTTGGTTCGTTTTGAAACAGCTAAACTGTCGACTGACGCTTTGTTTCAGGATCGTATTGATAAGTCCAGGATACGTCACCTGTCACAATGTCCGGAAGGTACACAAGGTACGTTAGTGAAATACAATAAATTAACAGAAACATAAACAAACAGCAGTATTGGCCAAGTGTGGTACACAATAAAATTGATATTGAAATTCTAAAATGACGTACCAGCATGAATAATGTGGGTATATAACCGGAACGTAGCTTTACTCTCTGTGTGCCTCTATGAGAAAAACATTTTTGTTCAAAGTGCTTGCTGCATAATTTCGAATAATTTTTGGGAATCCAGTATGAAAGAGAGTATTGGTGTAAAGATGCGAAAGGACATGCTCCGATGGTTCGGACATGTGGAAAGAATGCCGGACGAGCGACGACAAAAATGTTTAAGACGATATACAATGCAAGGAAGGATGTAGGTGCAGGGGGAGACCAAGACTCACCTACCTATACCAAATCGGTCATGTATTGAAGGAAGGTGGAGTTAGGAGTCTCCGAAACCGGCGAGCGTGTATGAAGAGAGTTATGAATGTTGAAGAAGCGAGAGATGTATGCAAGAATAGAGCCTCTTGGCACTCTGTTCTCTCTACCTACCCTGCAAGGGAAATGGCGTGATGATAGTTTAGTTAGTTAGTTCAGTTTTCTCTATTAATCATTTTAAGCCATTTTTGTCGAACACCAATATTCTGAGTAAAACTAAAACGTTAAATTAAAATATAAACTTTTACTATCCAAAGATAAAAATACATTTACTCAAAAAATTATAACTTAACCGTAAAGAATGAACTTACTCAAATTTTGGAAAAAAAAAATATATTATGTTATTGTTTGCCTTGTGGGGCCGGCTTTAGAATTGTCCCACCCCTCTCTGCCCACGGGAGTCGTAAGAGCCGACTGAGGGAATACCGGGGGAGTGGGCAGCAGCACTCCCTCGAGTATTAACAACATCCACTGTGATCGCCAACCCGCCTGCCAAGCGTGGCGATTACGGCATCATCCCTCATGACGGGACGGCTCGTTGTGGCGTTCTCTTGGGGAGGCTTATGTCCAGCAGTGGACGTTGAAAGGCTGATGGATAATGATGGATGGACATTGAAATTTTATATCACAAAATTCACGTATTTGTTATCTTTTTATATTGAATTTGAAGGCATTCCGGGCATGCATATGATTTAATGCAATAAATTCCCCATCTTTGTATGAGCACAGCCTTTGTGGTAAGTTCATAAGCTTTGCATATAAACAACAAATTACTTACATGTGAAATGTACAATTCTGTGTGTTTTCTTTCTTATATGAGTTACATCCGGGCACTGCACACGTAACTATGATTAGACACGTCAATTAATACAGAATTAAACGATAATTTCTCCAATTTTCCTAAAATATGCGAAATTTGTATCGTTGACGATTGATGTCAGGTCCATACAGGTCCATAGCGTGTAAGATAGTGGTCTCGTTTATCTATCTCGCTCTAATATACGCGTATACTATGTACTTACTCTTTTGCATCACCGATCTATCTAATACTACATCTATGGTTACAATAGTGTAATGCTGTTTACCTTGTCAATGGTACGGAACCCTTCGTGCGCGAGTCCGACTCGCACTTGGCCGGTTTTTTTGTAACTACTGAACTAATCATCATAAAATACATATAGTCTGTAGCCAAGAACAGGACATAAATAGTACTTTTTATCCTATAAAAATTAAAGGCTCCCGTGAATTAGGTAAGTATTTTTTCATAGACATAATTAATGGTAGAGCCTTGCTTATACCAGCACGAATGGGCCGACTCGATCGGGGAAGTACCACCCTCTCACAAAAGATCAGCGTGTAACAACGGTAGTTACGCCTACCGTTGAGTTTACCCTTTTAGTACCGTTGAGTCTGCTCTGGTGTTGCTAGCGTCTATAGGCTACGACAACCGCTTACCATCAGGTATGGCCAGGTACGCTTACCATCAGGGCCGCATGCTTGTTTGCCACCCATGTAGACATATAAAAAAATGTGCTGGAGAGTGACGCATTTATATTCTGAAGTCCACGCGAATGGAATCGCGGGCAGTATCTAGTTGTTTAATTACTAAACACTAACAAACATCTTACCATTAGCTAATACTTCAATGCCAATCACAAATAACACAACAAAAATTAAACTGCTCATTTTGAAAAATTAATTTATGCTGCAACGATACTTATGTGTTATAATACTTCAATACAAAACAAATTAAAATGTATAATTGAACTAAATGTTCCGCTTTTATACTGATACTGTCCGTCAATAAGGGTAAGTACCATTATCTGTTGGAAAACACTAGTTTTGCAGATGATTTATAGTTATTCCCTCAATTTCCTCTAGTACAGAACTGATAA